>CM042048.1:133726285-134926285 GCA_023525745.1 Arctium lappa
GTGAGGACTATTACGTCCTAGCTTCACAAGCGGAACAAGTGTATTACACACCCTATCCTTCAGGAAGTAAGGATTTAAAGGACTGGTGGACAGTTGTGAAGACCAAAGCCCGTGGAATATATGAAGTTGTAGAAAGGGCAATCGATGTGTTGGATGATGATAACGTGGATGGAGAACCGTTCTTTCAAACCAACGAACGGGTAACTCATAATACAAACAACTGGGTAAATGAGGACCTCGATTCCGTCCCTCTTGTCACTGGGGAGCTCAACGTAGTCTCCACAAATGATGAAGCTAGCGAGGAAGATGCATCAGATCATGAAGCTAGCGATGAGGAAGAAGAATTTGAAGATATGGATGATGATGAAGATAACGAAGACGAACTTATGTTATCTGATCACTCGTCTGATAACTAGTGTGTCTTTCTTATGTAGACATTTTCGTGTTAAACATTCTCTATTTTGCCGTTCTTATGTAGACATTTTTTGTGTTAAACATTCTCTATTTTGCTGTTCTTATGTAGACACTTTTGGATCTTATGATTTATGTACACTTATATCATTTTGTGTTAACCATTCTCTATTTTTAGATGTCTGGACGCCCTTCTAGGGGTAGTAGGAGTTATAGGGGTAGGGGCAGTAGCAGCTCCGCTGGGTGTGGTGACCCCCAGGTCGATGAGTTCACCGGCGATGCACTAGATCAGATCCACACCGATGACGGAGCAGCGGGCTCGAGGGTTAAAGGCCCGAATGTGGCATCAAAGACGCCCCAGCCGAGTCAGCGACCGCCACTTTTGTTGTCTGAAGCGGGCGGGTAAGTAGATGTGATATATTATTTATTCTAGTACATAATAAAGCGATCCTAATGTTTATTATGTTGTATATTTTGCAATTGTGAAGGTTTAAGGACAAGTCGGCAGTCCGGAGGGCCATTGCCGTCTTTAAGTCCATGTTCGATGGTCCTTGGGCTCATGTTAGGGATGTCCCTAATGAGCACTATCCACTGTTGCTGGATTGATTTTGGGTAGGTATTTTACTCTATTTAACTTATTGAGTGGATTTATTTTTACTTAATCCAGACAATGTGTTTGCAGTTGTATTATAGTTGGCCTCCTGAGATGGACGCCGAAGTAGTAGCTGCATTTCGGCGCCACCTAAATAATAGGTACGCCGACATGATGAGAGATGCACGTCGCTTCGCCCAGGAAAGGGATTTAGCCATTGATGGTGTAGCCATTGATGGTGTCCAGTTCGACGGACATGACTACACGATTCTTGCGCCACACCCTCCAGAGTGGATCCGGAGTGAGTTTTGGGTCCAGATGATTGAGCAGGTTTGTTTTGTTTTGAATACTTGTATCTGGTTGTACTAGGATTTATTGTTGGATCATAAATTGTATTCAAGATTAAAGTTAAAGTTAAGAGTTTAAATTGCAATTGTCTTAAAGTTAATTAGAGGGTTTGATTTGTAATAAGTTAATAGTTAGTTTATTTTGTGGGCCTCAAGCCCATAAGCCCATTAGGCATCAGGCCTAAGTATAAATAGTTTTTAATTATTAGAGTTTAGGGTGAATCCTCATATGTTACAATAATGATCATATTAGAGAGGTAGCCGTTTTCTCTGTAATATCATATTCAAGGTATCAAGAACACACACAAGGTTTAACTATTTATTCAAGGGATTGTGGTATGTTATTCTGATCTTATTATCTCTTGATCTATATTGTGTTGTGTGTTAATTATCAACTAGATTAAACCGGGTTAACATTTATATTGATTTATGTATTCTTTTTAACAGGTATGGAACATCGACGCGTTCCGGCATGTATGTCTTCTTTTTACTGGATCTATTAGTACCGCTATGCATCGGGACCGCATGGTAATTTATCATACACTAGACTAAATGTATATAATTGATGAATATATGTACTATATACATGATTTTATTACCTACTAACAATTTAAGTTGTGTATTGTAGAGAGATGCGTGGGGCCGTGGGCCTACCAGCGACGAGGTTTGGGAGGCTACACACTGCACCAACAGGAAGCTTGTTCCGGGTGCGACTAGTCTGTCCACGGATCCTCCGATCTACGTTTACCCAAAGACGGCTCATACGGAGGTAAGTTCAATTATGCATGACTAGATATTTGTTTGTTTTATAAGATAGATAGAAATTATAGCAAACTTAGTTTGGGCTGCCATTGTTGGGCAGACGATAGGATTGTTTTGATAAAAGCAGGTTATGAATATATGTTCAAATCACAGCTGAAATGTGAAGTTTCTATAGGTTAGTTGACTTGACAATGTCTAATTTGGTAGACTGTAGGATGCCTACCATCGAATTAGGGAGGAGTAGTACCCGGACTTACCTCCCGGCACTGTACCTCCCAATGACACCGAGTTGTGGGAGCGTAGTGTCGGAGGACGGCGTAAGGGCCGTATTTTTGGATGGGGGACCAGTCAGGATCCCTATTATGCTATGACCGGTGATTCAGGTGTCAGTTCGAGCGGGAGCACGCGCGACCGTCGGAATGAGGAGGTATGTTTGTCAAATGTTGTTTAACATTGTTAATTATATGTTTGTTAAATGTTGTCTGACATTGTTCTATATATGTTTGTCAAATGTTGAATTTCAGTTGGAGGAGCTGAGGCAGAGGTTAGAGAAAGAGGAAGCAGAGAGGATCCAGTTGCAGTAGCGACTACAGAGAGAGGAAGCAGAGAGGATCCGGATGCAGGAGCGAATGGATAGAGATGAAGCAGAGAAGAGACAGATGCAGGAACGAATGGCACAGTTTGACGCGTTCATGATCAAGTTTAACAATTAGCACCACTTTCCCCCTCCGTAGGATTACGTTTATGTATTTATAGATATTTTGAACAGTTTAAGACTTAGTAATATTTAAAAATTGACAGGTTTTGTACAAGATAAAAACTGGAAAATTTAATTTTTAATTATTTTTTAAAAAAAAATTAAATTACCGACGGATAATCCGTCGGTAATCCGTCGGAAAATATTTTTTAATTTAATTTTTATTTAATAAAAATCCGTCGGAAATTAATCCGTCGGTGAATAGCCTTCGGTAATCCGTCGCTAAAAGTCGACCGTCGGTGATCCGTCGGAAATAACCCACGCCGTCGGTAACCGTCGGAGATCCGTCGGAAAATTAAACCGTCGGTGATTCGTCGGTAATATCCGTCGGTGATCTGAACGCCGACCACCTTTATACCGACGGACATTTACCGACGGATCACCAACGGATTTCGATTTTACCGACGGATCATCCGTCCGTCGGTGATAAGCCTTTGTTTTGTAGTGGCATATGCGAGTTCCTCCTCGAGTTTATCTCCTCAACCTACCCATGTTTGTGGGATTTAAAATCTAGGAAATCCCCAAAATTAAACACGAGATTAAAATGAAATTCAATTCCAAATCCCTCCTAATCTAATTCAATCCTACAAACCGAAGCTACAAACAAAACGGACCTTGTACGGTGTGAAGTTCCCAACCATTTTCACACAACATATAACATTCCAATACGCATTTAAAGGTCACATTAGTCTGTTAGTAGTCCAATTTATGATTGGTTATGGATTGCTGACAGGTTTCAATCATAGAGGAACTTACAACTAAGCGAGAATGTTTGATCACCCTGTAATCAATGAAATTATCCACATTCAATCTCTATCGACTGCACCTAATTAATACATCCTGGTCCATTCTAATGGCTAGAGCTTTAAATCCTAGATGTAGCCACTTGCTCCAACCATGACCACCAAGACCTCTAACCTCCTTTTCATTCCATTCTTCAATAATAAGAATATATTTAATTTCAAATGCTACCACATTTATAACACATCCACTCTATTAACTCCATCCACATCCCAAAAACTCAGGCCACACACATATCATACCAGCACTAATACACCGGACCCATTACATATCTTTGTTTACATTCTTTTTCCCTTTAAAAGAAAAAGCCTCAAACCATCATGAATACAAGTTTTTCCTCTCCTACTACAAGCCTGTTTACAAACTTCATCCCTCAATCATAACAAAAACCCTAAAAAACACGATGGGAACCGAAGACAACTTGAATGATCTTCGTGTAGCTTCGTTTTCTTGCTACCTTAAACCCTTAGAACGTGTGGTTAACGTCTACGATGGTGGTGATCGTAAGTTCTCAGCAGATATGGCGGTTTTGGATATGCACCGGATGAAACCGAGCATGTTTGTGGCGAGAACTCCGAGTATTGCTTCTGAAACGAGCAGTTGGAGCAACAGCCAGGGCGCGCTGCTGCAACGGAATACGTCTCAGGTGAAGCCGACTGGTTTAGCATTCGGTAAGCGGTTCTTCAACGCTTGTACAGGGCCGTGTTCGACTAGAAAAGATGTTTATGTCCACCAAAGCAACAAACAAGGAGATCAGTTTGCATTCCCGGTTCTGAATAATCCCGCCATCGAGATCTTGACAGCGAAAAAAGAAGAGGAAAAAGTACTCGAAGAGTTGCCGAGGATGTCGCTCGAAGTTTTTGGGTCGGGAACCATAAGCAAAGGTGACATAGCGAAAAACCTGGTGAGAAAAATGTCGATTTTGACATGGGACGCAATTCCGAAGAGCAGAGAGAGTCTGATATGTGACGATATGGCTAGCGAGGCTAGCTCGGATTTGTTTGAGATCGAGAATATCTCGAGAAGCGGATGGCAACCGTCGGATCAGTCGAGCTGTGTCATGAGTCCCTCGACGCAGTATGCTCCTAGCGAAGCGAGCATCGAGTGGAGTGTTGTCACAGCAAGTGCAGCAGAATTCTCGTCCGTTTGTTCGGGATATGATCACGAAAAACATACGGTTTATAATCAAACAAGAAACCAAACCAAAATCGAGCCAGCGAAAAAAGCCCAGAAAACACGGGCCAACGGACTATTGGGATGCAAGAGTCACAAATCTGTCAAAGTAGCCGAACCCGTGTATAGAATTAGTACTACCGATAAACCGAATCATTAGATACAGTCTGTTGTACGTATCGATGTATGCATATTAGAATGTTGTATTATCTGTACGTGTATTTTGTAATAAATTTAAGGTGTGTTCTTTTAATCGATCAAATTAAAGTGTTTATTTTTCCAATGGTAAGTGACCATTGTTGTATAGAAAATATCGGAATTGAAGTCCAATGGAGTCTGGACCATATGTGTTTGGTGTTTATTGCTTTTGGTTTGAAATAATTGATCAAGTGAAGTATGAAAAGGTAGGGCAGGGCCTACAACCATCGACCAACGCTTCAGAAAGTGACGACATTTATGTCTTGGTGCCGGTGATGTTGATGCCACTTGTTTTTCTAATCACTTTGTGTCGGAAGTTGAACCTGCAATCATCGGAAAAAGTACAAGTTTTAGGTGATCATATATATATATATATATATATATATATATATATATATATAGCTGGGGTTTGATCTTCGAGCCATGGATAGAGGATAAATGGTTACGTCCCTTCAATCAAAGGTTAGACGAATATAAATTGGAGGGGGTTAGACTCCAACAATTATTCTATAATTATTCTAAAATAGATTATAAAAACTTGAAACCTCTAAAAAAATTATAATCAACTCCAACATCTACTCTATTTTAGTAATTCTATCATCAATTATATTAATAAAATATTATTTCTCTTACTTAAACATACAACTTCAATGTCTCCTATTAGTAGAAACTAATTAATTATTATTTCTCTCTCTTCAATATGGGGTTTTAAAGATTTTCCAAATTTGGAGATTTTTACCTTCTCTCTTATATTTTCTCTAATTTAACATATGATATAGCATAGCTGTTGGAGCAAAAAAATTGCTAAAATCTCATTTTTTTTCTATTTTAGCAAAGTTGTTGGAGATGCTCTTATATGGGTACAGATTGTGTCTTAAGTGTCGAATCTTTAAAATGCTAGACATTGGTTATATTAGATGTAAAACCTCATTACATTACTCTAAAAAAGCCTCATTACATTATAATCGTTTTAGAAACCATGTTACAAATGTAACAAAACAATAAATCAACTGCACCATTAAAAATAATTTGAAAAGAAGTTTATTTATTTATTTAGGCCACATCATCAAAACGATGTATCATCCATATCATCTCATTTAAGTCAAGTAAGCAACCAAAAAAAAAAGTAAGGGGTTAACTAGTTTAAAAGATAACATGTTACCCATTGTTATAATAGGTAGATTTTTCAAAGGGAATTTAATTAAAATGCCCTTTATTGAAAAATCAGTACCCAATATGCCCAAAATCTAGTTATTTTTACCAAAATACCTCCTATGTTCTCGTTTTTGGTCCGCGTTTTTGAAAAAACGCGGACATAGTGCATTTGGTCCGCGTATGGCTTGAAACGAGGATCAAGTCTGCGTGTAACAGTGAAAAACGAGGACCAAGTCCGCGTGTAACAGTGAAAAACGCGGACCAAGTCCGCGTGTAACAGTGAAAAACGCGGACCAAGCCCTCGTTTCAAGCCATACGCGGACCAAATGCACTATGTCCGCGTTTTTTCAAAAACGCGGACATAGGGGGTATTTTGGCAAAAATAACAAGATTTGGGGTATATTGGGTACTGATTTTTCAATAAAGGACATTTTAATTAAATTCTCTTTTTCAAAATACAATGCTTTATTAAAAAATAATTTGAAAGTAATAAGGAAAAATGAAAAGACAATACTATAATAAAGAAATGAGTAAATTACATTTTTGGTTCTTCTAGTTGTCACTCACTATCAAGTTTGTTCCCTCTTTTAAAGTATTTACAATTTTGGTCATTGTGGTTAGGCATGGGAATTTGACCCGACCCGTTGGGGAACCTGGTTCACCCGACCCGGACGGGGCCAGGGATACTCGGTACTCTAAAACCGGGGTCGGGGTCGGGAAGCCTACTCCCCGACCCGCCCGGTACCCGGAATATATAATAGTAGTATTATTTTTTAAAATATATATATGTAATAATTAATTAATAATCTATATTCCCCCAAATTAGGTTTGGTCTTCCTTCCAGATTACACTTCCACCACGCACGGACGACGCAAGGTTCCAGTTCCACGAACGATTCGGCGATTCCACTTTCAGATTTGCCGGCCACCGGCCATCGGCGGCAGCATCGCATCACAGAAGTCACTCATCGGTCACTCCTCAGTCCTCATCGATTCACTTTTTCTGTTCACTTCATCGCATCCGATTCCCCTCCATCGATTCACTTCTTTTGTTATTCAGGTTTCATCGATAATCACAACAGTGAACACTTCTATTCTTCTGTTCTTCACTTCTGTTCTTCAGGTTTCATCGAGTGAATCAAAAAGACAAGTATTTGATATATTGGTTTGTGTTGATATAACAAGGAAAGGTGCTTGCAAATCTATGAGCAGTATGGCTATGGCAACACTTTCTATTGTGTTCCATGAATATGTTATCTTTTGCAGTCATTCATCTTTCAGTTCTCTTAAATCGACAAATTTCAGTCTCAACTAAAGGCATATTGCAATTTCAGGTAATCGATCCTTGTACCAGTCGGGGACCGGGTTTTGATCGGGGACGGGTAATTGATCCCCATACCCGCCTGGGACGGGGACGGGGACGGGTGGTGTATCAAATATATCATTTTCAAATATTTTATTTGATTAAATGTTTTTTTTCTAATGTGTATCAAATAAAAAAATATAATATAATTATTACATTTTTTTAAATTTCAACATAAATTTATCGTAATAAAAATAAATAACCAATTAACAACCACCTATTTTCTTTGTTTTATACTAAAAATTATATGTCCGTATTTTTTTGCTTTTGAAAAAAAATACATTTTTTGAGTACTGTTATTCCCAGATATTCAAGTTCTAATCACTAACAAGTAATCAAGATGAGAATACTAAAATCACATTCATTGATCTCAATCACAAGATTACAATCTCACAACTTTCTCTCTCTACTTTCTCACTCTAGAAAGATATACAAATAAGCTCTTCTCTAATATGCGTGTGTACTTCTACTTACAAAGACAAGGACAAAGGTATTTATACCCTCTATCAAATACAAGGAAACAAATACAAATATATTGACTTTGACTTTATTAACAAAAGACTTTGACTTTGATGAGAGTTGACTTTTCCAGCTTTGACTTCTTGATCTTTTGATCTTCAAACTTTATGATCTTGAATCCAACATATTTGTGCTCTAACAATCTCCCCCTTTGGATCAAGATCATTACTAAAAGATTTAGCAATGCGATCTTCTCTTTGATTAAGCTCGACTGAATAAACTCCCCCTTGGATCAATCTGTATCTTCTCTTAAAATCTCCCCTTTTGATACAAACATAAATTTCTCAACCAACTCTCATGCTCCCCCTATTAGTATGAAATCTTTACAATCTCCCCTTCTCTGATAAGCACAATATCTTTAAAAACTTTCAGCAATCTTCTTCAAAAACTGATCTTCAAGAATATTAACAATCTCCCAAGGTTGTAACCAAACCTCTTTCAGACAAAACACACTTTGCTTCAGCAAATAATCTTCAACACTTCTATTCTTTTTCATTCAAAAACTTTCAAACATTTCTTGTATTCTTCTTTGCTTTCTCAAACATTTCTTGAACTCTTCTCCCCCTTTTTGATGATTTGAGCATTAATATCATCAAAACTTTCTCTCCAAGAAATGTCTTTGACCAATCTGATCTGTCCAAGAGCCTCTGATTAATTGCCAATTCGAACAATGTATTCATCCAGATCTTTTCAAATCTAGACAAAATAGAAACATGTAACTCCTGAATCAACAAATGAATCAGTTAAAATGTCTGTCAGTAACACGAAGTCACTGTGTGTAACAAATACACATTAGAAAGGAGCTTTTTGATGTTCACTCCCCCAGGGCTTCCATCCAATCATCGAAATACCACAAAGGCAATTTCTATGAATGTTATGACAAAGAAACAAATTCTTTGTGTGCTCGTGCAAGTGTAGAAAAAATTAAGCACGATGATTGCTTTTATAAGGCTCAACATAGTGTAAGCCACTGAGACAACAGTAGATAAACACAGACTCTAAGTGCATGATTGAAGTGCGAAGGTGGGGCAGACTTCCTTCTTTTTCAATATCCAGATTTTCCAAATGAAAATCAGATAGATTATATGCTGCGTCCCCTTGAAAAAAATGAAACATTTTCTTTTTGAGAAGAAAATGAGTGGTTGGTGGGGTTTAAGCAAGAGTTGGCATGGGCTATTTGCCTGATTCAATAACATTCACCAAAGAATTGTGAAATGCTAGTAATGTGGCTGCCCGGCTCAGAAAGTAGTTGGTGCAGAGTTTGATATTCTTTTACTCTGATCTCACACCCTCTTTCTTTTTATCATTAAGCTCACGACTAACCAAATTCTCATTTCCATTTTACCTCATCACACCCACACTCATTTCTTTTAGACTCCTCACACTCAATCACTAAAGGATTAACTTCATGGGTAGGAAACACTGGTTAACGTGAATCCATAGAAGTTTAGTTAATTCCTAGCACAAAGAACCCATAGTTCCTAAAAAAAAATATGTTGCTCAAATGATTTAACTATAACAGTTAAATTGCATATACAAATGTCAGATATAAGTATGCTCAGTGATATAATCATGAAGATATGAGCATTTTAAAACATTGAAGAATTTTCAAACAAGGAAATTGAATGAATGAACATGAATGCAATAAACTTGTTTGAAAACCTGACATTGTATAAAATGATCAGAAATGAATGATATAACAATTAAATCTTAAGGTCAAGAAAAATTGATATTTGTCTATACGAAACAAGATATAGACATTCTTGAAATGACCGTTTCGAAATGAAATATCGCTCAAAATTCTTTGAATTACAAACGGAGTGTCTTACCATCGAAGAAAAATTGTTTCAATTTAGAGACATGGTAAGAACATGTTAAATAAAGATTCAAACCGGTGTGTATGAATACTTGAAAGTATATAGAAAAGACAATACGCAAGTATTTATCTTTGGAAACACACGGTTTGTTTATCAATGTAAGCACAAAATAAAAATGAAAACATTTAAAATCACACTTCCAAATTATAAAATCTGTTTAAGAATCGGGAAGTAGTTCGAACATTTAAGAACATGTTTTCTATATCTGAAAGTTGTCCTTCTTTCAGATACATTTGAGATTAAGATGAGAAATTTACCATTTTGCTTCAGTCTTAAATCTCAGAAAGTCAGCTGTAGTCATGTAGATATGATCGTGTCAGATTCTCTCATCCTGTAAGTCTCAAAGTCTAGTCAAAATCAACTTTATTCACAAAAATTAAAAGACATAAAGCAGTAAAACGATTAAAGTACGAGTTCTGATCTGAAATAATCAGAAATCATAATCTTTTACTCCCCCTGAAATTATGCATCTAAAATATGTCAGTTATAAAGCACATGATAGAGATCTACAACTCCTTATGAAATGTAGTTCGTCATATCTATCGGATACAAAAATTTCAGAAAAATATATACTCCCCCTTGAAGGTTGATATCCTAGTTGGAGTATCGGAGTACAAACCTCATATCAGCCCGGGAGTATCTTTCTTTAAGAATTGAAGTCCGGGTCCTGAACTGTAGTATTCAGAAGCCATACTTCGTTAAAGTACGGGTTCTAAGCTGATATACTTAGAAGCCTTGTTCTTGACATTGAGATGCGGGTCTTGAACTGTGTTATTCAAGCGCCATTGTTCTCTTACTCCCCCTTGACTTGTGGTGCCTGCAACATAGAATCAATCTTCGGTTTTGGTACCCACTGGTATTTGGGTCCATGTATATTAGTTGCAGTTCGAATGGGAGTAACTGAATAAGAACCATACCAGTAATGATCACTAGCTTTATGAACAAAATCAAATGTATTACAGTAAGAACAATACCTTTTCTTAGATAACCTGAACATTTGATTTCTCGAGTAAGCAAGATCAGGTTTACCTTTAAACACTTTGTTCTTCTTTGCATTTGATGCAGATACAAATGATTTGTTTTCTTTCTTCTTTCCTTTCTTTTCTTCCTTCTTATCATCATTCTTCTCATCATCATCCACTGGTTTCACTTTCCATACCAGTTTCTCTTCTTGATATTTTCTTCTTCTTCTTTGTGTACTCGAACCATCTACATGTTGATCATAGAAAATATTAGAAGTACGAATCTGATTGAATGAATTGACTAACCTTCTTGAAGAAACAGGTTTCATGTGTGAGCTTGAGGCTGTCTTTTTAAAATCAGCTGAATTATTTCGAGGTGTGTGGATTTGTGACTCTGGAGTCGTCTGCTCAGTCACCACCACCTTTGAAACAATCTTTTCAAACTCTTTAATCTTTGAAGCGAAACTGTCTCTTTCTTTTACAAGAAGATCAATCTTTGTCTTGAATTCAGACTTCGTTTGTTGCTCTATAAGCGCATTCTCAGATAGTTCAGATAACTTTGCAGTTAATTTCCTTATCTCAGTCTCAAAAATAATTCTTTCTTCTTCAAAATCCTTTTCCACATTCTTTCTTCCATCAGATATCTCTTTAAAAAATCCAACATTCTTCTGCTCAATCTCCTCTTTATCCTTTGCAAACTTTTCTCTTTCAATAATGATCACTTTCTCAAAATCAGAGATTTGTTGAGAAAGTTTAACGCATTTAAGCTCAACCGTCTTCTTCTCGTCAGCACATTTTCTAGAAAAATCTGAGAACTTCTTTGCAAATCCTTTCTTTTTAGTCTCAAAATCAGATCTTTCTTCAACCATCTTTTTCTCCAGATCGGATATTTTCTTTTGAAGCTCAGCATTAGCATCCACTAGATTCTTAATCTTCATCTCATAACTGTCAACAGAATCTACTTGCTGAATTTGGATTATTTGATATTCCAAATCAGAGATCTTTTGCAGAAAATCAGAATTCTCAGTCTTTAATTTCTCAGCTTCCAACCATTTGTCATCTTTCAAGACTTGAATAACTTCTTTTTCAAGTTGTTGAAAATGTTTCTTGTATTTGGCAAAAAATTCTGAATATCGACCTGAACCTGTTGTCTTCTTCAGGTAATCTATATGTGCATGCATCCACTCATTAAGCTTGTTATAACTGTCAACTTGATCATCATGTTTCTTCTTATAATATTCCAAATGACTTTTAGATACAGCAACATTCATATTTAAATCTTTCAACTTTTTACAACTTTGTGCAAATCGGCCTTCAAGATGAAGAATCACTGCTTTAAGTTTAGCAATCTCTTCTTTTGAAGACATTTTTCCTTGAGAAGACATCATGTTTCAATTAAAAAGAAATTAGAACTTGAAAAAATGATCGTTAATCCAAATTATGAAATCACAAGAAAAATTTTGAAATTAAATTTCAGAGTTTTGATCACAAAAAGAACTATGTCCCCCTAGGCAGACTTAGAAAAAAATTTCACTATTAAAGGGCATATTACAGTTTTGAAAATTTGTCAAAAAATATTCTAAGTATAGAAACTCGCAAGTCACTATTCACTGTGAAACATGCAGATCGAGACTTGCGCGTTTTATAAACTCTCAAGCAAACTCGCAGACAAACTCGCAAGCAAACTCGCAGATGAACTCGCAAGCAAACTCGCAGATCGATAAAACTCGCAAGTGTCTAAACTCGCTAACAACTGTTCACGCTAAAACTCGCTAACAGAGGCTTGCGCGTTTACAAAACTCGCACGTCGAAGTTTGCGCGTTTGAACAAAACTCGCTAGCTTCACTTGCGCGTTTCAACTATTCCTCTTCAAACTCGCACGTAGAAGAACTCGCAAACCACTGTTCCTTCCAAACTCGCATGTCGAAGAACTCGCTAACCACTGTTCCTCCTCAAACTCGCTAGCTTTGATGAGCGCGTTTGGAGAACTCGCAGATCGAAACGTGCGCGTTTTAGACCAAAATTTATTCTTCGACTTGCGTGTTCTAGCTTATGAATCTTGCGCGTTTCACGACGAACTTGCGCGTTTGGACGATGAACTAGCGCGTTTTAGAGATCTAGCGCGTTCTTCCGTTTGTCGACCCAAAAAGTTGATTTTTCCATCTGTTTTCGATCCAAACTTTGTCCAAATGTCTTGAAACTTTGCAGAAATGATCGATTACAATACTAGAACATATTACAATCAAAGAAATTTACAAACAACAACTTTTACAACTCAAAATTCGATGAAACAGTAACTTTACAACTTCGAACAAAACTCAACAAAAAAACCACAAAATCGAATGAATTATAATGCAAAAAATTGTAATTGATTACAAAGACTCAATCTATTACACATTTCGAACATATCCTAACCAAAATCTGCTTCAAAAACTCACTTAAACTCAGAATCTCGAATTTTCTGCTCATGAACAGTGACGAACTCGTTTCTTGATTTTCTTGAATCGATTTCACCTTTTGGATCTGCTCTGATACCAATTGTTATTCTCAGATATTCAAGTTCTAATCACTAACAAGTAATCAAGATGAGAATACTAAAATCACATTCATTGATCTCAATCACAAGATTACAATCTCACAACTTTCTCTCTCTACTTTCTCACTCTAGAAAGATATACAAATAAGCTATTCTCTAATATGCGTGTGTACTTCTACTTACAAAGACAAGGACAAAGGTATTTATACCCTCTATCAAATACAAGGAAACAAATACAAATATATTGACTTTGATTTTATTAACAAAAGACTTTGACTTTGATGAGAGTTGACTTTTCCAGCTGTGACTTCTTGATCTTTTGATCTTCAAACTTTATGATCTTGAATCCAACATATTTGTGCTCTAACAAGTACAAATATAGTTTAGTTATTAAACAATATTTAAATTTAATATAGCTTAAGTATTAATTATACTATGTTTGAAATTATTTGGTTGATATATTTTAATTATTAAACTATATAGTTTAATTAAATTATTAAAACTATATTTTTTATTACTAAAGATTAAGTATATGAAAATGTGTGGTTGTTGATTGATTATTTATTTTTTCATTACGATAAATTTAAGTTGATACTTTGTATAAAATTGAACAATTATATTATAAAGTTTTTTATTTAGTACACATTTAAAAAATATTTAATTAAATAAAATATTTTAAAAAGATACATTTATTATTAATAGAAATAGAAATAGAAATAGGTGATTTTCGACTTTTATCTTACATAAATAAATAAAAATGACACATTTTTCAAACCCAACTTAAAATAGAAAATGTTTTTTTTGGATTAGTGTATATGGATTTGCAAATATATATCGGATAAATTGCAAAATTTTAAAAAATAGTCAATGGTTAACTCATTTTAAAGGTACCGACAAATCTTTTCTAAAAGTTTAATTTACAAAATAAAATATGTTTTTTAAATGTATTTTTAATTAAAATTATCATTAACATGACAAGGGGTATAAAATGAAAAATAAAATGATAGGAAACACAAAAATCAAAAAAGACAAAACCACAGGGATTAAATTGTAATTATTATAAGATCTAATAAAACAAAAAAGGGAAAAAGGACAAAAATAGTTAACTAAACATTTTTAACTAAGGTTGGTAGAGGGACCAAAAGTGAAACAAAATGACAACTTTAATGACCAAAATTATAATTAGTTTAAAAGAGAGACAATCTTAATAATGAGTGGTAACCATAAGGACTAAAAATGTAATTTACTTTAAAAAATTTATGAAAGTAGGTTGTTTTTCATGCATTTAACCCTAAATAAAACAACATATAAAGTTTATATTATATATTATATTAATAGCCTTACAAATTAAAATTACAAAATGTATTAAAATGACAAAGTAACATAAAATTCACTTATATATAAATAAAACTTCTAACAATCTTGGAAGCCAGAATCAGAAATTGTCAGATTAGTTAAAAGAATAAAAGTCTAAAACATTATAACTAGACTAAAATGTGTATGACTGGTTTAAAGTTTAAATATTAAAACAAAAATACTTGGACAAAAATTAAAATATATTCTATTCCTAAAAATTTTAGGAACCGTTTACTCAAACACTTATCCAGTAAGCGCTTAACGGTTAAATTTAACACTATCACTTACCTTATCGGGTAAGATTTTAGTTTATTATTAAAACGTCATGATATGCAAAAATTTACCCGGTAAGCACTAACAGGGTAAAAGCCGTCGTTCTCGCTTACCGGTTAAAACTCTCGGTCATTGTCTTCGCTCTTACCCGATAAAATTTTTGATCATTGTCATATTTATCGTTAAAGTAATATAACTTAATAAGTACTTATCCATGTTAACGTTTGATAAACAATCCTATAGAGTCCCTAATCCATATCTATGAAGGATAAAATGGATCGAGAAGTTTCTTTGATATTTGATGGAATGAAAATGGACAAAGGACTTTTTAATGTCAACCAAAAGGCAGGTTGAAATGGGGTAGATGCAACTTAAAGATGGGACCTCATGTTTCAGTCTGCCTCAAATCATTACAGGACCCAACTGGGGGGGTTATGTGATCGGACACTATCCGAATTCCGACCGACGTGTTCACCGATTAATCAAATAATAGAATTTTATGATAACAACCAGTTGCTTATATTTCCAACGTGTGTATTCAATATTTCATGGAACATTAGGTTTTTCAAATTATGAAGCACTATAGGCGTACTCGTGCAATGCAGCGAGATACATCACGATTTTAATATTTCATTTTACTTTTTGTTTTTTATCGATTTACAGTACGATTTTGGATGATTTTAAGAAAGTGATAATGTTTTTTTTTTAAATTTGTTTAATTTAGGCTTAATAATATAATATTTTTTATATAAAAAAATAAGTATTTTGTTATAATTCAATGATTATCTTATATATTTTAATGACATTTAGAAAAAATAACCAATTACATATTTAATAATATAATTAAAACAAATTTATAGTAATATAATATATTAATTAACAGTGATACATGAAAATGTCTGCATAAAAGGAAGACTCTGCACATACCAAATTGGTGGGTGTTAGAAGCCTGCAGTAGTAATATGTATCTTGTGCTTTGACACTTGTAAATTAAGAGATTTTTAAAATATTGCATAAAATAATGATACCTTATGCCTAATATTTTGTATTTAAAAGTTTTTTATCCGTGCTTTATAATATAGTATAGATTTTAGATATTTAGTTAATAGACAAGTATTTTTGTATTAAACTATATGTCCAATAAAATATTATATGTTATTTTTGGAGAAAAGGAGTACAATTCAATACTCTTTTCACCTCTAAAATTTACAACCTTTTATTTAACACCACATAATTTACTGAAAGTCTTATTTTTTTAGTAATAATTAAATATCTAAAAGATTTTTAATAAAACAAATTTAAAAAAAATGTAGTTAAATATTAATTAATGCATGGCTTAATTTCCTGTAATAATGGATAATGTTTGTATCAAAATGATAGGTGTTTCCTTTTCTTTGACACAAATGAAATAAAATTGTTTGTTAGTAACCAAATGTCTAATATAACATTTCTAATAGAAATATATGAAACTTTATATGTCTAATATACTTTACACAAGTATTTTATTACAGCATGGATGTTGTAAGAACACAACTTTATATGTAAATACATACTTGGTAAACAATGCACTACTGTTTTTTTTTTCTTTCTTTTTTTCATTTTTTGTTTCGGAAAGGAAACAATTATATATTCATGTGCCACATATGTGCAAACCTATGTGACATACCAAAAACAAGATATATGTATGTACACACTATTGACATACACAAATATACCGATCGACACACGGCTTGGACGGACCTAGTAGGTTACATATGGTGGCATGTGCCACCGTATGATTTTTTCGGCGAAGTGTAAAAAAATTTACGTTCGTTAAAGGTGCAACCGTATAGTTTTGGAAGGTGCAACCGTATTATTTTGGAAGCTTCAAGAAGGTGCAATCGTACCTCGTAATCAACCAAAAACCCAAAAAAACTCTTGAAATCAACCAAAAAAACGAAGAAAACTCTTGAAATCAACAAAAAAAAAACCCAAAAAAACCCCTCGGAATCGATAAAAAATTTAAAAATTCGTCGAAATCAAGCAAAATCCTTTAAAAATCCCTCGAAATGTATCAGGAGCGGACATAGCCTTAAAAAGGAGGGGGGAAGGGACCCAGTCAAAAAGTCAAAAAAAAAATTACCTAGGTTTAAATTTTTTTTTTTTACCAACTTTACCATACGTCCCCCCAGTAAAAAAAAAACGGGGACTCAATTATTGATTCTTCAGACGATGATTCTTCACCCCGTTCTTCGGTCGACCGGCGATTCCCACCGTCGTTCGTCACACACACAGTCACAACTCACACAGAGGTTGAGTCGCTGAGAGGTACAAAACGTCAACACAGGCCAGTGGGCTGTAGACGATATCGATTCACAAAACTGATTTAGGGTTTCGATTTTTTTTTCTCAAATCTCAAGTTCTCAATCGATTTTGGCTGAGAGGTACAACACAGACTACTTTATTTCTTCAATTCTTCTCTTGCTTACAACTTACTATCTTCCAATCTTTTCCCACTCAGTGCACTCAATTTTTAACTTTTCTTTATTTTATTGCTTACCTTTTCTTCCAATCTTCTTAGTTCTTCCTCTCTCCTTTTATATGTGCAGTTGGCTACCAGTACCTACCACAGAGACACAACAGTTTATCATAAACAACAGTAAGTAGTGGGTTATCTCTTCATTTATTAAATTGGGCCTTTGATAGAATAATGGGGATTTTGGTTTTCACTTTTCATTTTTAAAAATAGATAGTGATTAGTGAGGCTTTGAGAACTGAGCCAGTGAATAGAATAATGGGGATTTTGGTTTTCATTTTCACAAACACAGCAGCTTCCATTGGTTTTCACTTTTCACTGTGAGACAGTTAACTTATTACTCAACTCAATAAATACTAACTAGACAAGTAACTACAGCAGTTAATGTTTTATAAATTATGTTGAGTATTGCAAATTGTTATTTATTGACTGTTGACTCTAGTTAATGTTTTATACATTATGGTTTTGCTAGAAAATGGAAAGATTTCTGAAAAGAAATGCCTCAAACAAAGATTACTTGCTAAGGTTACAAATCAAGATGTAATGACTCATTTTCAGATGATGAAAACTCGTAGAAATCAACTTATGTAATCACTTATTATTAAGTATAATGATATGGTATATTAGTAATTCTTAGTTTAGTTTCTTAAGTGCCGCTAAAATACATCAGACAATATTGAACGTCGGTAAAAAGATGAAGACACGTCGATAAAAACCGTACTTTTTGTAATTATTTTTTGTCTATATTATATGGTGCTATCGTATTAAAAAATTTCTGGGCCCGTCTCTGAGTCACACGCAGTGCATTCTTTGGTCAATCGCACCATATATTTTGCTATTTTCATGCTTAATCACCGTGCCAAATCAAATATACACACAAAGAGGTTTAAATAACGTCGTTTAGGTCTTTGTATATACAAGTATACAACTAGGTAATAATACCATGCATTGTGGGCGAATATATTAGAATATAAGTATGAGATAGATTGATATATAATGAATGAAACAATTTTTATTATACACTCTAATTATTATTATCAATAGTCTCACACGTTATTTTATTCTTTTAATTTGAGTCAATTACAGAGTTAATAACATTGATATATAGAACTAAATTAACTGTATATGAGAATCAAAAGCATATATATATATATATATATATATATATATATATGCATGCTTATATAGTTCAACAAAGATCTATGAATATACAAAAAAGCAGTAACTATCATCAACTACTACACAATTCACACATAAATAGTTGTTACATGTAAAAAATGTGATCATAACGAGAAAGTATCATGATATCTTTCCAAAACTCAGAAGCCCATTGTCCGGATTCGACTGCTCGACAACAATGATAACTGCCGACTGGAGTAGAGGAGTTCTACTTTGTAAACCTTTCTGAATCCTCCTTGATTGTTGTAGTTATCATCATCAAAGTTGTTGGTGGCCAATTTTATGTCTTGAAGAGGAATTCCAAGCCAGTTAAACGCTCAAGACATTTTATGATTTTGGTAATATCAAAGGAAAAGGGAAATAAAATAGAGAAACTTGGCACTAATACAATTGTATAGCTTAAGAAACAAGGAGGTATAGATGTGCCTTTCTAGATAGCAATTAAGCTGATGATCAAGGTATTTATCAATAACTGAGATGCATGAATTGGTCAAGGACGAAAACTCCTCTGAAAGCACAGTCATATGGTATGGTAGTGGACTATGTTTAATATCATGACACATTTAGACAAAGAATATAAATGAATTGCTAAAAAGTTGGATTTGATACTAATTTTCCAAAAACTATTAGAATCAAGTGCTATAAATACTAGATACGTACACTACTACAAAATATTGATATAGCCCTCCAAAATATAAACCGGTAAACTGATACAACCCAAATTCAGTCACGGATGGTTAACCAACGGATGACTGCAACTCAAAATCAGGTGGGTTAGAAGAAGAATGATCCACGAGAATTTAGAGTAGAAAGAGGAGAACAGAGAAATTTAGAAAATCAGGGAAGAGGGTAATTTTATTCATGACGCTAACCAGCTTGTACCATACGGAATATAATGGAAACAAAATAACAAAAAGATAGCAACCAACTACTAGAGATAATGATAACTATCCTATTTAAAAGATAACAACCAATTACTAGAGATAATGATAACTGTCCTATTTAAAAGAGATAATGATCTTTTGTGAACATCTTGGGTGGCAACTCTGATTTGGTGATATCCAGCATGCAAATCAATTTTAGAAAACCATTGGGTACCATGTAATTCATCCATAAGTTCCTCAATCAACAGAATAGGGAACCTGTCGGGAATAGTCATCTTGTTTAAAGCCCTATAATCCACACACATCCTCCAGCTCCCATCTTTCTTTTTTACCAGCACGACAGGAGATGCAAATGGGCTATTACTAGATCTGATCACTCCTTGATCCACCAATTCTTGAGTCAATTGTTCAATGACGTCTTTTTGCAACACCGGGTAATAGAAGGGTCTGATGTTTACTGGGTTTGAACCATCTTTCAAGGGAATGACATGGTCAAATCCTTCTCGAAAAGGAGGTAAACCCGAAGGTTCCTTGGAATATATCATGATATCCTTGAAACAATTTCACTAATTTAGGACTAGGGGAATTATTTATTAGAGCTGCTAGCATTAATCTGGAAATCAGGCAGATGGTTATCACCTTGAGTTGCCATAAGTTGCATCATAGACAGTTGTCCACCTTGATGCAATGTCTTGTTCATTAACGGTCTTCACTCCTTTTCCCGTTGCTCCCATTAAAGTCACTTTGGTTCCCTTGACAGAGAACTCAATAGTATGGTTAACAAAATCAAAATTGACCTTCCCCAATGATGTAAACCATTGGAAGCCCAAAACAACGTCACACCCTCCCAATGGTAATAAGTAAAGATCAGCGGTAAATGATATTGATTGCATCTTCCATTCGAAACCTTCAATCATGATATCGCACATAACTTTTCTCCCATCCGCAACTCTGACCAACATGGGTGGCTTAGAAACCAATTTACACCCCAATTTCTTTGCAACTGCAACATCCATAAAATTATGTATGTTGCCCGTGTCTAACAACATCTGCAAAGCTCTTTTCCCATGGTGTCCTATTACCCTCATTGTCTGGTAATCGGTGATTCCTGCCATGGCATTAATCGATATTTGGGAAAATTCGTTATCGGCCTCCTGTATTGATTTGTCATCAACGTCCTCATCCAAATCGTCCCATCCCAAGTGGTACAATTGGGGTCATTTTCCCTTGCATCAATGACCATACTCATACTTCTCATTGCAAAAAAAACACAAGCCTTTCGATCTTCTCTCTTCAAACTTAGCGGGAGATAGTGTTTTCCGATTAAAATTTGGTTTGAAGGGAGCTGCCATGGGTTTAGGGGGCATATTAACGGGCTTAGGATATGTAGTACTGCTTTTCAAGGGTGATGGTAAAATTCCAGGTTTAGTTGTAGTAAGGGAAGAAGTATTGGTGAATTTAGGTGTTGGCTTATTACTGGTTTTACTCAAGTTGAGCTCCTGGATTTTGGCTAGGGAATAGGCTTATGCGATAGTAGGAGGATAAAACATCCTTACTAGGCTCCTCAATTCCTCATTCAAACCAGTTATGAAACAACTTAAAGTGTATTCAGGGGAGAGTTGTAACCTGATGATGATACTATCAAACTCATCATGATAGTCCTTAACAGATGTGGTTTGCTTCAGTTCCATGAGTCCTGTATTGGGTCATCGAATGGCTCCCCAAATCTCCCTGTGATATCAGCGACATATTGATCCCATGAAGGATTGATATGATTATGACCCTTCCTGTACCCCTGATGCCATTGCAATGCTCTACCTTCCAGATGGATTGATGATAGAGGGACTTTTGTACCATCACTTACTTGATCCAGTTGAAAAAACTGATTCACCTTATATAGCCATGACTTCAATTCATCTCCTCTGAAGCGTGGAAATTCAATTTTTGTTAATCGTGATGAGTATTGATGTGGATTGACAATCATCTCCGCTAATTTCACTTGAGGATTTGATGATGATGATTTCAACTCCGTCTGTTGAAGGGGATTATGGTTGTCATTCATTAGATTATCGGAATCGCCCTTCTTCAAACGATCTACCATGAGTTGATTCATTTGAAGCGACAAACCGGAAAGGAGATCTCTAATCTCTGAAATCGCTCGAGTATTCTCTACCACCCGCATAATTTGCTGTTGGTTATTATTTTTGATTCGAGCACCATAATCCTCTATACGGAATATAAGGGAAACAAAATGATAACAACCTACTACTAGAGATAATGATAACTATCCTATTTAAAAGATAACAACCAACTACTAGAGATAATGATAACTGTCCTATTTAAAAGAGATAATGATCTTTGAGTCGTAACATAAACCAAGAAACCGGGTGCTATTTGTCCCACATGAGATTTGCACCCATCCCTGTGTAATAAACCGGGTTGTATTGTTTGGGGAATATAGGGATGATAATAGTACCCGGTTGTTTAGGAGAAACCGAGTTCATTTAATTAAAAATACGGGTTTTTTGGAAATCCTACCCGGTTGCAATGAGGAGAACGGGTAACATTTAATTAAAAATATGGGTTTTTTAGAAATCCTACCCGGTTGCAGTGAGGACACCGGGTAGCATTTACCCCACGTTTCTTTAGAAATCCTACCCAGTTGCATTGAGGAAACCGGGTACCATTTACCCCGTATTTCTCTAGGTCAAATACCTACCTACCCTATTTCTTTTCTCCTTCCAATCACTTTGTACGGCAACTTCCCACTCTCCTTTTTCTTTTCTTTTTTCCATATCCCATTAATGAATGTGAAGATCTTGTAAGGTAAAAGTGTTAATTCTTTATCTTTCTCCTCACATACATAATACACACACATATATAGAGGTAGGTTCTTATGCAACTCCTGTACATGGTGCAACCCATGCAACCCCTCTATCCACCATTCATTTTATTTTCAACTTTTTTCTTTTTCTTAATTACAAAAGTGAAAATAAAATAAGTGGTAAATAGAAGGGTTGCATGGGTTGCACCATATAAAGGGGTTACATTTGAATGCCCCTATATATATATATATACAAACACACACACACACACACACACACACATATATATATATATATTTCATGAATGCAAGTGTGAAATAATATATAAGTAATGGTACTGGTTGTTATTATTTTTTAGGACCGTTTGTGCAATCGAATTACAAGAATTAATTTTCTTGTTAGAGTGATTAAAAATCGGTGGAACAAAGTAAATATTTGTCATCTTAAATTTTAGTTTTTAGTATTGCATGAACATACATAATTTTCTATATCTTAGTGACAACATTGCATATGCCTTTAGCTTATATACCCGTCTGAAATAATCTAATAGAGATTATTTTCAGATAGTCCCCATTTTCGGACTGCTTTTTGAATAATTTGTCTCATGTAGGATGTGAATACGTATTAGTCGATTACGTATTTAAGAAACATTCGGTAGATATTTCCCATTGCTCTTACAAGTAAGTGTTTCAGACGCATATTTGGGGAGCCAAAGGGAAATGTTGTCAATTTTTTTAAATACTTAATCCGCTAATACGTATTCACATATGAGACAAATTATTCAAAAAGTGGGTTAGGATTGACCACATGCCATTTGTTCTTCATGCATTACATGCATTTCATTAATAGTTTGTTTTCTACATTATAGATAGATCGTGATACTTGGATGTACAAAATACCACGTGCTACCATTGAATATTTGACCAATTTAGATGAGTTTATTAAAGTTGCTGAAGATAATCGGGTGAACAGTGGAGAAAATTACATTTGGTGTCCATGTAAAGATTTCTATAATTTGCACAAGTTTCTGATTATCATGTAATTCAAGGACATCTGATATGTCTTGGTTTATGGAAGGGTATACGATTTGGTCACGACATGGTGAGGTGTTTGATGATCCTAACACGAGTCGTGATTGTAATATCGGTGATAACAATGATTCAAACAATAGCAGTCATGATAATATATATGATATGTTACATGATGTGGAACAAAATGTTACTGATAAGCATTATGAAGATTTTCAACAATTGTTTGTTGATTCTGAAAAACTGTTGTATGTTGGTTGTACAAAATTTACCAAACTTTCAGCAGTTTTGAAATTATTTAACCTAAAAGCAAGCAATGGTTGGAGTGATAAAAATTTCACTAGTCTATTAGAGATTTTGCATGAAATGCTTCCCAAAGATAATGAGTTGCTTGTTTCTTTATACCATGCTAAAAAATTAATGTGTCCAATGGGATTGAAAATTGAAAGGATACACACATGTCCAAATGATTGTATGTTGTACCGAAACGAGCATTCAAACCTACATGAATGTATTAGATGTGGTACATTACGGTATAAGCGGAAAAAACATGCGGAAGAAAACAGTGATGAGATGAAAAATGGTCCCCTTGCTAAATTATTGTAGTATTTACCCATTATGCCAATGTTGAAAACGATTATCCGCAAATCCCAAAGATGCAAAATTGTTTTGTTGGCATGCCGAAGAGCGTAAAAGAGACGGGAAAATAAGACATGTGGTTGATTCTCAGCAATGGAGAAATATCGATTCTGATTTTGAAGAATTTGGCGACAAAATTAGAAATATACGGTTTGGGCTTAGTTCAGACGGGATTAATCCATTTTGAAACATGAGCAACTGTCATAGCAGCTGACCAGTTTTATTATGCATCTACAATCTTCCGCTTTGGCTATATATGAAACAAAAATATATCATGATGTCATTGTTAATTCAAGGTCCCAAACAACCCGGGAATGACATTGATGTTTATTTGAATCCCTTAATTAATGACTTAAAAGAATTATGGAGTTCAGGCGTTCAAGTATATGACGCGTATGGTAAGGAGGATTTTCAATTACAAGCCATGATATTTTGCACCATAAATGATTTTCCAGCATACGGCAATTTGTCAAGATATAGTACAAAAGGAGCAAAAGTGTGTCCTGTATGTGAAGATGACACACATTCGTTGAGGATGAGAAATTGTAAGAAAAACGTGTTCATGGGGCATCGAAGATCACTACCAAGGGGTCACTCATACCGCAAATTGAAAGGAAGCATTTGATGGAAAAATTGAGCATGGAGTATTAAGGCCACCATTGGATGGACCAACTATATATTCTCAAGTTGAAGATCTAAACATTGTTCAATTCTTGAAAAGGTGGTACACCTCCTCCTAAGAATATGTGGAAAAAAAGGTCTATCTTATGGGACTTTCCATATTGGGAGCACTTGCAAGTCCGACATTGTCTTGATGTTATGCATATTGAGAAAAATGTATGTGACAGTTTGATAGGCTTGTTGTTGAACATTCCAATGAAGACGAAAGACGGGGTCAAAGTTCGAAGAGACATGGTCGAAATGGGAATTCGATCACAACTTGTTCCTATTGAAACTGAAAGTCGCACATAACTACCACCAACTTGCTATACTTTCTCTAGAGTGGAGAAAACTAGAATTTGTCAATGCTTGCAAGGTATTAAGGTTCCATCTGGATATTCAGCTAACATTAAGAAGTTGTTGTCAATAAAGGACTTAAAATTGCTTGGTATGAAGTCTCACGATTGTCATGTTTTAATGACACACATTATTCCCATTGCAATTCGGGGGATCATGCCATAACATATCAGGCACACAGTCACAAATCTTTGTTTGTTTTTTTTAACTTAATTCATTCGAAAGTGATTGATCTTGAAGTGTTGGATTCATTGCAGAAGGATATTATCCTCACTTTTTGCCAACTTGAGATGTACTTTCCGCATTCCTTTTTCGATGTCATTGTTCACCTGATATCTCACATTGTTGGAGAAATAAAGGCGTGTGGTCCTGTTTTTCTGTGTTACATGTATCCATTTGAAAGATATATGGGTTTCTTAAAGGGATATGTACGAAATAGAAATCGACCAGAGGGCAGTATCGTTGAAGGATATGCTTCTGAGGAGGTGATTGATTTTTGTACAGATTATCTAGCTGGTGTAAGAAATGTTGGAATTCGACAATCTCGCCATGAGGGAAGACTTTGAGGGGTTGGGACAATTGGCTTTAAAAAGATATTTCCAAACCGGGACGAACTGCAACAGGCACATTTTTTTCGTTTTACAAAACAAGACAACTGTTGCTCCCTGTATACATGAGCACATGACTATGTTACAAGAAATGAATAGATCGTGGAGCGAAAAATGGTCGGCTATGTTAATTTTCCCTATATACTTTTTATTTTTAATTTCTGTTTTTGTGAATATGGCTAACAATGTAATAAGATACACTTTGATGTAATGAAACTGCTCATTGTGTGGCCTGAAAATTACTATTTGAAAAATAGTTCAATATAATAAAGAAGGAACCTTCTCCCTTCTCCTTTTTCAACTGTTGATACAATAATTGAGATTTTAGAAGCCTTATATAATATGAGAAGCCTTATATAATTGTATTTATGGGATAATTTGCTCAGCCGTTAGTATTACCAAAAATTTTAAAAACTTGCATGCCACTATAATTCAACAAAGAATTGATTTGCAGATATGTCGGATGATATTGGGCCATCGATATCTGAAGAATCTCTTGATTCTCAGCCAAGCAGCACAGACGGGAGCCATGGTTCTCTACCAAGCAACATAGACGGGAGCCATGGTTCTCAGCCAACATAACCGACACAACAAAGACGAAAGAGAAGTGTTACGTTGTTGAAAAAACATAAAAATAACCCAGATTTGCATGTCGAGTTCAATAAAAATTGGGAGGTTATTGGAAAATATGAACGTAGATTCAGTAGTTGTGTAGGGGTCAACACAAAATCAATGGTTTCTATCACTGAACCATCTTGGATCAAAGTGGATAAAAAGTAATGCATTTATTGTGGTTGGCTATCAAGGTATGATATCCAAGATGTGTTTACATGTACTCATGGTTTTATTTATTTATGCTAATGACAACTAACATACTTATTTTGAAAAAATAGGATCACTGGAATATAGAGGATGACAAATATAATACTCCAATACTTAAAACAACCAGTACATCATGGAAAAACTTCAAGAAGAGCCTTAATAGAAAGTACCGTATGCAAGGTCCCTCGTCCTGATTACGCATATCTTGATCAAGAAACATGGGAAGATTTTTGTGTCATGAAATCAACTGATGAATTTCTGGTTTGTTGCAACTTACAGACTTACAGTAATTTCATTACTTTTTTATGTTTTAATTGCATTAGTTATTCTTATGTGAAGGCAAAAAGTGAAGAAGGGAGGAAGAATGCGACTCTAAACACAAATCCGTCCCAGTTAGGTGCACGTGGGTATCGTTCGAATCATGATAATTAGAGCAAAGAGATGATGGAGCCAGGCTACTTGTCAGAACTATTTCAGATTCAAGACGAGCGGGCAAGGAACTTTTTGTTGGCAAGGAGAGTTAGAGCAGCTGATGGGACATTAAGGACCCCCACATATCTTCAGGAATTAGTAGATAAGATTGTAAGAGAGAGTTCCATATTTTAGTTTACTTTTATGCTTCATTGAAAATTGTTCATTAATAATTATCATTACATATGTATTATTTGCATTAACAAATTGAGAAAGATAGATAGGCTTCAGAAGGACTTTGGATCCCTGATCCGAGTGAGGATGTTTTTATAACAGTGCTAGGACCTGAGCACCCAGGTCGCACCAGAGGAGTCAGCCACATAGTAGGCTTGAAAAAGACCATTCTGAGGATTTCAGAAAAAAGACAAAAATTCAAACCCCTATGGATATCGATTGGGAGGAGAAGAGGATGAAATTTGAGACTGAGTGTGAGGAGAAGAGAAAGAACTTTATTGCCGAGTGTGAGAGAAAAAAATGTTACTGAATGCTGAGATTGAGGAGGACCGAAGGATCTATCGTGCGGAGATGGAGAAGAACAATAAGTTGCTCGATACTAAGATTGAAAAGATCATGCAACTAACTTCCAAGCTTAACAATACAGATGATAGAAGCCTAAGCCCAGGGGTGAGGAAGAGTAGTTGTGGTTTAGTGCCTTGTGTCGACGAATTTGATGGCGTACATGTAATAGAGCTCATGCACACATAAAATTATGCTTACATACTTACTTACATGTTTAGATACATACTTACACAACTATTTGCAGTTACCCGCTCATTGTGAATTGTTGGCGGTAGACGGTAACTACAAGTTCCCATGTAGAAAAGGGATGGTCCATTCTATAAGGGAGGGATTATGTCATTCCATACGTATCACGACGAATTACGTGAAGGTGTATGTAGCTCAAGTGAAAATTTATTTTGCGAATTATCCTCTTCCTGTGCTGAATGATGAAATGACAAAACTAGGTCAAACACTAAACACATTTACCCAATGGTCGCGTGATGCAATTTTTCTCACTCAGGTATATATGAATTAGTCTTATCTTTCCTTACTATTGTAGTAAGATTTAATTATTTATATATTTTTCTTACAAACTTGTTAATAGGCTTCCAAAAGTCAACATGTCGTACACGATGAAGGAAATTCCACACAACCCCCTGTGTTGGCCAAAAGTGTACCTGAGAGTTCAAAACCATTGCAAGGAAGGAGAAAAAAGAAGACTCCTAAAAAGCAAACATTGCCATCGAAGAGTGTGATCCCAACGAAAACTTTGATGAAGAGGCCGAAAGAATTACAATCATTATATAGGCGTTGGGAGTACCTCCGAATCCGAACGAAGGGATTCATATTCAGGCGGAGCCTGGGGTATTTGGATCTCAATCATTTGAGTTACAAATATTCCGTGATGACATACATTCTTTAGTTAAGAATTCTTGGCTCGATCATACCATTATTGCTTGGTTCTAGATGTAAGTAAATGATTAGTACATATTCAATCTTATGATCCCAATATTCTACTTTATTATATTGTCACTTTTTAGGTTTTTATATGGGATTATGAAAAAAAAATGAGAAGAACCTGTAACACCCTCAAATCTGGAAATAGCAACTTATTTAAAATTTTCTAAATACATCAATAAATGGATCATCTACAACCACGATTTTAGATTCAACTACAACACATATATACCATTTTATACATATAGACTATAAGGGACGGGTGCTACTAATACCCATGCATAGTCACTATCTCCATACATCGGAAGACTTCACCGAATACCTACTTTTGGATCTAGCTAAGGCTCTACTCCTCATAGGACTGCTAGAACCAACCCGACCTTGAATACCTGATGCACATGCCGACAAGTAAAAAGGTTAGGCTAACGCCTAGTGAGTACAAGAGTTTTACATGAATAAATATATCTTTAAAAGAATGCACTTTACTTGAAACCATAACCAGTTAGTTGATGTCCTTTAAAATGTGGAAACGACTCTTTTTCCATATCATGCACTTTCAAAGGTGGACACCTCATTTCAAACATGATTTATAAAGTAAGGTAACTTAATTTAACTCGAAACAAGAATCATCATCAAAACCATATATACTATACGTTCGAAAACATGGACACTAGAACCAATACTCACGCGACCGAAACAAGCATATTTTGATTTCCAAAACACTGGGTGGACATAATTCATTCAAACCTTAATATACGAGGAGGGTGGTCCAATATTAAGATCCTCGTTCACTGTCGACCATAAAGACCCAATGACCATAAAGTAAAGCATCTTATATATAAGAAAGAAGTATTGATAGCTGACAACGGGGGAAGCCCGTATCCGTTGAGGGTGGTGGTAACACAAAAGTATGCCCCCCAAGCAACGTTAATCGCATGACACCTCCCGACATCCCAACCCAGTGTCCCTACGACTTCTTTACAAGTGTCACCCCAAGTCAGTTGACCTTGATGGATCATTCCAAAGAACTCCATCCCGAAGGCCCGACACACTTAAAGACTACCTCCCAGGCATTACTTCAAGCGGCGGAGGTCCTAGCGCCTACTATTCCGGTAGCACTAGCCGACTCAACCCTCCTAGCGATCATTTGTAAAGTTTCCGGTCATAAAACATGGGTATCGAAGTTCAACCCCGCAATACCCATTTGACCATCCCAAAACAGACTGACTCACGTGCCTATGGATCCATTGCAACACAGTCTAACTGTAGATCCCAGTACAGTGTAATCAACAGTAAATAATCAATGATGATCAATTGTATAGCCACAATCTCTAGTCATATGATTAATATTCAATCAAAGGTTACAGGTTTACAGAAAGAATTTCTGATCAGAGAAAAGTAAACCTATTGACTAGAGATCTGAAAATTATGAGACTTAAACTAACAATGAATCTAAAACAACCTTTATATACTTAGGCTTACAAATATACTAGGCTTATGGGCTTGGGCTCATCTAACTAATAAACTATTAACTAATTACAATTTAAACCGTTATAAATACTTTATTCCACTTTCAACACATAGGACTTTTAGTCCTAACAATCTCCCCCTAAAGTTGAATAAAGCATTTATCTTCTTGAAAACTTCATGCCTTGATCTTCTTTCCCTCTTGAATCTTTGAAAGACTTTGGTGTTGCATGTATTCATATCTTTCACAACTCCCCCTTGAATAAAGCTCTTGATCTTAATAGTTTCAACTTTGTAACCAGATTCAAGGTACAATAGCCTTGACTGAATGCACTATCACACAGCTTTCAACTGTAGAAACCCAACACATCAGATTAGCTCACAAGAAAGATAATGTGCGAGTTACGTGACTTTCCACGATGCATCTTCAGTTTAAAACAAAGAATTTGTCTTTGAATCACGAGTTGAATAGACTTTCAGCTTCAAGAACTTGTTTCAATCAGCTCGTAGGAGGAAATGACTTAAAGCAGACACCACATGATACGGGACAGAAGAAATACAATCTTTGAAATCTTCATCTTTGAATAATGAAACAACATAAAACTCATATCTTCATCTCTTTGATCTCTAGATTGTCTTCAGAAAAACAAACTTTCACAGAACTTTCTTTCTTTATAACTTTGAAATTGAACTTTGTAAAGCTCTCCCCCTTTTTGATGATTGTGAGCATCATGATCATCAAAACTCTTCAATTTCAACACATTCTTTGATCTCCCCTTTATGATAATTTGACATTCTCCGCCCTTTGATCTGAGTACCCGTCAATTCATGAAATGTATATATCCGGATCTTTTCAAATTCAGATATAATAGGAATTGAAAACCTGAATCAACAAATGATACAGTTAGTATGCCTGTATGTAGCACGGAGCCACTTTGTACAATAGATGTACTTTGGAAAGGAGTTTTTGCGATGTTCACTTCCCCACGGCTTCCATTCAATCATCGAAAACCACAAAGGAATTTTCTATGAATGTTATGAAAAGAAAACTTATTCCTTGTGTGCTCGTGCAAGTGTATGAATGATTGAAGCTACTTAGATTGATCAGGCTCAAAGCGTGTAAACTGTTGAGACATCAACAGATATTACACGGACTCAATGTACATGAAAGAGGTGCGAAGGTGGGGCAACTTTCCTTCTTTTTCAATATCTAAATCTTTCGAGTGAAGATTAGATAGCAGATATGTTGCGTCCCCAAAGAAAATGAAACATTTCTTTGTTAAGAAAGAAACGAGTGGCTGGTGGGGTTAATGCAAGAGTTGGCATGGGCTCACTACCTGTTTCAATGATGGTCACCAAAGAATGTGAACCAATCAGTAGATGTGGTTGCCCGACTCAGAAAGTGTTTGTTGCAGAGTTTTCATATTTTTTAACTCTGTTCTCATACCCTCTTTCTTTTGAACATTAAAGCTCACTTCTAACCAAACTCTCTCTTTTTCATATTTTCCGCTCAGCACAATGAGAAAAACTCAACCGGATGAGCTATCTCCCCCACTCTTTGATTTATGACCCCTCAAGCACTCTAGGATAACTTCCGGGGTAGGAAACACTGGTTAATGTGAATCCATGGAAGTTCTATTTAAGTTCTCACACAAATCCCATGTAAGTCCTAAAACGAATAGATGCTCAACAGTTTAACTTGTACAATTAAGCACAAAATGTATGATAACATTGTCAAAATGTATGCTCATGAGATTTGAGCAATTGAACTTTGAAGATTTCTCAAAACAAAGATATTTAATGAAAGAAATGAAATCAAAATACTTGTTTTGAGAATCTGACAGTGTATCAATCAGATCAAATGAAATGGTTAGGGTATCAAAGAACTGACTATTTTGTTTATATGAATGAATATAAACAATTTTGCAATGAAAGCACAAATTTGGAAATGATGATTGATGCTCAACAATATTGAATTTCAAACGGGAGTATTACCATCGAAAAATTGTTTCGTTATGAGACATGGTAATAACAATATCAAACGATGTATTGAACCGGTGTGTATGAATAGTTTACAGTATAAAGACATGCTAATACGCAAGTATTGATCTTTGGAAACACACAGTCAGTTAAACATTAAAGCTCAAAATTGGAAAACATTTAAAAGCCACACTCCTAAATTCCTAAAATCTTTTGAGAATAGAGAAGTGGTTTGAACATTTAAGAAAACGTTTTTCATGTTCGAAAGTTGTTCTTATTTCAAACAATCAGAGATCTAGGATTAGAAGATATTTACCTTTTAAGCTCCCCCTCAAATCATGATAGAATGATTTATGTATTTTAAGCTCCCCCTGGATATTTGCAAAATATCCAAGTCTGAACGTTGAAGAACGGGTCCTGATCTGTCATGTGATCAGAATCCAAGCTTCGTTGAAGTCCGGGTTCTAAGTTGATTTACTTAGAAGCCATTGCTCTTCTAATCCCCTTTGACAGTAGGTGCCTGCAACACATAATCAATTTTAGGCTTTGGTACCCACTGGTATTTGGGTCCATGAATGTTAGTTGCATTTCTTGTGAGGGTAACGGAATAAGAACCATACCAGAAATGATCACTGTCCTTGTGAATATGATCATGTGTACGACAATAAGAACAATAGTTTTTCTTACCTGATAACCTGATTAATTGATCTCTCGTATAGATATGATCAGGTTTACCTTTACGCACATTGTTCTTTTTGGCATTAGACGCATGTACACATGATTCTTTTTCTTTCAGCTCATCTTCAACTGGTTTCTTCTTCCAGACCAGTTCCTCTTCTTTGTATCTCCTTCTTCTTTGATGTGTACCTGAACCATCTATATTTCTATCATAAAAAAGGTTAGTACGACGAATCTGATCAAATGATTTAACTGGCCTTTTTTATGACACATTTTTCTGATTTGAACTTGATACAATCTTGTCAAGCACTTTAATCGTCGAAGCAAAGTTGTCTCTTTCTTTAACAAGCAGGTCAATCTTCTTCGTGAACTCAGACTTCGTTTTCTGCTCTTTTAGTGCATTTGCAGATAGTTCAGATAGCTTCTCAGTAAGCTTTTTGATCTCATCCTCAAATATGCATCTTTCTTCTTCAAATCCCTTCTCAGCATCCTTTCTTTGGCCGTATATTTCCTTGAAGAATCCAAGGTTCTTTCGTTCAATGGCCTTCTTTTCTTTTGCAAACTTTTCTCTTTCAAGGATGATTACTTTCTCAAAGTCAGATACTTGTTGAGAAAGCTTTATACATTTCAGCTCAACTTCTTTCTTCTCATCAGCACATTTTTTTGAAAAATCTGAGAACTTCTTTGCAAATGATTTCTCAAATTCGGATTTATCTTTAGCATGCTTTTGCTCTAAATCAGATATTTTCTTTTGAAGCTCAGTATTAGCATCTATCAGACGCTTAATATTTGCGTCATAACTTTCAACGGATGCTTTCTAGATTTGGACAATCTGATCTTCCAAGTTCAAGACTTTTCTTGTCAGCTCTATGTTCTCAGTTTCCAAACTCAGTATTTTCTCATTATTCTGCCCATAAGTCTTTTTCAGAAGATCTTCATTAATTGCATTTAATGCACTAACTTCTTCTTTCAGTATGTTGCTTTCATTATTATAGTGTTCTGATCTCTTCAAGTAGAAAGCAATAGATAATTGAAGATTTTTGTTCTCTAATTTGAGCTCTTGAACTTCGGCATAATATCCCATCTTGACTTATCTAATTCAAGCTTTTGAAAAACTTGACAATAGATGAAACTTTAACGGGTTTAAACTTTAATCTTAATTGCACTGTAGCGATCGTGAGACAAACAAGATGATCCAAAAATAATAAATAAACAAGACACAGACCGGTTGAGCAAAGACCCGGTCGAGCAAGGATCCGTTCGAACAAGGGCCCGGTCGAACAGGGACCCGGTTGAACAAGGACCCGGTCTGTCTCGGTCAAAACAAGGACCCGGTCGAACAAGGACCTGGTCGGACCCGGTAGAACAGGGACCCGGTCGAACAAGGCACCACGCGCAAAGCGCCAGTCAGCTGGGTACCGGTCAACTGGGTACCAGTCGAGCACCGGTCGAGTAGGGTCGAACAATGTACCGGTCGAGTCACAAAGTACCGGTCAACAAGGTACCGGTCCACAACAAAGATCCGGTCGCTGGACACCGGTCAACAAGAGACCGGTCGATATGGATAACAGATAACCTCAAACCAATAACAAATAATACGAGAGCAGATAAGACCGATAAAATCGATGAACTTGAAGAACGATCGACCCAGAAACTTAAACAATATGCAGACCGATAAGCAAAACAAGACCGATAAAAAGTTTGATTTTTAAGAACACAGGTCGATCGATACTTTAACCCAGAAAACTCAGACCAAAAAGAATTTGATTTTCAAGAAACAGACCGATAAACACTTTGATTTTAAGAACACAGACCGATAAACACTTTGATTTTCCAGAAAAAAAATAACAACTGAATTGTTACTCAGAACAAAGTCGACTTTTTCAGCAAAAACAGAAAAACTACCGATAAACAAATAACAATCTAGAAATCAATTATAGCATATAAACACAAAAAACACGATAATCGATTAAAAGGTTTTAGACAAACCTTTTTGGATCAAACCTTCAGTCTCTTTGCTCTGATACCAATTGTAGATCCCAGTACAGTGCAATCAACAGTAAATAATCAATGATGAACAATTGTATAGCCATATGATTAATATTCAATCAAAGGTTACAGGTTTACAGAAAGAATTTCTGATCAGAGAAAAGTAAACCTATTGACTAGAGATCTGGAAATTATGAGACTTAAACTAACAATGAATCTAAAACAACCTTTATATACTTAGGCTTACAAAGCTATTGGGCTTATGGGCTTGGGCCCATCTAACTAATAAACTATTAACTAATTACAATTTAAACCCTTATAAATACTTTATTTCACTTTCAACACATAGGACTTTTAGTCCTAACACTAACCTTCCCAGACTAAACATGAATGACCAAAGCACTCAAGTCCGTAACAACGTCAATACGCATCACAGCGCATTAATACGTACGTCATAACTGGACTCTACATTGAGCCATATAAAACTGGACAAGTGTCCTCGAGACTCCTTTAAAACGACATCGAGCCAAAATGCTCAAACCTCTTTTGACCAAAGATTACGTTTTCCAAATAATGAACTCACTCAACCCATACCATGAAATCACATGCTCCAAAATACTCGAATGGACTCTAGCACAGTTTAAGTCGGGTCAAAAGGTTTTCCAAATAGATTTATGCTCCTTATCCTTTCAAGACGTCCCATAACACAAAGTTGAACCTTTTACCCCAAACAACATTAAAATGCCTTTTAACTAAATAATCTCATGTATGCAAATAAGTTGCCAAACACACTCATTTATGACTTATTTATGACTCATTTATCAAAATGCCCAAAATCATAAGAATATGTGTTATATAAGTTTATAAAGTTAAACACTTTCAAAATAACCAAACTGATCAGCCGTTAACAATTTCATGTAAGATGTAAAACACTTTAAAATAACCATTTTGGCATGTACACCGTTTTCACAAATCAACTTGAACTCACCTTGCTAGATTTAGGCTAACTATAGATTTTACCCCAACTAGAGCTCATTTGAAGAACACTTGGATTCTCAAGTCAAAACTTCCAAAAAACCTAATTCCATACATATTGAACCATAAATAATCATTTCCCAAACCTTAAACATGCATACCTCAACTGATACCGAAACCCTAACTTCCATAACTGAAGAGAATAGAAGATTACCTTAACCCAAGCTTAAATCCACCAACCATAGAACCTCTAGTTCACCAAAATGGTCACAAACCTCCAATCTATGAAAGGGAGAACAAAGGGTGGATGAAACCCTTGAAAACTTTGGTGAAGAAGATGAAGAGGGAGAGATGAGGAGCTTACCACCACAAAATACCCTTGGATCTTCCAATAGACTTCCAATATCTTGCTAAATCCTTGTAGAGCTCTCAAAAACGAAACCATGGCAACTTTAATTGTCAGGATCGAATTTCTTAACAAGAATAAAGTCTCAGAAACAATATCAAAGAAGTTGCGAAATAACACTTTGATATTCAATGTAACAGTAATCAAACAGTATATGGTTAACAACTTGTAAACTTGTATTGAATGCTTAAAGTTACAAGATTAAACACACAACCTCAATATTGATGAACAGGCTCACCAACACGAATTCTACTTCTCTAGAATTAGGAACTATGCCTTGAGGTTGATTCTCTCTTAAACAAAAACTTAGAATTAAATCTATATCAAAACTATTCTGTCAAATCTATACATATATTGAACAAAAAGATAATTACAATAAATAGAATATCTTCAGTATATCTTCCATCAATATCTTCAGAATATCCAGTTGTCATTCTTCTAATACGAATCTTCATCTTATAAACAACACTAATCAGCTTGGCAGTATTAACTACTAAGCAGCACTAACCTCTAGCAGTACTAACTAGCTAAGTAGTACTAACTTTGTTCAAGCAGCACTAACTTTGACTAGCAGTATTAATTCTACTAGCAGTAGTAATACTCAGCAGTATTAACCATACTTGGTAAATTCTTCAGTTCCCAACAATCTCCCCCTAACTTGACTTTTAGAAAGAGAAGTCAAGTTCTTCAGATCTGATCTTCAAGATGCTTTCAACACCTCAGGTTCAATTTCCCAAGTTTGGATCTAGCCCCAGACTTTGATTTACAGTTCTTCTCACCACAATTTTAGCCATCTCTGAATCCTTTGTGCATACCAGTGTAGCTTTAAGCATCCCTTCTAGCTTCTCCTTGCTATGCTCATAGATTTTGTCCACCAGGTAGTATTCATGATAACAGTTGTCAATAGTAATCATGTATACTCCACAGTTTTCAAATAGTATCCATTTATCAATCTTCTTGAATATAAACTCATGATTATGATCTTTAATCCTATAAGCCACTCTTTCTGGATCAAACATCATGCACAAGTATTCCATTGCTATCTTGAGAAGATTCTCTTCAGTACCTTTCAACACAGGCTCATAGATTTTCATCCCCACTTTGTATAATTCTTCTATATCAGCTCTTGAACAACCTCTGATAACTCTCCCCCATGTTGAATATGCTTCAAATGAACCATCAGCTCTCTTGATTCTGAAGAAATTCTTTCCACTATCTCTTAGAATGTCCCAAAAAATGATCTCTAGAGCTTGCATAGAGATTGGAACAGCCTGTCCAGGTTTTACTATAGTCATGTACAACTCCATATGCTCATCTGATTGCTCTTTGGACTGTTCTAGGCTCTGCACAGGTTCTGTTGGAGGTGTGACTGAAGGTTCTGCTTCCTTTTCAGCTTCTTCCACCCTTGGCCTTTTCAACTGCCTTTTTGAAGCAATTGTCTTCACCCTCTTTGTAGATTTTGCCTCTACACTTACAAACTCAGGCTCTTCCTTCTTTTCTTTTGTAAGTGTAACTTCCTCAGGAAATGGTTGTTGAATGTTTAGATCATGTCTCTTCTTCATTCTTCTTTCAACCTCTTCCCTTTGTGAGGAGTCCCCTTGAAGCTTAGCCATCTCTTTCTTGTACAGATCCTCAACCTGACAGTATGCCATATTGGTAAACATTTCCCCTTTGACACCAATTGCACCTCTCAAAAAGTTAATCATTCTTCTTCTTTCCTGACTGGCCAAAAAGGTCTTAGAAGGTTGTCTTTTCTGCTTTTGAATTGGCATTCTTTTGACAGGTAACTTCTTGGCCTCAGCTGCTTCTTTTAAACTCTTTTGATATTCTGCATTTAGCTTTCTGCCATTATCTTTGCAATTTCTCTGTCTGTTTCTGTTTGCAACTGTTCCTCCTTTTCCATTTGGTCTTAAAGCTGCTTTGCTATTGCCTCATCCATTTCAATTTGGGACTTCTTCTTTGCAGGCAGTTCAGCTTCAACCATCTTCTCCTTTCCTTTTCCTTTTGACTCCTTTGCCTTTTCTGTTTCCTTCTGTTGAATTCCTCCTTCATTGATGACTACTCCCTTGGCCTCTTGAGTAGCCTTAGGAGTGTCATTTTTGGCTTTAAATAGTGTTTCTGCAATCTCCAGTTCTTCCATAGAAAGCCCTGCTGTTTCTTTTATCTCAGCAGCATTAACTGTTTCTGGTGCTTGAGCAGTATTAACAGTTTCTGCTGCTGCTTGTTCTATTTCAGTTCTTGCTTCTTGCTCCCCCTCAACTGTTTCTTTATCCCCTTCACCATCAAATCTCTGCTCAGAATGTCTTTCCTTCTCTGTTTCATTCTCTTTATTCTCCCCCTTGTTGGAAGCATCTTTTTCAGGTTTCCTCTGCCGCAACACATATTGTTTTCTCCTCTTCTTCTGTACAAGCTTTGTCACCATCTTCTTTAATTTGGCAATCTGAACTTGTTGTGACAGGATTACCAGCTTCATCTCTTCAATTTCTTTCCCTTGTTTAAGAACATCTTGGTTGATGTTGCCCATTGTTTCCATCAATTCATAGTAGTTATATCTGTCCTCACCTTCTCCAGAAGTGTTACCCTCTATTGAAGGATCATGGGATCTTTTAGTAGTGGAGGTCTTCTGCCTAGCAGAAGCACTATCCACCCCCGTGGTTTCTTGGCACCTGGGACCTTTGAATGATTGCTCATTCAAAGTTGCCATGGGGGAGGTCTTATTTATGTTACCACTGTCCTTCTCTGTGCTAGCAGAAGTAGTGGCATCCTGCTCACCCATATGCTCTTCCTCATCCTCAGAGAGCACCTCCTTGGGGTTGGGAGACACCCCTGTGGTTTCTCTATCGATATTCTCTAAAGGAGAATTCTCCCTTAGAGGGCTTAAAGGCTGAATGGGTGAAGGTACAAGAAGGGAATGAGCCTTCTTAACATGTTTCCTTTTGTATGTTTGGGTGATTGGTGAAGTTGGTTTATCAAGAAGAGACTGAGGAATTGATTTAGAGTGGGAAGGTTGGGATTGGCTAGCAGTGGGATGGTCTAATGGGGGCCTTGACCCTGCTGCCATACCGTCATTAGTGTGGGACACCACCATCATTGTAGAGAACAATGGGGTGTCAACTCTTTCCGAGTCCCCAGCAGATCTTCTCATATTTGAGAAAACATTGCCTTTAGGGGGTTTAGGTACATATATCCCATCAAAATGAGGCATATCCGTCAATTCGTGGGTGATAACTGCTTGGACAAACCTGGGGTACATATAAAAACTCTTTTTGTTTCCCAAGTTTGAGACAAGATCATTGAAAATCATTTTAGAAAAATTGTACTTTCTGGCAGTGGCCAAGCACACCAAGGCATAAACAATGGTGCTACTGAACTCACTCCATCCAGTAGTCTTTTTAGAGATACAGTGCATAAGGGTATGGACAAAGAAACGCCATTGGGGTGAAAATTTGGCTTTTGAAAACTTGAACACACCCAATGGGCCTTCATACCCCATTCTTGTAAGAGTAGAAAACAGTTCATCATTAGAGATAGAAGTTATACCAGAGGCATCGTCTAGACGTAGACTGATGCGAATTACCTCTTCAGTAACTGTCAAGAGCTTGCCACATACCTTTGTCTTGATCATTTGCACACCATTCTCAGTAACAATGGTGGCATTTGCCCAGAATTGCCTTTGATGCTCGATGTAGATTGAAGGCGAGACAGTGAGAGCATGGGCAATATGGGTTGTCTTGAGAAAATCCACAATCTGGTGGAAACCAACGGCTTGTTTAGGCTTTAGTAGCATCGCGATTTCATTGTGCTCGTCTATGAAAGCCATTGATGCCATTGATCTTGGACGTTCTAGCCTGAAAACTTTGAACTTGAGAGAGAAAGGGTTTAAAGCGCAAGTGAACAATATGCGAAGAGTCGTTATGAACTTTTTAGGCGGGCAAAGAGTATTTATAGTGTTCGGGACATAAGCAGTATTAACTAACAAGCAGTATTAACTGAGAGCAATATTAACCACTAGCAGTATTAACTAACTAGCAGTATTAACTGAGAGCAGTATTAACTGAGAGCAGTATTAACTGAGAGCAGTATTAACTACTAGCAGTATTAACTGAGAGCAGTATTAACTGAGAGCAGTATTAACTGAGAGCAGTATTAAATGAGAGCAGTATTAACTACACTTACTCTTTTAAGCTTGTGAAACACTGAGTACTGCTATACATATCTTGAAAAAGAAGATTAGTAACACCAAGAATAAACAATATACATGTATGTAACCACTTTTTGAGAAGGGGCTTATTCAGAGTTGATCATTCCCACACTTGTTACCAAGAAAGTGAATCTATCCACATCAAAAGCTTTGGTGAATAGATCAGCAAACTGGTTATCAGTATGAACTTTTACAACTTGAATAAGTTTCTTTTCATTACAGTCTCTTATAAAGTGATACCTGATCTCAATGTGTTTTGTCTTTGAGTGCTTGACAGGATTATTAACAATGCTAATAGCACTGCTATTATCAATAAAGATTGGAATGTGTAGAAAGGTTACCCCATAGTCCAGCATTTGATTCTGAATCCATAAGACTTGAGAACAGCAACTTGCAGCTGCTATGTACTCTGCTTCTGTTATAGATGTAGACACTGTGGTTTGTTTTTGCACTGCCATGACACTAGTCTTGCACCCAAAAACTGACATCCTCCAGAAGTAGACTTCCTGTCCAAGTTTGCTCCACCTAGATCACAATCTGAGTATGCAAGTAGGTCAAATGGTGAGTCATGAGGATACCAAAGTCCCAATCTGGGTTGCCCTTTGATGTATTTGAATATCCTCTTAACAGCTTGATAGTGAGATTGCTTTGGCCTAACTTGGAATCTTGCACATACATAGACTGGAAACATTATATCTGGCCTAGAGGTTGTAAGATACATGAGAGAGCCAATCATGGACCTATAGTGATGAACATCCATATCCTCCCCCTCAAGATCTACTGTTATCTGCTTGTGTGTCTCCATAGGTGTGCTGGCAGGTTTTGAATCTGAGAAACCAAACTTGGTTAGAATGTCCTGCACATACTTGGACTGACAGATAAAGATTCCATCTGACTTCTGTTGAACTTGGAGTCCAAGGAAAAAAGTAAGTTCCCCCATGGAACTCATTTTGAACCTTTGATGCATTAGTTCCTCAAACTCCTTGCACATGTTGTCTCTTGTAGATCCAAAGATGATATCATCAACATAGATTTGGACCAGCAAGATATCCTTCTTCTTTCTCTAGATGAATAGAGTCTTATCAATAACTCCTCTTTCAAAGCCATTTTCCAAGAGATAGGATGACAGAGTGTCATACCATGCTCTTGGAGCTTGATGCAGTCCATAAAGTGCTTTCTTCAACTTGTATACCCTGTCTGGATAGCTTGGGTTTTCAAACCCTGGTGGTTGACAGACATATACTTCTTCTTCAATTGAGCCATATAGAAATGCACTTTTGACATCCATTTGATAGACTTTGAATCTCATAAAAGAAGCATAAGCCAGGAATAATCTAATTGCTTCTATCCTGGCTACAGGTGTAAAGACTTCTTCATAATATATTCCCTCTTCTTGTGTATACCCTTGAGCCACCAGCCTTGCTTTATTCCTTATTACTATGCCTCTTTCATCTCTCTTATTTCTGAAGACCCATTTTGTTCCTATTGCTCTTTGGCCTTTAGGAAGGTATACCAGATCCCAAACATCTTGCAGCTTGAATTGCAGTAGCTCTTCTTGCATGGCTTCTATCCAACTGGACTCTTTCATAGCATCATGTGCCTTCTTAGGCTCAAGCTGGGATAAAAAACAAGAGAGCACTGTATGTTGTTGTTCTTGCATTTCTTGCAGCCTGCTTTGATTTCTAGTCATCATAGGAGAAGATATATCTCCTATTACCAGCTGTGGAGGATGATCCTTATGAATTCTGGTGTGATGACTAGGTTCTTCATTAAGTCCCACCTCTAGATTTGAGTCATTCAACTCAACTGAGGTGCTTTCAGCAGCTACTTCTGGTTCTTTATTTTCTTGAGTCTCCTCATCTCTACTTTCTTCTTCACTCTGATTTGGTCCAGTAGATGGTTCCTTTTCACAGTCTTCAACAGAATCCACTTTAGGTATAGGAAATATCACAGATTGAGATATACTGTCTTGAACTTGTGTAGTTCCTGATCCTCCACTCCCTGAACCTGCATAATCATCACTACTGAAACCAAAAGAGTTAGTTAGTGAATCAATGTCAAACAGCCACTGAGGAACAGACCCAATGGGATTTGGTGTGTTCTCATTGCATTTAACATTGTCACTTTCTTCAATTATTCTAGAAGAAGAGTTAAAAACTCTGTAAGCCTTACTCTGAGATGAATACCCAACAAGAAATCCATCATCTGCCTTGCTATCAAACTTACCTAAGTGAGATTTGGTATTGAGAATTGTACAAGGACACCCAAAAGGTTTGAAAAATCCAATGAAAGGTTTTCTTTTATTTAAAAGCTCATAAGGGGTCTTGTTCTTTGGCTTGACCACTAGAACTCTGTTTTGGACATAACAGGCAGTATTAACTGCTTCAGCCTAGAAGGTAATTGGCAGTTTTGAATCAGCCAAAAGAGATCTAGCAGCCTCTATTAATGTCCTATTTCTCCTCTCAGCAACTCCATTCTGTTGAGGAGTCCTAGGGGCACTATATTGTCTCTCAATTCCTTTTTCTTCACAAAAGGTGTTTAGATCAAGGTTTTTAAATTCAGTCCCATTGTCTGATCTAATGACTTTTACTCTTTGATTAGTTTGGTTTTCAATTCTTAGGATAAAGGATTTGATCAGTCCACTTGTCTCATTCTTAGTCCTTAGAAAATATACCCAAGTAAATCTGGAGTAATCATCAACAATAACCAAGCAGTAAGATTTCTTGCCTATACTCATAACATTTGTAGGACCAAACAGATCCATATGTAATACCTGGAGACAAGAAGAAATTGTATTTAACTCTTTGGTCTTATGAGAAGCTTTGTGTTGTTTGCCTTTAAGACATGCAACACAATGATCATCACATGAAAAGACTTTTGAAGGTAAACCTCTTACAAGGTTGTTTTTAACAAGTTTGTTCATTGTCTTGAAATTCATGTGACACATCCTTCTGTACCATAGAGAGGATTCATCCACAGAAGCTTTAGAAACAAGACAGTTCAGGGATGAATCACTAGAAACATTGTCCATATCTAGACAATAAACATTGTCCTTTCTTGGAGTTCTAAGTAGTATCATGCTTTCATCAACTACCTTGAACCCTGGAGCAAGGATCATACACTCTGTATTAGTAAATAATATACTATGTTGTTTGTCACAAACCTGTGATACACTTAACAGGTTGTACTTCAACTGATCAACATAGTAGACATCCTCAAATGTCATCTTACCTTTTGTAACATTACCTTTTCCACTTATTTTACCACCAGTAAGATTATCTCCAAATGCAACATGTCCCCCATTGATATGCTTGAAATTCTGAAGGCATGACATGTTGCCTGTCATGTGCCTAGAGCAACCACTATCAACATGCCATATGCTCTTTCCCTTGAGCTGTTGGTTGCCCTGCACATATAATAAATCAGTTAGTATGAATTAGGAACCCAAGCCAAAGTGGTCTTGGGTACCCCTTTCTCATCAAAATACTTACATTCTTTCTTGACAAGATTTTTAAACTTTGCCTCCTTATTTCTGGAGTACTTTGTTACAATGATGGGTTTGGAAACACATTTGCTAGAAGCAGTACTGGTTTTAGAAGTACTAACTGCATTAGCAGTACTAACCTTGTTAGAAGTAGTAACTGTGTTAGCAGCAGTAACTGTGTTAGCAGTATTAACCTTTGAAGAGGTACTAACAGTATTAGTAGCATTAATATTTTCAGCAGTACTAACACTGGTAGCAGCAGTAATGCTTCTAGCAGCACTATCTTTGTCAGCAGTACTAACAGTTTTAGTGCTTCTAGGCACCCATATTTTGATACTTTCTTTTAAAACCTTTTTCTTCATGGTGCCTTTGGTTTCAATAGATTTCTTCCCCACATGTTTCTTTCCAGCCTTCCTATAACCAACAGGTTTTTGCACAAATCTTTGAAAGTTCATATGTTCGTTAATAGGATTGAAGAAACAATACTTAGCCAAATGATTCAGCTTGCCACATATGAAACAGGGTTTTGGTCTGATTATTTTATTCAGATCAACTCATTGTTTCTAAGCCCATTTATTATTCCAGTTTCTTTGGTTGCCTCTTTTTATACCAGAATTTAGGCTCTTAGATTTATTGCAAGCACACTGTTTACAAGGTCCAGGATTCACAACAGTGGTTTGTTTGTAATGGACCTTGTTATCCTTTCCTTTGGTCTTCTCTATCTCCTTAGACTTGACCCAGATTTTTACACATCCCTCATTGGTGATAATGTTGTTTTCTAATGGTATCTCTTTACTCACAGAATTATTCCTATTCTCACTGGCTTCTTTCTCAGTCAAATCCTTAACTACTACCTCATCCAAAGGATCTATCTTAAAAGCTTCCTCAGACAAGTCCTTTTTCTCCTTGGTCTCTAACAAGTCTGAAGTAGGAGAGATATAGTTGTTGTTGTAAGGAGGGGGTGTATTGTTGTATCCAATACCAGGCTTCATCTTATCATGAATCTGAGCCTTTAGAAGAGAATCCATTGCTTTTGAAGCATATGAAAATTTTTCTATGTCAAGTTTAACCTTAGATAGTTCCTCTTTCAGCCTATCATTCTCTTCTAAGGACTTAGTCAGTTTAGTCTCTAACTCATTCTTTTCCCACTTCCAGTAGTTTGTGTCATAAGAGTGTTGAAGTTCATTAGCTTGAAAGCCTTTGATTTGTTCTTCAAATCTCTCTACTATCAACACATAGTCTCTTCTGTCCTTTTCTAATCTTTTGAGGTTATCACACATGCTTTGGTTGTGATCCCTGTACCTTTTGACAGTGTCTATGCAAGATTGAGTGCAAAGATTAGAAATTACCTCAGAGGGGAGATCAGACACCTCTGCCATAAGAGCTTGATTCTGAATGGCTTCCTCAGCTTGGTCACTCCAGTCAAACCCCATTCCTTGTTGAAAAACAAGAGCTTGAGCAGGGTTCTTGTTTTGATTGTAGCCTCCACTCTGAGCTTGTTGGTGGTTGTTGTTTGGAACACCACTTCTGCATTCTCTAGCAAAGTGTCCCTTCATGTGGCACTTATAACATTCCACCTTTGTCTTGTCAAACCCAGCTCCATCTTCTCTTCTTTGAGAGAAGTTGTTCCTCCCTGTTCTTTTGATAAACTTCTTCACCCTCATAGATAACATGGCCATCTGCCATTTAATGTCCATCTCCTCCAGGTCATCAGGGTGAAGTTGTTCCAGATCATCATTAATCAAAGAGTTGTTGCTGTGACTGGACAAAAAGGCTTCAAAGATAGTTTCAGTGCCTTTTTCTGAATTCACTCCACTGGCAGCACTAACTGCTTCAGGGTTGACAGTAGTATCAGTAGATGCTGAAAGAAGTGCAGCATTGTGAATATACCCAGTGGGCTTCTTCTTGGTTTCTACCTCAGTTTCAAAAACTCTTAGATCATTATATAAATCATCAAGTTCCTTCTCTTCCAGATTGTCACTCTGTCTATATGAGACAGTGTACATAGTCCATTCATCCCCAAGAGATCTGAGGAACTTTCTGTTGATATCATCTTGCTCCATCTTCACTCCTACAGTAGCCAGTTCACCAATGAGCTTGTTGAACCTATCAAAAGTTTGAGTCATAGACTCATTCTTTGAAGAAGTGAAGTTCTCATATTGCTGCTTTAGAACATCTCTTTGATTTCTTTTGATGCTTTTAGTTCCAGCAAATCTTTTCTCTAGAGCATTCCAGAGAATCTGAGCATCAGTGCAGTTGCAAAATTGATGCTGATATTCATTGGGGATGGCCAAGAGCAGAGTGCTCAAGGCCTTCATCTCTGTCTGTCTGATCTTCCTCTCACCATCTGTCTTTGGTGGAGGTTTTTTCCCATCTGGTCCAATCTTTCCTGCTTCAGAAGGACCATTCTCAATGATATCCCACATTGAGTAGTCAGTGAGAAGAATTTATTGCCTAATTCTGATCTTCCACATGTCAAACTCGCTGGGTTTGAGCATTGGAACCTTAGAGACCAGAGTGTTGTTTGATTCTACAAAGTTTTCCATGATGAATGACTAGATGTGTCTGAGAGAACAGGCTCTGATACCACTTGTCAGGATCGAATTTCTTAACAAGAATAAAGTCTCAGAAACAATATCAAAGAAGTTGCGGAATAACACTTTGATATTCAATGTAACAGTAATCAAACAGTATATGGTTAACAACTTGTAAACTTGTATTGAATGCTTAAAGTTACAAGATTAAATACACAACCTCAATATTGATGAACAGGCTCACCAATACGAATTCTACTTCTCTAGAATTAGGAACTATGCCTTGAGGTTGATTCTCTCTTAAACAAAAACTTAGAATTAAATCTATATCAAAACTATTCTGTCAAATCTATACATATACTGAACAAAAAGATAATTACAATAAATAGAATATCTTCAGTATATCTTCCATCAATATCTTCAGAATATCCAGATGTCATTCTTCTAATACGAATCTTCATCTTATAAGCAGCACTAATCAACTTGGCAGTATTAACTACTAAGCAGCACTAACCTCTAGCAGTACTAACTAGCTAAGCAGTACTAACTTTGTTCAAGCAGCACTAACTTTGACTAGCAGTATTAATTCTACTAGCAGTAGTAATACTCAGCAGTATTAACCATACTTGGTAAATTCTTCAGTTCCCAACATTAATCACCCAAATCGGAGTTGTGGAGCAAAAGTTATGAAGAAATGAAGTTCTAGGGCTGAAAATTGGGTTTTAAGCTCGAACAGGGCTCCGCGCGGGTTACCGGGCGGGTTAGATCACGCCACAGGTCGCCCGAATGGGTTAACAGGGCTCCGGACGGGTTACGGGGTGGCCCAAGTCGCGCCACAAGTCGCCCCGTGCACTGTTTGTCCGGTTTCTTCGTTATTCACTATTTTGGTCGTAACTTCTTCGTTATAGCTCCGATTTTGCTCCAGAAAGAACCGTTGGACTCGTAATTTAATCCTTTATCCATCAAGACTATAAAATCTAGGATTCAAGTCCAAAATCATATATCTTATTTTTCCCTTTAAGGCTACTGATTTCTGTAATAGCTTGAAACGATACCTTTTCGACATCGGGGTTTTACAATCCTCCCAACCTTAAAAGAGATTTCGTCCTCGAAATCTGGCACCAACCAAGCACCCAACATCGCACTTGGCGAGGTCAATTGATTACCTATCCAAAAGGAATTCCTTTACGAACCTTACCTCATATACGAACCCTATTACATTCCGGTTAAGGTTGTTACTGTACTCCTGCTAACGTGTTGTCACAACTCAATTTCAAGGTGCGACATAGCTCATCCGTGACGTGTTGAACATCGAGTCCTTACCGAACCATATTCTTATCAATAAGATCTTGGTTGTCTCCCAACCTTAGGCTGAACACATCACCTCACAAGTGGCTTACAACCTTAGATAAAAACTTCCACTAAGGACACCCCAAAACGAACTTAATTCTTAAAGGCTTCTAATTCCGACACATCACAATTTATTTACAAATCGGTTTGTACTTAAAGTCTATCTCGACATTCTCGCCAAATTTCCCTAATAACACCACCACCAAGGATTTATCGTCCTTTCCCTGACGAAGTTCCTAACGCTCGTTTGGTCTAATCCAAATTACGATGAATCTGTTCCCTAATCTGATCTAAACACCATATCTGTAGATATCGGATTACTCTAAAACCCACGGTTACACAATTCCCATACTGCATTCAAGCATCGGTTTCCAATCAACAAGTACCTCGTTGGTTACAGGATTACCAATGATCGATTCCTAGTTTCCATCATCTAATCTTCTTAAGGTTATCACTTAAATTGCTAACACACCGGTTTCATTGGAAGTACAATGAAGCATCCCAGCGGTTATTATCCTCAAATCGAATGTCGACACCTATGTTCAAAACTTTTACACCTCAACCGTGGATATACCACCATAAATTTTCTTCCATATTTTACACCGATGACTCAAAGTTGACACCTATCATGGTACTAAATTCCGACAAACAATTCACCATAATTTTCTTATTCCTGAAGACTCACCCGGATGGTACACATCCGACCCAACGACTCATATCCTACTGAAGTCAAGCAACCACCCAATGATTTATCCCGAAGGTTTACCGAAACAGAAATATCACCACTTAAATATCTAGGAGAATACACAATTCTACTACTTCAATTATTCGCACGTGTACCGATTCATAAATTGAAATCCAAAATTCGGACTGACCACGGATCGGATAATCCGACGCTTCATTTCCCTAGGACCCCTTAGTTCCTTAGTTACAACTCCTTTCACGACAGGGGTTTAAATCTGTAGGCCTAATGAGTTCAAGGTTTTCAACTAATATGCTCATACAAAACTTTCAAATACATAAGCTTTTTAGCAATTAATCGTGCGGTAAAATCCACTACCGATCACTCGATAGGTTGAAAATTAATTATCGACGCTAAACATATAAAACCATTTCCAAAATTCGTTTGATCAGTATTTACGTTAATAAAATGGTAACAAAAGATGTGTAGCAAAACTTACACTATAAACATGAAAATAAATTCCTGCACCACAACATGCGTAATAATTGTATGTACAACTCCAAAAGATAGCTTCACAATTTTAACTTTAGAATTTTCCCTCCTTAACAAAAAAAACGTCCGAGAATAAAATCTCCAACAAGGCCCATATACGTCAGTTTATTCCTCATGACTTAGTAAAACGATAGGGGTGCATGATTTGGTCAAACACAATTAACTTTTCAAATCAAGTTCAAACCTCGGGCCTCGCAAATAAAATGTACTCATCCCAAAAATAGCATTTACAAAGACGTGCATACCGATAAATCCTTTAATGCATTACGACAATTTATAATAGTAAAATCAACAACTGAATATGTATCGATTAAAAGTTTAATACGAGACAACATAAATCTTTCACATACTTACTCACGCAAGTGTAAATCAAATTCAACCCATACAGTGTACACATATACTTGTGTAAAACTCAAGATGCAGTCATGCGACATTAAGATTTTCAAAACGCCTCTTACGGTTGTAAAAAAAATACGTGTGCAAGACTCGCATGAGACAAAGTATTAAACAAAACTCATAAATTGACGCACACAATAATGGAGGTCTACACGTTCCAATTTTTTTTATTACGCGGCTCGAATGGTCATAAAATAATACGCCATAAACCCAACTAAACTTTCATAAACTTATTGACGGTGAAATCAAGCGGTGACAAATCTCTGTTTCCCGACAGAAAAGCGTAAAACGACAATAAGTCTAAAAAGGGTTAAAATTCTAAAACCACCACGTAAGATAAAGTGACCCTTTTCAACAAAACTCTCGTGAGATACGACACTTACAAGCTCATAAATTATATGACATAAAATAAAAACCCACGCATCTCAAGATACACTCACGAACTCAAAAAGATCGCAAAACTATACCCCGTAAAATTAAACACGACTCATACAGACTAAAATTCTTCCAGAAAATCCCGACTCAAGAACAGTGGGACAACTCTTCCTTTAAAACCCTAACATAGGTGGAGGAGATCCAATGTCAAGGTTAAAAATTCTACAGTCACTTGCCCAATACCACATGTGATATTAAAACACGGATCTTAAGATGTCCAAATATAGCGTTAAACACAAAACGGGGACGGAGAGGTTTTCAATATAAGTTGTAACCACATGCAATAAAACTATTTCATGCAAGATTAAGCTCACAATTTAAAATTTGATGAGTGCTAAATGCTTTGCCAAAGTTTCGTAACATAACTCACTTTATACTTTGAAAACGTGAGAAACACTTTATGCAAGCTTATTTAGAAATACATTTCGTGCATGAATTTTTGGTCGGCACTCAACATCTTAGGACTACACTTCTTAATTCATACTATTGTCATCCGGATGCTCGACATCTTAAAGCAACACTCGGATATTTCATCGGTTCACCTTATAATCTCTCCTCGTGCAATGTCAATTCCATAAGCTTAAGGTCCTACTCCAGCCAATTATTCTTACTCAAGACGATCAACTTAATGCATTCAACGCATTTAACTATCGCTTCAACGTGACATTGCTATGGACATCAACGTTTCCTTAGATTACTCGCTTAGAAACCTTCTCACTATCCAAACAGTCATCATACTAAGGTAGTTCAAGTATACACATGTGATATGTAGGTTCACCATAACATTGGACAGGTGCCATTATGAACGTACCATACATGATCATCCTTGCGACCCTTGACAAATTCCCATTTCTAGCGACCCGATCAACTCCAAGACATCTTATCTTAAGAGGCCTAATGTGCAACTTCACTTTCAATCACTTATAAGAACGCTAGTTTGAGTCTACGCATCCAAAATCAATACCTAAATCTCTCAAACTTAAGCCCTGCTACCAACTTGTAACACCCTCAAATCTGGAAATAGCAACTTATTTAAAATTTTATAAATACATCAATAAATGGATCATCTACAACCACGATTTTAGATTCAACTACAATACATATATACCCTCTTATACATATGGACTATAAGGGATGGGTGCTACTAATACCCATGCATAGTCACTATCTCCATTCAGCGGAAGACTTCACCGAATACCTACTTTCGGATCTAGCTAAGGCTCTACTCCTCATAGGACTGCTAGAACTAACTCCCAGCCTTGAATACCTGATGCACATGCCGACAAGTAAAAAGGTTAGGCTAACGCCTAGTGAGTCCAAGAGTTTTACATGAATAAATATATCTTTAAAAGAATGAACTTTACTTGAAACCGTGACCAGTTAGTTGATGCCCTTTAAAATGTGGAAACGACTCTTTTTCCATATCATGCAATTTCAAAGGTGGACACCTCATTTCAAACATGCTTTATAAAGTAATGTAACTTAATTTAACTCGAAACATGAATCATCATCAAAACCATATATACCATACGTTCGAAAACATGGACACTAGAACCAATACTCACGCGACCGAAACGAGCATACTTTGATTTCCATAACACTGGGTGGACATAATTCTTTCAAACCTTAATATACGAGAAAGATGGTCCAATATTAAGGTCCTCATTCACTGTCGACCATAAAGACCCAATGACCATAAAGTAAATCATCTTATATATAAGAAAGAAGTACTGATAGCTGACAACGAGGGAAGCCCGTATCCGTTGAGGGTGGAGGTAACACAAAAGTATGCCACCCAAGCAACGTTAATTGCATGACACCTCCCGACATCCTAGCCCGGTGTCCCTACGACTTCTTTACAAGTGTCACCCCAAGTCAGTTGACCTTGATGGATCATTCCAAAGAACTCCATCCCAAAGGCCCGACACACTTAAAGACTACCTCCCAGGCATTACTTCAAGCGGCGGAGGTCCTAGCGCCTACTATTCCGGTAGCACTAGCCGACTAAACCCTCCTAGAGATCACTTGTAAAGTTTCCGGTCATAAAACATGGGTACCGAAGTTCAACCCTGCAATACCCATTTGACCATCCCAAAATAGACTACCTCACGTGCCTATGGATCCATTGCAACACAGTCTAACCTTCCCGGACTAAATATGAATGACCAAAGCACTCGAGTCCGTAACAACCTCAATACGCATCACAGCGCATTAATACGTACGTCATAACTGGACTCTACATTGAGCCATATAAAACAGGACAAGTGTCCTCAAGACTCCTTTAAAACGACATCGAGCCAAAATGCTCAAATAATGAACTCAGTCAACCCATACCATGAAATCACATGCTCCAAAATACTCGAATGGACTCCAACACAGTTTAATTCGGGTCAAAAGGTTTTCCAAATAGATTTATGCTCCTTATCCTTTCAAGACGTCCCATAACACAAAGTTGAACCTTTTACCCCAAACAACATTAAAATGCCTTTTAACTAAATAATCTCATGTATGCAAATAAGTTGGCAAACACACTCATTTATGACTCATTTATCAAAATGCCCAAAATCATAAAAATGTGTGTTATATAAGTTTATAAAGTTAAACACTTTCAAAATAACCAAACTGATCAGCCGTTAACAATTTCATGTAAGATGTAAAACACTTTAAAATAACCATTTTGGCATGTACACCGTTTTCACAAATCAACTTGAACTCACCTTGCTAGATTTAGGCTAAATCTAGATTTTCCACCAACTAGAGCTCATTTGAAGAACACTTGGATTCTCAAGTCAAAACTTCCAAAAAACCTAATTCCATACATATTCAACCATAAATAATCATTTCCCAAACCTTAAACATGCATACCTCAACTGATACCGAAACCCTAACTTCCACAACTGAAGAGAATAGAAAATTACCTTAACCCAAGCTTGAATCCACCAACCATAGCACCTCTAGTTCACCAAAATGGTCACAAACCTCCAATCTATGAAAGGGAGAACAAAGGGTAGATGAAACCCTTGAAAACTTTGGTGAAGAAGATGAAGAGGGAGAGATAAGGAGATTACCACCACAAAATACCCTTGGATCCACCAATAGACTTCCAATATCTTGCTAAATCCTTGTAGAGTTCTCAAAAACGAAACCATGTCAACTTTAATCACCCAAATCGAAGTTGTGGAGAAAAAGTTATGAAGAAATGAAGTTCTAGGGCTGAAAATCGGGTTTTAAGCTCGAACAGGGCTCCGCACGGGTTACCGGGCGGGTTAGGTCACGCCACAAGTCACCCAAATGGGTTAACAAGGCCCCGGGCGGGTTACGGGGCGGCCCAAGTCGCGCCACAAGTCGCCCCGTGCACTGTTTGTCTGGTTTCTTCGTTATTCATTGTTTTGGTCGTAACTTCTTCGTTATAGCTCCGATTTTGCTCCGGAAAGAACCATTAGAATCGTAATTGAATCATTTATCCATCAAGACAATAAAATCTAGGATTCAAGTCCAACATCATATATCTTGTTTTTCCCTTTAAGACCACTGATTTCTGTAATAGCTTGAAACGATACCTTTTCGACATCGGGGTGTTACAGAACCGATGTGGTTTCATATGTTCCTCTTGGATTCATGCCGATGAATGCATATCAAACAAGGATGGCGTCATAAGTAAAATGGCTAGTGTGATGTCCCATAATAGCGAATTGTGGTTTTTTCTCGCACCATACCTACAGAGTATAGTTGTTCATGGGCGGTAAGGCCCACTAGACCTAGCCCGCCCAGCCCGTTAGAAAAGTGGGCTTGGACAACCATTTTATAAAATATGGGCGGGCTTGGCGGGACCGTTCAAGTTAACGGGCAGGCTCGGGCTATGAAAAAAGAATTTTGGACAGGCCCGCCCGACCCGTTATACAATTATAACCAATTATTTTTTTTATATAATTAATATTGTATTAAAAAAAGTTCAGAAGTGGTTTTTGGTTGGACTCCCTCTACTATGTACCAACCACCGTCTAAATATATAATATATGTGATATGTCATATAATACGTTTATGATCTGGGATTCGAACCTGTGACCTGCTCTGTTACCACATGTTAGGATCAAGCGCTTACCACTACGCCAAAAGCAATTGCTGATGGAGAAGATGCAACTATATTTCCATATAGCGTAGCAGCCAACACCACGTTTCGATTTAAGAAGATGTTGATCAATGACCCAACACAGGAAAAGCCCATACTTGTTCACTACTTCTCTCCATACTTGTTCCCTACTCCCTCTATTGCTATATATATAACCTTCCAACCCTAAGCTTTATATACACAGTTTTTTGGCTTCCTTAACATACAGTACTACAAATATTCTCTAGAGTCTTTGCATTTATATGGCATATGTTACTTATTAGAGTAGTTTTGGTGTTCTTGCTCTCTCTCTCTCTCTCTCCCTGTGGTGGATGTACAATATCACACCGCTAGTGGAACCACGTTAAATTCTCATGTTATTTGTTTGCAAACTTGTTATATGCGTAGATTCTATCACATCTTCTTATTATCTACATTGTGGGTTGTTTATCTTCGATAGAGTATTTTGTGCAACATCTAGATCATCATTATTCACATTTGTTGTTGGGTTTATTGTGCTCTTGGATTTCTACAGGTTAAGGGACCTTAGACATCACTAAATAGATAATTGATGCCCTTCGCTTCATCTGCAGTTATCGGTGTAATAAAGCAAGGGGAGAGGAGCATATACTTCCACGATCCATTTTGTCGGAGTATTCCGATGTGGCTAGCATTGAGTGTATTCCCACCCTTTCCCCTTTCTGTCAATGTTGCCAATTCCCAGAAGACTAATGTATTGTGGCATAACCATCCTAACATTTTGAACCTTTGTGAACACATTGTGAACAAAGTTTGTACAACCTTATTGTATATAAATATTATTTCAATCATGTTTCGCAAACATAAACTAGCTTAGTTTTTAAACTAATTTTGAAAACTCCGTTTGGATGTGCAAAAAGTAGCTTATAAGTTAACTTACTGAAATGCTATTTGGAGTAGCATTTTAATAAGCTCTAGAGCTTTTTGCCACATTTTTTCAATTATGCCCTTGATTAATATTAATTGTTATTTGTTATTATTAATTATTAATTTTTAAATTATTAATCAATTTCAATTATAAATTATTCTTTTGTATTAATTGTTAATTATTTAGAATTATTATTGAACTTATCCATTACTTTTATATTATTTTTATTTAATATATTAAGTCGTCAAAAAACAAATGTAAGAATTTTAAAAATGTTTTTGTAAATTACATTGAAGTTAAAGTTATATTTAATTTGTTTTATAAATAATAAAACTTTGATAAATATTTAATTTTTTTAAGAAATTATTAATAATTAATATGTAAGATTGAATAATTTTGTTTTTATTAGTATCATATGTAATGGTTATTTAAAATCGTCATTTAATGTAGATATTTTCTAAAATTCGTACTTCATTATACAAATCCAAAATTTATAAGATTATATATATATATATATATATATATATATATGTGTGTGTGTGTGTGTGTGTGTGTGTGGTAAGGTTCATGGGAGAACATTAACCAAATAAGAGAACACGAAAATGGTCAAATCACATGTGATTTTACACTAAAATCATGTGTAAAATCATATGTGAATCGCACAACTTTAGTTATGACTTGAGGACGCAGGCGAGTTTCCCCGCTCACCCTTGTGTTGAACTTGTTTCGCAATCCCATGTGATTTGGCCGTTTTTTTGTTCTCTTATTTTGACTATGTTCTCGTTTGATCCACCCTATATATATATATATATATATATATATATATATATATATATACACCTTGATTTGTAAACTCATAAAATTGTGATATCCTTGAGATTGGTACATCATTTGCTATTTCATATGATTTTTTCAAGCTAAGACTTGGATTTAGTGTATTGATTAACATATATTTGTTTCACAATGTGTTTTTGTTAGTCTTAACCATCGGATTTGTGAAGAATACAATATCTTATCCGATCATAAAACACTTAGAAATATATTCTTATCATTTGCCACAAAGAGAATATATCATAATGTAACGACCCAAAAACATACACAACATAAATCTTGATAAAAATCCCAAAACGGGACCCAAACAAGCATATCCCAAACTCTAAGGCTACTCGAAACAAAAATGGTAGCGGATACCAGCCACCACACCCGAGAGTTTATTCATTTAAAACATTACAATAAGGAAAACAAGAAAACTACAGTTCTCTAGATCCATGATCTGCGCAGCTAATCTCACCCTTTCTCCTTCTCTTTCCGAGAAGCACAACTAACACACTTTCCTGAAAATGGTTTTAGTTTTTAAACGTGAGGGTTAGACCAGAAGGTCTAGTGAATTCCCTTTCAAAGAGTTTATACATTTTATAAATTTAATTCAACAAATATACATGTTTCAAAAGCAAAGAGGTTATAAACAATAGGTACCACATACGCGTATTAGCACAATATCACGTCTCTCATCACCCTCTCATGATGTCCGTATTCGGGGCCCCTAGTAGATCCCCACGACCCCTTGTAGATGTCGTCACCGTGTGCACAAGAAACGAATTCCGGGCACACGGTTCAACCATCCCCGATGGTTCCCAATAAGCCATGGCGTACATTCCTCACAGTGCAACAATGTTCCACGTACACAATAATTCATAGGAAAAACAAACACACACAACATTAGTAAGCGTAATATTTCTCAGTTCCAGTTATCATGCTTCGTTTAAAGGAAACATGGCGAAAATCATCACAATATCCATTTCCAGTTAACAACAAATTCGGGTAAGGGAACTCACCTGGTAGCTTGACCCCTTAGCACACACACAACAGTTTATTTCTGAAGGACCGAGCTCCTACATTTGACAATTGTCCACAATTAAAGCTCTATTAAAAGTCTTAATTAAAGATCCTACGAGACCCATCCTTACTAATTGATACTCGAGACTTATAGCGTCTAAATTACACAACAACCAATCGTGGATCAAACAATATGGGCTTCGGCCCACGAGCGGTCTGCCCTGCGCAAGCAGCGGCCCAAACCCGGGACCATCTGGTGCTTTGATGCTCCCGGGTCCGGCTCCTCCCGGGTCGAGAGCACCTCCCAACTCCACGAAGTCCCGGTACCATCCGGTTGATGAAGTCCTGGTGGAACCCGAGTGGGTATGTCCCGGTACGTCCGGGTGAGGGAATCCCGGGGCACCCGGGTAAGGCATCTCCCCGTGCGCCCAGGTGGATGGGATCTCAGCACACCCATGGAGGGCGACCGAGGGTTTTGAGGCATCAAACACACACAACGCTTTCTTCGAACAAAACACATCTCAATCTTAACTAGAAATCGATTTAGCTAACAATTAGAAAGAAAGATTGTTCTACCCCAATTCTAAACTTGCGATTTTCTTCCAAACACCACCCAAGAATCCCAACACCGATTCCATTTTCATAATTATCCAAGGTGAGGTTCAAAACTGAGAAATTACCTATCAACCCAAGATTTTTCCTAAATCAGAACAAGGATTAGATGGATCACCTCTTGTAGGAGAACTTTCCTCTAGAAGCTTGCTCGATTTCCAAAAGAGGTTATCTTCAATTGCTAAGAAAACTTCTTTACCTTCCCTGCTCTTGCTCTAGCACCGTACAAACCCAAAATTTTACCGAATGAGGACGATTCTAGGGTATAGAGCCTTATCATGACAAATTTCTAAAGAGGCCCTCACGGTATCCTTTATTTACACTCACGACCACTATTTTCAGCTTTACGAGAAAAAGAGAAATGATAATAACGGTCGTTACACAGAATATATCCGATGATTATATCATCCATCGGATACAGGTCAAACAAGGCCATCATCCGAAGACTTCAAAAGAGATAATCATATATCTTCATATTTGACCTCATGAGATACATAACCAAGAATATTTCTACACCTTAAGAATCCGATAAAAGTTTCTCCCTTCGATCTGATTCGCAAGGAATTTTTGAAATACTCTAAGGCTATGTTTGGCAAACTAGTTGATGACTGGTAAGCTAGCTGGTAGCTGATAAGCTAACTGATGAATAAGTCACGTTAGGCAAAAACTATCTTATAAGCATGTAAACGACCAAAAAGGATATCTTGAAAAAAATAATCAATTACAATATTTAATAATATAATTAAAACAAATTTGTAGTAATATAATATGTTGACTAATACAAACAAAGTAATAATAAAAAGCTTATCAATAAGCTAGCTTATGTGCATCCAAACATGTACCCAAAAAATAAGTTGACTTATAAGTTAGCTTATTTTTGCCAAACAATGCCTAAGTCTTTGTTATCCAACAAATTTTACTTCATAAAGGTCTATAACTGGAAACTGTTGTATAGCTTATACTTTAGAATAGACAAAAATATGATTTTTACTTGTAATTGTCTTGTGACTATCTGTATTGATTCAAAATGTAAAAAGCCTTCAACAAAATCGAAGACTAGTTGAAGAGAGGTTAAGATAGTCACCAAAGTGGATTGGTTTGTCATGTAGCCGAACGAAGATCAATACAAGATACAGTTAGCTAGTAGTCTGACAAATACGACTACTGGCAAGCTGGATTTTGAAGTTGTAACACCCGGTATTTTTGCAATGTAAGTTTTCGTCCTTCGTTAGTCTTTTCTCTGTCTTCCGTTTATCTTTTTGGGTGAAATGTGATGTACTTTCGAACCATAAATCGACCCATGCGAAAATCTCGGATTTTCGTCATTTTTAGGCTTCGGTACAGTTGGCGCGAGATTGACTCGCGATAGTGACAAGTGTCACTATCGCTTGGCACACTGGGGAGGTACCAAGCTCTCGGTACAATCCGGGCGAGAGTGACTTGCGTTAGTGCCGGGCATAATCGCGAGCGGGGTCCAGGCCATTAATTAGACAACTCCGAATTTATTTTATTTTATCTGATTTGGGGCTACTTTCTAGGAGATTTTTCTCTCTGATTTTGGTAAGGTTTCACCTCCCTTCTTTCTCCCTCTTCATTTACTCCTTCAACAACTCCATCCTTATGCATTTATGATCTTGTCTTGGGTGTTTTAAGTGTTCTTGGTGAAGGATCTTCAACCTCTTAGTGCAAGTCTCCTCACCATTTTCTAGGGTTTGAGTTTCTTTTCAAAAACCCATTTGGTGAGTTCCTACTATTATTTTCTAAACTTTATACACATCAAAATATACATTTTGAACACCTATATATCTCCTTGGTTTTTGGACTTACGAATATCACATTTTGACTTAACTTGAGTTTTTGAGAGATTTTAGGGTTCTTGCTAGGTTTTGTTAAAATGAGGGGTTCCATTTGATCGGTGTTAAAATAAAGTATTACTTGCACATTTATGGTGAAGTACTTGAAAGAATATGGGTAATCTCAAAATATGATTTTCATTCTTATCAGCAGTTAAACTTGGAAAATGTATTTTGGAATTAAATATTGTTGAAAGTTATATGTTTAGCTTTGGGTTAGTCACAAATGAAATTGTGACAAGTCTAGACAACTACTAGTGGATCCCTAGGTATCGAGTCGGGTTATATATATATATATTGGAATGTTTTTCCCCATTGTAGCTATGGATGTATTTGATCCTCGGAGGCCCTTTGGTACGGTTATGTGGGACCGGTTACTAGTCATGGATCATAATCTAGTCCTAGTGAACGAGTATGACTTGGTTTCCTCGGGTGCCCTCCCCCACATCTTAGTACGGACCGACGTTGTTCGTGGCCATGGATTCCAAGTATTTACTCATAACTCGGATTGTGGCTTACTCGGTGTTCCGCCACAATCCTTGGTAAAACAGGTATCCCTTGTCATCGCAAGATGAATTTTGGACCAAATAGACCTTATGTGGCAAAGATTTAAATCGTAAACTCAATTCTCTTGCAAGAATTCCCTTTTATTATAATTGTCTATATTTCTTCGAATTATAAATTGTATGTTCTCACTAGGCTTTAAGCCTAACACTTTTTCTCAAATGATGTGTATAACAGGTTCCCTTAGCGGCGGGTCGTCGAGGGGTTGAGAGAAGTGCATGGCCTCTTGAGGGCATTTTTGGAGGATAGATATTTTTGGAAGCTTTAGCATTTAAAACAATTATTCATTTTTGGTATTGGGTTGACAACCTATGTAATCTAGCTAGATGTGGTTTAGATTAGTTTGTTGTCGTTTCCCCATTCATCATTACAGATTTTGTAAATGCTCACGCTTATACCCATTATGGGTGGTTTGCCCCATTTATAGACGTTATATTGCCTAATTTTCGAATTTCAAAATTACCCAAATTTTTAGGGTGTTACAGAAGTGCAAAGATGTCCAACAAGTTTGGCTCACCAACTCTTCCTAACTCTCATCCTAGTATAGAAACATGCAAAAGCATGTCAGTCAAAGTAAGTTCTAAAGCATTATTTAATTAGTGTCATACTTTTTTTTACTGTTCCCTCTACATACCAAAGGATGTGATGGGTTAACAAGTGTCCACATCAACTACAAAGACTGAAGTGATAAGTACAAGCATGCAAGGATCAGCAAATAAAAAACAAGTGGTAAAAATGATCTCAAGGGGTGCAATTAGGGTTTCCACCGACGGTAACGTTTTTTAGATCGACGGGCGGTGATCGGCGGTGATCGGCGGTTAGGTGGCTCACGGTGGTTGTGGTTGTGCGTTTCGTCTATCTTTCACGCTCCCCTTGCATGAGTTTTTCTCTGGATCGAGCAACAGTGCATCATTAACTTTTAGGGTTTCTGTACAGTATTAGCGATCATCGGCGGTGGCGGCAAGTTGTTGGTTTTTTTGGTCGTAATTAAAGCTCTCCTCTCTCATCTTTGCAACTGTGTTTCTAGAGCCTTTGTCGTCTGGATAGGGTTCCCCACCGGCAGTTTTAGCACTACGTCTTCTATGGTCTTCGTCACTCCGGTAGGGTTCTTGACCTGGGTGGCAACGCCCCAGCTTCATAGTTTTCGATTGGTATATGGGAGATGGAGGGTACGTCTAGTACGTCTGTGGGGGAAGACAACATCACGGGAGGTGGCAAGGAGGGTGTAGAGGTCGGGGACATGCAGCCCATGCACGATAGGGCTGACGTCACCCCTCCTACATCTACTATTCCCAGCGGTGAAAGGAAATATGTGTTTGAACGGCTTACGCTGAAGGAGGTCAAGCCAATGATAAATATAAGTATAGGGAAGTTGATCTTTTGGGGAAATCAAAGACTTTTGCGGCGGCGGTAGGAAGCTCGGGACCTTCCAATCTCGAGTTATTCCCACTCTTTGATAAAAAGGATACCTGTATTACCATCCCGTTAGAGCTTGCAAAGGAAGCTAGTAAGTCTTTTTCTTACTACGGTCTATATGACTACTTCTTAGGTTCCCGAATCCCATTCCCAAAAGTTAAGAGGTACGTTAAAAATGCATGGAGAAAATATGGTTACTGTGATGCTATGATGAATGAAAAAGGGTTTTACTTTTTTCGTTTTAATGATAGTGGGGGATGCTCCCAAGTGGTAGAAGAAGGACCACTTATGATACGGGGTGTTCCATTATTCGTCTTCCCTTGGGGCCTTATGAAGGGATTGCATAAACCAAAGCATACAACTTGCCCATTATGGGTTAATTTACACAACGTCCCTTTGGTAGCGTTCAATAGGGAGGGTGTTAGTCGTATAGCTAGTGCGCTTGGAATCCTTAAACAAATGGATGCATACACCGCATCTATGTGTGACAAATCTTAGGGACGTCCGGGCTTTGCAAACGTGTTGGTAGAGGTGTGGGCTATTGGAGAACTTAAGAGGGAGTTGGAAGTCGTGATCCGTAGTCTAAATGGGGATGGGGAAGTTGTGGTAAAAATTGGCGTGGAGTATATATGGGAGCCCATTCAATGCTCTCACGTCCTTGTGTTTGGCCACAAAGTTGGATCGTGAGTCAATGCTAAAATACATCGTAAGGCGAATGCGCCCAAATCTGGAAAACAGGACGAGGACGGATTCACTCACGTTGAACGTAGGCAATGGAAACAAAAAAAAGGATAAAACACAATCGAAGGAAGCGGGTCCTAGTGATGTTAAAGACAAACAAGACGTTAGCACGAGTCAGACTCCAATCGAGGGGACATCCAAATGCCAAACGGAGGAAAATGATAATCATAGTAGTGGACATGGGGGGACCAAAGAGGATGCAAAAATACAGCAAAGTATGGAAAACGAAGGGGAGAAGGATGGTCCTACGGCTCTCGCCCAACCTTTGAAAAATAATCACTCTACTCTATTTATTGTTGCGGTGGTTAACACTCTCCAAACGTACAACAAATCTCGAAGGGAAACGTTGATCATTAGCTCCTAATCGGGAAACCGATTTTCACCACTTTCTAGTAGCAATAACAATAATGATGAGACCGAGAATGATATTGAAAAAGGGAGAAACAGCCAAGAGAGGAACAACATCCCTCGGAAAGGCCAACGGATGATGTTTTGGATGTGGAGGGCCCGACTCCAACGGGTTAAAATGGTGATTCTCGTTGCTTGGAATGTTCGAGGACTAAACGCCTCGACAAAGCAGAAGGAGGTAAGGGAGTTTATACATAATAATAATTTTAGTTTTTGTGCAATTATAGAAATGCATGTGCATGTGAACTTGGACGACATTAGTCGGAAATTTTTTGGAAGATGGTCTTCGAATTAGAATGCGGTGCATTGTCAGAAAGGCACTCGTATTCTATTTGGGTGGGATCTCAAAATTATGGACATCATGGTGGTTGATATGCACCACCAATATGTTCACTGTGAAGTCCATCTAAGAGGAGAAATGGACCCGTTCTATATTTCAATTGTTTATGGGGCTAACCAAGGCTCGACTCAGAGAGATCTTTGGTCGGGTCTTCAAAAATTCAAGGTAATCATGGGGGATAAACTATGGGTTATCCTTGGGGATTTTAATGCTATGTTGTTTCCCCATGATGGTTTTGGTGGTTCCTCTCGTCGAAATATGGATATGGAAGAGTCCTTTATGTGTATAGAGGACATCGAGGTCTCCGATATTAACTATACGGGGATTCATTATTCGTGGTGTCAAAAACCGATGGGAGAGTGTGGTGTGTTACGCAAGTTGGATCGTATCCTCTGTAATATAGACTTTTCCTCTCGTTTTAATGATGTGGCGGTTTGTTTTGCTCCTCGAGTTGTGTCGGACCATGCTCCGGGAATTTTTTTCTTTCAAAGGTGGCAAACGCAAGAAGGTATGGGGCTTTAAATTTGATAATTTCCTTGTAGACCATCCTCTTCTTTTGCAGACTGTCAGCAATGTATGGTCTTGCTCTTGCAATGGATCTTTTATGTTCCAACTAAAAGCTAGATTGAAAAACCTCAAATCACCTCTACGACGTCTCCGTACCTTGTATGGAGACCTCTCGAAGAATGTAGCTTCTCTCAAGGTGGAATTGGATCGGCTACAGATTGACTGTGATATGGACCCTTCAAATGAGTGGCTTCGTGAAGATCTCGCTCATGTCCTTATGGCCTATCAACAAGCTATCATGGCGGAAGAAGCGGCACTCAGGCAAAGGGCTAAGGTGAAATGGCTCAATGAAGGGGATAGCAACACTTAAATCTTCCATCATGTGGTCAAGGATAAAAGACATACGCGTCATATTCATACAGTTTGTGACACTTCGGGAGTTTCTTTTTATGGGGAGGAGGTAGCTTAAGTGTTTGTCAACCATTTCAAGTCCATTCTTGGTGTTGGAGATAGCTCTGTAAGTCCTTATATGCATCATTCCTTTGTTACACGTAATCTTTCGTTACATGATGCGATTCATATGATTCGGCCTATATCTAATGAGGAAATTCGAATAGCTATGTTTAATATTGGCAATGATAAAGCCCCAGGTTCAGATGGGTATTCGTCGAAATTCTTTAAATATGCGTGGTCCATTGTTGGAAAAGATGTGAAAATTGCCATCCATAATTTTTTCTATAATGCTCACTTAGATAAGGAATTGAATCACACCCTTATTTGTTTGGTCCCTAAGGTGCTGAATGCTACCAACGTGACTGAATATCGATCAATTGCTTGTTGCAATGTGTTCTATAAATGCTACCAAAGTGGTTGAATATCGATCAATTGCTTGTTGCAATGTGTTCTATAAATGCATAAGCAAATTCATCACGGATAGAATGAAGAATTCTTTGCATGAGTTGATAAGTCTACATCAGTCTGCTTTTATTCATGGTAGACGTATCTCGGACAACATTATTATGGCACAAGAATTGGTCTCCGGTTATCAAAGAAGTGTTGGCCCGACTAGATGTGCTTTCAAAATAGACATCCAAAAAGCTTATGATACTGTTAATTGGGATTATTTATTTGCTATGTTGTCGGGTTTTGGTTTCCACCCCGTTCTAATTCGGTGGATAAAGGAGCTTATATCTACAGTATCTTTCTCGGTTGCTATTAACGGTGAGACTGAAGGTTTCTTTAAAGGTGGTCGGGGCATCCTCGAGAGCATTCCGCCACTTTTTGGCGACTTTCACTTTCAACCCGATTCACCGCCTCAAGGGGGCCCCATCTCACCTTACTTATTTACGATTATAAGAGGATTTTCCATGATTTTTAGACAGTGCATTGAGGAAGCGACTGATTTTGGATTTCACAAGGGATGTCAAGAATTTCAATTGACACACTTATGCTTTGCGGATGATTTATTTGTGTTCACTAGAGGAGATGTCTATTCGGTTGAAGTGCTAAAGAAAGCTTTGCAATTGTTCAAGCTCAGATCGGGCATTTCACCTAGTCTTGAAAATCCTGGTGTTTTTTTGGTAATGTTCCAAATAATGACAAATTGGCCATTTTGAATTGCCTACCGTTTCATGAAGGTAGTTTTCCAATTCGTTATCTGGGTGTTCCTTTATCCCTAGTCAGATTAAAGGTGGCGTATTATGGTGTTTTATTGACTAAAGTTAAATCTCGCATCCATAATTGGAAAATGAAGTTTCTGTCATATGGGGGCGTCAACTTGTAAAATCTGTTCTTGAATCCATGCAACTTTATTGGATGTCGGTCTTCTTGTTTCCTTCAAGAGTTATTCATTAACTTGAATCTCTCTTTAGGGATTTCTTTTGCTCTCAAGGTGATAGCTCTCATGGCCGATGTAAGATTGCTTGGGAGGATATATGTAAATCGATGGCTTGTGGTGGGCATGGTATAAAGAAATTAGGTTTGTGGAACCGGACTTTACTCACCTCACATATATGGGATACGCTTCGTAAACGTGACTCACTTTAGGTTAAGTGGGTTTATCTTCATCGTATTCATTTGAATCCCTTTTGGAATGTCCGTATAAAGCCTTCTTGGTCATGGGTCTTATAGAAGGTCATGTCTTTAAGGCCGCAAGTTAGGAGGTTTTTTTACATCAAACTTGGGGATGGTCGTGATACTCATGCATGGGAAGATAGATGACTATCGATTGGTCCTCTAGTTCCTTTTATATCTTACCGACTTATTCATTCAAGTGGTTTCGATGTTTTTGCTACGGTTCGTGATGTCATTCTTGAGCTACAAGGTACGTGGTCTTCCCCTTGGTCCCAACGAGTTCCAGATCTCGAATTATGCACCATTCCTCACCTTGTTGATGGTGAGTGGGATACGGTGCTTTGGGAGGGGGTGCCCCATTATCTTATTCCTTTCACAGTCAAGGAGGGCATGGCGTTCTATGGAAGGTCCCTTGCCTATTGTGACATGTCATAAAGCGGTATGGTTTCGTGCAAACATCCCCAAACATGCGATGTGTACGTGGATTGCTTATCATCGTAGATTGCCGACACAAGATCTCTTAGTGTTGTGGAAACATGATCCACCCGACCTCGATGCGTCTTCTGCAATGCTTGCTTAGACTCTCACAACCATCTTTTTTTCGAGTGCGCGGTCCCTTTGGAGGTTTGGAGGAATGTGAAAAGTGAAGTGGGTTTGGAGGCTATGGCCGAGTCATGGGATGCTATTTTGACGAACATTGCTAATAATGGTCGTTGTTTGGCTAATCTTATGTAAAAGCTTTCCCTTTCGGCTTCGGTGTACTTCATTTGGCAAGAAAGAAATAGACGGTTGTTTTCCAACCAAAGGAGAATGGTGGCTCAGATTGTGAAAGAGATAAAAGATAGTGTTTTGCTCTGGGTGGCTTGAAAGTCTTCGCGGAAGGTGAATAATGTGTGCCAAAATGATGGATGATCCTGTTTTTGTTCGTTGCTCGGTTACCTGGAGGTGGTCTCGGTGCTTGGGAATTCTTTTTCGTTTGTGTTATCTTGTTATTTCCCTTTGCACTTTTTGGCTTTTTGTGTTATGGTTCTTATTTGTGGCTTTTGAGGCCAGTCTTGGTTTTGTTGGGCAGATGCTTTAAATGTTGTTTTTATTCTTCTTTTCTAATGCTATTGCCTGGAGATTTTCCTCTAAAAAAAAGGATCAGCAAATCAAATGAACTGTTAAAGTTGAAGGCAAGCATTTAATGCAATGAAGGCTATAAAATGTCCTCATTGTCATTGTTTGCAAATCACCTGTTTTGAAAGAACTTCTCTGTGAAAGTTTCAAAGTAAATTCGGGTTCACAATCTAAAGATTATTTTAGTCTTTCAAATATGAAAGAAAGCCTTCTTTCTTTTCTCTTTCAGTGTTGGTAAATTTGTCACCACTCAGATAGTTTAGGATCATATGTCTTACCTTCCTACCTTACGCAACATATCTGTAATTTTATGTTTGAATAAAATATAAAGTTAAAACGTGAAAATTTACTTTATTTGTATTTACCCCCCCCCCTATACAAACACCAACAATTGTTTTTTTACATATATTATTTCACATGATTTAGCAATGACAGTGAGGAGGATTCACCAATTCCTTCGGAAAGGTCGGAAGAAGACGTCGGAGATGAAGATTGGTTCGTGGAAGAGAGCCAACTCGACAGGAATATTGGAGACACTGTAAATCGGGGAGGATAGGAGGGTGGGAAAATGGATGAGGGGGCGAAAAACGTAGAGGTGTCGTTGGAATGGAGGGAGGCCGGAGACACGGCGTCGGCGGTGGTACAAAACTCGTGGCTGAAAAGGTGGGCGGCAGGCATGTGTCGACTATAGAAGCCAAGGAGTCACTTATGTTTTTTTTAATAGAGATGGAGACGTGGGGAATGAGGGAGATGTGATCCCTGTTGGTGATAGCGTGTGAGTGGGTCCAAGCCCAAGCAGTGGACAAGATGCAAATTTGGAATTAATTGTGGACTAGACTAAAGACTCGACCCAAACAATGAATAAGACTAATGGTGGGCCAGAAATAGATATTAGGTCGAATGAATCTGTAGGCATCCTGGAAATTGAAAAGGGGCCTACGGGATCTAAAAACTAACATGAGACTAATGGGAAAAATGGAACTCATAAGGGGAACAGGGGCTTCGATCAGGAAAATAGCGAAGGTAAGATAAATGGGGGAATGCGATTGTTGATCCAAACTCTCTCAGTGATTTGATGAAGATCCATTTATACTTAGTGAAATATTACTTAAACTGAATATGTATTAGTGTTTCACCATCAGCGATCATACTGAGTCTGTTTAGTTATCCCTGAGTGGTTTCCATGTAATCAGTTTATGTAATCTCTGAAGACAAGCCTCACGCTCAAGAAGATCATCGCTGACATCGAAGACTAAGCTGATGATAAATACAAGTCTACTAATGATCTGAAGCGGCATTTAGTGAAACCAAAACTAGTCTACAACGCATGACAAATCAAGATCAAGCCTCAGCTATTGCCTTTCTACATCAGTGATTCCTGATCATTAATCATCAGTTATAGTTGATCATGAAGCTTGCTTATCAAGATTTGTTTGTCTTATCCTTTAAACACATAGTACGAAGGTATAAAAGCAAACATGTTTTTCCCATAACCGTACAACCACTCCTTCCACTACACTGTTCATCATACGACCGAAAGCATGTTAAAAATAAAGTCAATAACAAGAAGCCAATGAAGAAAGAACCTGTGGATTGTACCCTCTACCATGCATTTAATGCATAGGGTATAAATACGAGAAAAGCCTTCATTTTTTAAGGGTCCTCAATCTCCTTAGTGATATTTGCATAAACTCTCTTTTCTGCAAACTCTCTTCTCCTTTTCTATTACTCGTGTGCAAGAAAGCTTAGTTTTCTGAGATTGTTTAGATTAGGTTTTGCCTTATCTAGTTCCATAATAATCTATAAATTGTATTTTTTTTTATTTACTCAATAATCAATAAACAAATTTAAAAGTAAACTTTGTGTTTGTATTCACCCCCCCCCCCTTCTACAAACTAACACCTTTGTAGAACCTTAATCGGTACCAACAGAGTAGTATGGAGGAACAGGAAGGAAAAGGTAATTCCAATTCATCGTCGTCAAACGCAGGAAGACGAAAAGACAAGAAAGGGCAAGGGCTCGACAAACTGAAGGTCAAGAAAGGAGACGGTGGAGGATCTGGAAGAGGAAATACGAGTTTTCACATGATTAAACAAATGGCAAGAGAGAGTTCGCAAAAGGATGGTCCAAAAAAAGTTTTTAAAACAAGGGACAATGGCAAAGGAGACATGAGCAAAAAGAAAGTTCGAGGAGGGAGCGAGACAGGTTCTCACACAACGCAATATTCGGGGAAGAATTCTGAATTTTCAGAAAATTGGGAGGAATTTGGGACGAAATTGGGGTTAATTTGGGAAGCGTCCAATAAAGGAGGAGGGGGCCTTGAAGGGGGAAGTAATCAATGAAAAAGTAAGGCTTTTGGTTCGGTTGGATTTAATTTGTGATGAAAATTGTTTCTCTTAATATTAGGGGGCTAGGTGGGAGCGAAAAAAAGGGATGGATTCGTAAATTGTGGGTAAAAGAAAAGGTTAGCATGATTGGAATCCAAGAAATATAGCAGAGTTTATGGAATGAAGCGCATATTGCAAACATTTGGGGGTATGACGAGGGAAATTTTGTACAATTGCAAGCCACGGGGAATTTCGGGGGGTTGATGGTGATATGGGACAAAAATCTTTTCAATTGTGAGTTTTTTGTGGTAGAGAAAATATTGGTGGCGGTGGTTGGCAAATGGGAAGGGGTGAATGAGCTTGTAGGGTTCGTGAATGTATATGGCCCGAGGGAACACAAAGAAAGGAAGGAAGTGAGGAAAATGGTGGAACTCTTATGCAAAAAAGAAGAGGTCAAATGGTGCGTCTTCGGTTATTTTAATGAGGTTAGGGGAGAGCATGAAAGGCTTAATTCGGCCACTAATACGAGAGGTATGGAGGACTTCAACAAATTCATCCGGAATAGTCCTTTGATGGAAGTTCCAATGGGTAATCAAAAGTTTACAAGGGTAAGCGATGATGGGAGGAAATATAGCAAATTGGACTGGTTTCTCATTTCAAATAAATTTGGTTTGAGGTGGGGAAATTTGTAGGTCAAAGTGTTGGAGAGAAAGTGGTCGGATCATTACCCGATAATGGTAAATGACACGAACCTAGATTTTGGGCCTAAACCCTTTAAACTTTTTGATACATGGATCGAAGAAGACAATATGGAAAGTTTGGTTAGAGAGGCTTGGAGCATGGATGTGGCATCTACTTAACCAGATCGGGTATTTAAAGATAAATTAAAAAATGTGAAGAAAGTCTTAAAGTCATGGAGCAACGAACGTTTTAAATCTTTAGAAGGGGAATTGGAACGGAATAAGGTAGAGGAGAAAGCTTTGGAGGCAATTGCCGAGTGTAGAAGTCTCAATGAACCGGAAAGAGAAAGGTGGCTACCAGCGTGGGAAAATGGTTATAGGTGGAAAGAAAGAAATTGGAGATGGTAAGGCAAAAGGCAAAAGTAAAATGGGCGATGGAAGGGGACGAGAACTTGAGGATATTCCATACGGCTATACGGAAGAAAACAAGAACCAACGGTATAAGAGGTTTGAATGTCAATGCGGTATGGACCAAGGATCCAAAAAAGATAAAAAAAAAAAAAAAAAAAAAAGGCGATGGTGGAGTTCTTCAAGGAAAGATTCATGTCACAAAATATTGAGGGTCCGAAAATAAGGAACAACAAATTTAGAAAGCTTTCCATGATTGAAGCGGAAAATTTGGAGCGGCCGTTCTCGGGAAAGGAAATTTTGGAAGCAATCAAAGGGTGTGGGAATAATAAGTCGCTGGGACCGGATGGGATCAAGATCAATTTTTAAAAAAAATTGGTCTATAATTAAAGTGGATCTTATGAAGGCGGTCAAAAGGTTTTGGTAGGTGATGGAAATTAGTGAGGGTTGTAATGCGTCGTTCATAACGCTTATTCCAAAGAATCCGAATCATATTGGGCTTAACGAGTTTAGGCCTATTAGTCTAATCAGGGTGTTCTACAAAATTATTTCGAAGGCGTTGGCGGAGAGGTTGAAGAAAATCATGGGGAAGCTCATAGGGGAAACGCAAACGGCTTTCTTAAGAGGGAGATTTATCCTCGACGGGGTCTTAATTGCAAATGAAGTGGTGGAGGATCTTCAGAGAACGAAAAGGAAGGGTATGGTGTTCATGGTAGATTTCGAGAAGGCCTACAATAGCGTAGAGTGGCATTCCTTTTGGACATTTTAAAGGTAATGGGTTTTGGTCATAAATGGTGCAAATGGATCCAATCTTGTCTAGAATCCACGTCGATCTCGATTTTGGTCAATGGGGCACCAACAAAGGAATTCAAAATGAAGGGAGGACTTAGACAAGGGGATCCACTAGCACCATTTATTTTCTTATTGTTGCAGAAATTCTCAATGTGCTAATGTTGGATGAAAGAGATAAAGGTTTGTTCGAAGGGGTTGTGGTTGGAAGGGAGGAAGTGGAGGTGTCCCATTTACAATATACGGACAATGCCATATTTTTCGCTAAGTCAAGCTCCTTAAATATCAAAAACCTCATGAAATTGTTAAAATGCTTTTGAGTGGCATCGGGTTTACGAATTAACTTATCCAAAAGTAAGATTTATGGTGTGGGCGTTGGATTTGAAGAAACCCAAGCTTGGGCTAATGAATTAGGTTGCGGTTGGGGTTCGCTACCGTTCATGTATCTCGGACTTCCGGTGGGAGCGACCATGAATAGATTAGAGAGTTGGAAGATCGTGGTGGAAAAGATGAAGAATAAATTGTCCTCTTGGAAAGATAAAGCGATGTCATTCGGTGGTAGGTTGACGGTGGTAAAATTGGTTCTTGGTAGCTTAACATTGTACTTTTTCTAGCTCTTTCGTTCCCCGAGAGGAATGATTAGTGAGCTAGAGAGAGTGAGATGTTGGTTCTTTTTTTTGGGGGGGGGGGGGTCGAGGGGTCGATTAATAGTAGAGAGATGGCGTGGGTGAAATGGGAGAGAGTTGTGAGAGATTTTAAAAATGGGGGTTTAAGTGTGGGGAGTTTGAATGTGGCAAATTGGGGCTTGTTAGGGAAGTTGTGGTGGAGGTTCGTGTGTGAAAAAGAGGCCTTGTGGGTTAGGATTATTAAAAGCATCTACGGGGATAAAGGCGGGCTTGATGGGAGTGGTGTTTGGTACTTGGGTGGGAAATCGATTTGGAGTGGAATCGTAAAAGTGGGTAGAGACTTGGAGGGCTTGGGGATCAACTTTTCCTCTTCCTTTGGGAAAGATGTCAGGAACGGGAGTTAGACTAGATTTTGGTCGGATAATTGGCTTACGAGTGAATTGTTTGCGGATAAATTCAAACGGCTATGGCGTCTTGAATAAAAAAAGGAGGTGTGAATATCCGAGAGGAAGGAGCGGGAGGGTGAGGATTGGAGGTGGAGATGAGAGTGGAGAAGGGAACCACGGGGGAGGGAAAGGGGTGAACTTGATGACCTTCTCTCTTTTGTTACAAGTTGGGAGGCCAAACGCAAATGTAAATGATAAAAACAGATGGATTCTAGGACCGGATGGCAAATTCTCGGTTCTTGGCTTGAAGACGGTGATAGAGGAAAAATGGCGGCTACATACGGTGGCGAAGTGGAAACAAGATGGCCCAGGATAATTCCTAAGAAAATAGGAATCCTTATTTGGAGGGCGAGACTAGGAAGACTACCGTGTTGGGGGGTGTTGGATAAGATGGGACTTGACTTAAATTCAACGTTATGTCCAAGGTGTTCGTTAGAGGTGGAAACGGTGGATCATGCTCTTTATCGATACAATGAGGTTAGATGTGGCAAGCGGTTACACGTTGGTGGAGTGTGGATTTTGGAAGCATTAGCTCGTTCAATGAGTTGTTAGATTTTGCAAGTGAAGTGGGGGGGGGAGTTGTTGGTTGTCCTAAGCTATGGACAAAAGTGAGGTGGGCGTTTACGTATCTCATTTGGACACATCGGAATCGTATTGTCTTCGAAAAAAACAAAAAGGAAACTGGAAGATCTCTTTTTTTTACTTTCAAAGAAGGAGCTTTGAGTGGATTGCAAGAAGGTGTAGCGACAAAGGATCGAGTAAAACGTGTGGATATCAAACCCAAGGTGTGTAATGACTAGTCTGTTGCTACCTGCGCAAAGATCGGCTGTTGCATCATTTTGTGGAGAATAGGTGTCAGATCTGCAACAGCTTAATGCTTTCAGCCGCTGTCTGAGGTTTGCTGTCTTGACTCGTTGCTGTTTGAGGTCGTGTATGGTGACCTAGGTTTGCTCCTGGAAAACTTTGGCATCCATGGTGTAGCTTGGCATCCATGGTGTAGCTTGGCTTTTTGATTCAGTCGTTGTGGCTTTCTGTTTGTTTTTTTCTACTGTTTGGGTGTTGCAATTGCAGATGTTTCGTTGGACTGGTTGGTGCTATATTGTGATTTTGGGTATTAATTTTTGAAGTATCTTTCGAAAAAAATATATATTTGTTTCACAATGTGTTTGCTTTATATTTATTCAGTTCACAATGTGAAATTTTTATACATGTGAATTTTGTTTCATAAAAGACCTAAAAAGGCTCACATTGTGAAACAATTACATGTGAACCAACCACATTGTGAAACAAATATAAGTTAATCGATATTCTAAATGCTAGTATTTAGGGGTGGCAACTGGTAGGGTATGGGTTCGGTAAAGGTTAATCTGTTATCCAATCCATTTAAAAAAAGGGTAATGAAACGGGTAATTAAAAGTAGCGGGTAACAAAATAGGTAATGGATAAATGGTAAAACAAAATTTCATTTTGAACTACAATGGATATTGTTAAATCTCAAACATATAAGTAAAACATATGTTCATAAATATAGTTATTAATTTGTTCTAGTAAACATTATTACTCTAAATATAATCATAGTATAATATTTTAAAAACAATATAAAAGTTGTAAAACTAACACTTTTCATTGTATTTATTTTCCTGAACCGTCTTGTTTCTCATTTAATCTTCATGAGTTTATTTACACGATAAATATAAAAAATAAATTAAAGCACACATTAATATATGATAACATTATAAAAAATATTAATAATTAAGTTAGTATAATCTATACATATAATAAATAAGTAACTAGAAGGACACGTGTCGCGTTCTGTTGAGTTATTTTTTTCATTTTTCCGCCTAAACATGTATCTGGACGCATTTTACATTATAAGTTCATTTAGCACATCCACATGCATTCCTTCTTAAATATTTCCTTAATTCAATTTTTTTTAATTTATATCTTATATTTACTACCCTTATAATTAGGTATGTAGTTACTTTAATCCCTTACTTTTTTTATTTTTTTATTTTAGACTCTTATCATATAAACATAAAGAGTAAATTACAAATTTGGTCCCTAAAAAAACAGAGAAGTTGCAGGTTCAGGGCTGAAGACATCCCCCCCCCCCCCCGGGTGTTCGAGTGTTCCAGGTCTTAACTCATTTCCAGATTAGGGATTTTAGATTAAAGTTTTTTCTTTCCACCAAAAGAGTTGTGGATTTCATCAAGACGTGAAATAAAGAGGGCAAACTTCCGCATATGAGGTTGATACTACCGGTTCAAATTATTCTTCCTTATAAATCTCGACTATATCTAGAGTATATTGCCATGAATTGATTCACATTATTAACTCTCTTATGAGAGAGTAGAGGGATCAAGATTAAACCAACTAGAAGATGACAAACTATATCTTAGATAGTAGTGATTCTTTTGTTTGTAATGTTGTATATAGCAAAGTACTTGTCTAGATAATGTTTCTTGTGATCTGTGTAGTTGTATTTTCCTAAGCCATTGGCAAACATATGGGTTATAGGAGCAGAGCCATTGAGGTTATTCGATTTCAGAACAAGAAATCAAAAAACACCCAACCACTATCATCTCCCTCAGATCTATAGAGGATAAGGAGGAAGAAGAAAGTTAAATGGGTTTTATTTTCGTTTTCTAGGTTATATCTATGCGACTGCAGATAGTGAGCAACGGTGAAGGAAACAGGCACGATTTGGTTATCATTAGTTTTAGATTTCTTTATTTTCATATAATAACTATATCAATATACCATAAATATAAAAGTTATATTTTTTTAATGTTTTAAAAGAAAAGGATATAGTGACCAGAATAACCCTGAGTTAACAAGCTAAGGTTAATGGTGTTAAGAGCAGGGGACCTAATCCGTAACAAAAGTGAAACCACGATGATCATACATGTAATTATTTCGTTTGAGGGACCCAATCCAAAATTTGATATAACCACAGGGACTAAATTTGTAATTTACTCAAACATAAATAATATATATGAACTAAAATGCATTAAAAAAAACATTTTTATTTTTTACAAGTTATACCATTGTAATAGTTTCGCCAATACCTTTGAAATGAGTCCAATATTGAATAATTTTGGATTTAATTATATTATTAAATATCATAAATATATACGAATTAATACGTCGTGATTAGTATGAGATTTGATACAAATAATCACTAAATTGTCGTGATTTTCTTTTTGCAATTTCATATCAATTTTAACTATGTATTTTTCCATAATTTCATTTACGTTCTATTATAAATTTTGTTTTATAAATTCTTAATATGTATTCATTTTTTTTATGAAAACTACCTAAAACAAGAACATTTTTTAACCAACTGCAAAAAAAACAACTCTGAAGGGGAAAAAAGTTGGGAAAAGTAGCATCGTATTTTCGATGATCATTCATATCTATAAGATAAGTTTTCTGGCATAATTTAATTTTTTAAGTTACCCCGTGTAATACACGGGGTCGAACCTAGTTATGTATATATATACACTAAAATTTAATCATATATATATATATATATCGAAACGGGTAATGGATAAGGAAAAATCATTTATCCATATCCTACCCACTAAAATTTCGCGTAAACGGATAATAGATAAGTGGATAAATGGATAAAGTTTTATTTATCTATACCCTTATCCAAGGGGTCGAAACACAACGGGTAACAGGTTTATCCTTATCCATTGTCGGTCCTACTAGTATTAGATGAAAAAAAATTATATGAAATAACATATGATGCACTAGTTTTCAAGGTTATCACAATTTTATGGGTTCTCAAAAGAAAGTCTCCATGTATATATATATATATATATATATATACACTACAAGAAACAGAGGCAACAACGATGGACAAATCCGTAGCTAAAAGTCAAATCTCTAGCAAATTCATAGCAAACAAGTGTCGTTAATCAGTTGGTCACAAAAATATTTTGCTACGGATTTAATAACAGAACATTAATATATTTGTCTCGGATTAGCTAGGAAATTTATTAAGATTTGTTTTGATTTTTTAAATGTAGAAGCTAACTAAGTCTATAGCAAACCCATGGCAAATAAATAAATATATATATATTTGTCTCGGATTAGCTACGGATTTTATTAAGATTTATTTTGTTTGTTTTAATATCGAATATAATTTGATCTGTAGTAAAGTCATGGCAAAATCTATATATATTTGTCTCAGATTAGCTACGGATTTTATTAAGATTTATTTTGTTTGTTTTAATATCGAATATAACTAGATCCGTAGCAAAGCCATGACAAATCTAAATACATTTTTCTCGGATTAAATACGAATTTTATCCCGATTTTTTTTTATTTTTTTAATAAAGAACATAGTTAATTCCGTAGCAAAGCCGTAGCAAATGTAGTTTTTTTAATTATTTAGCGACAGATTTTGCTACAAATCTCTACGTTCAACTTTTTATTTATTTAAAAAGCAAGTGTTTTCTTTATCCGTCACTAATCCATAGCAAATATGTACATTTTGCCACAGATTAGCGGCGAATCATATATTTGTTGTAAATAATGTGAGTAAAACTTAAAAAAATCGGTTTTGTCACTAATTTGTCGCTGATCCGTAGCAAATTAGTGACGGATTGGTCCGTAGCAAATTATTGGTCGTTGATGCCCAGTTTTCTAGTAGTGATATATATATAGGGTCAGGTTCTGGGGAAAACCTCAAAAAAACGAAAAACTGAGGAACACCTTGGTAGTCCTTCAACTGGACGCTATGCACTTGTGCATACAGGTAATTTGTAACATGCATTTGTGCATATGCACAAGCATAAAAACCAAAAAACAACATAATTTATATATATGCACAAGTGCATACCGTCCAGATGAAGGGCTACCAGAGTGTTCTTCAATTTTCCATTTTTTTGAGATTTTCCTTTGAACCTCCGTATATATAAATATATATATATATATATATATATATATATATATATATATTTGTGTGTGTAAAAATATTGTTTTTACTTTTTTTATAGGAAAAAGACAAAAGAATAAACAAAAATGGTTAAAATGACCTTTGATTTAAAGAGACCTTAGTTAGAGGGACCATGGTAAAAACAAATTAAATATCACAAATATCTAATCCACAAAAAATATATGATAGAGACCCTAACAAAAAATATATCAAAACACAAAGACCAAATTCATAATTCACTCAATATTTATTCATCAATAAAGAGTTTAATCAATTGGATAAATTTTGTATTTCTCTTAAACAATATATAAATAAATGATATTAAATCAAAATTGTACAATAAAATATGAGTGGATTACACGAGTGGTCTTGTGGTTTGCTTAAATTTTGGATTTAATCCTGAAAATAAACTATATATACAGATGGTCCCTAAGTTTTCAATTTCATAACACTTAAGGTCTCTGAAGTTAACACTGTTATTTAACAGTCGTTAAGAGAGACATACCTGTCTTTAAACAAACCATAGGGACCTAAAATGTAATTCACTTTAAAATTAATTTATGGTTCAACTTTTTTTTCTTTTATATTGTTTTAGTCAATTTCATCGTTTTCCTTTATTTTATTGTTTTTTCTTTATTTTTTATCCTTTTGATTTGAATGTTCATATCCTTTGTCAATACAATCAAACACTATACTCAAACACCATAAAATCAAACTCAAACCCACTAAAATCAAAACCAAATCTGAAATCTTCTGATATCATTGCTGGAAACCCCTCCCGTTGAAAATGCCGCTGAAACTTCATCTTCTCCAACTTGAGTTCGTTGCTGAAATTTCATCAGCTTTTTTTCTGGTTTGCGACATCGACGAGAACACAGGGTTGCAAAGGGGATAACAGGATGATGGGGTTTGGTAAGGGCATTTGCATCCCCTCCCTCTCGATAGACTTTGTGGGTTGAGCGAAGGACCAAGTTTGTTTAACGACTGATTTGTCCTTCTTTTTAACGGTTAATTAATGGTGTTAACTTCAGGGACTTAGGTATTATGAAGTTAAAAGATAAGGGACCATCAGTGTAGATAGTTTATTTTATGGACCAAATCCAAAACTTAAGCATACCACAGGACCAGCGGCATAATTCACTAATAAAATAATAATAAAATTATTTAAAATAGATAAACAATTATAATGATGCAATATACCATAAAACAGGCGTGTGGGGATCGGAAAAATAAATAAATGCACATACAAATGGAAGGAATGTCTTCAAGAGTAAAGAGACCATACGTCTTCCTTCTTTCTTTCTTTCTTTAATGTTTAGGTATTATCAATAGAAAATATTATCATAATTTATTCCTATATATCAAATAAACAAACAAGACAAATTGCATTATAAAATTTACAAATTCATCGTATTCTTGACATGTTTTGTTTAGTTGGTTTTTTAATAATTCCTTTTTCAATTTTAATATATTTTCAATATCATGATCATATATATGAAAACTGAAAAGTTGAAAATAAGGATAATAACATAATTTAATCAGAAATATACATATATATATATATATATATATATGGTTGGATTCACGTAAGACCAGTCTGTTTTTTGAGACCTAATGAGACCACGATTTTACACTTAAAATTCACAGCAAAATACTGTGAAGGTAATAATAAAAATCCAAACCTTCACAGTGTTTTGCTGTGAAGTTTTAAGTGTAAAAACGTAGTCTCACGGGTCTCACGAAAACAGGCTGGTCTCACGTGATTCCAATTCTTTCTCTCTCTCTCTCTCTCTCTCTCTCTCTCTCTCTCTATATATATATATATATATATATATATATATATATATATATATATATATATATAACCCTTACAAACCCATCTTGACTAGGTTTCTATAACTGAAATTCACATAGGCAAGTAAGGGTAATATAGGAAAGTAATTAACTAATTCTTAATATATATATATATATATATATATATATATATATATATATATATAGGGCCCTTCATATATAAACCATACAAATAGTGCAACCCTTACAAACTCATCTTGACTAGGTTTCTATAACTCAAATTCACATAGGCATGTAAGGGTAATATAGGAAAGTAATTAACTAATTCTTAAAATATAGAAGATTTCTTTTTTGAAAAAAATCAACAAAATCGTTTTAATCTACATAAAATCGAGATTAAAGTTTGCATATGTTGTTCATAGAATTTGATTGAAGCAAATAATTTTTCATAGGTACAATATCATATATGAATGATCATATATGACTCTATGCATATATGAATGTTCATGTATGCACATGTGCATATATGAATGGTGATAGATGATGGTGCTCATATGTGCATGATGTACAAAATCTAGACTTTTTTGCATATGTGAAACGTAGCATATGTGCATGACCTTCCATAACCAACAACATATGTGCATGTTCATTCGTTATTCAGTTCATATATGCATGACTTTATTAATTCAAATATCAACTTGCTAACAATATCCACGGAAAAATAAAATAGCAAATTACATATATTGAATGTTTTGATTAATCAACAATGAATCATTACATATAACAAATAACTTTGTTCCCCGATATGTTCTTCTACAATGCATATATGCAATACCAAAAAAGACATTAAAAACACTATCTTACAAGTGTCATCATCCACGTTAGCTTCATCACCAACATCTTTTTCGATGGTGGTGTCATCCTCATGCATCTCACAGGAAGAAAATTCTGCATTATTATCCTCGAGTGTGATATCTTCATCAACTATGTGCTTTCCTCTACAATATTTATCGACCTGATCACTTTCACACGCCATGGTTTCGTAATCTTGCTTCAATCGAATTCTGTGAAGAACATATGCAACTTGAATCTCGATTTTATGTAGATTAAAACGATTTTGTTGATTTTGTATATTAAAAAACGATATTCTTGATTTTGTAGATAATGAAAAACGATTTTGTTGATTTTTTTGAAAAAAGAAATTTTCTATATTTTAGGAATTAATTAAATACTTTCCTTATTATCCAATAACATTAATCTATTATTTAAATAAAATTATTTTGTAAATTACATATGTATCCCTAGATATTAATAAAATAAAATAAAAAAAGAAAATTAATCTTGATGAGATCAACGGTCCAGATTGGTTTGCAAGGGGTGTAGGAATTGAAGGGTTTGCATTTGATTTACCTTCTCTATATATATACTAGAAGCGTACTCGCGCAATGAAGCGAGATAAATCACAATTTTAATTTTTTTCTTTTATTCTTTGTTTTTTTTTGTCGATTTACATTGTGATTATCTTATATTTTTTAAATTCTTTATATTTAAATTAAAATGTTTATCCTCTTGTGATTATGTTTATCGGTTAGTTATAAATTCAAACATATATATAGATTTAGAAATTTGTACTCATGCATCATAACTTGTAATCTTGAATTTTAATTAATGTGTATCAATAAACAGTACTTAATACATAAAAGTTTATTTTTAAGAGTTTCTTCGATAGTTTAACAATAATGTAATTTATTTTAGTTTTAATAAAATAATGTTTTTTATAAAATAAACATTAAATATTTTGTTAGATTTTCTTAATTATATTTTATATTTTTTATATATAAAATTTAATTTTTATCCTGTGTTTAATTAGGGGATATTTGTATTCGGGTTGGATTTTATTTTTGGCCACCCGACCAGTGTGAAAACCCAATATATATATATATATATATATATATATACATACATATATATATATATGGAGATGTTCAAACAAAAACACCCCTATTTTACGAAAATACGAGAACAATTATGAGCTCCAATTATTTTATTCTTAATTACAATTTAAAGAAAAGTGTAAATAATGAAGGATAATAAAATGATTTCGTATTTATCTATAATATTAGTAAATTCATTATCCCTAAAACCATGTACATATAATATATTCACTTATCAGAATGTATCACATCATTATTACAACAAACTCACATAATAAACCAAGAGAACGATAATTGTGGATGTTATCCTCACTGATGTTCGATTATCACAACATTATCACAACAAAATCACAATATTATCACAGCAAATTCACAACAAAATCACATTATAAGAAGTTTTTGATTTATCAAAGCATTATCACATTATATCACATCAAAATCAAATCATTATCACAACATTATCGCATCATAAGAACTCTTTGATTTATCAATATCACATTATTATCGCATTATCACATCATTTTCGACAACAGACGCATCGACATAAAAAATCTTTGATGATAATAACAACATTTAAGAGATAAGAACAAATTTAAGATAACAGAAAATTATTGATAAATACTATTATCTTTTTCATTTATTCTAATTTTTTTATTGTATTAAATAATTTTGAGACCCAGAAGTGTTCTCGCATTTTCGTAAAACATGTATGTTCTCGTTTGAACCCCTGCACATATATATATATATATATATATATATATATATACACACACACATATATATATAGGGAGAGGTTCATTTGAGAAATGGTAAATATATGAGAAATAGAAAAGTAATCTTAGTCATTCATCTGGTCAACATTTGCGGCTTTGACCGCAAAGCACCGGATAATTCCTTGTGTGGTCTATAGAAGGTAGAGGGGTAATTTCGTAAAATACACGGGATGAGTTCATAAATGAATCTGTATAAATCACAAAAATTCATATATGAATCTGTTAATTAGTTCAACTGATTCATATATGAATCTTTGTGATTTATACAGATTCATATATGAATCTTTATGATTCATACAGATTCATATATGAATCACAAAGGTTCATATATGAATATGTTAGTTAGTTCAACTGATTCATATATGAATCCCAAAGGTTCATATATGAATCAGTTAAAAGAGTTCAGTTGTGAATTGCACTGGTTCATAAATGAACATATAGTTCATTTGTGAATTATACATGTTCATATATGAACATAGCCCGTGTGTTTTGTAAAATTTACGAAATTGTTCTTCTATTTTTGGGATAGCCGTAACTTTTGACCAGTCAAAGCCGCAACTTTTGACCGGTCAAAGCCGCAATATTTGACTAGTCAAATCCGATTTGACCATATGAATGACTAAGATTACTTCTCTATTTCTCATATATTTACCATTTCTCAAATGAACAAAACACTATATATATATATATATATATATATATATATATATATATATAGTGTTTTGTTCATTTGAGAAATGGTAAATATATGAGAAATAGAGAAGAAATTTTAGCCATTCATCTGGTCAACATTTGCGGCTTTGACCGCGAAGCACCAGATAATTCCTTGTGTGGTCTATAGAAGGTAGAGGGGTAATTTCGTAAAATACACGGGATGAGTTCATATATGAATCTGTATGAATCACAAAGATTCATATATGAATCTGTTAATTAGTTCAACTGATTCATATATGAATCTTTGTGATTCACAAAGGTTCATATATGAATCTTTGTGATTCATACAGATTCATATATGAATCACAAAGGTTCATATATGAATCACAAATGTTCATATATGAATCAGTTAAAAGAGTTCAGTTGTGAATTGCACTGGTTCATATATGAACATATAGTTCATATGTGAATTAAACATGTTCATATATGAACACAGCCCGTGTGTTTTGTAAAATTTACGAAATTGTCCTTCTATTTTTGGGATAGCCGCAACTTTTGACCGGTCAAAGCCGCAACTTTTGACCGGTCAAAGGCGCAATATTTGACTAGTCAAATCCGATCTTGACCATATGAATGGCTAGGATTACTTCTCTATTTCTCATATATTTACCATTTCTCAAATGAACCAAACACTATATATATATATAGGACGGTAATTAATTAAAAACCATAAAAATATTGAGAACCGTAAGGACCAATCTTAACCATTTAAAGATTTTAATCCAATGTTGTTACAAAATCATTTAATTGTAATTTATTAAGGATATAATGGTAATTTTAAATCAATGTTTAGTGAAAATCGTCATGTATGACCCCTCATTCATGTTTGACTTTTTTATATTTGTTTTAAAAAGTAATTTTAAAACATGATTTTAATATTTGTAGTTTAAATACTTAATAATTTTTTCTTTTGTTTTACATGTCAAAAGCCTTCTATTATTTATTACTTACATAAATTTTGAGTATATTTTTATTAACCATACAATTTATAATAATTATATAATTTTCATTATTTCATATTATGAAACAATATAATATTATTGTTGTTTCACTATGTGAAACAATATATTGGCTAACACTTAAGTTGTTGCTTTAAATTATGAAATAGAACAAGGTCGTTAATGTGAAATGGTAAAATATTGATTCACATCATGAAACAATGGTTTGTCATTTCATAATGTGAAAACAAGTGTCGTTGGTTTGAAAAACATTATAAAATACTGAAATTTTGTTTCACATAGTGAACAACATAGATTGAAATAGTTTAGTGTTGTTTCACAATATGAAAAAATAAAGTGATGTTGATGTAGAACGACACATGAAATATTGAACTTTTGTTTCATACTCTAAAACAACACATAGTTAAATTAGCTACAATGTGAAAATTACAAAGATTAAAAGTTTTGAAATATATATAATAGTATTGATATCAAAACAATATATTGGTTAACACTTAGGTTGTTGCTTCACAATATAAAATAAAACAGGGTTGTTGATGTGAAGTAGTAACATATTGATTCATTCATGAAACAACACAATTTGAAACAATGTTGTATCGTTTCATAATGTGAAAACAAGTATCGTTGATTTGAAATGTGTTATAAAATATTGAAGTTTTGTTTCACATAGTGAACATCATAGAATGAAATAGTTTTATGTTGTTTCATAATATGAAATGATGTGTCGTTTCATAATGTGAAACCCAAATGTCATTGATTTGAAACGTGTTATAAAATACTGAAGTTTTATTTTACATAGTGAATAACATAGAATGAAATAGTTTAGTGTTGTCTTTTTATGATGTAACTTTTATAAAATTTCTATTATATTTAAAATATTTTCAATTCAAAAAGTTAATGTTCTATTATAATTTAAAAAAAAATAAAAGATTGGTTAAATCATCTCAAAAGTTTTAGTGTCAAAAAAAAAAAAGTTTCCATATAGATTTTTTTAAGATGATATTTTTTTTCTAAATGAAATGATTTATAATTAAGAAAAAGATGTAACAACCTAGGAAATTTAAATTCCATGTAAAATCTCATTTATACCCTTTCAAACTTCTCATTTGACTAAAACTAATTTGGAATTTTAATAATATTATAAAAATGCTATTGTTTTTCATAGTCATAGATCAAATTTAATTAACTGAACATCCCCCGTCCCCGTGGTCCGAAACGGGTGATGTCACATACGGGACTTAACATAATTACACAACTAAATCAGAGCTACTAATACTCTCCAAACATATATTACAATCCAAAATCTTACACTTCAAAAAGTGTTTATAAACTTAGAACGTTAATATAATAATACGATTCTAAGAACTCCAAAATTTCACGCTCGATCTCAAGTCCCGTCCCCGTAAACTTCACTTCGAACCTGCCGTGTCAGAAAACAAAAATACGGCTGAGCACAGGGCTCAGTGAATGGATTATAATATAAATTCATAAATAATAATGAAAACATCGATAACGAAGCGGAAGACTTAAAAATTCATTTCTAAGAAAGTTTTTGAAACTCAAGTTCATAACAAAAGAGATGTTCAGTAATTTTCAAAGACAATAATTTCAAGAACAATTCACACTTTAATTTCAAAACGTAATATAAATAAAGTCCGTCAATTCCTGTTGTTGTGTTCGTGGGTGGCCAAACCACACGAACTGGGTCGGCATGCGGGCACACACAACGGATCCCCCGTGAATTTAACCACGGTCACATATTCTATGGGTAAAATCTAGAATCGATTCATCCGCCCTGGAGCCAACAAAGTCAGCCAAGTCCCCCAGAGTGGGTTCACGTAAGCCACATAGGCTTAACTCTGGTGGACCGTCATCTGCAGGACGCTATGACAACAAAGCCGCCATAGAAGGCATCCCAAATAATGTGCCCATTTATTGGGTTCTTCTAAAATCAAAGAAAACTAAACATGTGCCACTTACCCAAATGGCGATCACAGAAATTATAATCTATATACTTCACATTTTTTTCATAGACAATCTCATACGAGACACATTTTAATAAAACTTCAAAATGTTCAAAGATTCAATAAACCAAAATCAATGTGTATGTGTGTGTACAATTCGTATTTGTTGATCACGTTCGGTTGATCAATCACAAGGTGGTGAACTACCTTTCGGAAGGGTCAACTACAACAAATAGTTGCCCACAATTCAAAAGAAATGAAATTCATACCTTGATCGGATTGAGATGTAACACGTGATTAATCGAGACCGACTACGAACTTTGACTCGTTCGATTGCTTATTTAAACCACCAATTATTATTAGTCGCATAACCTAAAACACAATGGTTATACTATAAGATTAATCACGGATTTTGCTCACTTAGACATTAAACCAATCACTTGGTATGCGGTTAAACATCTAGATATAAATATCACCATTTTAATTCTAAACTTTACCCGTTTGTAATTTTGACAAAAACAAACGTTCCTAAACATATACATGATTATAACTTTGTATTATATAATCATAATCTACCAACCAACTTCAACTAGCCTAACTTACCAATTTAAATAACTTAAGAAGAAATTTATACCTCTAAGAAGGGTTCGAAGAGTAGATTCCGAATATACGGTTGAATCTTTGATTACTTCAACGTATTGATAGATATTGTAGAGAGAAGTGGAGAGATTTTTTTTAGAGAGAGAGAGGATTATGAAAATGAAATATGGCGGTGTTCGTATGAATGCAACGATGAAGATATCTATTTATTTGGTTACATGTATATATTTTTTTTATTTCTTTTATTTTATATAAAGTTTGGTTAATTGACGGATTTAACACCTTAACTATCTTTGGTTACCATTTTTAATTACGGTTAAATTCGGGTAAGAATAATTACACGTTTTTTTAAACGGGGTCTTACAATTATTCCCCCCCTTAAAATAGATTTCGTCCCCGAAATTGAATTTAGACAGGAACTTACATCGATTAAAGAATTCGGGGTACTCCCGTCGCATGTGCTACTCTGTTTCCCACATCGCCTCACGTTCAGAATGATTTTTCCATAGAACTTTTACGAAAGGAATCACTCTCTTTCGTGTACCTCTCTCACCACGATCAATAATCGCTTCCGGTTCCTCGCGATAAGAAAGATCAGGTTCTATGTGTTCCAAGGGATATTCAATGACGTGTAAAGGATGATAGTTGTACCCTCGAAGTGAAGAGACATGTAACACATTATGTATTTGGGATAAATGTGGCGGTAGGGCTAACCGGTAAGCCACAACGCCAACCCTTTCCAGAATTTCGAAGGGACCAATATATCTCGGGCTCAACTTTCCTTTGAGACCGAAACGTTTGATGCCACGAGTTGGGGAAACCTTTAAGAAAACTATATCTTCCGGTTGGAACTCAATAGGTCAACGTCTTATGTTGGCGTAGCTCTTTTGACGAGCCTGAGCCTCTTTCATCATTTGACGCGCAATTTCGACCTTCTCGATAGTAACTTGTACCAGTTCTGGGCCTTCAAGAATACGTTCTCCAACTTCATTCCAACAAGTCGGTGTTCGACATTTTCGGTCATAAAGTGCTTCATACGGGGCCATGTCGATACTTGACTGCCAACTATTATTATAGGAGAACTTTATTAGGTACAAATAACTATCCCAACTTCCATGCCATTCCATCGCACATGCTCGAGCATATCCTCCAGTGTTTGAATCGTACGTTCAGATTGCCCATCAGTTTGCGGATGAAAGGCTGTACTAAAATTCAAACGTGTGCCCTAAGATTTATGTAAACCTTCCCAAAATCGAGATGTAAAGCGTGGGTCTCGATCGGAGGTAATCGATACAGTAGTGCCATGGAGACGTACAATCTCACGTTAGAATACTTCTGTCAATTTATCAATTGACCATGTTTGTCGGATAGGAAGAAAATGAGCCGATTTCGTTAGTCGGTCAACCACTACCCAAATTGCATCGTGTTTCAAGGTTGTGCGGAGTAGTCCGACTACAAAATCCATAGTTATGAGTTCCCATTTCCATACGGGAATGTTCAGTGATTGGAGAAGACCACCCGAACGTTGATGTTCACTTTTAACTTGTTGACAAGTGAGACAACGGGCTACAAAATCGGCGATATCTCTCTTCATTCCAACCCACCAGTAATGGGTCTGTAAGTCGTGATACATTTTTGTTGTACCCGGGTGAACGGAAAACATAGAGTTATGAGCTTCGGTCAAAATCTAATCTTTAAGCTCCGAGTTATTTGGAACACAAAGACGATCCCGAAACCACAACACATGATCATCATCGATCCTGAATTCCGAAATAATATTCTCTTGTGCTTGCGAGAAGTTCGCCCATAATTCACCGTCGTCTTGTTGGGCTTCTTTGATTAGAGAGATTAGAGTCGGTTCTACCATTAGATTCGATAGAATTTCTGTTTGTGATCTCGGATAGATTTCCAGTCCGAATCGTTCAATCTCCAAAGCTAACTCTGTAAGAACAAGTAACGAGGAAACATGTCCCATAGCTTTACGACTTAAAGCGTCGGCGACTACATTAGCCTTACCCGGATGATACTATATATGAACATCGTAATCTTTTAGAAGTTCGAGCCACCTCCGTTGACGCATATTTAACTCCTTTTGAGTAATTATATATTTAAGGCTCTTGTGGTCGGTGAAAACTTCACTTGTCTCACCGTACAAATAATGACGCCAAATTTTAAGTGTGAAGATAACCGCAGCCAATTCAAGATCGTGAGTCGGATAATTGATCTCATAAGGCTTTAATTGACGTGACGTATATGCGATTACTCTACCGTTTTGCATAAGAACACAACCAAGACCTATCTTTGAAGCATCATTGTAAACTTGAAAACCTCCGGTGCCAGACGGTAATACAAGAACAGGTGCAGTAACCAATCGATGCTTCAATTCCTCAAAACTAGATTCTTGCTCGGAACCCCAATTGAATTTGACTCCTTTTCGGAGTAATCGGGTTAACGGTAGAGATATTTTAAAAAATCCTTCCACGAATCGTCTATAATAACCGGCCAGACCCAGAAAACCACGAACTTCAGATACGTTCGTAGGTCGAGGCCATTTAATGACGGTTTCAATTTTTGTTGGATCGACTTTAACATCTTCTGCAGAGATTACGTGTCCGAGAAAAGATACTTGATCAAGCCATAATTCACATTTGGAACGTTTTGCATATAACTTTTTCGTTCGAAGAGTTTCCAAAACGATGTGAAGATGTTGATCATGTTGCTCTCTTGACTTTGAGTATATCAATATGTCATCGATAAACACAATAACAAATTCATCGAGATAATCCTTGAAAACTCGATTCATAAGATCCATAAAGACTGCTGGAGCATTAGTTAGCCCGAAAGGCATTACTAAAAATTCGTAGTGCCCATAGCGAGTTCTAAATGCTGTTTTTGAAATATCACAATCTCAGATACGAAGTTGATGGTACCCGGACCGAAGATAAATTTTGGAAAAGTATCATGCCCCTTGTAATTGATCGAACAGATCGTCGATTCTCGGCAGTGGATACTTGTTACGAATCGTTACTTTATTAAGCTCCCGATAATCAATACAAAGACTCATTGTACCGTCTTTATTTTTGACAAAGAGAACCAGAGCTCCCCAGAGTGAGACACTAGGTCGAATGAAACATTTCTTTAATAAATCATCGAGTTGAGTTTTGAGTTCCTTCATTTCTGTTGGAGCGATTCGGTAGGGAGCCTTGGAAATAGAAGAAGCTCCCGGAACTAGATCGATGGTAAATTCAACTTCCCGGACTGGTGGTATACTCGGTAGATCGTCGAGACACACATCAATATATTCGGAAACAACAGGTACGGATGCAGAAGTAGGGATTATCTGTTCGGGATCTTGTAACGAGGCCAGAAAATTTTCGCTACTTTGCCAAGTATATTGCTTCACAGTAATAGAAGTTAAAGCGCTAACATCTCATTTTAAAGTACCTCCTTGGAAGATTGCCTCTGGTTTGTCAACATCCCCAAACAATATTTGTTTGGCGTTACAGTCTATAGTTGCATGGTGGTGTGACAACCAGTCCATCCCCAATATTAATTGAAAGTGGGACATATGCATTGGAAGTAGAGTGACCTCCCGTATGCAATCTCCAATAAATAACGGACAATTTGAGAATCGAGTTAACACACAGATTGAACCACCCATTGGGGTAGATATTACGACTAGAAACTCGGTAGTTTGTTCATAAGGTTTTAACCGGGATTCTAATTATTTAGAAACAACAGAGTGTGTTTCCCCGATATCAAACAAAACATAAACAGATAAATCGATTAAGTTAACATGGCCTACTAAAGATATGTAGGCTTCATATTAGACATGGTCAGACGAACCACATTAGCAATATTAGGCTCACTTGTACCCCTCACTGGATTGGTTTGGGTAACCCTCAGATTAACATCTGGATTTGCGTGGGCGACCACGTCTCGACATTCTAACACAGAACAAGATCAAGATCGGAATTCAAAACAGTTACAGAAAATCGGTAAATAGAATTAAATTCTAGTCTACCCCTTCTAATGTCTACCCAATTCTCACAGGTCAAACCTATTTAATCTACAAGTCGTAACCTATGCTCTGATACCATATTTGTAACATCCCCCGTCCCCGTGGTCCGGAACGGGTGATGTCACATACGGGACATAACATAATTACACAACTAAATCAGAGCTACTAATACTCTCCAAACATATATTACAATCCAAAATCTTACACTTCAAAAAGTGTTTATAAACTTAAAACGTTTATATAATAATACGATTCTAAGAACTCCAAAATTTCACGCTCGATCTCAAGTCCCGTCCCCGTAAACTTCACTTCGAACCTGTCGTGTCAGAAAACGAAAACACGGCTGAGCATAGGGCTCAGTGAATGGATTATAATATAAATTCGTAAATAATAATGAAAACATCGATAACGAAGCGGAAGACTTAAAAATTCATTTCGAAGAAAGTTCTTGAAACTCAAGTTCATAACAAAAGAGATGTTCAGTAATTTTCAAAGACAATAATTTCAAAAACAATTCACACTTTAATTTCAAAACGTAATATAAATAAAGTCCGTCAATTCTTGTTGTTGTGTTCGTGGGTGGCCAAACCACACGAACTGGGTCGGCATGCGGGCACACACAACGGATCCCCCGTGAATTTAACCACGGTCACATATTCTGTGGGTAAAATCTAGAATCGATTCATCCGCCCTGGAGCCAACAAAGTCAGCCAAGTCCCCCCAGAGTGGGTTCACGTAAGCCACATATGCTTAACTCTGGTGGACCGTCATCTGCAGGACGCTATGACAACAAAGCCGCCATAGAAGGCATCCCAAATAATGTGCCCATTTATTGGGTTCTTCTAAAATAAAAAAAAACTAAACATGTGCCACTTACCCAAATGGCGACCACAGAAAATGTAATCTATATACTTCACATTTTTTTCATAGACAATCTCATACGAGACACATTTTAATAAAACTTCAAAATGTTCAAACAATTGATTCAATAAACCAAAATCAATGTGTATGTGTGTGTACAATTCGTATTTGTTGATCACGTTCGGTTGATCAATCACAAGGTGGTGAACCACCTTTCAGAAGGGTCAACTACAACAAATAGTTGTCCATGATTCAAAAGAAATGAAATCCATACCTTGATCGGATTGAGATGTAACACGTGATTAATCGAGACCGACTACGAACTTTAACTCGTTCGATTGCCTATTTAAACCACCAATTATTATTAGTCGCATAACCTAAAACACAATGGTTATACTATAAGCTTAATCACGGATTTTGCTCACTTAGACATTAAACCAATCACTTGGTATGCGGTTAAACATCTAGATATAAATATCACCATTTTAATTCTAAACTTTACCCGTTTGTAATTTTGACAAAAACAAGCGTTCCTAAACATATACATGATTATAACTTTGTATTATATATTCATAATCTACCAACCAACTTCAACTAGCCTAACTTAACAATTTAAATAACTTAAGAAGAAATTTATACCTCTAAGAAGGGTTCGAAGAGTGGATTCTGAATATACGGTTAAATCTTTGATTACTTCAACGTATTGATAGATATTGTAGAGAGAAGTGGAGAGATTTTTTTAGAGAGAGAGAGGATTATGAAAATTAAATATGGCGGTGTTCGTATGAATGCAACGATGAAGATATCTATTTATTTGGTTACATGTATATATATTTTTTATTTCTTTTATTTTATATAAAGTTTGGTTAATTGACAGATTTAACCCCTTAACTATCTTTGGTTACCATTTTTAATTACAGTTAAATTCGGGTAAGAATAATTACACGTTTTTTTTAAACGGGGTCTTACATTAACGGTTAAGATCAGTTTTCACGACCCTCAACCTTTTTATGGCTCTCACTTGATTTAGCCCTTATATATATATATATATAGGGGTGGTATCAATTGGAAAACCAAGTTTCATTGAAAACTTTGGAAACCAAATTTCAGCCATTGATCTTTATAATCAATGGTTAAGATTCATTTTAATTATATATGGTAGTAAATTAATTAATTTATTAATAATAAATAAAAATAATAGATGAAAAGGGTAATTATGTCTTTTGATTTTGTTTCTCAAATATGGCAAGAAAAGTTTATTTTATTTAGATTACTTGAAACCAAAATAAATTTCTCACTCAATCTAAATTTTGGTTTTTTTTACTATGAAAACGAGGAGCATTTTTCTTTTCATCAAAAAAATTGTTTTTCTTTTAAAATGCAAGATTTTTTTTTAATTTCATTTTATTATAAAATTTCTCACGCAATCTAATATTGTGATGAAACAGAATGAATTTGTGGATTACAGATTTCATCAGGTTTATCATGTTAGCATTATTATTTCATAATGAAAATAGATTCATCAGGTTTATCGTGTTAACATTATTGTTTCATAATGAAACATGATGAATTTGTGCCATTTTTGTTAACTTCCCTTTTTTGTTTCATTACCTGTTCAGTTGCATATCGGTATATGAAAATAGATTCATCGGGTTCATCGTGTTAACATTATTGTTTCATAATGAAAATAGATTTATCAGGTTCATCGTGTTAGCATTATTGTTTCATTATTACCATATATAATAATAATAACAGTTACCATATATATTATGAAATATTGTAAAAGACAAAAATAACCTTTTCAATTAAAAATAAAAATAAAAGAAATTCACTGATTGGTTGATTTCGGTTTCCAAAGTTTCCAATGTAATATTGGTTTCCAATTGATCTCTCCTCTATATATATAGGACGATAATCAAATGAGAACCGTAAAAAGGTTAAGACTGTAAGGACCAATCTTAATCATCCAAGAGTTTTAATCAAAGGCTATAAAAAATGGTGGCATTTTTATAATATCTTTAAAAGTTGTATCTAATCTCATGTCTATTCTAGAAGTTCTTAGGCAAAATCGTAATTTGAGGTTTTCCAAATAATACAGCCACCAGAAAACCAATTCCAAGAAATCCACTTCCAAGAAACCCACTTCCACACTTCCAAGAAACCTTGCTCATAATAAAACCTAATCCCTAATTTTCTTTTCTTTTTTGTTAAAAATACAACCAGGAACACAAAACCGTCGTTGCTACCGTCAATCTTCTCCGTGAAGATTCCTTCAGTGGGTTCCAGCACCACCAACTCGCCGGGAAAACCCAGAAATTTGATCTTTGTGTCTTCTTCGTCATCACCTTCTCGATTGATTCACGCAGTAAAAGAAGAAACTTTGTCAACAATTTCAATTCCTCATTTGAAATTAATGACTCGAGCCAGTCTCCGGCGCCGTAGATTCGAAGAATTTCTCATTGTACCTTTCTTCAGGTACACAGTACAACATCATCAAAAAAAAAAAAACTAATGGCAAATTCGAAAGAGGAAAACCAAAATGTGAATCCAAACACCCATTTGACTCTTTTATGTAAATCTCACAATTTGTGAGTTGAATATGAAGATTCCTCAATCAGAAACAAGAAGCTCTTGAAGACAATTGAAGGAAACGAAGTGTGTAGAGGAGATGAAGGTTCACTAAAGAGGAGTACGATGCCGATCATTGAGAAAGTATGCGGCTGAGACCTGAGATCCAAGCGTAATGAGTTTGGTTGGGAATGTTTGATACATCTATTGGAGAACAAAGTGATTCTCAATTACCCTCTAGAGATTGGGAATTCAACCAGAATGTGAAACCGTTAGTGTTTCCATGGCTGTCGGAAAAAAATGAGAGAGAGTTTGATTTCATGATGTGAAATAAAATGTAGACGGAAGTTAAGTTTAATTTCATGTGGTGAAATAGATTATAGATTAAAATTATGTTTGATTTCATATGGTGAAATAGATTAGAGATGAAAAAATGTTTGATTTCATGTGGTGAAATAACATATATATGAACATTATGTTTGTATTTCATGAGATGAATATCATATTTATAAAAATTCTGTTTTTATTTCATGAGGTGAAATAGTATGTGTTTCATCTGGTAAATCTCTTTTACTAAAATGACAACTATGCCCTTTCATGTGGTGAAACAACTTTTAATTAAAACCATATGATTAAAATCAAATTACGGCTTAGATCGGTTCTCACACTTCTTAACTTTTTTTTGGTTCTCACATGATTTAACCTTTATATATATATGTATATATATATACTATATTATAAAAACGGCATAAAAAACTCTTAATTATAACATTTTAAACATAAGTTACAACTAATTAAAGCCAATTACTTAATTTACAATTTCTTAATGCTTTGGTACAACCTTTCCAAGCACAGTATCTCACATAATCATCTATTTGTGGAATGGATACTCATTTATTAATATAAATATTTATTTTTTTGTGAAAGATTTTATAAAATAGATTTTTTATAGCATAATTTATTTTAAATTAGATTTTATATTTAAATCTATATTAATGAGATGTAATATAAAATCTTTTTTCTTCCGTATTTTTTTATATTACATCTCATAATGATTTTTCCATATTTTATTTTATAAAATCTGTTTACATAATGAGATGTAATATAAACTCTTTTTTCACATAATCATCTATTTGTGGAATGGATACTCATTTATTAATATAAATATTTATTTTTTTGTGAAGGATTTTATAAAATAGATTTTTTATAGCATAATTTATTTTAAATGTAGATTTTACATTTAAATCTATATTAATGAGATGTAATATAAAATCTTTTTTCTTCCGTATTTTTTTATATTACATCTCATAATGATTTTTCCATATTTTATTTTATAAAATCTTTTTACATAATGAGATGTAATATAAACTCTTTTTTCGTCCGTATTTTTTTTGTTAATATAAAATCTATTTTATTTTATAAAATCTACACGTATTTTTTTTTCACGAGCTTTAAAAGAAGAAAAAAAAGGTTGATATGAATTAAAAATAAAAAATAACGAGACACACTAATAAATTAGCGTATTCTTTAAAATAAAAATATTCCACAATACTTTCCAAATTAACCAAGTGTAAAAAAAATAAAATAGAAACGATGTAGATATAAAAATATTCTTTCATATTTTTAATATATTTACATTTAAATGTAAAATCGAAAATGAAAATAAAAGATTTTAAAATATTCTCTACATTCACTATAAATATATATAGCTTCTCTATGTATCATCCGAGTACAAGAAGAAGACGAACGGTCGGGTGTCAATGGCGGAACCTGCAACTGAACAAAAGGTATTCCACTATATTTTTGTTTCTTTGAAAAACTACTTTTTTATATTTTATTTTATTTACTGAGGATTTGTTTATATTTTTCAAAACCCACAATCATATTTTTCGTAGTAGGGGAATAAGATAATACTATAAGGTTTTGAAGTCAATAGTCAGATAAGATTTCAAGTGGTACTAAGTGAATTTGAACTATACCAGTTGAGTTGTCAGTTACAAAAGATAGAAATCATTTATTTTCTTTGTCATATTTCATCTGGGTTGAATGTTGTTAATTAATCTACAGATTTATACGTTCAAAATGATTCTCAAGTGTTGTCGAGTAGGTTTCAGAAAAATTACAAAATCTGTAAAAACGTATGTTCATATTTATAATTATTTCAATAATAGTGATATGTTGTGAGACATGTCTTTTGAGTTTTAAATAATATAATACAAAACTATTACCAATATTATTGCACAAACTCCTAACAACAAACGATTAAGAATATATGCAAGTTAACCACTTATGAAAATACATTCGTTTTTCACAGAGAAATTACGTTTCATTTTAACTCGGTTCAATATTCCAACAAAAAATTTATCCTCCCGTGCAATGCACGGGCCCAACACTAGTATATATATATATAGAGAGAGAGAGAGAGAAAGAGAAAGAGAAAGATATGGCAAATCAAATGCAAACCCTTCAAATAGTGCACCCCTTACAAACCAATATGGACCGTTGATCTCATCAAGATTTTTTTTCCTTTTTTTCATTAATATCTAGGGATACAAATGTAATTTACAAAATAATTTTAATTAAATATTAGATTAATGTTATTAGATAATAAGAAAACTATTTAATCAATTCCTAAAATATAGGAGATTTCTTTTTTAAAAAATAGCATCAAAATCGTTTTCCATTATCTAAAAAATCTAAAAAAATCTTTTTTTAATAAACCAAATCAAGAAAATTATAAATATCAACAATATCGTTTAAGCTACATAAAATCAAGATCCCAGTTGAAAAAGTTCTTCAAAGAATTTGATCGAAGCAAAGTGATCAAGTCGATAGCGTCTGAAAGTGATCAAGTCAGATGAATATCGTAGAGGAAAGCAAATAGTTGACGAAGATTTTACACTCAAAGATGATACTGCAGAATTTTGTTCCTGCGAGGTGCATGAGGAGGACATCACTATCGAAAAAGATATTGTCAATGAAGCTAATGTGGACGACGATAATTGTAAGATAGTGTTTTTAATGTATTTTTATGTATTGCATATATGCATTTTAGAAGAACATGTCGGGAAACAAAGTTATTTCTTATGTAATGATTAATTTTTTGATTAATCTAAATTTTTGATATATGTAATTTGCTATTTTTATTTTTCCGTGGATATTGTTAGCAAGTTGATATTTTGAATTGTGAATGAACATGCACATATGTATTGAATCATGAATGAACATGCACATATGTTATTGGTTATGGAAGATACTGCACATATGCTAAGTTTCATATATGCAAACAAGTATAGATTTGATAGATCATGTACATGTGGACACCATCATCTATCACCATTCCTACATACACATGTGCATGTATGAACATTCATACATGCACATAGTCATTTATGATCATTCATATATGATATTGGTTTATGAAATTCATGCGCATGTATATGGTGAATAGATTATTAAATTTTGTGTAGGTTACGAGAAATTGTTGATACATATTGCAATTTTAAACTCATTGTAGTGATTATAAATGCAGTGCAACATGATGAAATGCTTATAACTCCTGGTGGGTCAAAGTACTGGATTCCTAACGTACCAGAGACTTGTAGGGTTGTGGTTGGAATGCAATTTTCGTCATTGATAGTGGCTGAATCATGTTACATGAAATATGCTGATTGCACGGGGTTTGATGTGCGTCGGTCCAAAAAGAAGACGAATAAAGTTGGTGGCGTACAAACCCGATACCTTGTATGTAGCAAGGAAGGTGTGCCTCTAAAAAAGTCTTTTGATTAGTTGGATTTGCGTATTGGGGATAGGAAACATCGTAACTCTAATGTTAAGAGGTGGGGTTGTATGGCTTGGTGTAAGATTCATTTAACTAAAGACAATAAATCTTACGAGATTTATCAATTTGTTGAGAAGCATAATCATACGCTTTTCAATAGTGACGATAAACGACTTTCACGTAGTAGAAGGCGTCTTAAGTATACTGATTACCTTAAGGTCATTCGTGGTTCTTCATCAAACTTTGGTGCTTCGAAGGTCCACCGGATGGAAGCATCGTTGAAAGGCGGCTATGAGTATGTTGGCGCCACGGAGGTTGACTACCAAAATGCTAGGAGAGATGATGTCAAGTTTGTAGGAAAGAAGGACGCTAAGATGTTTGTGAATTTGTTGGAGAATCGTCGGATTACCGTCACCGAGTATTTCTATGTGTATAGATGTGTAGATCGAGAGTTGCACTGTATATTTTGGGCCGATGAAATTGCACGTTTGAATTACAAGGAGTTCGGTGACACCATTTCATTTGACGGTACTTTCTGAACGAACAGGTAAGTTATTTTTCATACATGTTATGCTGATAAACTAAATGGTATGCAAATTTATGGTCTACTGTTTTTTTAAGGCACACGATGACACTTATTCCTTTCACCGTAATAGACAACCATAAGAAGTCCGTTGTAGTTGGATCTGCTTTGGTTAGCCACGAGAATGTGGAGAATTATAACTGGGTTCTTAATGCGTTTTTTGAAGCACACAAGAAGCAACCGTTGTTTGTCATCACAGACCAGTGTGTGGCGATGAAGCAAGTGATACCTGCTGTTTTTACGGAGTCTAAACATTTGTTATGTATGTGGCATATAATGAAAAAACTCAGTGGGAAGGTTAGTTTGGTCATTACCTTTTTTTAAACAATTATAAAAATTTCAATTCTATGATTTGGCGTATATGCATTCTGCCTTTTTTTTTGTCCAACATCTATGTCATGCATGTATGAAACATGAATGTCATTTTTTTAATTATATTCATGCAGAATTAATGTGCAGGTTAGGGCCGATCTAGAGGAAAATATTAGTTTCAAAAGGAAAATTAATAAGCTTGTATGGGATGTGCATATTGGTCCGGAGGAGTTCGAGAGTCAATGGAACGAAGTAATAGACGAGTTTGATTTACATTCAAATGATTGGCTGCGTGACATGTTTCACATAAGAGGTTCATGGATTCCGACGTACTTCAAGGATGATGCAATGTCTGGGTTGATGAGGACGACATCTAGGTCGGAGAGTGTCAATTCCAATTTCTATATTTATGCTCATTATCGCAACAACCTAGTCAAGTTTATTCATGCGTATGACGATGCTATAGAGAAGCAGAGAGATAAACATAGAAGGTTGGAGTATGTCTATAGGAACACTTTACCATGCTTTGCAACCCCTCTTTGGATTGAGAAGCATGCATATGAGGTCTTCACGCGTACAATTTTTTAGGTGTAAAAAGAGATACGGAAAGCTCTTCTGTATTGTACGTTAAAGTTCGTGGGTAGTGTGGATGGAGTTACTCGCTATTTTGTTCCCCATAAGACTAAGAGATCTGTCATTAAAGCTTCATACGAGGTAACTTTAATGGTTCTTTTTTTTGCTACGTTGTTTATTTTAAATTATGTTGTTGTAAATTGATTCATATGCGCATGTAGATTGTCCAAGAAGTCGATTGTATCACCATGAAATGTAGTTGCAAAAAGTTTATTCGCAATGGTATTCTTTGTAGGCATATGTTCAAGGTCATGTTGAATGATGGATTTGATTCTATTCCAGAAATGTATATCATGCATAGGTGGAAACGTGGGTTAATCCCTGTTGAAATACAGGCGGCCCATGCTAGTTATGGCGAGGTTGATCATGAGAAAGAATCATTGATAAATGAGTTGTACAACAAGCTAGATCTTATCATTAGTTGTGTTAGGGATGACAAGGCAAGACTGAAGTTGGTTTCTGATAATCTGGTGAAGTTAAAATCTGACTTTGACGTTGATATCTATGCAAATACAACAGCCAAGGACAAAGCAGACGCGTTTCGAGATTGTTACTGCATTCAACAACCCGAAGATGTAGATATTGTGCCTCCTGCAGGTGTACATAACAAAGCATGTGGGACTGATAAAAGGCTTGTCGGTGTGCTAGAAAAAGTTGCTACGCAAAGAAAACGTCCCAAACGCATGTGTAAAATTTGCGGGGAGTTGGTGAACCATGACTCGCGCAACTGTCCGCTAAGATAGTTTCGTCCATTGTCGTACGGTGCAGTCGGTTTCCTTTTAATAGTTCATAGACTACTGTTTAGTTATTTTTTTACGTTTCATTTAGTCGGGGGTTTGACTTTTTTAAGTTGGAAAATTTTCCACAATTTAACTTTATTTAATGTTTTGTGATTCAAATATGAAGATCGTATGGTTTATTTCGTTGGTAAAAGTTGCGCAAATTAAATGTAATCCGAACATATTGTTTTGCATATGTTTTCGTCTACTCGAATATGCAGGTTCACAATTTAATGTAGATGATGTGAGTCGTATAGTCAGATTCTGTTAAGTATTTACAATTTAGGTTTTAATTAATATCTTAGATTTTTACAATTTTATGCTACCAAATTGCACTATGTATGCCACATACTATATATCCATTCATGTATTTCGTTCCCTTTCAAGTACATGGAATGTAACACCCGTAATTTTCGGTAAGTGAGGATCACCCAAACCTCTTTGCAACTTGGAAGTGGTGGGATTCGCGTTGGGAAAACATTATTCAAAACCCCCAAGAGTGTCGAAGGTCTTGGTGTCGAAAAGGTCAAATTTCGGAGCTCGGGGGAGGCTGGGCGATAGTGCCCGCGACAGTGACAAGTGTCACTGTTGTCGTGTCAAGATCGCGGGGGTGGTACCACCCACGATACACTCTCAGCGAGAGTGCCCTGGGCACAATCGCTGGCGGTCCCTGTCCCTTTAAAACTCGAATTTTGAGCAACCCTTCTCATTCTTTCAACCCCTTTCACCCTCTTCTCTCCAAAATCGACCCTCAAACCCTAACATCAGATTTTATGCATCCAAGACACCAAATCTAATGTGTTCCAAGTGTTTATCCACCACCCAACAAAGATTGGAAGCTAGGGCCAAGAAGCTCCATCTTTATCTTCATCTTCAACCTCAAGCTCTATTTTAGGTTTTTCTAGGTTTTCGTCAAAACCTAAGTAGTAAGTGTATCTTCCCCATTTCTAAACCTTGTTATAAGATATAAATGTTCTCTTGATGATTTCCTGGTGTTTGGTTTATCAAATTTCGAATTTGATGATTTTAGAGAAAATAGTTCAAAATTAGGGTTTGGCCAGTTGGGGTTTTTGATGTAAAATGTTTGGGGAACTATTCTAAATGGTTGAATAAGTATGTTCATGGTTGGAAAATTGTGATGATAGGTTTTGGAAGGTTTTGCTTGTGGATTCGAATTTCTTCAAGGAAGCTCAAGTTGGGGTAAAATCTAGATTTAGCCTAAATCTAGCGAGATGAGTTCAAGTTGATTTGTGAAAACGGTGTGCATGCCAAAATGTTTATTTTAAAGTGTTTGTATTTTACATTAAATTATTAACTGCTGATAAGTTTTGTTTACTTGGATATATTTAACTTTACAAACTTATGTAACACATATCTTTGTGATTTTGGGCATTAGATAAATAAATCATTTTGATATGTTTCCTTGATGATATAATTTATAAATGAAGGTCATTTTTTATAATTTTTCATTTGGTGCATACGATTTTATAAACCGTTAGAAAATGCATATCATTGTATTATAAGTCATTTTGGCAACATGAAGAGAAAAAATCCATTTGGAGAATGTTTTGTTTCAACCAATGAAAAGTTTTGGGTTAATTACCTTTTTGGTTGTGGTGTTTGCATAATTGTTAGTCAAACGTGTTTCGATGTCTCTACTGGCTTTCATTGGATATTTACTTAAATTGTTGGTCCCTTGTCTTGGTTTTGACTAATTTTAAGTCTTGAGGACATTTGTCCGAGTTAATAACCGTTGGGAAGTTTTGACTATGACGGCGTTTATTTCGTATCATTTGAGAGTTACATGTTTTGGGTGTTTTGGTCATTTAATTGAAGTCATGTAATTTTAGACAGTGTTGTATTGGATCCATAGACACGTAAGTCTGTCTGTTTTGGGAAAGCGGGTAAGGTTGGTTATTGACCGTTGACCGCTTGGGTTCACTAGCGAGTAGGCAATAGGTGGATCGAGCCTCTGATTTTAAACTTGTCTAGATTGGATAGACACCCATGTCCGTAAGTCCTTGGGGTGGAACTCGACGGATTATGGCTAGAGGCAATAAACGGTCTGAGGATTGTGATGTCTGGTATGGCATGGGAACTAGGACCGGGATATGTGGTGAAATCCAATAACATGACGGGTGGCCCCATTTACGTGTTCTCGCTACCCAAGATGGAAACGTTGAGATGACATGCAAGTAAGTTGTATGGGCGGCCTACTTGCGTGTTCCTCTACTCTCAACGTATACGGGTTTCCCGTCGTCGATCCGTGATATTTTAAAATGTTAATGTCGTATCTTATCAACTTTGGTTTTTGTGCGGTCGATGGTAAATGATGGCCTTAATATTGGGTTTCCCCCGCATATATTAAGGTTTGAATGGAATGCGTCATTTCTAAGTTTCGGTATTTGGTTCCTTCCGTTTTATGGTTGTGTGAGTATTGGGTCTAATTGCGGTGATATTTATTTATTTGGGTTTTCGTCAATGGATAAACATCTGTGTGTGTCGTGTCCCACCCGCGTCTTGGGTGTTCCGAAATATAAAATGTTACCCGTGTTTTATAAAATTGGGAGTCATCTCTCTATTTTTCTTTTTAGCAAGTTTTGGGTTGAACTTAAATTTACGAAAGAACGTTTTATATTGGGATCTTAGCCTTTAAAACAGTTTGGCTTGGTTAACGATTAACTCGGTGTCTTTTCGTTTAGAATGCATAATTATTGATAAGCGAGTCGTTTTCATAAGTGAAGCATATCATTTTGAAAGATTATGATTTTAATTGCATTCTTCATTTTTAAACGATTAATTTATATATGTTGAAAACTCTTGAGCTCACTAGGCCTTAAGCCTAACCTTTTTATTTGTCGGTATGTGCATCAGTTCCAGTTGGGGGTTTGGTTCTAACAGTACTATGAAGAGATGTGTTGTGCTTTAGTTTTTCACCAGTGTAAGTATTGGGTGAAGTCTTCCGCAGTTTAGAGATAGTGACTATTATTAGGTTTCAGTAGCACCCGTCCTTGTTATAGACTGTATGTTGAGAATAAATTGTGTGTGTTGAGGTTAAACCTTAAATTGTGATTGTTTATGAATCATTTATTGATGTATTTAGAAAATTTTAAATTAGTTGTTATTTCCAGATTTGAGGGTGTTACATGGAATAATATGTTAAACTTTTACAATAGGCTTTTCACACAATAAATTCATGTATGCATTGCATATAAATGATCTCGTTTCTACACAGAATGCCATTTGAACTTTTTCCCCATGTTAAACTGCCGCTGACTTTCATTTGTAGAACTATTCAAGTATTTTGCTTAAACTATCCAATGTATGCATGCATTCCGTATGCATCATCTTCATATTCCCTTTCCTGCGTGTGCATATCCATTTCACATATTACGAAACAGTCAAAAACCATAAATCGCGTTTAAAAGTATTATATTTAAACCCATCCGTTGTAACAAAATCTACTTGCGGATATTCATTACAGGAAATATCAAAAGATGTGAATGTTTAAAACTGGAAAGCACAAAAATATCACTAAGTCGCTAAGTTCAGTTCAACGTATGCAAAAAAAAAAGGAACATGAAAATCCATCACGGTTTAAGTCGTTCCGTTCTTGTTGTGTTTGCCTCCGCCATTACTTGATCCCTTGTTTCTTTGTTTCTTGGTCAATACCTTGGAACCTGCCTACTTCAGCCTCCACGTAATCCCGCCATTCATTATGGTCACTCAATAATAGTTTGGCGGTATATTTTCTCCTTAGTTTCGCTATCTGCTTATGTTGGTTTGGTCCTTATTTTTCCAACCCCGTATACCATCCTCGTATTTCGCCCCCCATGTATGTCTCCATATGTCGCATTACAAACACCCTACAATCTGTGAACTTTCCTGTTGTTCTCTAGCTCACCTCAAGTATCTCTGGATCCATCTCTTCCAGTATTGGTGTCGATGGATGTCCACACTCATGTAAATGTCTCATAAGCATGGATTGCTGCATGATGTCGTACTAAGTTAGTTATGCAATCAATTATAAACAATGCACATATGTCTCAATTCAAATGCTTACCAGTATCGCCATTTCAGGTTCATATAATTCATCCACATTCCCGGTACATGCCATGTTGTCTAATATTTCTATGGCATGGTTTTTGATGTTGAAGACAATACAAATGTAGTGGTTGCCTTTTATTACTGGGAAAAATAGCTGAAAACAGGCAAAAAAATACCAATAAAGCACATAAAAAACATCTATCACGTTCAAGAAATATACTATCACCATCATATATGCAAACAGAAAAAGTGTTTACGCAATGTAAGTGTATTATTGTGTTATTGCATTTATGCATTTAATAACCTAACTAGTTATTCAAATGTCATGCGTTGTAAGAAACTAAACTTATGTGGAAGATTTTATCCAAAAAAACATTTTCCAATTTGCTATATATCAATCACAATCATATCCAAAGAACACAACCATATTACTAACGACTCCCTTCTTATATGCACAGTATTGCTGATCATAACACACCTTAGCGATGTGATAACCAATTTCATGCAACTTCTATCAGTTATGCATTATGTATCAGAAACAATGTCTTATTGTTGCTTGCTGCATGCCCAAGGTTTTGTTTGAACCAATTATACCTCGTACTGTACTCATACATCTCTTCATACAGCACCCCATCTGCCTGTGGTTTTCCCAAACTCAATAACTCAGTCAATACATATATGAAATCTTATATTACGTGTATCAAACTTAAAAAATTTACAAACCAACACATCTGTTTTGAAGAAGAAACGCTTAGAAGATATATTGCTTCGGAATCGCTCCTCATAATTCAGCAGATCTGCCCAACCATCCACCACGTTTGTCCATATCTGTGTTGGAGCTGCTAAGCAATCCATGCATGAACAAATGATCCTCATTGCAGTACGTGACCACTACACAATGTCGCTGCAATTATAACAGTATGTTCATTAGGTCAATTTACATTGTTAATAACAAACTTTGTGACATTTGAAATTAGAATGACAACATCCTACTTATCTGAACCAAATGATGCCATTATCCAATCATGGACCTTCTTTTCCTCTTTTGACAATCGCTTCCCAACAATTACCTGTCTTTTAACGTACAACGATCGCAACATCTCCCCAAGCTTCACTAAACGCCGACTAACCTTCATATGTTTATCCTCGTCGCCTGTGATTTTCTTCCCTTTATCTTCATCTGCTACACGATCTGGTTGTTTCTCAGGACCGATTCCCAAGTTGAAGCTCGATGATGTGATTGATGCAATGACACCGTTCATGGTTTTTGTCGCTTCGCCAGTCCCATTCTTTGCAACGCTTTCATTGATTGCATTGTCAACGAGGTCATACGCTGTTTGACTGTACCACATCTGCGACGGTGTTAGGCTGAACGCTGGTGGGAAATTGTCGGTGAAGTCTAATCTGCATGGTGTGCATACTTGTGGTCCCTTTTTACTCAAATCTGCTTTGTTGCTTCCCTTTTCTTTATCACTTTCTCCAGTTGGTTGTGCATCGCTAGGGTGTGGGTTGAACAAGATATGTAATTCATCCTTTATCTTCAGGAACCCACTTTCATCTGGGAATTTACTCAATGCGGCGTCTATGTCTCCCTCCGTCTCCCATTTTATCAGCCTTATACGTGATATATTATCTCGAATCCGCTTTTCGTATGATTGTTCAATGTGAGCATTCATATTGTTAAGCATACCGAATATATAACTATAATGAAGTGGATGGTAATTAGTAATACCTGTCGACTCAACCTCAATTTGTCGCTTTTCGGTTTAGTTTTCACATTCAAATCATCATGGAATACCTCTACTTCCTGCGATCCAAGGTATGTTCCAAGTAACTGTGCTCTTCCTAAACCGTCATCTTCAATCTTTGCATTCTCTCTTGCACGTAGTTGATCAATGTCCCAAACGTTAATCACTGGTCGCTTCCTAGATACGGTGACTCTACTGCATAACGTGGAGTCTACATACAGAAGCTGATACACGGATTCATTAGAATGCAAGTTATACAAATTTAAAGTAACATATTTTACATGAGTAATTTTCATACCGTTAGAAAAGTAAGTGGCCCTGCATAGAAATTGTCATAGTTATACCTTCGCCACTGTCTCTTGCTTCGAGAGACGCAGTTGTATATGTATCTTGTCCAGTCTACCCTTGGAATCATTTCCATGTTCTTGAGACAATCCATAAACTTTACGTTGCAACAGCCTACACGGCTGCATTCTGCCATGACATTTACAAACAGTACAATGAAATTTAACTTGAATTGCACTCCTGCATCAGCATAACACTGGCCAGGTGTAATTATGAACGTACTATACATGATCATCCTTGCTACTCTGGGTGTGCTTCCCGTTCCTAGAGACTCCATCAATCTCAAAACCTCCAATCTTAATGTGCCTATTGGTGCAACTTCACTTTCAATCACTTAAATTAACGCTAGTTTGAGTCTAGGCATCCGAAATCAATACCTAATTATCTCAAACTTAAGCTCTGATACCAACTTGTAACACCCTCAAATTTGGTAAGAGCAACCAATAAAATTTTCGATAAAACATCAAATAAAAGACAACATCTCTTCCCACAAATCAAACTTAATATGCCTCAAATATAAGATTCGATAAATAACCCCAATAAAAATAAACTCCAATAATACACAAAGACTAAACCATAGTCGGGTGCTACTTAACCCCAACGCAAGTTGTTCTAAATGCGGAAGACTTCACTACGTTATCAACACAACTAGCACTCTTCGCTTCAAAGTGTCACTAGGACTAATCCCAACCGAAACCTGTTGCACATGCCGACAAATAAAAAGGTTAGGTTAACGCCTAGTGAGTTCAAGAGTTTTCTACATGGATAAAGATATCGTTGAAAAGAAGTAATGCAATTCAAATCATAATCTTTCAATTTGATATGTCTCAAATATGAAAACGATTCGTTTTCCAATAATGTACATCTTAAGCAAAGAAACTCCAATGTAAACGTTTTTCCAATCCAAACTACTTTGAGGACAAGATCCAATATAAAACATTCTTCTGTAAATAGATTTCAACCCAAAACTCACTCAAAACGTGAACACAAATCGAGTTTTCCATTTATGTAAAAGCAATTAAAACTTTATAACCCGAAACCCCCAAAACGCGGGTGGGGTATAATACTCAACCCATAAATCATTAATAAGATCCATTTATACAAAACGTCACCGAAACTTGGATAATAAAACTCAATACCCAAAAAACAACACCTTTCGGTAACGTGGGATACCCGAATTCCATCGAGAATAGCGGGCACACAAAGTTAAGCCACTTATCAATGTTCTCGAGCTTCACATAGAGCCATGGTTCCCCGTATATGGCTCTCAAACCGAGATACCACCGCAAGATACCCAAATGTCTATAGTGTCGACTCGACCTCTAAATGAGTGTCACCACAAAAGCCACAAGTCTCCGTATACGGATCTCCAAGAGCACCACCACAAGACTTAGCTCCGTATACGACTCCCAAACCGAGCTACCACCGCAAGCTTACATAGAAACATGACTTGGGGACCACTCACTAGACTTCAAACGCGGACACTAAATTCCACGATGAGTAACCAGACTGGATTACAAACGGGCATCGAGTTCAACCACCCACAATATGTACCTCGAGTCCTTCAACAAAGGTTATGCGGTTATAGAGCTCAACCACCCACGATCTGTACCTCGAGCTCCCGCTAGCCATAAACAATATCCAGTCCCAAATCGAGGATAAGGTCCCCAACTAAACCAACTGATTGACTCATATGCCTATGGATCTAATGCATTACAGTCTAAAACGTTACATGACTCAAACGAATGAACTAACGCATTCAAAACATGTAACTCTCAATTAAGATGCAACTAAGTACACCGTACGTCCAAGGCTCCTTAACGAGCTACCAAAACTGAACAAATGTTCCAAAGACTCATTTGAGTGTAAACCAAGCCCCAAAAGGCATAATGAACGTTTGGCTAAAAATACGAGAGCCAATGTGGTGACATAAACCAAAATACATCATTCCCCAAAACTTTGTTTCTCAAATCACAATTGGCCTTCGGCCCAAAACCCAAAAAGTATTATCATTTTCTAAAATGTTCCCAAAGTCGGGATCGACCCAAAACCAAAGGACTCACACATTTGTACTTTTCAAAACATCCCATTTCATGGATGATGCCTAAAACTCGACCAACACTAAAAAGTGCGTTTTTGACCAAATCTCTATTTATGCAATAAATCGTCGAAACACATTTATTATGACACATTTAACAAAATACCCAAAAATCTCAAATATGGGTGTTTTACAAGGTTTAATAAACTAAACACTTCAAATAATCAAAGGTTATCAAATAACTCAATAGTTGATAATTTCATGTAAAACACATAAATGCTTTAAAATAGACATTTTGGCATGTACAACGTTTTCACAAATCAACTTGAATGCATCTTGCTAGGTTTAGGCTAAATCTAGGTTTTACCCCAAATTATGAGCTTCCTTTGGTGAAGACTTTGGATCCATCAACACCCACCTCTTGAAACTTTATCTAGGTTACAACCAAAGCCTAGAGATATACCAAAAGTAACCCCAAACTCAGATTCATAAGAAACCTTAGTCAAATCCCCTAATCATGTAAAATACCCAAAGTCGTCAAAACTTTAAAATATGGAAGATACATCAAAAGAGATGTTTTAGTAGGTTAAAATGAAAGGTTTTAACAAGAATAAAGGTTTAGAAGGTTAAGATTAACTTACAATTCATTTTTAGGAAAACCCCCAAAAACTAGGTCAACAATGGTGGAAAGCTTGGTGAGGAAGATGAAGAAGATGAAGATATTGAGCTTCCACCCACAAGGCTTGAATATCTAGCTCTCAATCTTCTAAAAGCACTTGAAGATTTTGATTTGGTGAAATAAATGGGTTTGGATCGATTTGGAAGAGAGTGGAGAAGGGTTGGTGAAGAAACAAATGAAGAAATGAGAGGAAAAGTCTGATTTAAATGAAACTTCCAGCCCAGATGCCCAGATGGTCGCGGGCACGAGCAAATGGCTGCGTGGGCGCGAACGATGGTCGCGGTCACGAGCAATTTGCTGTGTGGGCGCGAGTAGTGAAATTTTCGACCAAAGATTGATCTAATACTTCCAAAAGACCAATTTAAGGTTAAATTACATATTAAACTTGAAATTATACTTACTCCCAAAATCCGGGTGTTACAATCCTCCCAACCTTAAAATAGATTTCGTCCTCGAAATCTGGCATCGACCAAACACCCAATAACGCCCTTGGAAAGATCGATTGATTTTCTATCCAAAAAGGAATGCTTTCACGAAACCTTACCTCATATACGAACCCGATTACCTCCCGGTTGAGGTTGTCGCTGCGTTTATAATAACGAGCCATCGCAAACTCACCCTCAACGTTCGATATAACTCACCCATGTCGGGATGAACGTTGAGTCCTTGCTTAATCATTACATCTCGGTTGCCTCCCAACCTTATGTTGCCCATATTACCTCAAGAGTAACTTACAACCATATTCAGTCATTTCCACCAAGAATACCCCAAAGCAAACTTTTCCCTTAGATACCTCTAATTATGATGCATCAAGGTCTCCTCAATGAACGATTTGTACTTAAAGTATACTTCGATATTCTCACCAAATGCCTTCAATAAACATTACCACCAAAGAGTTATCGTCCTTCGACGGAATTTTCTAACGACTAGTTTGGTCTGAACCAACACAACCTTAAATTCGATCTTCAAAGTTGACACAGACACGATGTCTGTAAGGGCTCACAACTTCCATAGATCCCAGCATTGGCCTGATGTCTCCCTCAGAAACGTACCAACGCACTCTACAGATAGTCGCTTATCCCTAACCCCAAGGTTACCCAACTCCCGTCATGCACTCAAGCGCCGATTTCCAAATCAGCGAAAGTCTTGATAACTATCGAAACACCAATGATTGATTCTTAATTAACAACATCTAATTTCCTTAAGGTTACCACTTGACCTGCATACACCAGGGCCAACGAAAGTGCACTGCAACACACCAACAGTCCTTGTCCTCAAAACCGAGCGTCGACACCTATCCTCGAAATGGCCATTCTGCAAACGTGCGTATACTACAAAATATTTCGTTCCAGGTTGCTATGTCAAAAGTTGACGCCTACTCAAGGAAATAAAACCTCAAATCAAACAACTTCACTAGCCAGCCATAACCTCATCAATATTCACGAATACCCATCAAGATAACACCACCGACACATAGTATACCATTGTACCAATGGCCCACAATTTCAAAACCAACCATACCCAAACAATCGTACACGGTTTTAACCCAAAGATTTATCGAAGCATAAAGATCATCACTTAATTTACTAGGAGAAAGTATACGTCTAACGCCTCAAATACCTCTTATTGAACTAGTTCATGAGTTGAAGTCCAAAGATTCAAAATTAACCATAAGCCAGGTCCTCTGACGCTCCAAACCCCGAGGACTCCTTTAGTCCTTAATCTCGATCTCTATCACAAGAGGGCTTACATCTATCAACAGCTCTACTGAGTTCAAGGTTTTTCAAACTACTATGCCAATTTAAAATTTTATAAAACCTCTAAATGTAAAAGTTTTATAATGATTAATCATACGAATAAAATCCACTACCTTTTTCTCGGTAGGTGTACAAAGTGGTCACAACCGCCACACATATAAGACCATTTCGGAAAATATTTGGTCAATAATCAAAATAATACTGACACCAAGGGAAGATATTACAACAATCTTTTTCAAAAAGACCGCTACGGTCCCAACTTGCATAAATTTATGTTGTGAATGAGAAATAGTTTTACGTACTAAAATAGTGCATAACAAGGCGTTTGAATAAAACTACAGAAGGGAAATTCATGAAATCAATTTCTAGTAATGTTTGCATTAACCATAAAATGTCATGAAATAAAATTTCCCAACGTGACTCGCATACATCGGTTTATTCCCCAAAATTTAGTAAAGACATATGCATGCGATTTGAGCAAACGTGAGAATAATTTAGTTTGATTCCAAACTTTAGGTTGTACTGATATAATGCTTGTAAAACCCAAAACAGAATTTTCCATAATATCAAACTCTCAAAGTTTTCTCTCTTTTAGCCATAACAAGGCACGTAATAAGATTCCACAACCAAAACTTGCATGAAACAGTTTATTTCATAAAACTAGTAAGGTGATATGTGCATGCACTTTGTTTAAAACATAAAATAATTTATGTCGGTTTCAAGTTCCAAGACAAATAATAATATGCCTCATCGTTCTAAAATGATAGTTAAAACACTATGACGGAAGTTCCAAATAGACATGTATGCATACTATATGCACCCAAACAACTCACACAAAGCTCAAGGAAAACTATACCACTTGACGCCATTAAAGTCACCCCATTAAATCCACAAAATCGCATGAATTAAAATTCTCAATAAAACTCAAACACCAAGATAATGGGAGATAACTTTTCGTCTAAAACGTTAACATACGTGGAGGAGATCCAATGTTAAAGTCGTAAACCGCAGTTAGTTATCCAAGTCCCTAAACAACATCCAAATACACATACCGCAAAATCCGAAATAACGTTGGACAACAATGTGAATAAAGAAAATCTTCAACAAAGCTTGCAACCTCATGCCATAAAACAATTTTGTGCATGCTCGACATCATGGTTCAAACCTTGTGTGTGCTAAAACATTGCTCCAAGACTTATAAAATAATCCACATGACGATTTGGAAATATGCGAAATAACTGAGGCAAATTATTTTAGAAATATGCTATGTGCGTGTAGTTGATCGACATTCAACATCTCGAAACCACGCTCCTTACTTTCTTAGTCACACTATCGTCATCCCGATGCTCAACCATCTTAAGGCAATAATCAAGGATATCATCAGTTCACCTTATCATTTCTCCTCAAATAAATTCAATTCCATAAGGCTAAGGTTTTATCACGACCATCAATTTTTGACCCGAAACGGTCCACTTAATGCAATCACCATGCTTATTGTCACTCCAAGTGATGAATGCTAAAATCATCAACCTCTCCTAACCGCTACTCACCTAAAACTTCTTTACTACCCCAACGGTCGTCACATCAAGGTAGTCCAAGCATACACATGTAACTTGTAGTTTCACCATAACACTGGCCAGGTGTAATTATGAACGTACTATACATGATCATCCTTGATACTCTGGGTGTGCTTCCCGTTCCTAGAGACTCCATCAATCTCAAAACCTCCAATTTTAATGTGCCTATTGGTGCAACTTCACTTTCAATCACTTAAATTAACGTTAGTTTTAGTCTAGGCATCCAAAATCAATACCTAATTCTCTCAAACTTAAGCTCTGATACCAACTTGTAACACCCTCAAATTTGGTAAGAGCAACCAATAAATTTTTTGATAAAACATCAGATAAAAGACAACATCTCTTCCCACAAATCAAACTTAATATGCCTCAAATATAAGATTCGATAAATAACCTCAATAAAAATAAACTCCAATAATACACAAAGACTAAACCACAGTCGGGTGATACTTAACCCTAACACAAGTTGCTCTAAATGCGAAAGACTTCACTACGTTATCCACACAACTAGCACTCTTCGCTTCACAGTGTCACTAGGATTAATCCCAACCGAAACCTGTTGCACATGCCGACAAATAAAAAGGTTAGGCTAACGCCTAGTGAGTTCAAGAGTTTTCTGCATGGATAAAGATATCGTTGAAAAGAAGTAATGTAATTCAAATCATAATCTTTCAATTTGATATGTCTCAAATATGAAAACGACTCATTTTCCAATAATGTGCATCTTAAGCAAAGAAACTCCAATGTAAACGTTTTTCCAATCCAAACTACTTCGAGGACAAGATCCAATATAAAACATTCTTTTGTAAATAGATTTCAACCCAAAACTCACTCAAAACGTGAACACAAATCGAGTTTTCCATTTATGTAAAAGCAGTTAAAACTTTATAACCCGAAACACCCAAAACGCGGGTGGGATATAATACTTAACCCATAAATCAATAATAAGATCCATTTATACAAAACGTCATCGAAACTTGGATAATAAAACTCAATACCCAAAAAACAACACCTTTCGGTGACGGGGGATACCCAAATTCCATCAAGAGTAGATGGCACATAAAGTTAAGCCACTTATCAATGTTCTCGAGCTTCACATAGAGCCATGGATCCCCGTATACGGCTCCCAAACCGAGCTACCACCGCAAGATACCCAAATTCCTATAGTGTCTACTCGACCTCTAAATGGGTGTCACCACAAAAGCCACAATTCTCCGTATACGGATCTCCAAGAGTACCACCGCAAGACTTAGCTCCATATACGACTCCCAAACCGAGCTACCACCGCAAGCTTACATAGAAACATGACTTGGGGACCACTCACTAGACTTCAAACGTGGACACTAAATTCCACGATGAGTAACCAGACTGGATTACAAACGGGCATCGAGTTCAACCATCCACGATATCTACCTCGAGCCTTTCAGCAAAGGTTACGCGGTTATAGAGCTCAACCACCCACGATCTGTACCTCGAGCTCCCGCTAGCCATAAACAATATCCAGTCCCAAAACGAGGATAAAGTCCCCAACTAAACCAACTGACTGACTCATATGCTTTTGGATCCAATGCATTACAGTCTAAAACGTTACATGACTCAAACGAATGAACTAACGCATTCAAAACATGTAACTCTCAATTAAGATGCAACTAAGTACACCGTACGTCCAAGTCTCCTTAACGAGCTACCAAAACTGAACAAATGTTCCAAAGACTCATTTGAGTGTAAACCAAGCCCCAAAAGGCATAATGAACGTTTGGCTAAAAATACGAGAGCCAATGTGGTTACATAAACCAAAATACATCATTCCCCAAAACTTTGTTTCTCAAATCACAATTGGCCTTCGGCCCAAAACCCAAAAAGGATTATCTTTTTCTAAAGTGTTCCCAAAGTCGGGATCAACCCAAAACCAAAGGACTCACACATTTGTAGTTTTCAAAACATCCCATTTCATGGATGATGCCTAAAACCCGACCAACACTTAAAAGTGCGTTTTTGACCAAATCTATATTTATGCAATAAATCGTCGAAACACGTTTATTATGACACATTTAACAAAATGCCCAAAAATCCCAAATATGGGTGTTTTACAAAGTTTAATAAACTAAACACTTCAAATAATCAAAGGTTAACAAATAAATCAACAACTGATAATATCATGTAAAACACATAAATGCTTTAAAATAGACATTTTGGCATGTACAACGTTTTCACAAATCAACTTGAACTCACCTTGCTAGATTTAGGCTAAATCTAGGTTTTACCCCAAATTATGAGCTTCCTTTGGTGAAGACTTTGGATCCATCAACACCACCTCTTGAAACTTTATCTGGGTCACAACCAAAGCCTAGAGATATACCAAAAGTAACCCCAAACTCAGATTCATAAGAAACCTTAGTCAAATCCCCTAATCATCTAAAATACCCAAAGTCGTCAAAACTTTAAAATATGGAAGATACATCAAAATAGATGTTTTATTAGGTTAAAATGAATGTTTTAATAAGAATAAAGGTTTAGAAGGTTAAGATTAACTTACAATTCATTTTTAGGAAAAACCCCAAAAACTAGGTCAATAATGGTGGAAAGCTTTGTGAGGAAGATGCAGAAGATGAAGATATTGAGCTTCCACCCACAAGGCTTAAATATCTAGCTCTCAATCTTCTAAAAGCACTTGAAGATTTTGATTTGGTGAAATAAATGGGTTTGGACCGATTTGGAAGAGAGGGGAGAAGGGTTGGTGAAGAAACAAATGAAGAAATGAGAGGAAAAGTCGGATTTAAATGAAACTTCCAGCCCAAATGGTCGCGGACGCGAGCAAATGACTGCATGGGCGCGAGCGATGGTCGCGGCCGCGAGCAGTTTGCTGCGTGGGATCGAGCAGTGAAATTTTCGACCAAATATTGATCTAATACTTCCAAAAGACCAATTTAAGGTTAAATTACATATTAAACTTAAAATTATACTTACCCCCAAAATCCGGGTGTTACTATATATGACTCTATGCATATATGAATGATCATACATGTACATATATGAATGGCGATAGATGATGGTGCCCATATGTGTATGATCTATCAAATCTAGACTTTTTTGCATATATGAAACATAGCATATGTGCATGACCTTCCATAACTAACATCATATGTGCATGTTCATTCGTGATTCAGTGCATATATGAATGTTCATATATGCATGACTTTATTAATTCAAATATCAACTTGCTAACAATATCCACGAAAAAATAAAATAGCAAATTACATATATTGAATGTTTTGATTAATCAACAATGAATCATTACATATAACAAATAACTTTGTTGAGTTGTTCCCCGATATGTTCTTCTACAATGCATATATGCAATACCTAAAAGACATTAAAAACATTATCTTACAATTGTCATCATCCACGTTAGCTTCATCGCCAACATCTTTTTCGATGGTGGTGTCCTCCTCATGCATCTCACAGGAAGAAAAATTTGCATTATTATCCTCGAGAGTGATATCTTCGTCAACTATGTGCTTTCCTCTATGATGTTCATCAACTTGATCACTTTCACACGTCATGGTTTCGTAATCTTGCTTCAATCGAATTATGTGAAAAACATATGCAACTTGAATCTCGATTTTATGTAGATTAAAACAATTTTGTTGATTTTGTATATTAAAAAACGATTTTCTTGATTTTGTAGATAATGAAAAACGATTTTTTTGATTTTTCTGAAAAAAAACAATCTTCTATATTTTAGGAATTAATTAAATACTTTCCTTATTATCCAATAACATTAATCTATTATTTAAATAAAATTATTTTGTAAATTACATATGTATCCCTAGATATTAATAAAATAAAATAAAAAAGGAAATTAATCTTGATGAGATCAACGGTCCAGATTGGTTTGCAAGGGGTGTAGGAATTGAAGGGTTTGCATTTGATTTGCCCTCTCTATATATACTAGAAGCGTACTCGCGCAATGCAGCGAGATACATCACGATTTTAATTTTTTTTTTGTCGATTTACAATATGATTATTTTATATATTTTAAATTCTTTATATTTAAATTAAAATGTTTATCCTATTTTGATTATGTTTATCGGTTAGTTATGAATTCAAACATATATCTTTAGTAATTTGTACTCATGCATCATAACTTGTAATCTTGAATTTTAAGTAATTTTTATCAATAAACAGTACTTAATACATAAAAGTTTATTTTTTAAGAGTTTATTCGATAGTTTAATAATAATGTAATTTATTTTAGTTTTAATAAAATAATGTTTATTTATAAAATAAACATTAAATATTTTGTTAGATTTTCTTAATTATATTTTAGATTTTTTATATTTAAAATTTGATTTTTATCTTGTATTTAATTATGTAGGGAGTGATTTTAGGGAAGTTGAAGTGAGGAATGATTTTAGGGGAGTTAAATTTATTAGAGATAAGGATTAAATAGCAATAGATTTTTAAGTTTTCATTCTTTATTTAAGTTTTAAGTAATTAGCATTAAATAGTGGTACATTAAGCTTTAGCAATTGTTTTTAAGAGTTTTTTTATAGATGTTTTATAATATACTATATATATATATATATATATATAGTATATATATATATATACATGGTTAAGTTCAAACGAGAGGACGACTATGAGAAACAAAAAGTTCCAATTTGATTAAACGCATGTTGCGTTGACAGGTACATAGTAAACGTTCTAACCTTTCATCGCGTTGCTAAGTTGTTCGTGTCCCTTTTGGATGTGTTTAATGATAAGCGATCGTATCATATGTAATTATATATGATTTTAGAACATAATTCTCGCTTTTTTCACAAGTTGATCAACTTCTTGTTCGATCCTCTCTATCTCAACAATACATACACGTGTATATATGTATTAATTTTTTTACAAATTATAAAGTTTATAATATATAGTAATTTAGAGTTGAGTTCTGGTGAGAAGTTGAGTTAACGGTAAGAAGCGTGAGAAATAGCTATCAACCTTTGGATGAGAAATGATCACAAATTAGGATGAGATGCACCGAGATGCACCAGATCAATTCCATTCTAAGTCGCAATCCTTAGGAGGGCTTGTGATTAAAAGAGATCAATGGTTCAAATTCAGTTCTCATGCTTCTCACTATTAACTCAACTTCTCACACAATCCTTTGCCTAGTAGTCTAATATGCATAATTGATAAGCATCCGTCTCATTCTTATCTACTCAAAACTTATAGTTACGGATTTGGGCCTTGGGCTACTTTGATGCCTAAGCTTGAATCTACTCTTCTATCCCTTTCACATATTTTTCCTTGAAGCAAGAAAATTTCGTAAGACTTTATTAGATAGGGAAATTGACTTAATAGTTAAAGTAGATAAAAAAAAATTGGTTTTCTAACAATTTTTCTTCCTTACACTTATGTCACTATGTCTGCAATATCCAGATCCGTAATTGCGAACCTAGGTAGAAAATGTAAATTATTTTGCAAATTTCAAAATTAAAAAGTTATCTGGGTCCGCAATTGTGGAACTCGGTCCGTATTTTTTTTTGTTGGTTTTTTAAGCCAAAAATGACTTGATTCATATTTTTCTATGCTGTTTAGCCAGGTCCGCAAGCGGAAGTAGTGATATTTGTCTACAACCGTGAGAAAAATGACTAAGAGACCAATTTTTTTTTTTTTCTGTTTTGGCTATTTAAGTCAATTTCCCTATTAGATAATACACAAACATAAATAGATTTTGAGATTACGTGAGAAAAATTATTTTTGGTGAGAAGTGATGAAAACACCTTTAAAATTTGTTTGATTTGATGAAATGGTTTTGAGGAATTTGGATTTCGTTGAATGATTTGGAGTTAGAATGATTTGAAATTTTTGGTTTGTAGAATATGAAATAAAATAAATAATTTATAAAAATAAGTTATATATAATTAAATTACCTTTTTCTAATTAATTATAACAAAACAAATTTTTTAAACATATTTTAAAGAGTTAAATATACGAAATAGCAACCTACTTTCACAAATTTCATTATATAGCATTATATTTTCATTTTTCCATGTTACATCAATATCCTTTCAAAAAAAATTATTAAGGTATCGTACTTTGAAATTTGTATCCATTATGGTAATTTGTAACTTTTTTATTTGAATTAAGATGATATGACACATGTTGTCAGGTTTCCATGCCATGTCATTGTCCACGTGTAACATCTAGCTGACGTGACATTTCTTATTACAACATTGTAATTTCAAAAAATTTAACTTTACATATGATCTAATAAATATATTACATTAATTAGAAAATCTAAATTATTCATTAATATAACAATATTAAAAAGACTTGTAGATCAAAACTTATCCGGATAACATTCAATGAAAATGTTAGAAAATCTATTTTTCGAATAATAGAAATAATAAGTCTTACATTTTCTTACAAATAAATTATTTATCTTCAAAAAATATATCATATTTGTATAAAAAACATATTACTCTAAAATATTTAATTTGCAACAATTTAATAAAAGTGAAAAAACAATTAAATGTTTTTTAAGAGAGGGATGGAAAACATAACAAGGGTGGGATATGAATAATCGGTTGAAGAAATTATTTAAAAAAAATTGAAAGAGTTTTTTTTTCCAATGTCACGTATTCAGAATGACGTGTCATCTATCTCACCTTATTTAAGTCATGTAAGCAAAAAAAAATGTGAGGTTAACTAGTTTAAAAGGTAACAAGTTACTCATTGATATAATAGGTAGATTTTCAAAGTACAATGCTCTAATAAAAAACAGAGTGAATTACACTGTTAGTCCTTGTGGTTGCTCTGAATTTGGATATGGTCCCTCTTTCAAAATAATTACACTCAACATCCTCATAGTTTGCATTTCGTTTCAACCTGGATCCCTTTCACTAACGCCGTTAAGTCCAATCGGTTAACTCAAGCACAAATTAGTCATTTTATCTATTAACAAAAATTACTTTTTAAACTACTACTTAGGGGGTGTTTACTTGGGGCTTAATGAGCTTAATGACAAAACCGGCTTATTCGCACAGACGTTTGGAGTGTTTACTTGGGGCTTAATGACAAAATCGGCTTATTCACGCAGACATTTCCGGTTTAATCACTAAGTAGGGGAAAGATGTGTTGTCCTCATTAAGACACATCTTTGACATTTATACCCTTTAAAAATAAATACATGCCTACTTTCCTACTCAATAATCACGCAATAAAAACCTAGGTGCTCGATTTCACTTTCACTACTTGTTCGATTTCGATTTCACCTTCACCGCTCGTTCGATTTTACTGCTTCGAGTTCATTGTTGGTTCGATTACACTATTTCAATTCACTGTTGGTTCAATTTCAACCCTAGACAATAATTTCCTTTGGTCGATTTCTCTAAAGGTAATGATTTTACTGATTGTTCGATACTTGTTTCTTCTCCATACTCGATTGTTGTTCCATACTTGTTTCTTCAGTCAATTGTTGTTCCATACTTATTTCTTAAGTCGATTGTTGTTCCATACTTGTTTTCTTCGGTCGATTGTTGTTCCTTACTTGTTTTTTCAGTCGATTTTTGTTCCATACTTGTTTCTTCTCCATAGTTGCTCGACATTTATGCAATGTAGATTTTTGTAACCATGATTTCTACAATGTCGATTTCATACTTGTTTCATACTTGCTACTTTTTGTTTGAACTTGGCTACATTGTGTTTGAACTTGGAAGTTTAAGTACTTAATGAATTTTTGTTTGATTTTTGGATTATATCAATGAATTTATGAATATATGGCTTAAAAAATAAACAACAATTTATAAAACAACTTAAAATTCATATTCAGGGGTACATTGGTCATTTATGTTATTCAGACTGTTAATTCAGATAAAAAAGTAAACAACAACATCAATTTATCTAGACAGACAAATTTATCCAGAAAGACACATTTATCCATACAAGACTTAATGGAAAATTTGGTAAACAACCCTTAGATCACGCCATATCTCATCTTCTCTTTTCAAAAAACCCTTCTCCGGTGTGCATCACATCTCCAAATCCCTTCCTCTTCCGGTGTAGCACCAATCAACCACCTTCACCACTTCTTCGTTGCCACCGCTCACCGCCTTCCATACAAATCGTTTCCCTTCTCTGTCTTCTTCTCAATCATCGTCAATGAAATACCCCCTAGAACCCCCTCTGGTTTTTTTTGGTTTAGTTTTCTACCATCAGATACCCCAATGCAATATGAATGTTTCTGTCCCCAATTTTGTGGAGTAACTATTTTCATGTTTACAGCAGGTCCATCACACATACAAACAACACAAAGCCCCATGTTCCATTATTGTGGAATTCATTATTTCCATATTGTTGTTAATAAACCATAAAGCCATAAATCTTCCTAAATAAATGTTGTTAATAAAACCCACACATCCAAAAATCTTTGTAAAAAATATTGTAGTTAATGAAGTCCACAAACCCACAAATGAAACCCGAAATCGTGAATGGTGCAGGTTCCTTGAAACATGATGGTGAAGCTTCGGTGAAGGCCAGATCATCAAAATGGTGTAGTTGGGCATAAGGAGAGCAGTTCCTTGGAGTGAGAATGAAAAATGGAAAAATATTCTTTGTGTGGATAGCGGCTGGAAATGGATACCGACGAGGCGACGATGGTGGAAGCCGGTGGGGATGGGGCGTCACGCCTTCATTGGAGAACTATGGCAGCGCCATGTCTTGTGTGTATATATGTACTGTATATATATATATATATATATATATATATATATATCTATATGGGGGTTGTTAAGCCTACCCCCTATTATCCCAATACCCCCTCCTACTAACTATGGTTCCTCACATACAGGACATAATACCGACAAACCAATTTTCAAAAGATTTTTAATTTATATTTACAGTGTATACCCCTATAATTAGTTAATTAGTTTACTTTATACCTTTTACTTTTCTAATTTTCATTTACACCATCACCATATTAATACATATAATCGTATATTAACTTAAATACGTTAAAAAAATACGTTTTAATTTTAACAAGTTACACCATTACAATCGTCTCTTCAATACATTCGAAATGAGCCCAATATTGAATATTTTTAGATTTAATTATTTTATTATATATGATCTGTAGCGAACGTCGATTAATTGTGGATATCAAATATGATTAATTGTGGAAATAAAAAATGTCGATTATTTTGGGAAATCAAAAATGTCGATTATTTTGGGATATCACATGTCGATTAATGAAAACAGAATCATTCAATATATATAGTATATATATATATATATATAGGGTTGGTTTCTTTTGCAAGAAAAAATAGATTTTCCAAGAAAGTTGTACAGTAAAAAGCATGGTCATCATATACATTTGATTTATTGGGTTTTTTTTGTGATGAATTTTTGTAAATTAGCGAAAAAAAATAGATTTTCCAAGAAAGTTGTACAGTAAAAAGCATGGTCATCATATACATTTGATTTATTGGGTTTTTTTTGTCATGATTTTTTGTAAATTAACTAAGAAAAAATAGATTTTCCAAGAAAGTTGTACAGTAAAAAGCATGGTCATCATATACATTTGATTTATTGGGTTTTTTTGTGATGAATTTTTGTAAATTAGTGAAGAAAAAATAGATTTTTCCAAAAAGTTGTACAGTAAAAAGCATGGTCAACATGCTGATCATGCATCTACCTAAAAATATGATCATTACATACATTTTGATTTTTAAATCAAATCAAATAATCAATTCAATTCCCTGATACTACGCACTGCTATATATATCGAACGTAATCATTCGAATGAATTACTCTGCATCTTCGTCTCTCTTTCTCTCTCTCTCTCTCTCTCTCTCTCTATATATATATATATATATATATATCAAAGTTGCAGATGACAAACATGGGAGAAGATATGACACCAACATCAGAATTTGCCACCAACCAGGTACAATATTATGATAACTAACACTTATGTTAATTTTAACTTACGGGTACAAGTGAATGTTATAACAAAATATAATAATTCCAGGTGTTCGAATCTCGAGAAGAAATAACTGACTGGGTGCGTAATGTGGGACGTTCGGTTGGTGTCGTTGTTGTTACCAAAAGATCAAAGGCTAAGCCAAATGGAGGAGATGTTTATAAAATCGTGTTTATGTGTGAACATAGTAGGGTTTACAAATGTGACAAAATTTCGAGTCGTCATACTGGATCAAGAAAGTTTGGTTGTCCATTTGAGTTGATAGCGCTATATTCATCTAGGCATCGTTGGTGGACGTTGAGGGTTGTGTGTGATACACATAATCATGCCGTTGCACAATATATGGAGGGTCATGCATTTGCAATACGGCTGAACGAACCTGAAGTTCAACTAGTTGAAGATCTATCAGCCTAACATGTCAAGCCACGATACATTTTATCCACGTTAAAGGGTAAATATGTAGAAAATGCATCTACGTCAAGAACAATATACAATGAAGTTCAAAAGATTAAGACAAGAAACGAGACAGGAAGACCACAAATGCAGGTTGTTCTAGATTTTTTTGTTGAAAAAGGTTATGATTTTGACACTCGTGCAAATAATGAAACAAACGAGTTGGAAGATTTATTTTTCATTCATCCAAAATCATTGGAACTTTGGTGTGCATTCCCACAAGTGTTGGTCATCGATGTCACATATAAAACAAATAGGTACGGGAATATGCATGTGTATTATATTAATGTATAATATTATTATTTTGTTTATTATACAGGTACGATATGCCTCTTCTTGAGATAGTTGGTGTAACATCAACAAACAAAACATTTTGCATAGCATTTGTTTTCATGCATCAAGAAAAGGTATCTAATTTTATTTGGGCATTAGAATGTCTAAAGTCCAAGATATACGATAACTTTTACCCGGGTGTCATAGTCACAGACAGAGAGTTGGCTTTAATTAATGCATGCAAAGTGGTATTTCCGGGTGCTAAAAAATTGCTTTGTAGATGGCACATCTATCAGAATATTCTGAAACATTATTACTAAAGATATTGACGTATATTTGTTATATTTTCAGGGGTTTTAAATTACTTGGAACGTGTATGGTTGACGCAATATAAGGAAATGTTTGTATCTACTTGGGTTGATCAATTTTTAAATTTTGGACATTATACAACAAATAGAGTTGAAAGCCAACATTCAAAATTAAAAAAATATTTGGAGACTTCACAACCGGATTTAAAAAGAATTTTATCTCATATTCATGTTGTAATTCAGTCACAAGACACATCAATCAAAGCAAGTTTCGAAATGAGTAAAAATATTAGGAAACATCGATTTGAAAAACCACACTTCAAAATTTTGTGGGGCTTTGTTTCATTTTATGCACTTGATATGATTTTACAGTGAACATGAGCGGTCTTTCAAGACTAACGTATTTTCTGAAAATTGTGGTTGTAAACTGCGTACAAGTCATGGGTTGCCATGTGCGCATGAACAAGCAATGTATACATGTCAAAACATACCCATTCCACTTGATGCGATCGATGTATTTTGGAAAACACTTGATTTTTCGCCATGTGTGTCCGCACAAGATGACGATATTCAATGTGACGATGAAGTTCATATGCTTAGAGAAAATTTCAATAAACAATCAATTTCTGGTCACAAAAGCTTGTTAAAAAAATTAAAGGATATAATAATTCCAGAAAAAACGTTGTTTCATGAACCACCGGCTCATAGAACCACTCGTGGACGTCCTTCCCTAAAGAATCAAGCTCAAAAGAAAAAGATTATTGAAGACCCTCGTAGACGCAGTTGTTCTAACGCGCCAACATTTATCAACTCTAAAGATTTTGGTCATCAAGAATCAGCGAGGCATAGCTCCCACTTCCAACGACAACCCACCCCCACAAATCCATATCTTGATCAAATCCCGAGTTTATTTCATCCATACATCGCACAAGTACAAGATGTATTAGGCGATGGAAATTGTGGATTTCGAGCCATATCTACTTGTTTCGGTAGTCATGAAGATGCATGGGACACTATCCGAGCCGAGTTAATGGGTGAACTAACTGAGTATTTTGGTTATTACTATGAAGTGATTGGCAACGAGTGCCAAATAATTTACGAAGCGTTGGATTTTTTTCGAGAAAGACGTGGTTGCACCACCTAGGCATTGGATCACTATGCCTGAAATGGGAATTCTAACTGCTTCAAGGTTCAATGTCATACTACATGTTCTCAATATGGAAGGTAGTGCGACATACTTACCATTCAGGACACAACCACCGTCATCATCCCAAGACGTGTCAATTGCAATAGTGCATGTTAATGGTAATCATTACATAGGTGGTATTAAAAGGAGACTACCCAATGCCTACACTCATACATCATTGGACACGTCATGCACTTCCAGATGCAAGGTCGTGGATTATCCCATACAAACGTATATTAGATGCGTATGAAGAATATATATAGCGTACTCGTACTCGTACTCGTGAATATGTTGATTTAAATGAATAATAAAAGTTGGAATATGTTGAAATAAAAAAATACGCAATATATTTAATATGTTTATTATCTTGATGTTAAAAACTTACGTTCGATGTAATGCATTTTTTTTAATCGATTAACCAATGTATAATATATGACATATAATAATATAATCAAATCAAACAATATTCAATATTGGGCTCATTTCGAAGGTATCGACGAAACGATTATAATGGTGTAACTTGTTAAAATTAAAAATTATTTTTTTTAATGTATTTTAGTTAATATACGCTTATATGTTTTAATAAAATGTAAAATGTAAAACTAAAAGGTATAAAGTAAATCTATTAAATTAGTTCAGGGACTAAAACTGTAATTATGAAATATAATTCAATTTATGTGAGAGGGTAAGGGGTATACTTTATAAAAAAGTTTGCAGGGGATAGAGATATAAAAACCCATCTATATATGATTTTTAGTTTTTAATAGAAAAATAGATAAAATAGTAAAATGACCAAAATGTCCTCTGAGTTAATGGATCAGAGTTAACATAGTTAGGGGAAGGGATCCAATTCGTAACAAAATGCAAACCATGGGAACGTTGAATGTACTTATTTGGAAAAAGGGACCATATCCCAATTCTAAGCAAACCACAGGAGCCACAGTGTAATTTACTCTAAAATAATAATTTGAAAGTACATTATTATAACTAGAAGCGTACTCGTGCAATGCAGCGAGATACATCACGATTTTAATGTTTTATTTTATTTTTTGTATTTTTGTTGATTTACAACACGATTTTGGATGGTTTTGAGAAAGTGATAATGTTTTTTTTATAAATTTGTTTAATTTAGACTTAATAATATAATATTTTTTTATATAAAAAAATTAAGTATTTTGTTAGAATTCAATGATTATCTTATATCTATACTATATTATAAAGACGGAATAAAAAACTCTTAATTAGTACTTATAAAACATAAGGTACTACCATTTTATGCATACATTTCAAAAATCTCTTAATTCACAACTTAGTATGCATAAGGTACAACTAATTTGAAAAAAGATCAAACTTTACTTTTTCACTACCTTCCATATTCAAGTTTTTTTCCCTTCCATTTGGGGTTTCTCCAAAAGAAGAAAAGTTATTACTTGCTCAAATTAACATATTTCTTTAATTATGATAGTACATGTATTTTCTTCATGTATACAAGTTTTTAAAGTTTTTTAAATTCTATAAAACTAACTAATAATGAACCTATATATACGTTTAGATACAAAATAATATTATCCAATATTATATTTGTTATTTTTACCTATTCTATATTTTAGTATTTTGAAAAAATATTATAATTCGTTAGATATCGCTGATTAATACATGTTTTTAAAAGTCAAATATACATTTAACGATTACTTTAATATAATTTTTTAATGCTTCATGATTGAAAAAACTCAAGTTATGCGTTTATCACTACTAATGCTACATAAATTATAAATATATGATTTACTCCATATATATATTTTTTTCTTTTTTTTCCTGATAAGCTATTACATTAGTTTTTTATTTCCATTTACATTTGTTCACCCCGATGCATTGCACGGGTACACTGCTAGTATTTTAATGATATCTAGAAAAAATAACCAATTACATATTTAATAATATAATTAAAACAAATTTATAGTAATATAATATATTAATTAATAGTGATACATGAAAATGTCTGCATGAAAGGAAGGATCTGCACATACCAAATTGGTGGTTGTTAGAAGTCTGCAGTAGTAATATGTATCTTGTGCTTTGATACTTGTAAATTAAGAAAATTTTAAAATCTTGCATAAAATGATGGTACCTTATGTCTAATAATTTGTATTTAAGAGTTTTTTATCCGTACTTTATAATACTAGAAGCATACTCGCGCAATGCAGCGAGATACATCACGATTTTAATGTTTCATTTTATTTTTTTTGTCGATTTACAGTACGATTTTGGATGGTTTTGAGAAAATGATAATGTTTTTTTTATAAATTTGTTTAATTTAGGCTTAATAATATAATGTTTTTTATATAAAAAAATTAAGTATTTTGTTAGAATTCAATGATTATCTTATATATTTTAATGATATCTAGAAAAAAAATAACCAATTACATATTTAATAATATAATTAAAACAAATTTATAGTAATATAATAAATTAATTAATAGTGATACATGGAAAGTTCTGCATAAAAGGAAGGTTCTACACATACCAAATTGGTGGGTGTTAGAAGTTTGCAGTAGTAATATGTATCTTATGTTTTGATACTTGTAAATTAAAAGATTTTTAAAATCTTGCATAAAATGATGGTACCTTGTACCTAATAATTTGTATTTATGAGTTTTTTATCCGTACTTTATAATATAGTATAGATAAGAAAAAATGAAAGTATAATGTTATAATATTTTTTTTATAAAAGTAGGTTGTTATTTCATGCATTTAGCCCTATTTTAAAGCATTATTACATACAAATCATATGAAATCTACATGAATACCAACCACCCATATGGTATGGGATTTCAATGAAGTCCCGAGATTTCAAATCCAGGAAATTTTTCAAACAAAACACACGATTGGAATTAAATTCAATTCCAAATCTCTCCAAATCAAATATAATCCCTCGAACAAAATGAGACCTTATATTATGTGAATGTTACAATATATTTTGTGAAAGTGATGATGGTTAAATTAGGGGTGAGCATCGGAAGCAGGTACCGCCTTTAGAACCGGAATTGCTTCGTAACTGTCAATTACGGAACCAAAACCGATGTGATTGGTTCCGGTTCGATTCCTAAAATATGGAACCGATCCGGACCGGTTCCGGTTCTCATTTTTTTGGAACCGTCAACCGCTGCTGGGTATCCGTCGGGACCGGTTCCGGGATCGGTCCTGCAGGTACCCATAACCGGAACTGACGGGTACCCGCTATTTTGTTAATAAAACATGTTTTATTTATTAAATTTTTTTTAATAAATTACCTTTTAGGGAAGCACCGTTTGTAGTATTTATTATCATCAACTAATTTTAATGATGTGAAGTGTTTTGAAAGCACCGTTTGTAGTTTTTTTTTTGTTCTGGAAGCACTGTTTGAAATATTTATTTGTTTTGTAAGCATCGTTTGTAGTATTTATTAGTTTTTAGTTTTTATGTTATTAGTTTTCATGTTTGTGTAGTTATTTATTTACGTTGTGACTTTGTAATATATTAATATTTACTTTTTTATAATATGAATGATAAAAAAAAATTAAAAATTAGACAGTGGGTACTCGATACCGGAAATGGTTGTTCCGGGACGGTTCCCGACTTCCCGGTTCCCAAATATAAAGAACCGGTGTGTAACCGGTTCCGATTCCTTCATTCGGGACTGGTTCCGAGAACTTTAGATGGATACCCGCCTTTGCTCACCCCTAGGTTAAATGACCTCAATGTTTAACTTCGCCGGTTTATGTGACAGAGTCACCTATACACGTCTTTACACATAATAAAGGTACCTATACATGTATCATGTTAATGTTTACGTTATTAAATGTAACATTTTTTATATTTATCATAAAAAAATGATATTTTCACATGAACCCAATTGTATGTGTATATATGTAAAAACTTGAATTCAATATATATATATAGAGAGGGGATGTTCAAATGCAACTTTGCAACTTCTTTACATGGTACAACCTAATGCAACCCCTCTATCCACCACTCATTTTATTTTCATATTTTTTAATCAAAAAATGTGAAAATAAAATGAGTGGTGGATAGAGGGGTTTCATGGATTGCATCATGTAAAATGTTGCATAATAACCTACCCCTATATATATATATTTATTTATTTATATAGGGTTGAGTTCTTTTGTTAACCTTGATATTCTTGTTAACTTTGTGAACTCATCCAAGCCATTCATTTTGATATTGGATGGTTGAGATTAATAGTCAATTTTTATTAAAAAAATGTCTCATTTATTGTTAATTAAGGTGAACATGACTGGTAAGGGTATTATGGGTAAAAAAAAGAACCCAAATGAAACGCCTAATTCATCATTAATTGCATTCAATAGAAGTGGATGATACCCTGATTGTGAAATTAATTGCATTCAATAGAAACGGATGATACCCTAATTCATCATTAATTGCATTCAATTAACATAATGTTAATGTTATGCATATAAGTTCATCTCTGTTCACCTTTTAGTAGTTGATGATTGTTCACCTTTATATGAAATTAAAATATGTTTTAACAACAACGTTCATATGCAAATATGTTAACATATTTGTTTATGATATGCATATATATTCATATCTTTTAACACCAAGCATATAAGTTCACCTTTTCGAGAAGAATGACTATACGATATACGGTTTTATCCAATCATGAACCAAAACTATTATAATAATATTGAAATGATTCAAAAAAGTAATATGAAAAAGGATGATCTTCAAAAATCGTAACCTACAAAGTAATTTTGGAATCTTCATTTTTTGTAACTTCCATGAAATTAATGACAAAAGATTACTACTGTTATGACGTTTATGCCCTTTTGGATTAAATAAATAAATTAATTAAACATCAAATAACCTTGCATTCCTATTGGTTGAGCAAGGTTCACATAGTTAACAAGAAATATTTGGTTAACAAATGATCCTTACTCTATATATATATATACACACACACACACACAGACACACAGAGAGAGAGAGAGAGAGAGAGAGAGAGAGAGAGAGAGAGAAAGGGAGGTTCATTTGTTAACCAACACATTGTTGTTAACTTTGTAAACCTAATCCAACCAATAGAATTGCACCTTGATATGTTGTTTTTAGTATTTTAACCATTAATGACAAATAGTAGAAAGGTAAATCTTAATATATACAATAAGGTAAATCTTAATATATATACAATATTTATTATACTAGCTAATTCTTTGATTTCAAAATATTTTCTATAATCAATTACTAAAATCGTATGAACGTCACAAAAGTCTAGTAGCTAGTTGTTTCAATTCAAATTTTTTGTCCACCGATTGAGTATGATGATTTCTACAAATCTAGGTATGATTGTCCCTTTAAACCACTTAGACGAAACTATGTGAACTCTAATATAAAATCATAAGGCACCGTATTTTTGGTCAAAATTTCAACTTTTAAAAGAAATAATGTTCATATTATTTCTTCATTTGAATATGATGTTCAGTTAAGGCGGTTTGTATGTAAGTGCATACACACATGTTCGAGGTGATATTTAAAAATAATAATGTTCATATTTCTTCATATGAATATGATATCAGTTAAGGTAACATAAAGTTAACACATGTTCGAGGTGATATTTAAAAGTAATAATGTTCATATTTCTTCATATGAATATGATATTTAAAAATAATAATGTTCATACTTCTTCATATGAACATGAATAAAACTACTGCATGCTTGAGTTGATGAACACTTAGTCCCCATATCAGACCAGCAACTACCGCTGCAAACATCCAAGTATGATTGTTTGCATAAACCAATCATGCAATTACCAATGTATGCAGATTCATGAACACTAGTGAACATAATGAACATACACATAGTGATATTGACCGAGTCCCCATATCAGTTAACAACAATTACCTATAATGAACATTAATAAACCAAACATCCAAGTATGATTGTTTGCATAAACCAATCATTCAATTACCAATGTATGCAGATTCATGAACACTAATGAACCTATACAAAGTGAAATTGACCGACTCCCCATATCAAATGCATGCAGATTCATGAACACTAATGAACCGGGGGGTTACGATTATTTTGGAAGGAACATTAATTGAGAGATAATAAAGACATAATATTTCATTGATTTTTTCCCAAATTACCCTTATCACTATAGTTCACTCCTAATTTTTCATTAATCGTACATTTATTAAGGATTTTAAAAACTATTCAATCTTAACCATTGATTTCCAAGATCAAGAGCTTAAATGGTTCATAAAGTTAACACAAAACATATGGTTAACAAATGAACCTGACCCTATATATATATATATATATATATATATAGAGAGAGAGAGAGAGAGAGAGAGGTAGATTATTTTGTTAACCAATAAAATGTTATTAACTATGCTAACTACCATTGATCAATAAGAAAGCTTCAAAATCTTTGGTTGATTAAACTATTTAATTAAATGTTTAAGGGTAGAGTTGGTATTTCATGTAGTTTTTTTAGCCTCATTAATGAAGAGTTAAAAAAATTATCATCCATGAACAATAATAATATGAACATTCAAACATATGAACATATGAACAATAATAATATATGACCATTCAATCATATGAACATTCATTAACAATAATAATATGAACATTCAAACATATGAACATTCATGAACAATAATAATGTATGTCAATGAACATTCATGAACATTCAACGTACGTCGGTTTTGATTTTGATTGAGAGTAATTAATGAGTCAAGCTTTTTAATATTTTTTCAAAAAATTGGGGAAATATTTTCCCAAAAATACCCCTTTTCACATTGGTTCAATACATTGGTCATTTAAATAAAACACATTAAATACATATTAATTTAGATTAAATCTCATTTATCCAATCTCATCATCAATGGTGATGATTGATTCACAAAGTTAATAACAATTACAAGGTTAACAAAATAACTCAAACCTATATATATATCCATTTTTTACATAAACTTTGAACACTAAGTGTTAATTAATCAATCAAAATGATTAGATTGTGCTTTTTTGGGATATAAAAGCATAGGATATCATGAAATTATTCTTAATAAACTTATACATAGATAAGTTATTATATGATTACAATTAATGTTTTCTTAAAATTAGGTTACAAAACCATGATGGGTGATACCCCACATACAAAAAGATGTTAGAAAAAGAAGAAACATGATTTGTTGTGTAACTTTAATAAATAAACCAAACCAAACCCTTTTTTGAATTATATTAATCTAATTTATTGTAACAAATAATTAATTAAACAAATATGTTTTAAAAGAAAATTGGCCACTTTGAAGATAAGGTTTATTTTTGAAAGGGTATTGTTATCCCTACTCCTCTTCATTTATATACCCTTTATATCTTACTCACATACCTCGTATAGGAGTGGGTATGAATATAATTCACCCTTTCAAAACAAAGATTGTAACATGTAGGTATCTAAGATTGATTTTCTTAGCAAACTTCATTTTATATATATTATATTATATCTAGTATTATATATATATACACACATACACGCAATATATATAACATAATATGTAGTACGGAGGCATGACCTTCTTATGAGTCGATAACAACCACAATTTCACCCCTCCTCTCCGGCGAACAACATCGTTCCGGCCCTTCCCTCCGGCGAATAACACTGTTCCATCCATTCCCTCCGGCGAAAAACACTGTTCCCTTTTCCCCTTCGGCCAACACACATCCCTCAAAATCCCCTTCGGTGATCAAAAACCCACTTCACCGTTCTCTCCAAGCCTTCGCCCGGTGACCCCTCACGCCTTCTCCCTCATCCTCCTTTCCATCTCTCTCCTTCCCAATATGGTTATTGGGTTCCAACAGATTTGCATTCTGGATTGAGGAGTCTCGACATTGTAGTATGTGTGTGTGTGTGACGTTGAAGTGTATGGGTGTGTGTGTGTGTGTGTACGTGTGTTCTATGGTTAGTTGTAGAGGGTGTATGTTTCAGTGATAGGTCACTGTTGTAGAGGGTTGTAGGTTTTTTCCAGAGATGGAGGTTTGAGTTAGGTTGCGACTGAGGGTGGAGAGGGTGCTGGTGGTGGATTGTGAGGATTGACGTCTGAAAGTAACATCGAGACGTCGAAAATTGAGGGGGAATGGATTCACCGGAAATGGATATGGAGGGGAAGGCGCCGATAGTGTCGACGGGAGATATGAAGAAGATAAAAGTTGATTTTATTTGGCCCTCCAAGTTAATTGTATATACTTTGCTCCTAAAGACAAAAATAATGAAAAAGACAAAAAGAAAAGACGAAATTACCCCTAGCTTGACGGATAGTTTTTAACGGAGTTAGTGATCAAGGATCACTTTCAGACCAAAATGCATGACGATGATTTCTAGACTTATCAAAGTTCTAAGTCCCACTTTCAAAGATTTCACTAAACCACATGACCAAAATTAGAGTTTATTCTTTTTATATTTAGGCATAAGATTGATGTTATGTGTCTCTTTCAAGAATGTGGGTACAGAAAGGTATGAAAGTGGTTGTCATTTTAATTACTTGTTTTAATGATGTAAACGTAACATGAAAAAAGGAATATTTTGTACATCATGTCACAGAAGTGATGAATTACAACCCCAATTATCATTGTTATTTGTTTTCATCATCATTTGGGTTTTTATTAAGTTTGTTGTTTTCTATTTAAGAAATGAAAAAAGAAATATTTGTAATTATGATAATAACATCTCTTTTACTAGTTTTTTTTTGGTGGTGGGTGTCGTTGGTACATGAATTAGAAATGAGTCAGAATAGAAAAAATAAATTGTATGATGTTTGGTAAGCGACAAAATCGTTTTCTGTTAAAACCTGTATCGATAAAGTTGTTTGTATTGATAAGGTTGTCTGTATCATAAGAGATAAGTTGTTGTTCGGTTATGGTGTTGAATAAACAGTCTGAATGTCAAAAATGACCGGTCTTTATTTTTGAAAAATACTGCTAAAACCGGACCATGAAAACAAAACCAAAAACAATCTTTTACATCTCTCTAATACATTTATATTTAATTTATAAGAAATTAAAAGGGAATAAAGAAAAGTTTGAATGATAACCTGCAAAGACTCACATAAAAATATAAATGAAATAAAATTATACGTATGTATGATATAAACATTAGGTTAATTCCTAAAACATAACCAAAATTCCGACAGCTTAAACCCTAACTTTCCTTGTAGCGGCGTCAATGGCGAAGAAAGCATCATGTTCTGGTAGATGAAAATATCCGTTCTCTGGCTCCCGTTCTTCCCTCTTCCTGTCGTTGACTTCTTTCCGGGCATAAACAAACTCTCTAGATGCTTCGGCGTACATTCTTCTTCTAGATGCAAATGAGAGTCAATGATTTTGGTGGTGAGCGTTGTAACACCCGGAATTTTGTAAGTAGAGTTTATCCCTAATAATCGTGTTTATAGTATTTAGGTATGCGGTCTTTCTATAGATAAACGTGTCTCCAATCAGGATTAGTTGAATTTTTAAAAAGAAAATCAAAATCAAGTTTTGGGTCTTTAGGGAGTTCCAAGTGAGTTGCGCAGACCTCAAACCCACATTAAACTAGCTTTGGGGATTGTTTTGTTACTAAACCAAAAGCCTTTAGGGCGAGTTTCACATGAGTTTCATGGACCCTAACTAGCACCAAACTAGTCGTAACAAAATTGGATTTAAAAGTCTTCGGGTGACTATAAAGTGAGTTGCTTGACCCCGAACTAACTTCAAACTCACATGAGTCACTGTTTTAACGCTAAACTCAAATGCCTTTCGGGTGCCTTTCAAGTGGGTTGCTTGACCCTGAACTAACTTCAAACTCACCCGAACCAAAAAAAATGGGTTTAAAACCCTTTTGACGTTTTTTTTCTCATTTACACCTTCACCTACCCATTCTACTCTCTCTCTCATTTTTGGCCTAAACATTATTTTCTCCCCCATAATCAAAATCTTCAAGAGTTTTAAGAGATTGAAAGCTAGAGATTCAAGCTTTTGTGGATGGAAACTCAAGATCTTCATCTACTCCAACTATGTCTCACCATTGTTGACATAGTTTTTGGGATTTTTTCCTAAAAACAAATTGTAAATCCATCTTAACCTTCTAAACCTTTATTCTTGATTAACACCTTTCATTTTAACCTCCTAGAGCATTAATTTTGATGTATCATCCATGTTTTGAAGTTTTGACCAATTTGGGGTATTTTGGATGATTAGAGGGTTTAACCGAGGTTTGTTATGAATATGAGTTTGGGATTACTTTTGGTACATCTCTAGGATTTGGTTGTGACCCAGATAAAGTTTCTAGTAATGGATGTTTGTGGATCTAAAGCTTTCACCAAAGGAAGCTCAAGATTGGGGTAAAATCTATATTTAGCCTAAATCTAGCAAGGTGAGTTCAAGTTGATTTGTGAAAACGTTGTACATGCCAAAAATGTCTATTTTAGGGTGATTATGTGTTTACATGAGTTTATTAAAAGTTGGAATATTTGAAGAGTTTTACTCATTTGGGTTATTTGGTTTTATAAATCTTGAGAAACACCCACATTTGGGATTTTTGGACATTTTGATAAATAAATCATGTTGATATGTTTCCTTGACTATTTAATATATAAATGGAGGTCTATTTGATGTAAATGTCCTTTAGTGTAGTTGATCTTATAAACCGTTTGGAAAATGCATATTATTGTGTTATGAGGCATTTTGGAAATATAAGGGTATGAGTTCATTTGGAAAATGGTTTGTCTCAACCAATGATGAGTTTCGGGTTAATCATACTTTTGGTCATTGTGTTTGCATAACCGTTGGTTAAATGCGTTTTATTGTTTACACTGACTTTTATTTTATGGTCTAGTAAATTGTTGAGTTTTTGGTTTGGTTTCGACTAAGATGAGTTTTTGGGACATTTATCCAGTTTTAATAGACCGATTGTGGAGTTTGAGTATGTTGTTGCATTTAATACATATCATTTGGGAATTAAATGTTTTGAGTGCTTTGGTCATTCTATTGGAGTCATGTAATTTTATAGATTGTAATGCAATGGATCCATCAGCATATGAGTCTTTATTATTTTAAATGGGACGGTTGTTTCCTTGTTGGGACTAGGATTAGTCATGGGGTCATCGAGGGCTTTATGGTGCGGGCTCTTGGAGTCAAACATCTGCCATTGACCCTGTGATGTAATTTCTGAGTCAGTTTTTATGGGATAGTTATTTCCCATTTGTAACTAGTTGAGGCATTGGGTCCTCGGAAGGCAACTTGGTACTGTTATGTGGGACCGGATACTAGTCACAAATCGTAAATGTAATCCTAGTGAATGAGTATGACTAAGATTATTGGGTGCCCTCCCCCACATTTGAGTACGAGTCGGCGAGCTCGTGGCCTTGATCCTAGTATGATGAGCTCAATGACTTGGAAAGTTGCCTACTTTTGTGTTCTGCCACTAACCATGGAAATCGGGTCTCTCCTGTCACCGAAAGGTGTTGTTTTGGGTATTTAGTTTTATCCATGTTTTCCTTTCGGTGACGTTTTGAGCATGGAGTATTCTTCATAAGTTATATTTTGGGGTTTGAGTCTTACTCATATTTCGGTAGTTTGGACAATAAAGTTTTATCCGAATTCCAGTATTTGAGCATTTATCAGTATTCACGTTTTGTGTGAGTATTGGATTGTGAATTCATATTTGAAAGAATGTTTTATATTGGGGTTTTCATCACGAAAATAGTGGGTTTTGGGAAAGGTATTACTTTATATTTTTGTACATTCCTTTTTAGAAACCGTGATTTAAAAAGCATTCTTCAGTTTATTGTTTCATATAAATGTTGAAAACTCTTGAACTCAATAGGCGTTAAGCCTAACGCTTTTTATTTGTCGATATGTGCATCAGGTCATTGTTGGGAGTGGTACTAACGACATTGTTAGGACATAAAATGTCTTAAGTACTGAAAGTTTTGTAAAGGCCTTATAATTTGATATTGGGTCTTGTCATAGCATATTGGGATTGGGCTTGGGCTTAGTGTGTACAAGGGGTGTTTGGGGGAACTATAAATAAGTTCACTGTTTGTAATTGTGCATGTAAGATTGTCACAATGTAGCCGTGCAAAGAGAGAGTGTTTCTAGAGAGAGAAACTTCTTTCTCTCTCTAGATTGCGTGTATTTGTAATATGTGAATAAATACAATCATGATTTCCCTCCCAATTCATCTCTTGTTTATCAATCTACATTGATTATGTTGTAATATGGGCCTAACAGACACTGTGAAGCATTGAGCGCTAGTTAGATGCACGAAAAGGATATAGCTAATGGGTGATGTCTTCCGTACATTTGGAGATAGCAATTGTTGATGGGTTTAGTAACACCCAACCTTTATTTAGTGTTTATGTAAGACTAATCCTTCCTTTGATGTATTATTTAAAATTTTAAATTAGTCGCTTTTTCCAAATTTAAAGGTGATACAGTTGTCGCCATCTGTGAAGCTCTGGGAACAATAGAAATAGGAGATGTAAAGAAGAAATTAGTAGAAATGAATGGCAATGGCTTCACTGAGATGGAGTTCAATCTCACCGCCATTATTATTGATTAATATTAAATATTTATATCCACTCAGTGGATGGCCACTTTGTTAAAATGGATGGGGACACCTTATCTGATTGTAGAATGGGGATGAGAATTAAAGAGGGTGAAGGGTAAAGGGGGAATAAAAAGGGGAATAAATGGTTGAATACAAATGACTTTGTTTTTCTAGCTGACCGATTAAGCCATTAGCTGAGCGAATAAGCCACAACCGAACAATTATATATGGATGAGCGAATAAGCCATATAGGCTATACAACCCACTAAGCCACAACCGAACAACCCCTAAGTAGGATAATTTTATAGGGGAAAAACATGATATGGTACCAATTTTTTTTCATATACTATATACTATTCAATTATAATTGGTATGAAAAAAATTTATATCATGTATCAACCAACTACACTTTGTACCAATTAAATTGGTACCTATTTTTTTCGGTTGGTACGGTTTTGTACCAACGTTGCAAAAGTTAAAATTGAAAATTATTTATATTGAGATTTTTACCAACTAGATCTAGATGCAAAAAAATCAATGAACATTTAAATAACGTGTTGATATGTGTTGTACCACTTATACCTACTATACAAGCATTCAAATAACCTTTATATAATAAAATCATTCACTAAAAATCAAATACTAGCAGCCATTAAGGACCGAAGATGGATCATGGAGGTGTGGACACGTTACTAAGGTTGTTAGAGTTAGGCGATATGAATTCAATTAAGTTTTTTATATCCATCCATATTATGATTTAGTAAAATCGGAAATAAGATGATTAAAAATTTAAAAATCAAAATATGTTGTATTATTGATAAACTTTAATTAATATAATTAAAAAAATAAGTTGGTATGTTATGATATTATCGTGGTATACGACTTCTAATACCACGTATCAATCAAGTCTAGATAGTTGGTACGATACCACAAACCAATTAGATTTGTACCAAGCAAATTGGTACCAGTTAAATTGATACAGTTGATATGAGAATTGGTTGGTTTGTCGTGTGTAATAATCCTCTTCCTCTATTTATTGAGTTTTGAAAGTAAAGGAGGTGTGAGTGTGTACCTTCTTGATTTTCAGGGACTGATTTGATAAATAAGAGAATAAAGGGAGTAAACCTTTGTTTCCTTCTCATTTTGGGCGTAATCGGTATTGGAGTCTAGAGAGAGAGAGAGAAGGGCTTGGAAGGGATTATTCTCTCTTGAAGTTTAGGTGAAGAATTGAGAAAAGCTGCAGGAAATCCACCACCTTCACCAATAAGGTAATCTTCTTTCACCTTCACCAATAAGGTAATCTTCTTTCTTCTAGCTTGATATCTTCTTCATTGGGGATGATTTCTAGTTAAGAACTTTTTCTTAAATTGGGATTTTGGTGGAGTTTGTAGTAGAATAAATGATGTAAATCATTCTAATGTTTTGGGGTAAATGGTTTTTCTTGATAATCCTCCATTGTTGATATTTCCAAATTGGAGTTTAGGTTTTAAGTTCTAAAAGTTTAATTCTTACTTCTTAGTTGGATTTTCGATGGATTAATCTTGGATTTGTGTTTAGATGGAAGTTCTAATTGGTTTTGGATCATGATTCCCACGTTTTTGAACCTTCAAATCTAATTGGGACAATGTAGAGATGGATTAGTCTTAGATTTTGTTTCTGCGAAGGTCCAGGTCGACCAGAAGCCACCACGACTTGGAACGCTAGTTTAGTCGCTGCCTAAGTCGTCAGATGTTGTTGACGCTGATTTGTATCGTTTTGATTCTCGTTCAGGGGTGCATCCGAAGCAGTGTTCTAGGGGGATTATGTAGAAGTTCTATAAGTTGTACTTGATAATTAGGAGAGTCTAACACCTATTTTAATTGCGTTAGTTCAGGCCTTCAATTTGGACATTTTATCTGTTAGGACTCATTGTGGGGTATGGCGCACCAGGTGAATTCTCTTAGTTCAGTATTATGAAATTGTGACTATCTATGAATCTTTTAAAACGATGATTATGGTTTCATGCATCAATGCCTTAATTTGATAAATCGCTTTGATGCTTTTGTGGGCGTTGGTTGGTCCATACAACTTGTGGGAGGGATTTGGATTTGCACAATGGGAGTAGGGTAGCATGATATGGGGGATATCTCTTGGGAGTTATAATCCATATGCCTTGAATTTGTTTCTCGTGCATATTGGATACGCATCCACCGGGGGGGGGGGCTTTAATGTTTGTCACAATGAGTGACAGTGTGGCTACGAATGCTATGCAAAGTCCGTGAGTGTAAATTGTTGCATTGCAATTTGATCATGAAGTCATATATTGTTTCCTACTTAAATGTTTTTAAACTGATTCTAATTATATTTTATAATCCCATCTCTTTTGTAGGGATAGGTTCACTACCTGAAGGACTAGTCGTCAATCCATTTACTTCGGTTCCCTCACTACGTTCACAATGTTTTCAGTTTTAGTATTTTGAGGGTGCCCAAATAAAGATTTCAGTGTATCTTGGAGTTTACCTAACTCTGTGGCCAAATCCTCCCGTGTGACATACTCAAGATTATGTGCCCGACCCCGACCCTTGGATCTACCTCTACCTCGCCTAGTGACTGAACTTTCGTGAACAGAGGCTTCCGATTCGATTTGTAACCCCTGATTTACACCTCTACCTCGCCCCCGACCTCTTCCCGAACTCGAGCTCTGATTAAAGTGGTTTCAAAGACTATTTCAGGTTCAAAAGTTCCCCTTCCTCGTTCTCCGCCTCTTCCTCAAATATTTGGAGGTCTGACATAAATAATTTCGAGCCGAGGAACATCCCATCCGGAGTAACAGATGCAGTTCTTACTGAACGACGAGGATTACTTATCATCTAATAAATCACAAAATGAATACACATTTAATCTCATACCCAAATATAATAAGATATTTAAGCACAAACATGCACATGTAAACTCATGAATACATTGGCCAGATGTAATTTGAATTTACCGTACTTGTCGTTCTTTCCACCTCATTATATTTAATATCATGAGGGTTATAAATATAATTGGTACATCTTACATACAATAAAACGTCTAGTTTTAAGTCTAGACATCAAATTGAATACCTAAATCTCTTAAACTTAGACTCTAATACCAACTGTAACAACCTGCATTTCCACATAACATATAACGTTGAATTAACGTATATAAAAACATATTGATAATGATACAATTGGTAGAAGTCTACTACAAAATTTTGCTAATAACATTCTCATACAAAAGATCCATATAGCCTCATATCAAAAGCAAACTTCAGTTTCCTTATCGATTGTCTTCAAACAAAATAAATCAAATAAGGCAATCTTACATTTTATCATATCCTTTACCCTCTGATCACCACTATCTTGAAATGCTTATTTTTGAAAACAAAATGAGGTTTAGACCATACGTTCTAGTGAGGAAATTCATGCCAGTGCAATAATGCAATAAAACCAGTTCATTTAAATCAATAGTCATATAGTATGCTCTCAGACTCTACATCCAAGTTAATCATATAGTTGGCACTCAGGCACAACCTAGTTAGTCATAAGGTAGGCACTCAGATACTATGGCCCAGTTAGTTATAAAGTTGATACTTTACCCCTTGTAACAGTACCGTAACATATTTAACGGTAACAATTTAAACATACCAGTACGGTATAATGTCAAAGTAGCAATCACTTGACAATATATGCATTTTAGTTGGAAAAGGTTAAAATAAAACTCCCCTTGATACGATAAGCGATGATATAAATCTTAACCGATACGGGGAATTGAAACCGAACACGAATTTGAATTAAGGAAACACGGTTACAACTAAATGATTTAACCTAATCCAACACTCTAACAACCTCTAAGGAATCTATACGATACCCCAAAAGACCTCGAAACGACAAAGAGCAAAAGACGAAAAATGACACCACAGAGGTGAACGAGACTTGACACGTGACTTTGGTCGCTGACAAAGTCACATTGGTGACTGTTTGGGTCTTCTCCCCTGATACCCAACTACAACCTTCAACTTATACAAGGCAGAATTGATATTGTTAGTCCCAACACAAAATGGCAAAAGGTAATAGGTATTGTAGAACCGGGGGGGGGGTTTAAAAAATACACATAAGTTTTACCTAATTTAATTGTTTGTTGATAATAAAATCAAGAATTATACACATAAACCTTTTAAGATTGTTCTGGAAAAGAACAGATAAATCTATCATAACAATCTTTCACTTAGAAAACAGAAAACTGAACACAACTTATGAAACACTAAGAACAAAGTTATGAAGTTTTTGAGGAGAGAGAGTCTGCCGATTTTGCTTGAGCACTTAGAAATCTCTTATGAAAGCGTAACCTTGTATGAGAGAGGTTTTCACCTTTAAATATCATCATGTGCATTAAATGCTTGGGACACTTGTCACTTTGGGATTGAATGTCAGAGATGTCATTCAAAAGGACAAAGTGTCTTTTTTGTATTCTCATGGAACAGAGTTGACCTGCAGACTATGGAGTGGACAATACCAGAAAAGGTGTAAAAGACAAACATTATTTTCCTGGTTCTTCAGAGAATGTCCCCATCACTTCATGATTTGGTGAAGATTTTCTTGGCAAGAAAACAAAGGAGGATCCTCCAAAATTGAGGATCCTACAAATTTGTCATGAATTAATCAGCAGGAATAACTTAGTTGATATTGAGAAGTTCATCTTCAATCCGCATATGAAGATTCATTTCTTGCTAATTTCGACCGATCTTTATGAGCATGACTAAGCTATTACAAAGAACCTAAAAATTATCTAGGTACAAAAGAGGTTTTTCAAAGATTATAAAGGAGATCACGAGGTCAACTTCAAATCTTTGGTGACCCAACAGATACCAAACTCATCTAACTCCCAAAATTCACCATTGAAACTATCAAAACAACATTTGTACTGAAACGAAACTACCTGACTAAAGATTTACCATCAAATATCTTTTGAAAATCAGAACTTCCAACCCAAAGTTTAAACTAATAACTTTGATCCATAACTAACAATTAAGGTTAATCTACCAAAAGAAAGCGTACAAAAAACTCTGAACACCAAAGATGCTTTGGTAAATCCAAACCCATGGTAACTCAAAATAAATTTACAAAGCATGATTTCTTGGCATCAAAATCTTAGAATAACCTCAAGAACCAGAGTGAAATAAGAGGTACAACTATTTACCCAAAATTAACCTAACTATAGATTTAGAAAGTAGCATAGAATGAAAGTCATACCTTGAAAATTATGAAAATAGAAACTAGATTTAGAATGTAGCATATAAAAAAAGTCATACCTTGAAAACTATGAAAATAGAAACTCAAAACAAGCATCCACCCTTTTCTCTCTTTCTCTTTCTGCAATCTTCTCCAGAAAATCACCCACACACAGAAAAATACTATCAAAAGGCATCATCTGGAAAAAGAAATTTGAGGAGGTGGATTTTATACCCACAACTTTTCATAGCAAACCCTCTACTACAACTTAGTTAAACTATGACAATGTAAGCTAATTAATTTTTTTGACGTCTTTGTTGTTTATCTTTCGTCTTGAATATTTTTCATCGTTTTAAGTTTTCTTTAAGTAATCAAATTGAGCGTTGTTTAGATATAGAACATATGATATTCTTCTCATAAATTATTGACTCCATATATGTTACATATTGGGTTTAAGGTCAAGGTTAGAGATGGCCAAAAACATGTTCCTGTATGAGATTTTCATTTTGTAATGGTCCTATGTAACCGGTCTTGGTCACGACAAAAAACCCATGACCCAGTCTCCATGTATTGTAACCGGTCCATAGAATCGTTCTGGTTCCGGGGCCAGGCCACACCGGTCCCATTTTTTTCTTGCAAGAATCAATTTTGAACATCTAAAAAATATTGTTTGAAGATTCTTTTGGACAATATTTTATTGAAATACATTTTAAAACCTCTAACTGGGTCATTCAAATACATTTTAAAAATATTTATTTACATCTTTTTTACACAAAATGTTATAGATGTTTTTATAATTACGATTTTTGAGATTTGATATTGGAATACTTACAAAAACTTGAAAAATGTCAAAAAAGAACTTGAAAAACTTAAAAAAACTTGAAAATCTTGTAGAAATATTGAAAAATTAGATACATAATTAATAAAAACTTATTTGTTTTTTCAATCGTGCATATGTGTAACCGGTCCCGGTCCCAGTCCCATAACCGGTCCCAAGCCGTGATTTTTCCAGAAAAACAAGTATGGTTAATGCCGCTGAAACTAAATGGTTACTACTTCTGAAGTTAATGCTGCTGATTCAACTTAATGCTGCTCATCAAGATTAGTACTGCTAAGTCAAGATTAATACTGCTAGAGGAGATTACTACTGCTAAGCAATTTTAATACTGCTAGTAGTTAGTACTGCTGAACATTAATACTACTCAAAGTATTAATACTGCTGAAGACTTAGTGCTGCTTATAAGATTATCATGATTCGTGCAGATAAAGTTTGAAGATTATGGAAAGTTTGGAGATAAAGATGGAAGATTATTTTGAAGATCTTTTATTATTTGTAATTATCTTTTATCTTCAGTATATATAGAATTAGTCAGAATAGTTTAGATAATAACTTTAGAATTCTGAATTTTTGTTTTCATAGAGAGAATCAACCTCAAGGTTTGTAATCCTAATTCTAGAGAAGTAGAATTCGTATTGGTGAGCCTGTTCATCAATATTGAGGTTGTGTTTTGAATCTTGTAACTTTGTAATCATTCAATAAAGTTTACAAGTTCTTATTCTGATTTACTTGTAATTATCTTTTATTATTTGTAATTATCTTTTATCTTCAGTATATATAGAATTAGTCAGAATAGTTTAGATAATAACTTTAGAATTCTGAATTTTTGTTTTCATAGAGAGAATCAACCTCAAGGTTTGTAATCCTAATTCTAGAGAAGTAGAATTCATATTGGTGAGCCTGTTCATCAATATTGAGGTTGTGTTTTGAATCTTGTAACTTTGTAATCATTCAATAAAGTTTACAAGTTCTTATTCTGATTTACTGTGTTCCATTAATTATTGAATATCAAAGTGTTATTCCGCAAACTCCTTTGATATTGTTTCTGAGTGTTTATTCTTGTTTAGAATTAAGATCCTGACAAGTGGTATCAGAACAAGTATTCTCAGAAATCTTATTCATCATGGAAAACACAGCTGAATCAAACAGTACTCTGGTCTCAAAGGTTCCAATGCTCAGATCCAATGAATTTGACATGTGGAAGATTAGAATCAATCAATACATTCTCCTCACAGATTACTCTATGTGGGACATCATTGAGAATGGCCCATCTGATGCAGGAAAGATTGGGGAAGATGTCAAAAGAACCCCTCCAAAAACGGATGCAGACAGAAAGACAAGGCAGACAGAGATGAAAGCCTTGAGCACACTGCTCTTGGCCATTCCCAATGAGTATCAACACCAGTTCTGTAATTGCACTGATGCACAGATGCTCTGGAATGCTCTAGAGAAGAGATTTTCTGGTACCAAAAGTACCAAGAGAAATCAAAAGGCAATCCTGAAACAACAGTATGAAAACTTTATGTCAACTAAGAATGAGTCTATGACTCAAACTTTTGACAGGTGTAACAAACTGATTGGTGAACTAGCTACTATGGGAGTACAGATTGATCAAGATGATGTAAACAGGAAGTTCTTAAGGTCCCTTGGAGATGAATGGACCATGTACAATGTTTCATTCAGACAGAATGATCAGTTGGAAGAGAAAGAACTTGATGATCTGTACAATGATCTTAGAGTATTTGAAGCTGAGGTGGAGGCAAAGAAGAAGCCTTCTGGTTATATTCATAATGCGGCACTCCTATCAGCATCAATTGATTCTACTGCTAACCCTAAATCAGTTAGTGCTGCTAATGGAGCCAATCAAGAAAAAGGCATTGAGTCTGTGTTTGAAGCCTTTCTTTCCAGTCATGGAAATTCCTCTCTGATTAATGATGATTTGGAACAACTTCATCCTGATGATTTGGAAGAGATGGATATTAAATGGCAGATGGCCATGCTTTCCATGAGGGTGAAGAAGTTCATAAAGAGGACTGGGAGGAACAACTTCTCCCAAAGAAGAGAAGATGGAGCAGGGTTTGATAAATCAAAGGTGGAGTGCTACAAATGCGATCTGAAGGGACACTTTGCCAGGGAATGCAGAAGTGGAGTGTCTCACAACAACAACCACCAACAAGCACAGTCTGAAAACCTCAACCATAACAGAAACTCTGCTCAAGCCCTTGTTTCTCAACAAGGAATGAGGTTTGACTGGAGTGATCAAGCAGAAGAGGCTATCCAGAATCAAGCTCTTATGGCTGAAGTATCTGATCTCCCATCTGAGGTAAATTCTAATCTCTGTTCTAAAACTTGCATAGACACTGTTAAAAGGTACAGGGATCACAGTCAGAAGATGAGTGATGACCTTAAGAGATTAGAAAAGGATATCAAAGATTATGAGAGAATTGTTGAGAGGTTTGAGGAACAGATTAAAGGTTTTCAAGCTAATGAACTCCAACACTCATATGACACCAATTACTGGAAGTGGGAGAAAAAGGATCTAGAACTTAAACTGACCAAATCTAAAGAAGAGAGTGAGAAGTTGAGAGAGGAGCTAACGAAGGTTAAGCTTGATGTAAAAAAGTTTTCCAATGCCTCTAAAGCAATGGACTCTTTACTACAAACCCAAATTCATGACAAATTGAGAAGAGGAATTGGGTACAATGCCACACCTCCACCATATAACAACAATTACATTCCTCCTACTTCAGACCTGTTAGAAACCAAAGATAGGAAGGACTTGTCTGAGGGAGCCACTGAGATAGATCCCTTAGATGAGGTGGTTGTTGAGGATAAGACTGACAAAGAGGTTGGCAAGAGTAAGGAGAACAAGGTGAGTGGTGAGATTCCTCTAGAAAATAATATTATCACCAATGAGGACCGTGGAAGGGCTTGGATCAAATCCAAGGACATAGAGAAGACATAGGGAAAGTCTGGTAAGGTCCATTACAAACAGATCACAGTTGTGAATCCAGGTCCTTGCAAACAATGTGCATGTAAGAAGAATGAGCCCAAAAAACATGATAAAAAGAGGGGAAATCAAAGAAACTGGAATAATCAGTGGGCACAAAAACAAGGGGTTGATCTGAGTAAAATCAATAGACCAAAATCTTGTTTTATCTGTGGCAAACTGAATCATCTTGCCAAATACTGTTATTTCAATTCTATAAACCAAAGGATGAATTTTCAAAGATCCATGCAAAAACCCTTTGGTTATAGGAAAGTTGAAAGGAACCATGTGGCTAAGAAATCTGTTAAATCTAAAAGCCACATGAAGAAAAAGTCTGTTAAAGAAAGTGTCAATATGTGTGTTCCTAAAAGCACTAAAACTGTTAGTACTGCTATCACAAATAGTACTGCTGACAATGAGAGTGCTGCTAGAAGTAATACTACTGCTAACAATGTTAGTGCTGCTAACATTGTTAGTACTTCTTCAAAAGTTAGTGCTGCTAACAAGGTTAGTACTGCTAAACTTGTCAGTACTGCTAACTCTGTTAGTACTTCTAAGGTTAGTACTGCTTCTAGTGTTTGTGCTGCTAAGCCAATCATATTGACATAGTACTCTAATAAAGAGTGCTCTGAGTTTAAAAACCTCATCAAAAAGGAATGTAAATACTTTGATGAGAAAGGGAGACCCAAGACCACTTTGGCTTGGGTCCCCAATCAATACTAATTGCTTAATCTTATGTGCAGAGCAACCAACAGCTCAAGGGGAAGAGCATCTGGCATGTTGATAGTGGTTGCTCTAGGCACATGATAGGGAACATGTCATGCCTCAAGAATTTCAAGAAAATTGATGGTGGACATGTTGCCTTTGGAAATACTCCAGATGGAGGTAAGATAAGTGGTAAGGGGGATGTAACCAAAGGTAAAATGACCTTTGAAGATGTATTCTATGTTGAGCAGTTAAGGTACAACCTGTTAAGTGTATCACAGGTTTATGACAAACAACATAGTATATTATTTACAGATTCTGAATGTATTATCCTTGCTCTTGGATTCAAGGTAGTTGATGAAAAGATGATACTACTAAGAACTCCCAGAAAGTATAATGTTTATTGCTTAGATATGGAAAGTGTTTCAACTGATTCATCCCTAAACCGTCTTGTTTCAAAAGCTTCTTTGGATGAATCATCACATTGGCACAGAAGGATGTGTCACATGAATTTTAAAACAATGAATAAACTTGTTAAAGACAACCTTGTAAGAGGTTTACCTTCCAAAGTTTTTTCATGTGATGATCATTGTGTTGCCTGTCTCAAAGGCAAACAACACAAAACTTCTCATAAGACCAAAGAGTTGAACACAATCTCTAATTCTCTTCAGTTGTTGCATATGGATCTGTTTGGTCCTACAAATGTCATGAGTATTGGTAAGAAATCATACTGCCTAGTTATTGTTGATGATTACTCTAGATTTACTTGGATATATTTTCTAAGGACTAAGGATGAGACATGTAGACTGATCAAATCCTTTATTCTAAGAATTGAAAACCAAACAAATCAAAAAGTAAAAGTCATTAGGTCAGACAATGGTACTGAATTTAAAAATCATGATCTAAACACCTTTTGTGAGGAAAAAGGAATTGAGAGGCAATACAGTGCTCCTAGGACTCCACAACAAAATGGTGTTGCTGAGAGAAAGAATAGGACACTGATTGAGGCTGCTAGATCTCTGTTGGCAGATTCAAAACTTCCAATTACTTTCTGGGCTGAAGCAGTTAATACTGCATGCTATGTCCAAAACAAAGTTTTAGTAGTCAAGCCTAAAAACAAGACACCTTATGAGCTTTTAAATAACAGAAAACCTTTTATAGGATTTTTCAAACCTTTTGGGTGTCCTTGTACCATTCTCAATACCAAAACTCACTTAGGAAAGTTTGATAGCAAGGCTGATGATGGTTTTCTTGTTGGTTACTCATCTCAGAGTAAGGCTTACAGAGTTTTTAATACTTCTTCTAGAATAATTGAGGAAAGTGACAATGTCAAGTGCAATGAGAACACACCAAATCCTATTGGGTCTGGTCCTCAGTGGTTATTTGACATTGATTCACTAACTAACTCTTTGGGTTTCAGTAGTGACTATAATAAAGGTTCAGGAAGTGGAGGATCAGGGGATGAACAAGTACAAGTACAAGACATTATTCCTCAGTCTGTGATCTTTCCTATACCTACAATAGATCCTGTTGATGTTTGTGCAAAGGAAACTATAACCGAACCAATTCAGAGTAAAGAAGAAGGAAGAGATGAGGAGAATCAAGTGCATGATGAGCCAGAAGTAGCTGATGAGATCCCCTCAGCTGACTTAAATGATTCCAATCTGGATGTGGGAATTAATGAAGAACCTAGTCATCAGACTAGAACTCAAAAGAATCATCCTCCAGAGCTGGTCATAGGAGACATCTCTTCTCCTATGATAACAAGGAATCAAAGCAGACTTCAAGAGCTGCAGGATCATCAACACACAATACTCTCCTGCTTTCTATCTCAGATTGAGCATAACAATGTTTATGATGCTATGAAAGATTCCAGTTGGATAGAAGCTATGCAAGAAGAGTTACTGCAGTTCAAGTTGCAAGAAGTTTGGGACTTGGTGGACCTTCCAAAAGGTCATAGAGCTATATGCACCAAGTGGATTTTCAGGAACAAAAAGGATGAGAGAGGCATTGTGATAAGAAATAAAGCAAGGCTGGTGGCACAAGGGTACACTCAAGAAGAAGGCATTGACTATGAAGAAGTGTTTGCTCTAGTGGCAAGGGTAGAAGCAATTAGGCTATTTCTAGCCTATGCATCATACATGAAGTTCAAGGTATACCAAATGGATGTGAAGAGTGCCTTTCTTTATGGTACAATTGATGAAGAAGTATATGTCTGTCAGCCCCCTGGATTTGAAAATCCATCCTATCCAGACAGAGTATACAAACTGAAGAAAGCACTTTATGGTCTTCATCAAGCCACAAGAGCATGGTATGATACTTTGTCTACCTATCTCTTGGAGAATGGGTTTGAAAGAGGAATAATTGATAAGACCCTCTTCATTAAAAAAAGTAAGAAGGACATCCTACTAGTTCAGATTTATGTGGATGATATCATTTTTGGATCCACAAAAGATCAAATGTGTAGAGACTTTGAAAAGTTGATGCACAAGAGCTTTAAAATGAGTTCAATGGGTGAACTTACCTTCTTCCTTGGGCTTCAAGTGAAACAAAAGAAAGATGGGATCTTCATAAGCCAATCAAAATATGTGAAAGACATCCTGGACAAATATGGTCTAACAGACTCAAAGCCAGCAAGCACACCTATGGAGACTCATAAACAGATCACTGCTGATCTTGAGGGGGAGGATGTGGATGTCCATCTATATAGATCAATGATTGTATCACTCATGTATCTCACAGCCTCAAGACCAGACATCATGTTTCCTGTGTGTTTGTGTGCCAGATTCCAAGTCAAGCCAAAGCAATCATATCTGCAAGCTGTTAAAAGGATTTTCAGATACTTAAGAGGGCAACCTAGATTAGGTCTTTGGTATCCGTATGAATCCAACTTTGACTTGATTGCTTATTCAGATAGTGACTTGGGTGGTGCTAACATGGACAGAAAGTCTACTTCAGGAGGATGTCAACTTTTGGGTGCAAGACTAGTGTCTTGGCAGTGTAAGAAACAAACCACAGTGTCCTTATCAACAACAGAAGCTGAGTATATTGTTGCTGCAAGTTGCTGCTCTCAGGTTCTATAGATTCAAAATCAGATGTTGGACTATGGGGTAACCTTTCTTCACACTCCAATCTTCATTGACAATAACAGTGCTATAAGCATTGTTAACAATCCAGTCAAGCACTCCAAAACCAAGCACATTGAGATCAGGTATCACTTTATTAGAGATTGTAATGAAAAGAAGCTAATTCAAGTTGCTAAGGTTCATACTGACAACCAGTTTGCTGATCTATTCACTAAAGCTTTTGATGTGGGTAGATTCACTTTCTTGGTCACAAGCGTGGGCATGATCAACTCTGAATGAGCTCATGTTTTAAAAAGTGTGTTCATACCTGTTATAGGTTTATTCTTTGGTGTTACTAACATCTTTTTCAGGAAGCAATTACCTTGCTCAGAGTACCTCAAGCTTCAAAAAGTGTAAGTCGAGTTAATGCTGCCAACGCAGTTTTATTACTGCCAGTGCACAGTTAATACTGATCTCAGTTAATACTGCTAGTTAAGTTAATACTACTAGTGGTTAATACCGCTCTTAGTTAATACTGCTAGTGGTTAATACTGCTCTCAGTTAATACTGCTAGTTAGTTAATACTGCTAGTGGTTAATACTGCTTATGTCCCGAACCGTATAAATACCCTTTTTGCCCGCCCAAACGTTCATAACGACTCTTTGATTTCTATTCATCTGCTCTCTAACCCTTTTCTCTCAAGAACAAGTGTTTCAGTCCAGCTTACACAAGTTCAATGGCATCCATGGCTTTCATTGATGAGCACAACGAGATTGCAATGCTACAGAAGCCGAAACAAGCTGCTGGATTCCACCAGATTGTGGATTTTCTCAAATCCAGCCACATTGCCCATGCTCTAACTGTGTCGCCAACAATCTACATAGAGCATCAACGACAATTCTGGGCAAATGCCACCATAGTCATAGAGAATGGTGTGCAGATTCTGAAGACAAGGGTGTGTGACAAACCCTTGTCAGTTTCTGAAGAGGTGATACGCATCTGTCTACGTCTAGACGATGCTGCAGGTATTACTTCTATTCCTAATGAGGACTTGTTCTCAAATTTGTCAAGAATGGGGTATGGAGGCCAATTGGGTGGTTTTAAATTCTCAAAAGCAAAATTTTATACCCAATGGCGTTTTCTTGTTCATACCCTGATGCACTGCATTTCCAAAAAGAATACTGGATGGAGTGAGTTTAACAGTACCATTGCTTATGCTTTGGTCTGCTTGGCCACTGCCAGAAAGTACAATTTTTCAAGAATGATTTTCAGTGATCTTGTATCAAACTTGGGAAGCAAAAAGAGTTTTTATATGTACCCAAGATTTGTACAAGAAGTTATAACACACGAATTGACGGATATGCCTCACTTTGATGAGGTATATGTACCCAAAATCCCCAAAGGTAAGGTCTTTTCAAACATGAGAAGATCTCCATTGGACTCGGAAGGAGTTGACACCCCATTGTTCTCTACAATGATGGTGGTGTCCCACAATGAAGAAGGTATGGCAGGAGGGTCAAGGCCCTCATTAGACCATCCCACTGCTAGCCAATCCCATCCTTCCATCACCATATCAATCCCCCAGTCTCATGTTCAAAAGCCAACTTCTCCTACAACCCAAACTTATATAAGGAAAAAGGTAAAGAAGGCTCCTTCCCTTCTTGTACCATCACCCACTGAGCCTTTAAGCCCTCAAATGGAGAATTCTCCATTAGAGAATATCCACAGGGAAACCACAGGGGTGTCTCCCAACCCCAAGGAGGTGCTCACTGAGGAGATGTTTGAGCATATGGGTGCTAAGGCTGCCACTAATCCTGCTAGCACAGAGGAGGTCAGTGGTAACATAAATAAGACCTTCCCCATGGCAACTTTGGGTGAGCAATCATCCAAAGGTCCCTGGTGCCAAGAACCCAAGGGGGTGGAGAGTGCTTCTGTTAGGCAGAAGGATCCCACTACAAAAAGATCCCATGATCCTTCAAAAGAGGGTAACACTTCTGGAGAAGGTGATGACAGATATGACTATAATGAATTGATGGAAACAATGGCCAACATCAACATGGATGTACTCAAGCAGGGATAAGAAATAGATGAGCTGAAATTGATAGTTCTGTCTCAACAAGAACAGATTATCAAGCTGAAGAATATGGTGAAGAGATTGATTCAGAAAAAGAAAAAGAAACAATTTGTACTCAGAAGAAGGGAACCAGTGACTGATGCTCCCAAAAAGGGGGAGTCAGAAGCTGATGTCAACCTGGAAGGTACCAAAGATAAGGGGGAGCAAGTAACTGCAGAAGATGTTGTACAAGCAGCAGAAACAGTAACTGCAGAAGATGTTGTACAAGCAGCAAAAACCATTAATGCTGCTAGTTCAAGCAAAGCAGCAGAAATGGTTAATACTACTGAACTGAAAGAAGCATCAGAAATAGTGCAAGAAGTCCTAACAGATCTTGAAGTTGTTGAAACTTTAATCAAAGCCAAACATGATACTCCCATGGTCACCTCAAAGGCCAAAGGAGTTGTCATCAAAGAAAGAGGTGAGGCTGCAAAGAAATCAAGCATTGAGAAGTGATGAGCAAAGACAAAGGCAAAGCTAAGCTAGTGGAATCTGATCAACCAATCAAAAAGCAAAAATTGGTTGAGTCAGATGAAGCTTTGGCCAGGAAGATGCAAGCTGATATTGAGAAAGAAGAAAGAGTTCAAGTTGAAAAAGACAGGGAAATGGCTAAGGCTCTGGCAGCTGAACTGAATGAAGCTTACCAACAAAGACTGGCAACTGAAAATGGATCAGAAGAAAGCTGCAACCCTGAAGAAATCTGTGGTGATAAAAAGTGCTGCAAAGAAGAGACAACCCTCAAAGGCATTCCTTGGCACTCAAGAGAGAAACAAGATGATAACTTTTCTCAAGGGTGCTGTAGGAATCAGAAAGGAGATGTTCTCAAAGATGACTTTTGAACAGATTAAAGAGCTATACAATTCAGAGATGACCAAGCTTTAAGGGAATGAAACTGCCAGGGTGGAGATGGAGAAGATAATGAAAGAAAGCAATGATTTCATGATAGAAAAACCTTTTCCAGATGAGCAAGAAACACCACCAAAGAAAGAAGCCGCTCTTGGTGAAAGTCTAAGGACTTTAAAAAGAACCAAGATGATGGCAAGAAGAAAGTCAACAAAGAAGCCTAGAGTAGCTGAAGGAGAAGCTGAGAAAGTTGCTGAAGAAGAAAGGGCACCTAAGCCATTTGAACAGAAAGAACCAACAAGAACTGATGATGTAAATATGTACATGGTAGTGATGGACAAAGTGCCTGAACCAATTTCAGCTGAACCTGTTGGTGTGAAGCCTCCTGAGGTTATTTTATGGGACACAATGAAGGTTGATGGCAAGGAATACATAAGGCTCAAGAGGAAGGATGAAAAGTTTGAAGTATACAATACTTGGGCAAAGATTGTTAGAACATGCTCCAGGTCAGATTTAGAAGAGATGTTTGACATAGGAATGAAGTTGTATGCAGATCAACTGAAAGCTCCAGAGATTTCAATTACAAAACTGGTGATGGAGTATCTGTGTATGATGTTCAAGCCTGAAGAAGTGGAGCATGTGATCAGAAATGTGTTCAAAACTGTCAACAATTGGACTCTATATGAAACCAGTGGAGTATATGCACTAACTATGGATATAAATCACATAGAGTACTTCCTAGTGGATAGAGTATACAATCACAATAGACTGAAGCTACATGCAATGTTGAAGAAGAAACTTGGATGTGTTCTAGATTCAGAAATGGCAAAGTATCTGATCCAAAGAACAATCAATCAGAGTTTGGGGTTGGATGCAAATACAGGAGTATAAGCCATGTTGAAGTTTTGGGAGCATCTTGAAGACCATCTAAAGAACTTGACTTCTCTTTCTAAAAGTCAAGTTAGGGGGAGATTGTTGGGAAATTCAGAAATGCACAAGTATGGTTAATGCTGCTGAAACTAAATGGTTACTACTTCTGAAGTTAATGCTGCTGATTCAACTTAATGCTGCTCATCAAGATTAGTACTGCTAAGTCAAGATTAATACTGCTAGAGGAGATTACTACTGCTAAGCAATTTTAATACTGCTAGTAGTTAGTACTGCTAAACATTAATACTACTCAAAGTATTAATACTACTGAAGACTTAGTGTTGCTTATAAGATTATCATGATTCGTGCAGATAAAGTTTGAAGATTATGGAAAGCTTGGAGATAAAGATGGAAAATTATTTTGAAGATCTTTTATTATTTGTAATTATCTTTTATCTTCAGTATATATAGAATTAGTCAGAATAGTTTAGATAATAACTTTAGAATTCTGAATTTTTGTTTTCATAGAGAGAATCAACCTCAAGGTTTGTAATCCTAATTCTAGAGAAGTAGAATTCGTATTGGTGAGCCTGTTCATCAATATTGAGGTTGTTTTTTGAATCTTGTAACTTTGTAATCATTCAATAAAGTTTACAAGTTCTTATTCTGATTTACTGTGTTCCATTAATTATTGAATATCAAAGTGTTCTTCCGCAAACTCCTTTGATATTGTTTCTGAGTGTTTATTCTTGTTTAGTTGGAAAAGGTTAAAAAAAAACTCCCCTTGATACGATAAGCGATGATATAAATCTTAACCGATACGGGGAATTGAAACCGAACACGAATTTGAATTAAGGAAACATGGTTACAACTAAATGATTTAACCTATTCCAACACTCTAACAACCTCTAAGGAATCTAGACGATACCCCAAAAGACCTCGAAACGACAAAGAGAAAAAGACGAAAAATGACACCACAGAGGTGAATGAGACTTGACACGTGACTTTGGTCGCTGACAAAGTCACATTGGTGACTGTTTGGGTCTTCTCCCCTGATACCCAACTACAACCTTCAACTTATACAAGGCATAATTGATATTGTTAGTCCCAACACAAAATGGCAAAAGGTAATAGGTATTGTAGAACGGGGGGGGGGGAGTTTAAAAATACACATAAGTTTTACCTAATTTAATTGTTTATTGATAATAAAATCAAGAATTATACACATAAACCTTTTAAGATTGTTGTGGAAAAGAACAGATAAATCTATCATAACAATCTTTCACTTAGAAAACAGAAAACTGAACACAACTTATGAAACACTAAGAACAAAGTTATGAAGTTTTTGAGGAGAGAGAGTCTGCCGATTTTGCTTGAGCACTTAGAAATCTCTTATGAAAGCGTAACCTTGTATGAGAGAGATCTTCACCTTTAAATATCATCATGTGCATTAAATGCTTGGGACACTTGTCACTTTGGGATTGAATGTCAGAGATGTCATTCAAAAGGACAAAGTGTCTTTTTTGTATTCTCATGGAACAGAGTTGACCTGCAGACTATGGAGTGGACAATACCAGAAAAGGTGTAAAAGACAAACATTATTTTCCTGGTTCTTCAGAGAATGTCCCCATCACTTCATGATTTGGTGAAGATTTTCTTGGCAAGAAAACAAAGGAGGATCCTCCAAAATTGAGGATCCTACAAATTTGTCATGAAGTAATCAGCAGGAATAACTTAGTTGATATTGAGAAGTTCATCTTCAATCCGCATATGAAGATTCATTTCTTGCTGATTTCGACCGATCTTTATAAGCATGACTAAGCTATTACAAAGAACCTAAAAATTATCTAGGTACAAAAGAGGTTTTTCAAAGATTATAAAGGAGATCACGAGGTCATCTTCAAATCTTTGGTGACCCAACAGATACCAAACTCATCTAACTCCCAAAATTCACCATTGAAACTATCAAAACAACTTTTGTACTGAAACGAAACTACCCGACTAAAGATTTACCATCAAATATCTTTTGAAAATCAGAACTTCCAACCCAAAGTTTAAACTAATAACTTTGATCCATAACTAACAATTAAGGTTAATCTACCAAAAGAAAGCGTTCAAAAAACTTTGAACACCAAAGATGCTTTGGTAAATCCAAACCCATGGTAACTCAAAATAAATTTACAAAGCATGATTTCTTGGCATCAAAATCTTAGAATAACCTCAAGAAACAGAGTGAAATAAGAGGTACAACTATTTACCCAAAATTAACCTAACTATAGATTTAGAAAGTAGCATAGAATGAAAGTCATACCTTGAAAATTACGAAAATAGAAACTAGATTTAGAATGTAGCATATAAAAAAAGTCATACCTTGAAAACTATGAAAATAGAAACTCAAAACAAGCATCCACCCTTTTCTCTCTTTCTCTTTCTGCAATCTTCTCCAGAAAATCACCCACACACAGAAAAATACTATCAAAAGGCATCATCTAGAAAAAGAAATTTGAGGAGGTGGATTTTATACCCACAACTTTTCATAGCAAACCCTCTACTACAACTTAGTTAAACTATGACAATGTAAGCTAATTAATTTTTTTGATGTCTTTGTTGTTTATCTTTCGTCTTGAATATTTTTCATCGTTTTAAGTTTTCTTTAAGTAATCAAATTGAGCGTTGTTTAGATATAGAACATATGATATTCTTCTCATAAATTATTGACTCCATATATGTTACATATTGGGTTTAAGGTCAAGGTTAGAGATGGCCAAAAACATGTTCCTGTCTGAGATTTTCATTTTGTAATGGTCCTATGTAACCGGTCTTGGTCACGACAAAAAACCCATGACCCGGTCTCCATGTATTGTAACCGGTCCATAGAATCGTTCTGGTTCCGGGGTCAGGCCACACCGGTCCCATTTTTTTCTTGCAAGAATCAATTTTGAACATCTAAAAAATATTGTTTGAAGATTCTTTTGGACAATATTTTATTGAAATACATTTTAAAATCTCTAACTGGGTCATTCAAATACATTTTAAAAATATTTATTTACATCTTTTTTACACAAAATGTTATAGATGTTTTTATAATTACGATTTTTGAGATTTGATATTGGAATACTTACAAAAACTTGAAAAATGTCAAAAAAGAACTTGAAAAACTTAAAAAAACTTGAAAATCTTGTAGAAATATTGAAAAATTAGATACATAATTAATAAAAACTTATTTGTTTTTTCAATCGTGCATATGTGTAACCGGTCCCGGTCCCAGTCCCATAACCAGTCCCAAGCCGTGATTTTTCCAGAAAAATGTAACCGGTGTTGGGAAATTCAGAAATGCACAAGTATGGTTAATGCTGCTGAAACTAAATGGTTACTACTTCTGAAGTTAATGCTGCTGATTCAACTTAATGTTGCTCATCAAGATTAGTACTGCTAAGTCAAGATTAATACTGCTAGAGGAGATTACTACTGCTAAGCAATTTTAATACTGCTAGTAGTTAGTACTGCTGAACATTAATAATACTCAAAGTATTAATACTGCTAAAGACTTAGTGCTGCTTATAAGATTATCATGATTCGTGCAGATAAAGTTTGAAGATTATGGAAAGCTTGGATATAAAGATGGAAGATTATTTTGAAGATCTTTTATTATTTGTAATTATCTTTTATCTTCAGTATATATAGAATTAGTCAGAATAGTTTAGATAATAACTTTAGAATTTAGAATTTTTGTTTTCATAGAGAGAATCAACCTCAAGGTTTGTAATCCTAATTCTAGAGAAGTAGAATTCGTATTGGTGAGCCTGTTCATCAGTATTGAGGTTGTGTTTTGAATCTTGTAACTTTGTAATCATTCAATAAAGTTTACAAGTTCTTATTCTGATTTACTGTGTTCCATTAATTATTGAATATCAAAGTGTTATTCCGCAAACTCCTTTGATATTGTTTCTGAGTGTTTATTCTTGTTTAGAATTAAGATCCTGACAAGTGGTATCAGAACAAGTATTCTCAGAAATCTTATTCATCATGGAAAACACAGCTGAATCAAACAGTACTCTGGTCTCAAAGGTTCCAATGCTCAGATCCAATGAATTTGACATGTGGAAGATTAGAATCAAGCAATACATTCTCTTCACAGATTACTATATATGGGACATCATTGAGAATGGCCCATCTGATGCAGGAAAGATTGGTGAAGATGTCAAAAGAACCCCTCCAAAAACGGATGCAGACAGAAAGACAAGGCAGACAGAGATGAAAGCCTTGAGCACACTGCTCTTGGCCATTCCCAATGAGTATCAACACCAGTTCTGTAATTGCACTGATGCACAGATGCTCTGGAATGCTCTAGAGAAGAGATTTCTGGTATCAAAAGTACCAAGAGAAATCAAAAGGCAATCCTGAAACAACAGTATGAAAACTTTATGTCAACTAAGAATGAGTCTATGACTCAAACTTTTGACAGGTGTAACAAACTGATTGGTGAACTAGCTACTATGGGAGTACAGATTGATCAAGATGATGTAAACAGGAAGTTCTTAAGGTCCCTTGGAGATGAATGGACCATGTACACTTTTTTATTCAGACAGAATGATTAGTTGGAAGAGAAAGAACTTGATGATCTGTACCACTTTAGCCATCTCTAGTCGAGATACACAAAAAATGGGGACATATCTTTAAAATAATGAAGACCACAAATTATAGTTTTGTTATTGTTTTAATTTTTTTAGACATAAAAATAGTTGAGGGTAAAAGCAACAAGTCTTGACTTGTTCTTTTGGGCTTTGACGGGGCTTGTTCGGACTTTTAATCAATCCTTGACAAGACCGGTCTTTGGTTAACTAAGGATCGATTTTCAGGTTTTATCCTAGCTTTTTTTAGTGGTTAAGGATTGTCCCTACTTCAAAATTTAGGACCAAAACAAGGTTTTGGCCCTCAGGGGTGGAACTATGAAGGCCCCAGCCAGGCTATGTGCACCCACTCAACAGATCCTTGCAAGTAGAACTTTTTTGCTATGAAAAATGTACATGTTAAACTTTGGAGGGTGTCTAGGGATATTAGAAAATACAACGAACATCAACAAAAAAACAAAAAAAAGTCTATGGAAAATTGGAGTCAACAAAAAAATCTGGCAAAAGTCTTTCTAAATCAATTGAAAACGTTCCTCAAAATTAACCAAAAAGATTAAAAAAAATCGAAATGATGCAATTTAGCTAAAAATATATCGGACGACTTTGCAGATCTTTAATCCACCTAAAAAAAGCACCCACCCAGTAAAAACAATCCTCGATCTTACCAATCCTTCGTCCATACCAATTTAAAATATGTTAATAAAATCTTTGTGAACTATACCAAGGGATAAACATTAGGAAGGAAAAAAAACAATTACTTGTGAATAAATAAATTGGCTCAAATAGCCACATTACTCTATTAATTGCATCTCCTAGCCACTTCTCTCTATGATTTATCAAAATAGACCTAGGTCTGCAATGGTGGACCTGCTACCTCCGCCATGGTGGACCTAGGTCCTCTGCTGTCGTTGAGTGAGATTGTGACACGTGACGAAATGGCGGACCTGGGTCGGGTGGCGGACCTACCCGTTGCGGACCTGACTTGGACCGACAAATTTTTTTGTCTTTTTCTAGAGGTAGAGGACTTGGCGGACCTAGGTCTATTTTAGTAAATCATGGAGAGAAATGACTAGGAAATTCAATTGGCTAAGTAACATGGCTATTTCAGCCAATTTCCATAATAAATTCATGTTTTTTTGTTTTGTTTTAAGAAAAATTATTTACCCATGATGACCAATGTATGTTATTGGGCAGGTGAGGTCAGGAAGACCCTCGAAGTAAATTCCTTTTTGGCTCCAACAAAACCCTAAACTCTTGTTTTTCCCTTAATCCCAAAAACCCTCGTATCTTCTCACTCCCTATATTCTTTTGAGGCTGCTTCGCCTTCTCCTACTCTTTCTACAACAAGAAAGTTCAGGGCTTTCGTTAATCCAATTTAGGGTTTTTAAAATGGTGGCCGACAAGGGCAAGAAACCCAAGATTGTAGACAACATCGATGACGAGAACGACGAACAATTCGACGGTGAGCTTGTTCAATCCATTGAAAAGTTGCAGGAGATCCAAGATGAGCTCGAGAAGGTATACACCCTGTTCTTTTAAAATTCATTTTGCAATCTTTAATTTCTTTGTCAACATATTCAATTCGGTTGAAATTGAGTTCCCGAATTCCACATAAACTCATAATTTGTCCTTATAGACTCATTATCATTGTTGTGTAAAAAAATTTAGACCCTTTGGCAGTAAGTCGGTAACTTGGTGTTTATCTTGTTTTGTGAATTGGGTTCAACATAAAGTTATGTAATTGATAGAGTCTGAGGTGTTTATATCTTCACCAGTCTCACATTGCAGCAATATCTAATGGAAATTTGAGTTTAATGGTTTTGTATCTGACATTGTGTTCTCTTGGATTGTAAAATGGCCAGTTTTTGTTAATGGGCTAATTGGTATGTAAGTTGTATCCTTTTATTAGATCAATGAGAAGGCCAGTGATGAAGTCTTGGAAGTGGAGCAGAAATATAATGAGTTTCGGAAGCCGGTATATGATAAGCGGAGTGATATCATCAAATCGATTCCTGATTTCTGGCTGACTGCTGTGAGTGGTTCATTCTGATCTGTTTATAATCTCATTCTTTGTTTGATTTTGTCTGATATGAATGTTGTTCATGCAGTTTTTGAGTCACCCTGTTCTTTGTGATCTTCTGAATGAAGAAGACCAAAAGGTTGGTTCTTTAACGACCCATATTCTAATACCCGAATGCTAATATGTTAAATGGAATGACGGTCTTATGTTTCTTGACAGATCTTCAAGCATTTAGCCTCTCTCGAAATCGAAGATTTTAAAGATATGAAGTCTGGCTATTCGATCACGTTGGTGAGTAGTTCTTTTCTATAACACGCACCCATGAGAAGAGATGTGAAGTTTTACGGTTGTTTTATATTTTAATTGTTTTTTTTATTTTTGTGTTTATGCAATCTCGTACTTTCTTCAGAACTTCACTCCCAATCCGTATTTTGATGACACAAAACTCGTCAAGACTTTTACCTTCCTTGATGAGGGAACAACCAAAATTACCGTTACCCCAATCAAGTGGAAAGAGGGCATGGTAACACTTTTTTACTGAGACTATTATCAACCCGTCTTTTTGTTGCTTGAGCGTGATCTTGAGTCATTGTGTTTTTTAAGGGTGTTCCCAATGGAGTTACACATGAGAAGAATGGAAATAAACGGCCTCATGAGGAGGACAGGTTCTTCCCTTCACTTTTTATACTCCATAATTTCCTGTGTTTCTTGGTGATGTTTTCATTTTTTGTTTCATTAACCACTAAACATAGTCGATAAAAAGGTTGAAACTTAACGTTTTCTTTGTGTATGCTAAATGAAAAGTGTACTGTCATCGAGAGCTTTTGATTTTGATTTATGCTTCGTTTACTATTGCATATGGTAATTCATTAGCATTATTTTGGCTTTTTGACATTTAAAATCGACATTTTGGTGCAGCTTTTTTGCGTGGTTCAGTGAAACCGAACAGAAAGATGACGTACATGATATTCATGATGAGGTATGTTCACTTTGGATTATGCACAAGAATCAAGTGAGTTGAATCTTTTTTAGATGTCACAGTGATGAACTTCATTTTGCAGGTTGCTGAAATAATCAAAGAGGATTTATGGACTAACCCTCTTACTTATTTCAACAATGTAACTTTTTTTTAAACTTGCAAATGATTCATTTTTTGTGGATTTATGTGCTTAAACTTCTTTTTTACTGACAATTTCTATGTTAAAGGATGCTGATGAAGAAGATGTTGATGGTGATGACGAGGTAATAAGTAATAATGCTTGGGCTTTGAGTTGATTTTCTATTTATCTCAATTTTGTAGTTTTTTGGGGCATTCGTATCGGCTAAAATGAATTATTTGGTACATATATGCGCATTATTATCATCACACATAAAATTGATGGATATTGATTTGGATCTACAAGATTTATTCTATTTTGTTTTCATGGAATGTTTTTTTATGTAATTTTTTTGTTGACAATTGGTCAAACAGTTTCAATAAACTAAGCATCTAACATCTATACTTCCACAGGAGAATGGCACTGAAGACTCTGAAGAAGAAGAAGAAGAAGAAGATGAAGGAAATTGAATGAGTTCATGTAAAGTGGTTCTATAAAATCTGCAAAACCTAGTTTTTTAAGGGGTATGTTAGCCATCGCTAAAAGGTGCATCCTTATTGGTTCATAGGTCTATAGTTAGTTTTCATTTTTTATGTTCTAAAGATGTACCAGAACTGCAGTTTTGGCGTTTGATGGCATTTTAAGAATGAAAAACGTAGATTTCAGGGACCAAATGGGCGTGAAAAAAGCAGTCTTGATTTCATACACTTGTTGAACTTATTAAAATCACTTGACATATCTTGCAAGATCAAATAAGGTGTCGATGGCGGTTACAAACAGTTGCTTCATGAAAAATAACCAAACCGACTTTTGTTCCCATCCAACCACTTGAACAGTGACTTTAATGCTCCGGTCGCTGGCTAGCTCGCCCAGCCAGCCACTTGAGCCCAGCTAGTGACCTGAGGTCACATAAACGCATCATGTGACCTATGTGAAGTCACTCGGCTGCTCACCCGGTTCCCAGAAACCAAGCTCCCGACATGTCCTCAGGCTCACAACTCCACGAATGGTTTCATAACAATTTATGTCGTATCTCCCTTGTTTTTTGATGATTATCAATAGTGACTTGGATTCAGCGACTGACATCACATGTAGCGAGTTGCATACAATATAAAATTTTAGAGTGAATTACACTGGTGGTCTCGTGGTTTGCCTAAATTTTGGATTTGGTCCCTAAAGTGAAATATCTACGTTCGTGGTCTCTAACTTTATAATTTTCTTTCACTCAAAGTCCCCCGTACTTAACACCGTTTGTTTTATCCGTTAAATGAAAGGACAAATCAGTCTTTTATAAAAACAAATCAATTCCTTTATTTATCACAATTAAACATGACTTGAACATGACTAGAACGTGACTTGAAGGTCATTGCACTTTCATTGATCGTCCCTGTGTTTTCCCAATCACGAATGACAACAAACACTTCCTCCGATCGTCCCTGAGACGATCTGCGGTTTGGCCGATTGGTCCCTATGTATCGTCGATTGCCCCTGTGTTTTCACCGATCGTCCTTGTGTTTTCCCAATCACGAACGACACCAATCTCTCGAACTTGAGAGATTGGTCCTGTGTTTCGCCGATCGTCCCTGTGTTTTCGCCGATAGTCCTTGTGTTTTCCTAATCACGAACGACACCAATCTCTTGAACTTGAGAGATTGGTCCCGTGTTTAGCCAATCGTCTCTGTGTGCAAACAGCCCCTCTTTAGAGAATTTTTCTGGGACTTCAGATCCTAGGTTTACTTTGTTTAATTGATGCAACTGAGATGTGATTTTTATGAGGGTAATAGTTTGCTTGTTTCTGATGAAATTGATGGCGATGGTGAGGCTTGTTTATAAAACACTGAAGATAATGTCAATGGTTAGAGAAACAATGGTGAAATGTTGGTAAAAAATTAGTTATGAAAAATTTCATGTAGAATGGTTTTGTTCATACTTCATAGGACGCAACGTTTTAAGCTCGAAACCAAACTTTTCATGTTCAGTTCCTATTCTGCCAAGTCAATACAATACAACCGATCATTGACAATTAAGATTAATGTAGATGGATGGTGCAAGAAAGATAGAAAAACGTATCAAATAAGGTTGCAATCTTGCCCTCTTTGGTTTCAATCTATATAAGAGAGAATTTGGTTGCCACAATCATTTTGACCTTTATTGAATCTTCATGATAGAATTCGGTTATTTCCAGGATCAGAGATTGGAATACACACATCATAACCCATGGGCTAAAAAATGACAATATAGAAATCCGGGGAACAAAAAAGTGGTATCATACAGAAGCCATACATAAGTGGTATAAAAAAGTGGTATCATACAGAACCAAAAAAAATGGTATCATACAGAAGCATAAATTCTGATCCATAAATCAGCCTCAACTTGGCAAGCATAGGGCTAATTGAAGCCATCTCTAGTCAATTTGGTGAATCGGGTTGCCAATAGTTGGCCATTTTTTTGCTTCTCATAAACATTGCACTATTTTTGTGTAAACAGTTCTTAGATTTGTGTGAAGTTTAGCCATAGGAATTACAGAATGAATGCCAAAGCAACTAACAACAATTTGAATTTAGAGATCCCAAAACTAACAACATCACAACAAGCTAGAGCATATTGCTGATCTTTGAAAACTTATAATAAGGTACCAAATCAAACTCAAATTCGAGAACATAATACCTGCAGCTTTAAGGAGAAGAACTGAAGCAGGAGGTGGTAATCCAAGAACCCATTGACATTCCTAGTGCTAGAATCCATGATTCCAATGTTGTCTCACAACAACAATTCTGTGAATGAAGAAGCAAGGGAAATGAGTTTAGCTTATTAAGAGATTGTAGGAACAATGAAATGTTGTTAATGGGTTCACATATTCCACCCTCAGGAATCATATTCTATTTCGATCTGTACTAGAATCCTAGCATGGGTTTATCTTGTTTTGGAGATGAAAGCATCCAAGATTCCGAGAGTTATCCATATGGAATTGGGAATGTGATTTCTGATTCCAAGCATCTAAAAGCAGCTCAAAAGCTGTTTGATGAGGTTGTTAATGTCAAGACAACTCTGAAACAACGACATTGCAAACAAGACTCCAAAGAAATCAACTAGGAATCGAAAAACCAACAAGATTCCAATCCACTCTCAGCTGCTGAAAAACAAGATTTACAGAACAAGATGACCAAGCTATCGTCTATGTTGAACGATGTGAGTTTCTTGTTTGATGTTATTCGCTTAGTGTTTGTACATATCGATGAAAAAGACAATAGATTTTCAAATTCCATGGTAAAAAATCGGAATCAGAGCAAATATCACTCCAAAACATGAACCAAATGAGCTCTATTCCAATATCAGTTCCATAGATCAAATTTTATGTTTATCATCCATTGAAATCCATACATAAACTAAAAAAAGATTCATCCCATCTTTTCAAAATTCAATTTATCTTGTTGTGAACCAATGGGGTATATGTGTACAAGGTTGATAAAAGATTCAAGCATGAACATCTTGTGTATTTGAATTTAGAGATCCCAAAACTAACAACATCACAACAAGCTAGAGCAAATTGCTGATCTTTGAAAACTTATAATAAGGTACCAAATCAAACTCAAATTCGAGAACATAATACCTGCAACTTTAAGGAGAAGAACTGAACAAGAGGTGGCAATCCAAGAACCCAAAAAAGTGGTATCATACAGAAGCCATAAATTGTGATATATCCACAAATTGTAAATTGTAATCCATGAACCATAAAATGTAAACCATAATCTGGAAACATCAAAACTAATAAGCCATAAATTGTAAACCATAATCTAGAAACATCAAAACTAAAAAGCCATATATTATAAACCATAATTTGGAAACATCAAAAGAAGAAGCCATAACTACTATTCCCAAAAAAAGAAGCAAAACTAAGAAGAAACTTCATCGCCTACACATTACTTCCACTTGCCCCACTTGCATGTCCCTTACATGTTCTGGCATTATGACCTTGTTTTTGGCACTTCGCACACGTCACAGTTTTCCCAACCCTTGTGATCTTGCTTCCCTGTTGACTAATCTCATCCATGTCTTATTTCGTTTCTTCTTTAGCCTCCCTATTTGAGTATGATGCTTTGGTGCAATGATTGTTATTGCGCACCCAGACTTAGGCCACATAATTCTTCCATGTGTTGGTTGAATCTTGAAACTATACATGTTCTTCAATGTTGATAGCCGATATGAAGGATCGACATAATGCTAAGGTAAGTCAACATCAATTCCATTTGTTTCCATATTCCAGATAGTTGCCACAACATGTAACGCCCTAAAAATAGGGATAACAAAAATTTCTGGAAAATGGAAATATGGTATATAAAATTTGCCAAAGCAATCGAGCCTCCCAAAAATTGGGGGTAAGAATAAACACATGTTTAAGTATAAGTTACAAATCTAAAAATGGGAAGAATAACAACTTAATAATCTAATTTCATTAGAGATCAGATTACAATTCGGGTGTCATTCGAATTTCCCCAAAAGACGACTTCTATAAAGAAATGGTGTCCCAAAAGTCTTCCCCAAGCTCACTCTAGTCCGACTAAGCCTTCTTATCACCGGCACCACTAGAACCTGAGATACACATCAACACCAAACAAGTGTTAGGCCAAAATGCCTAGTGAGTTTGTACAAGTAATAACATCCCAATCAAATGCACAATTTTTATCAGCACTTAACAATAAGTTCATCAAATGTGGAGTCAATGAGGGAGACCCATAGCACCAATCAAGTTCCACCCAAAGAGTCGATACACCTTGATGCCAACTACCATGAGTGACATCCAAAAGGCCCGACACATCCGAGGACTACAACCATGGCATTACCCCGAATGGCGGAGGTCTAGGTACATACCATTACGGTGGCACCCAAGACTATATCCTCCTAGTGTCTACCGACTTGGTTTGTACAACATTATTATTAGTAGGTCTCAAGGCACATAATGCACATGAATAATCACAATACCAACCATGGGTACAATATTAGACCATACCATCCATAAGTTACACATAGTCCATATCAAGGCTAGAATAGAACTATTGTTAACAATGTAGTTATAACTCCACCTCATGATGATTCAAGTAATAGGTCATCCCAATACCATGTTATGTGCTTCATCAAACTTTAACAAGTCATGTATTATCATGTAATCATCTAACAATCCAACTTCTCAAAATTAGGTCAAACCACCTATATAGCCCTAAGGGCTTGCACTCCAGAGAGTTCTGCGGCTTGGGCCGCGGCTTGGAACCTGCGCCATAAGTCTCGAAACTCACTGTTTCAAGGTGTTAGTCAAGGTTTTGAAAGTTAAGAGATTAACCACACATCTACGCACTGATATACATACATTTATATAGGCAAGTTCTGAACGAAAAAACGGACGTTACAATCCTCCCCACCTCATTTAGGATTTCTTCCCCGAAATCCCATTCTAGGAAAACAAGTGAGGGTAGAGATTCCTGATATCCTTTTTTGATTCCTATGTAACGTTGGCACCTCGGTGATGCTTCCATTGAACTTTAACCATGACCACGTCTTTATGCCGTAACTTATTTACTTTTGACTCCAATATTGCTTCCGGTTCTTCCACACAACGATTTCCATGATCTACTCGGATCTCTGTCAAGGGAATCACATACTCTTCTTCGGCTAGGCACTTCCGAAGGTAACACACGTGGAAGGTAGGGTGTATTCCATCCATTTCGGGTGGTAAATCCAACCGGTAGGCTTGTAAACCAATCTTTTCTGAAATGACGAAGGGTCCGAGAAAACGAGGACTAAGCTTCCCACGCTTCCCAAACCGTATAATCCCTTTCCATGGAGATACTTTCAACATGACGTGATCGCCCACCTGAAACTCGACCGGTCTTCTCTTCTTGTTTGCGTAACTCTTCTGTCAGGTATTGAGCCACCTTCAATCTCTCTCGAATTTCTTTCACTTTGTCCGTCGTCTCTTGAACGATCTCCGGCTCGGCGAATTGTTTTTCGCCTGCCTCAATCCAACAAACTGGAGTTCTACAATTCCGTCCATACAACGCCTCGAACGGTGCCATTCCAATACTTGAATGGTAATCGTTATTAAAAGCGAACTCCACCAAAGGTAGGTGTGAGTCCCAACTCCCTCCAAAGTCGATTACACACGATCTCAACATGTCCTCGAGCGTTTGGATGGTCCTCTCTCTTTAGCCATCCGTTTGAGGATGGTAAGCCGTGCTCAGATTTAACCTCATGCCCAACTCCTTCTGTAGACTAGTCCAAAAATTAGACGTGAACCGACTGTCCCTATCCGACACAATGGATTGCGAAACTCCATGTCTTGACACTACCTCATCAATGTACAGTTTGGCTAATTTCCATTGGCAAGGTCTCCCGCATAGCAAGGAAATGCACACTCTTTGTTAGACGGTCCACAATCACCGAAATTGTATCATGACCTCGTAATGTCTTTGGTAGTTTTGTCATGAAATCCATGGTGATGTTGTCCCACTTCAACTCGGGAATGGACAGTGGTTGCAAACTCTCGTATGGCCTTTGATGTTTTGCCTTGACTTGAAGACACATGACGCACCTCTCCACATAGTTGGCCACGTCAAGTTTCATCACCGGCCACCAATAGTTTAACTTTAAATCCCTATACATCTTAGTGCTACCGGGATGTATAGAATATTTTGACTTATGTGCCTCTTCTAGGAGTAGTTCCCGATTTCCACCAAGATTTGGCACCCAGATCTGGCCTTGAAAGAGTTTAAGTTTGCGCCCATCTTCCGTCAATAATCCACTTTGCCTTACCATAACTTCAGATTTGAGATTCTCTTCTTTAAGTGCTTCCGTTTGACATGAATTGATGCTCTCCAACAAACTAGATACCACATCGATCCTAGTGAGGCATAGTTTAACACCGCCTTCATAGCTCCTCCGACTCAACGCATCCGCCACCACATTGGCCTTACCGGGATGATAGAGTAAGTCGCAATCATAGTCCTTTAGTAGCTCAAGCCACCTTCTTTGTCGCATGTTAAGCTTTTTTTGATCGAAAATGTACTTAAGGCTCTTGTGATCGGTGAATAGAGTGCACTTCGTCCCGTACAAATAATGTCGCCACAATTTCAATGCAAAGACCACCGCCGCCAATTCTATGTCATGATTCGGGTAGTTCTTCTCATGGTCCTTTAGTTGCCTATCACTTTTCCTCGTTGCATTAACACAAACCCGAGTCCCATCTTGGAAGAATCATTATACACCACAGAGTCATCTGATCCCTCAGGTAGGGATAGAATGGGAGCTTCACACAATTTCTTCTTGAGCGTTTGAAAGTCTTGATATTGCATTTCGGTCCAAAGGAACTTGACATTCTTTCTTGTGAGGGAGGTGAGCGGCAAAGCTATCTTTGAGAAGCCTTGAATGAAACGTCTGTAGTAACCCGCCAATCCCAAGAAACTTCGGATTTTCGTCGGACTCGTTGGCGGTTCCCAACTTATCATTGCCTCGATCTTTGTCGGGTCTACTTTCACTCCATCTTTGGACACCACGTGGCCCAAGAATTGCACCTCTTGAAGCCAAAACTCGCAATTCGAGAACTTTGCGAACAACTTTTCTCTTCGGAGAACTTCCAACACTTCCCGCAAATGTTTCCCATGCTCGGTATCGTCCTTTGAGTAGATCAGAATGTCGTCGATGAAGACAATCACAGATTTATCCAAGAAGGGATGACACACGCGGTTCATCAAATCCATGAACACGACCGGAGTGTTGGTCAAGCCAAAGGGCATCACCAAAAACTCGTAGTGACCGTATCTCGTTCGGAAAGCCGTCTTCGGAATGTCCTCCTTCTTCACCCTAACTTGATGGTATCCGGACCGAAGGTCGATCTTTGAAAAACATCCCGCGCCTTGAAGTTGATCAAAGAGATCATCGATACGAGGTAGGGGATATTTGTTCTTCACCGTGACCTTATTTAATTTTTGATAGTCTATGCACATCCACATAGAACCATCTTTCTTCTTTATGAACAAGACTGGAGCTCCCCAAGGTGACGAGCTCGGCCGGATAAATCCCTTTTCTAATATCTCTTGAATTTGTGTCATCATCTCTTGCATTTCTGTCGGAGCCAAGCGATAGGGAGCACGGGCTATCGGAGCCACTCCCGGAGTAAGGTCAATTTGGAACTCCACTTGACGTTTCGGCAGTAGTCTGGGTAAGTCCTTCGAAAAGACGTCCGGGTAGTCTTGCACGACTTTCACGTCCTCTACAGACTTCTTCTCTTTCTTTGCGTCCACCACATAAGCCAAATACGAAGGGTAACCCTTCACTAGAAATTTGCGGGCCTTAAGAGAGGAGATGATAGGGTTGCACCTCTTCCCTTTCTCTCCATAGATGGTGACTACACCAAATCCTGCCAAAGGCACTTGAGTCATTTTCTTGGAACAGAATGTCGGCCTTGTGCCTTGACAACCGGTCCATGCCCATCACTACATCAAAATCGCCTATAGCCATTGGTAACAAATCTACTCCAAAGGAGTGCCCATCGATCTCTAGAGTGCAATCATTGAAACACTCACGAATGATCACTTGGTCTCCATTAGCCACCTCTACTACTAAAGCATCGGGAACAATGATACTAGGAGTGACGAATTGCTTACAGAAAATATTCGACACGAAGGAGAAAGTAGCACCCCAATCAAATAACACACGAGCAGGCAAGGAGTTTACTAGGAACGTACCCGAAACGACATCGGCGGTCTCCTTTGCCTCTTCAGTGGTCATCTGGAATGCTCGGATCGGCGCCCTCGAAGGTTGTTCGAATCTTGCCGTCGATCCGAAAGAATTCCCACGGTTGCTACCCACTAGCTTCTGAAAATCTTTCTTCATGTGTCCCGGTTCCCGACATTCGAAACATACCGGCCCCCGGATGGGGCAATCTCGAATAGCATGCCCTTTCTTCCCGCACTTGGCACACTCGACTGGACCCGAGTGCGGCCTTGGGTTGCTTGGGCCAAAGTCCTTGGCCTTACACTTGTGACATCATCTTGCCTCTCTACGGTTGTCCCCAAATCTTCCTCCCACAAACGGTTTATTCTAATGAACGGGCCCCAACGACCCTTCCCACTTCCTCTTCTCTCCGGCTTGACCCCTTTCTTCCTTTCCTTGAGCAATGTCATGGAATGACTCTTCAATGACCTCTTCTATCGTTGACACTTTGGCGTTCCTTACCGTCGTCTTCGTTTTGGCCGGTAACCCCAACAAATAAGCCTTGATCTTTGTCTTCTCATCGGGAGCCAGATGCTCCATTAAGCTCAACTTTTCCAGAAATTGTTTTGAGTAGTCGGAAATTGACATACTACCCTTCTTGAGATTACGAAATTCTTGATCGATTCTGTCCAATGCTCTTTCACTACAGTACTTGTTCAAGATTTTCTTCTTAAATGTTGGCCACGAGAGTTTGGCCAACACTTCCGGAGTAAGAGACGACCGGGTGAGATTCCACCAATTCAGGGCCTCACCCTTGAGTAAATGAGAAGCAAATTTGACCTTCTGCAGTTCATCACATTCACTTGCCTCAAATGCCATCTCTATTTCTCGGATCCAATAGATGCAACTGATGGGATCTACCGTTCCTGCAAATTCGGGTGGCCTGCACCCCAGAAAAGTCTTATAAGTGAACCCTATCTCCTTTCATTTCTCTCGGACAATAACATGTTCTTCCGTTCCCACAATGGCCGGTCCACCACCCGACCCATTCACGACATTATCCGCCACCGTGTCGGGCCGTCGGTGACTGGCGTCATGATCCTCTTGGAGTTTCAAAAAGAATTCTTGTTGTTGTGCCATGGTCGGGTTCATGGCTAGCATCATACTGTATCTGATTCTCGTTTCCATGGTCACTTCCTCTATGGTCGGGTTAGCGGGGGCAAGATTGGTTCGTGGTACCTGTTCGGGTCCCCTGCCCAAGACATTGGTTGCGGGTGGCCCTTCAGTAGTCACGACCAAAGGAGGTTGGTCGGCGGTAGATTCGTCTTCAATTTGACCCTCCTGCGGGTTTTGCAGTCTGTTCCGTGTGTTTACCATGGTTATCTGCCACACACGTATGAGAGAAGAGGTTGAGAGAAGACTAAGTGAGTTAAACTCACGGTACGTACTACTACATTTATCAATCATCATAACAATAGTAATTCAAGCATGCTCACGTAAGAGCACATTCATAATAGCATTAGCTACGTGATATTATGATTGCGTAATACACAAGGATCCGTCGTTACCATCATCATAATTCTTAATTAATGTAATTCCGTATATCCTAATGCTCTCCCCACTTACGACTTTCACCCCAAGGTGGACAACTTAATGATACGTTTAAAGCTTAAGTCTAGATATGCTAAGTCAATACCTAGTTCACTTAAACTAAAACTCTGATACCAACTTGTAACGCCCTAAAAATAGGGATAACAAAAATTTCCGGAAAATGGAAATATGGTATATAAAATTTGCCAAAGCAATCGAGCCTCCCAAAAATTGGGGTAAGAATAAACACCTGTTTAAGTATAAGTTACAAATCTAAAAATGGGAAGAATAATAACCAAATAATCTAATTTCATTCGAGATCAGATTACAATTCGGGTGTCATTCGAATTTCCCCAAAAGATGACGTATATAAAGAAATGGTGTCCTAAAAGTCTTCCCCAAGCTCACTCTAGTCCGGCTAAGCCTTCTTATCACCGGAACCACTAGAACCTGAGATACACATCGACACCAAACAAGTGTTAGGCCAAAAAGCCTAGTGAGTTTGTACAAGTAATAACATCCCAATCAAATGCACAATTTTTATCAGCAGTTAACAATAAGTTCATCAAATGTGGAGTCAATGGGGGAGACCCATAGCACTAATCAAGTTCCACCCAAATAGTCGATACACCTTGATGCCAACTACCATGAGTGACACCCAAAAGGCCCGACACATCCGAGGACTACAACCATGGCATTACCCCGAATGGCGGAGGTCTAGGTACATACCATTATGGTGGAACCTAAGACTATATCCTCCTAGTGTCTACCAACTTGGTTCGTCCAACATTATTATTAGTATGTCTCAAGGCACATAATGCACATGAATAATCACAATAACAACCAAGGGTACAATATTAGACTATACCATCCATAAGTTACACATAGTCTATATCAAGGCTAGTATATAATTATTGTTAATAATGTAGTTATAACTCCACCTCATAATGATTCAAGTAATAGGTCATCCCAATACCATGTCATGTGCTTTATCAAAATTTAACAAATCATGTATTATCATGTAATCATCTAACAATCCAACTTCTCAAAATTAGGTCAAACCACCTATATAGCCCATTATCCAAAATTACCTCATACAAGCATATTTCCCATTTATTTAAGGTCAAGGAGTCCCAATACCATGTTAGGGAAGCTCACTTATGTAGAAAATGGGGTCATAGACTTACACACAAGGAGACCCACAAGAAATCAAGTTTTATGTATGAATAGTTCTAATAAAGATGAATGATAATAACATGTAATAGAGGAGGATGTGTATCTAGTGTTAAGAAAATTTAGGAACTCATCAACTAGGTTTATAAAGAAAACCTAGAAAGTAGAAACCCTAGATGTAGATGGGATGTATACTTGAAGTCTTGAGATTCTTGATGAAACCACTCCAATAAATGGTCCTCAAGGTAGATTGAAGCTCAATAAATGTTGTGTAACCACCCAAGGCTTGCAATAACTGATCTAAGGTAGAAAGAGGAAGAAAATTGCCCAAGAACCCTAAAAATCGCGATTGAAAACGAGTAGAAGTGTTTTTGTGATTAAAAATCGGGCAAGAAGGGTTTTGGGGACCTGCAGGTAGCCCCGCGGCTTTGGCCGCGGCTAGGAGGCCGCGCGTGTGCCCTAAGGGCTTGCACTCTAGAGAGTTCCGCGTCTTAGGCCGCGACTTGGAACCCACGCCATAAATCGCACAACTCACTGTCTCAAGGTGTTAGTCAAGGTTTTGAAAGTTAAGAGATTACCCACACATCTACGCACTGATATACATACATTTATATAGGCAAGTTCTGAACAAAAAAACAGGCGTTACACAACATACTTGCAACGCATCCCCATTAGCTCCCACCTTCTACAAGTGCAAACTTTACAATTGAAATCAACTATGCATTGGTCCATCCATGGACCACTCACATGGTACTTGTTATCCCCATTCCATAGAACAATATACTTGGCAACTTCCTCCTTGATTGAATTCCTCATTTTTGTTGTTGTTAGGGTAAGTGGACCATCATCATTTTCGATCAACTTATGCACCTTAACTATTCTTTTCATCAAATATTCTCGTATGTATTCTAAGGCTGTAATGATGGGTTTGTCCCTCCCATCCACCAACTATCTATTGAAGAGTTTACACATATTGTTCAAAAGAATATCACTATGACACCTTTCTGTAAGTTGATAAAAATGTGTAAGTTGTTAAAAAAAACAATAAACTTAACCAACAACATACATTAAAATCTTTAAATGTGTTAAGTTGTTACATGTGAAATGAGATCTACTCCAATGATGAGGGGCGATTTGCTTAAACCACTCATATGCCCCTTTGCTCAAACATTTCAATACTTCCATGAAATGTTCAAAATGGGGTATAGTAGTAGCCGTTGCACACTTCCATAGTGAATCTTTGAATGCCTTTCCCTTCCATTGCAATTTCATGTTCTCATGAATATGCCTCAAACAAAACCGGTGCTCAACACAAGGAAATACCTTTTTCATAGCTGGTATGATATGATGCCCTACATCATAGAAAAAAATATATTAGTTTACATTAAAAAAACCAACCTTTACATCATACAAACAATCACTTGTTTACATTAAAAGACCAACCTTTATATTTTCCTTCAAACAATGACTTCTATCTTTTATGGCTAATTAGTTAAAGAACATTAGTTAAAGTTGGAATTATAGAAAAAAAGAAGCTACATTATAGAACAAAAAACATTAGTTAAATACGTAAATATGAAATAAAAACATTAATTAAAGTTGGAATTATAGAAAAAAAAGTTATGCTACATTATAGATAAAAAAAATTAGTTAAAGTATACATACATTTTGTCTATCACTAATGAAGGTAAAGTTGGAATTAAAATATAAATCCAAGTCATCTCCAAGACATTCTAAAAACCAACTCCAAGAACTAATTGATTTTGCCTCAACAATGGCATATGCTAGAGGATATGTTCCATGATTACCGTCGATGCCAACAGTAGTCAATAATTGCCTTGAATATAGCCCTTTCATGAATGTTCTATCTAGTCCCAAGAAGTCTCTCAGTCCAGCCTTAAAACCCTTCTTTAATGAAACCAATCAAGTGTGAATCCTCTTGAATTGTCTTGTTAGACTTGTAACATTAGGTTCAATCTCTAATTCCAACTTTACAGTGGTATCTGGATTTGTGCTTTGAAGTTCACAGATGTAGTCCCTTAGACTAGTATATTGACTTTCATAATCTCCTCTTAGCTTGTTGAAAGCAAATGTTTTTGCTCTAAAAGACTTCATTTCAGAAATTCGAAGTTCATATTTTTTAGATAGGTCTACTTGAATAGCTTTCACAAGGATTTCTGGGTTATGCACAAGGGCAAGTAAGATCTTTTGAGACAAAAAAGAGGCAGTACAAGCAACTACTTCTCTTGTTTGAAGGCATCTATGTGTACCAAAGAAGGTATTGACCATCCACGTATGTTTATTTTTGCCTATAGATGTGTGCAATACCCATGGGCATGCTGCCGCACTTGTCTTCACCTTTCTACTTGTACTACTTTCTCTATTGTCTTTATCCAATGAAGGAATATTTCCCTTGCAAACGGCCTTAATCCTCTTTAGATCGTTTTTCACAACTTTGATTTGCCTTTTACTTTCAATTGCATGCAAGTCAATAGCTTTTTTAATTAGTGCCTTGCTGGCAAATAGTTGCCCAACAAAAAAACCATTGTGCTCCTCACTTATTAGTTGCCTCAATATTTTTTTCCTTTTACTACCACAATCATCATTCTTTATTGGACTCTCAAAGTCTTCAGTATCAAACGACTCAGGATCCACATCAACATTTGATCCATCCAATATTTGGTTGGCAATTGGCAACCCAACCCAATCTGATTTCGTTTCAAGCTTTTCCATATAAAGTCTGTCATGTCTACATAATCACATACGCAAATACAAAACACGATGCAAGCCAGGAAGAAGTTCTTACCCATGGATTAAACTTCTTCTTGGCGATAAACACTCCCCCATACCATCCAGGTTATTACTGTCATCAACTATAACTTCACTCTCATGACTTTCAGTTCTATCATCTGAATTCGAACCAATGCCTAACAGACCTTCCCCATTGTTTACATCTATATCATCCAGATTGGTGTTCAAATGTTCAATGAAAACATCAGCCACTTTGCATTTAGGAAAATGATCTAAACAATTTATAAGATCTTGTCCATTGGCTAAAGCATGGAGACCAAAATCAAGGTCACTCTGGAATTCTAAAATAATAAAAAGTAGGAACTTCGTTTCTATAACCTATTTCCATCATCATCAAATCTAACTCATGAATACCAAAGTCATAAGTGTCCACCAAATCAATGTATTGAGTTTTACCGTTTACGTACGTCCTCCCAAGAGACATCGTGAATACTCCACCATGATGAATCTTCAATGTGATTAAAGTAGGATAATACTATGTGGTTTACATTGAAAATAATAAAAAAACAAATGAAAATCCTAACATGAAAAGAAAATCAAATCTTTCAAAAACATATAAAACACCTTGTATGTACATACCATATAATGCAAGATAATCGTTTGTATCTGAACTTTCTCGTACTTGCCACACAGTTCGACCCATGTTGAAGTCGTACGCTATAGAGGATGGGAGGGAGAATCCTTGCAAAAAGAAAAGGAGGATGAGAGGGACGATCCGTGCAAAAAGAAAAGGAGGCGTATGGATTTCTAGAAGAAGAATTTGATCTTCTTCAAGTCACGTTCAACTTCAAGTCATGTTTAATTGGGATAAATAAGGGAATTATTTTCTATTTATTAAAAGACAGTTTTGTCCTTTCATTTAACGGATGAAACAAAAGGTGTTAAGTAGGAGGGACTTTGAGTGAAAGAAAATTTTAAAGTTACGGACCACCAACGAAGATAGTTCAGTTTAGGGACCAAATCCGAAATTTAGGCAAACCACGGGGACCACCAGTGTAATTCACTCAAAATTTTATTTATATTAGTTCTAGTCTCATTCTCAGTTTTTTGTCATTTGTAGTGCACTATTGTCTTTATTTTTTTTCTAATTCTCATTCTCCAATTATATGTTGTTAATATACGCCGTAAACTCAATAGCGATAAAAGAATTGGAATAAGTTATATGTACAAATGTGTAAAGCTAATCAATATATACTTATATAAATATGTATGTATATGTGTGTAGGGGGTGTTTCTTTTACAAATCATCCAATTTTAATAAACCATATAAACCAATTTTAGCCTTCAATCTAGTCAAATAAATATCTGATTCCATTTTGATTCATAAGCTAAAGCCGTTATCATAATGAATGAACCTTGTCATATTACATACATACATACATATATATATATATATATATATATATATATATATATATATATAGTGTTTGGTTCATTTGAGAAATGGTAAATATATGAGAAATAGAGAAGTAATCCTAGCCATTCATATGGTCAAGATCGGATTTGACTAGTCAAATATTGCGGCTTTGACCGATCAAAAGTTGCGGCTTTGACTGGTCAAAAATTGCGGATATCCCAAAAATAGAAGGACAATTTCGTAAATTTTACAAAACACACGGGCTGTGTTCATATATGAACATGTATAACTCACATATGAACTATATGTTCATATATGAACCAGTGCAATTCACAACTGAACTCTTTTAAGTGATTCATATATGAATCAGTTGAACTAAGTAACAGATTCATATATGAACCACAAAGATTCATATATGAATCAATTGAACTAATTAACAGATTCATATATGAATCTTTGTGATTCATACAGATTCATATATGAACTCATCCCGTGTATTTTACGAAATTACCCACACAAGGAATTATCCGGTGTTTCGCAGTCAAAGCCGCAAATGTTGACCAGATGAATGACTAAGATTACTTCTCTATTTCTCATATATTTACCATTTCTCAAATGAACCTCTCCCTATATATATATATATATATATATATATATATATCTAAATCATAGTTAATGAATCATGATAAGTGTTCATAAATATTTTTATTGTCTCCTAATATAAGCATTGATTATGGTCTGTATAATTTGTTAAAATTAGATGGTTTGTAAATGAAACGTCCCCTATTTGTTTGTATATATATATATATATATATATTAACGTCCCCTATGTGTTTGTATATATAGATTTATATATATATATATATATATATAGGGTCATTTTGTAACACCCCGGATTTCCGTTATGTAATCTTGTTATTCTTGTGTTTAAGCGTTGTCGTTAGCACCGCGTTTGGTTGGGAGTTTGACTTTGGATTTTGGTGGTTTTGGTCGAACCACAGTGAACCACGCGAGTTGCACCGCGAGTTGAGGTCGCGGCACAACCCGTGAAACCCCCTGTTTGTGTGGGTTTTGTGTTAGCGGGCGAGTTATGCTGCGAGTTGAGGTCGCGGCATAACCCGCGAGGTTGCCTGGCCGACTTAAATTTGGTTTTCATCAAATATCTTATTCTCAAGATATTTCTCTCTCTCTCTCTCTCTCTCTCTAGGTTTTCTTTGGATCTTTGAAGCTCCGTTGATTGCTAGTATTAAGTGCATTGCTCGGGGTTTCGGTGTAGAAAGATTCACCTATTCGTCGTGATCGATATCTGGTTTTTCGGGTTTTTGTATAAACCTGTTTGGTGAGTTCCTACTATCATTTTAAAAACTGTATACATATCAAAAGCTACCTTTTAGAACTCCTATATATCTCCATGGTTTCAGATCTAAGTTTTCTGCATATTTGATATAACTTGAGTTTTGGGAGATTTTAGGGTTCCCGATCATTTTTGACTAAAATGATGGATTCTATCTTATTTGAAGTAAAATGATGTTTTACTTGCTGATTATGTAGCTTATGCAAAAAAATGTTTATGAACTCATTTTTATGATTCTCATACTTACCAGAAGTTGAACTTGAAAAGGCATTTTGTTTATAAAATGTTTTGTATACCATATGGTTATATATGCTTGGTCACGATTGATGCTGTGACAAGTCTAGACTATTACTAGTGGATCCCTAGGTTTTGAGTCAACTGATATTATTTGGAGGTTACCAAGTAAAGTAAATATAGAACTATATGTGCATTAAATTGTGAGGTTCTGGCCATTTACGAATATAGAACTACATGTGCATTAAATTGTGAGGTTCTGGCCATTTACGAATATAGAACTACATGTGCATTAAATTGTGAGGTTCTGGCCATTTGCGAATATAGAACTACATGTGCATTAAATTGTGAGGTTCTGTAAAAAAATCAAAGCGAAAAACTACATGTGCATTAAATTGTGAGGTTTTGGAAAGAAGGTTTATGACCTTATTTTAATGGATTTTATTCTTATCAACGGTTAACTTGGAAATGCTTTTTTGAAAGATTTCCGTTTGGATGTAAATGTTTATATCTCTTGAAATTTATAAACTGTATGTTCTCACTAGGCTTTTTAAGCCTAACACTCTTTCTCAAATGATATGTATTCATGTTCCACAGTTTTAAATTTACCCTGGTTTTTAGGGTGTTACAAGTTGGTATCAGAGCTCTAGTTTAAGTGATCTAGACATGAATGTAAGATGTCTAGACTTAGACTGAGTACATTAAGCATTGAATCGTGAGTATTGGGTAGAACTACTAAGATGGGTTGGTCTTAGAGTTGACGGAAATTGTAATTGTCAAACGTTGTGACGATGGTATTAAGAACCTTTATGTATCGTATGTTCATAATTTCATTTAGCTAATGTTATTATGAGAATATATATACGTGATTGTGCTTAATGAGCTGTTGCTATGACATTTGGTACTGTAATAGTACGTTCTTTCGTGTTTATCCTCTCGACATGTCTCTTACTCTTCTCGTAATTGTGTGGAAACCATTTTTAGGATGGTAAATACACGCAGTCGACCGTTAGTCGATGGAGATTTGCGTGACGATAGTTCGCCCGAGCGAGATCCCGTGGTTAGGGCGGAGACCGTCATTCCTTCGGGCATGCCACCGTTACTTACTGGGGAAGTGGAGCTAGGACCAAGAGTGGTTCTGACGTCCACCAGTCCCGTTGTTCAGTTAGCTAGCCCTCAAGCTGATATGATGGCCAACGTCATGCAAATGGTGACGACGGCCATGGAGAAACAGCAAGAGTTTTTTCTGAAAATGTTGGAAGACCGGGACGCGAGCCTCAGAAGGCATGTGGTAGTGGAAGAGAATGTACTGACTGGCTCTGGGGGCTCTGGGAGCGGAGTCAGAACTGAAGAGTACAGGGTTAATGGTGCTCCGAAAGGTGGGAAGAGTTGTTCCTACAAATCTTTTCTGGGTTGCGGACCACCAGAGTTCTCTAGTTCCGAAGACCAGTTGCATGTGTTAAAAGGATCCGAGCGGTCGAGCAGGCTTTTAGTTCTTCCGAATGTGGGGATGATCAGAGGGTGCGGTTTGGTACCCAATTGCTTAGGGATATGGCCCTCACTTGGTGGAATATCGTTCAATCCACCTTGTCTCCTACCGTCTTGGCTCAGTTGTCTTGGACCGAGTTTAAAAAGAAATTTTTGGAAGAATTCTGCAGTGAAAGGACTATGGACCGAATCGAGAAAGAGTTTCGGTCTATTGTAAAAGGAAACCTGACGGTGAGGGAGTACACCCGTCAGTTCATGGAAAAGCTAGATTTGGTGGGGCACGTGGCCCCAACGGAAAAAGATAAGATGAAGGCCTATCTTAATGGTCTACCAGCGGACCTGTTATCTTTGGTCCACAATTCTAAAGCTTCCAATATCCGAGAGATGGTTGAAGAAGCTCAGTTTATGGAGAAGTTGTTCTTGAGAAGCAAAACTGAGAAAGCGGTGGTGGTGTCTGACAAGAGAAAGTGGGAGAACAGTTCTGTACCTCCCAGGAGATCCCGACCTTTTTCCGGGAACCGAAACTTCAGCAGCCAGCAGGAAGCTAGATGGTGTCACAAGTGTCGAACTAAGAACCACGGTAACTGTAATGCCGCTCCTCAACCTTGTTACAAGTGTGGTAAGTCTGACCACATCTTCCGTGACTGTCCGATCAGAGGACTTGTAACGTAAAGAGAGATTGCCCGAAGCTTGTATTGAGCAACGCGCCAGTAAAGAAGGAGAACCCACCTAGGGTTCCGGGTTGAGCGTTCCAGATGACGGCCGAAGAGGCCAAGGCATCCGCTGATGTGGTGTCGGGTACATTTCTTATAAACTCTGTACCTGCTCGTGTTTTATTCGATACGGGTGCCAGTTTCTCTTTCGTATCTGAGTTGTTTCGTCAAAAGATTGCTATGCCCACTACTAGTCTTGAGGATGCGTTAGTAGTAGAGATAGCTGATAGTAGTAAGGTTCTAATACGTGATGTTCTAAAGAAGTGTACTCTCGGTATCGAGGGAAGAGAATTCTCGATCGATTTACTGCCGATGATAATCGGAGGTTTTTACGTTGTGGTCGGTATGGATTGGTTGTCAAACAATCATGCCAAGATCGTGTGTTCTAAGAAGTTGATTCGACTTCCCAATCCCTGTGGGGAAGTCATTGTGATCTATGGTGAGAAGAGAAAAGGTGAAGTGGCAATAATCACAATGGCAAAGGCACGCACGTTCTTGGTAAAAGGATGTTCATCTTTCCTAGCCTACGTGATCGACGCCAAGTTGGAAAAGTCAAAACTGGTTGATGTGAAGATTGTGCGCGAGTTTCCAGACGTCTTTCCTGACGACTTGCCTGGGTTACCACCTGATCGTCAAGTAGAGTTTCGGATTGATCTCGTGCTGGGAGCAGCTCCTATTGCTAGAGCTCCTTACCGATTAGCGCCATCATAGATGCAAGAGATGATGGCACAACTCCAAGAGCTTTTGGAGAAGGGTTTCATCAGACCGAGCTCGTCACCTTGGGGAGATCCGGTCCTATTCGTCAAGAAGAAGGATGGCACAATGAGAATGTGCATTGATTATCGTGAGTTGAACAAAGCGACAGTGAAGAACAAATATCCGCTTCCGAGAATAGACGACTTGTTCGATCAACTTCAAGGAGCAGGGTGTTTTTCCAAGATTGACTTACGTTCGGGTTATCACCAAGTGAAGGTAAGAGAAGAAGATGTTCCGAAGACAGCTTTCAGAACGTTTTAAAGCCATTATGAGTTTTTTGTAATGCCTTTTGGCCTAATGAACGCACCAGCGGTATTTATGGATTTGATGAATAGGGTATGCCGACCATTCCTCGACAAGTCGGTCATCGTGTTCATTGATGACATACTCGTGTACTCTAAAAGCGAGTTGGAGCACGAGCAGCACTTTCGCGAAGTTTTTGATGTGCTGAGAAAAGAAAGATTGTACGCCAAATTTTCCAAGTGTGACTTTTGGCTTGAAGAGGTACAGTTTTTGGGTCATGTTGTCACCCGAGACGGAGTGAAAGTAGATCCCTCCAAGATTGAAGCCATGATGAATTAGAAGCCTCCCAAGAATCCGTCCGAGATCCGAAGTTTCTTGGGTCTGGCGGGATACTACCGGAGATTTATTCAAGAATTTTCAAAGATCGCTTCTTCCTTGACAAGTCTAACTCGGAAGAATGCGAAGTTTGATTGGACCGAAACACAAGAGAAGGCGTTCCGGATTCTTCAAAAGAAATTATGTGAAGCTCCGATCTTGTCATTACCTGAAGGGTCAGAAGACTTCGTGGTCTATAGCGATGCTTCGAAGATGGGTTTCGGTTGTGTGTTGATGCAACGGGGCAAGGTAATCGCTTACGCCTCGAGGCAACTTAAGATACACGAGAAGAACAATCCTACCCACGATTTGGAGTTAGCAGCAGTAGTGTTCGCCTTGAAGCTTTGGCGACATTATCTATATGGCACGAAGTGTACACTTTACACAGATCATAAGAGCCTGAAGTATGTCTTTGATCAGAAAGAGTTGAATATGAGACAACGGCGGTGGCTCGAATTGCTTAAAGATTACGACTGTGAGTTGCTTTACCATCCCGGGAAGGCAAACGTGGTAGCCGATGCGTTAAGTCGAAAAGACTATAGCGAAAGTATTCGGGCTACCAGTTCGAGAATCGAGTTAGTATCCACCCTTGTTGAAAAGATCAAAGCATCGCAGATTGAAGCCTTGTTAGAAGAGAATCTCAAAGAGGAAGTCATGACGAAGCAACGTTTACTCTTAACGAAAGATAGTCGTGGGGTAAAACTATTCAGCGGTCGTGTGTGGGTACCCAAGATTGGGGGTAACCGTGATCTACTGCTTGAAGATGCTCACAAGTCCAAGTATTCCATTCATCCGGGAAGTACAAAGATATACAGGGACTTAAGGCTGCACTATTGGTGGCCGGTAATGAAACTTGATGTGGCGCGTTGTGTGGAGCATTGTGTTACGTGCTCGCAAGTTAAGGCCGAACATCAACGACCGTATGGGAGTCTTCAGTCTTTAGAGATTCCCGAGTGGAAGTGGGAGCATATCACCATGGATTTCGTGACGAAGTTGTCTAAAACTTTTCGAGGTCACGATACCATTTGGGTGATAGTTGATAGATTGACAAAGAGCGCTCACTTCTTGGCCATGCGTGAGACATTACCGATGGACAAGCTAGCAAAACTGTACATCGATGAAGTGGTCTCGAGGCACGGTATACCATTGTTGATCGTGTCGGATCGCGACAGTCGGTTCACTTCGAACTTTTGGGATGGGTTTCAGAAAGAGCTTGGTACACGAGTTAAGTTGAGTACAACTTACCATCCACAAACCGATGGGCAAAGCGAGAGAACAATCCAAACGTTGGAAGACATGTTGAGGTCTTGTGTCATCGATTTCGGGGGTAGTTGGGACTCGCACCTGCCTTTGGTGGAGTTTGCTTACAATAATAGCTACCACTCGAGTATAGGAATGACACCTTTTGAGGCGTTGTACGGGCGAAAGTGCCGAACTTCTGTGTGTTGGCTTGAAGCGGAAGAAAAGAAGTTTGCCGGACCTGAAATCGTGCAAGAGACGCCCGATAAGGTCAGGAGCATTCGTGAAAGATTGAAAGCGGCTCAGGATCGGCAGAAGAGTTATGCCGATAAAAAGAGACGGCAGATGGAATTCCAAGTGGGTCACCGTGTGTTGCTGAAGGTATCGCCGTGGAAGGGCATTATACGGTTCGGAAAGCGTGGGAAGCTGAGTCCCCGTTTCCTTGGACCTTTCAAAGTGCTTAAACGGGTAGGTTTTCAAGCCTACTAATTGGAACTGCCACCGGAGTTGAGCAGAATCCACAACACGTTCCATATTTGTTACCTTCGGAAGTGTTTGGCGGAGGAGGAAAGCGTCATTCCCCTCTCAGAGTTAAGGGTGGATGAGTGTAACCGTTGTGTAGAAGAACCTGACGCAATCTTAGAGAGAAAGTCTAAGAAGTTGCGTCACAAAGAGGTCACTATGGTCAAGGTGCAGTGGAAGCATCATCGGGGATCCAACGTGACGTGGGAAGCTGAGGAGGATATGAAGCAGAGATATCCTCATCTTTTCGAGTAGTTGGATTTCGGGGACGAAATCATTCCCAAGTTGGGGAGGATTGTAACACCCCGGATTTCCGTTATGTAATCTTGTTATTCTTGTGTTTAAGCGTTGTCGTTAGCACCGCGTTTGGTTGGGAGTTTGACTTTGAATTTTGGTGGTTTTGGTCGAACCATAGTGAACCACGCGAGTTTCACCGCGACTTGAGGTCGCGGCACAACCCGCGAAACCCCCTGTTTGTGTGGGTTTTGTGTTAGCGGGCGAGTTATGCCGCGAGTTGAGGTCGCGGCATAACCCGCGAGGTTTCCTGGCCGACTTAAATTTGGTTTTCATCAAATATCTCATTCTCAAGATATTTCTCTCTCTCTCTTCAAATCTCTCTCTCTCTAGGTTTTCTTTGGATCTTTGAAGCTCCGTTGATTGCTAGTATTAAGTGCATTGCTCGGGGTTTCTGTGTAGAAAGATTCACCTATTCGTCGTGATCGATATCTGGTTTTTCAGGTTTATGTATAAACCTGTTTGGTGTGTTCCTACTATCATTTTAAAAACTGTATACATATCAAAAGCTACCTTTTGGAACTCCTATATATCTCCATGGTTTCAGATCTAAGTTTTCTGCATATTTGATATAACTTGAGTTTTGGGAGATTTTAGGGTTCCCGATCATTTTTGACTAAAATGATGGATTCTATCTTATTTGAAGTTAAAGGATGTTTTACTTGCTGATTATGTAGCTTATGCAAAAGAATGTTTATGAACTCATTTTTATGATTCTCATACTTACCAGAAGTTGAACTTGAAAAGGCATTTTGTTTATAAAATGTTTTGTATACCATATGGTTATATATGGTTGGTCACGATTGATGTTGTGACAAGTCTGGACTATTACTAGTGGATCCCTAGGTTTTGAGTCAACTGATATTATTTGGAGGTTACCAAGTAAAGTAAATATAGAACTATATGTGCATTAAATTGTGATGTTCTGGCCATTTACGAATATAGAACTACATGTGCATTAAATTGTGAGGTTCTGGCCATTTACAAATATAAAACTACATGTGCATTAAATTGTGAGGTTCTGGCCATTTACGAATATAGAACTACATGTTAACTTAGAAATGCTTTTTTGAAAGATTTTTGTTTGGATGTAAATGTTTATATCTCTTGAAATTTATAAACTGTATGTTTTCACTAGGCTTTTTAAGCCTAACACTTTTTCTCAAATGATATGTATTCAGGTTCTCGTTAGCGGCGGGTTGCCAAGGGTTTTGAGTGCCGGGACTAATCTCGAGGGTTTTTGAGATGTTTAGTATTGGATTGTTGGGCATTGTTAAGTCCCACATTTTTGGATGATTCTGGATCAACAACTTATGTAATCTAGATAGGATATGTTTAGATTGGTTTGTTGTTGGGATCCTTATCCGTATTCAGATTTTTGTAAAGGTTAAATACAGTTCTCCTTTTTGGGAGGTTTATACCTTTGGATGATGTTTAATTGTACAGTTTCCGCAGTTTTAAATTTACCCTGGTTTTTAGGGTGTTATACATTCATTTGCTAACCAATCTATTAGTGCTAACCATGCTAACCCATTTTCGGCCAATCAGAATGCTCCTAGAGATTAGATAATGATTTTTGTTTATTTTAAACTTACAAGGGTAATAAAAGAATTTATATAAAATCGGAATATTTAAATTAAGTAATCATTATCGCCTATTTAATGTGTACCATAATTATAACAATGTTTGTTATGGTAATGATATACCATATTAAATATAATAGATTAAAATTTTAAATTATTCAATATTATATTTAATCTTAATATATCTTTTTCAATACATATATGCACAAATCCAAAACAATACATACATCCACTTACAAAATTAGATAAAACATGCTCATATGCACAAATTTCATCCATATATCTATTTCCATGCTTATATGCAGAAATCAATAACAATGTATACATACACTTTCAAAATTCAATAAAATATGCTTATACGCACATATTCCAAACATAGTTCTATTTTTCATGCCTATATGCAGAAATCCATAACAATGCATAAATGCACTTTCAATTTTCAATAAAACATGCTCATATGCACAGACCATCCACAAATACATAACAATGCATATATGCACCATAATAATTACTATTTGAATCCATAGGTTGCATTATTTAACATTCAAAAAGAAGAGTGGGGCTCTAAACAAAAAAACCATAAGAATGTACAATTTATCAGATAAATTTTAACTAACAGCAGAAAAACATATCGTGTAATCCTTTCTTTAATAAATTGAATCTCAATTTAAAATTGCCCTAATTTTTTTGCCTATTTCTTTTGTGTTCGGTTTCATGTATTTAATGAATGAATATGCAATTTTACAATTTTGACCCTATGCGGTTATGCACATTAATTTCATAACGTTTTTTTTTTTTTTTTTTATAAAATTAAAATTGTAATTAATTGTTAACCAATGATCTAAATAATCAACGGTCTAGATGGATTAGCATGGTTAACACCAATAGATTGGTTAGCAAATGAATGGGACCATATATATATATATATATATATATATATATATATATATATATATATATATATATATATATATATTGTTTGATTGAAGGCAACAAACACAAGTGTTGACATGTAAATATATTTTAATCTTTTGTAATATATATATATATATATATATTGTTTAATTGAAGGCAACAAACACAAGTGTTGACATGTAAATATATTTTAATCTTTTGTAAGCATAATTTATTTATTTGTAGTATGTACTTATGTATCCGTTATTCAATATTATATATTTGTTATATGTATATAAGTAAATCGAACAATGAGACTGTCGAGACAATTATAACGGGATAATTTGTGCAAAAAAAATATTTTTTTTAGAATTGAGTTAAATATATTAACTATTTATGTTAAGATGATAAGGGAGTAAAATGAAAAAGTAAAAGATATATAAAAAATAACTAAATAAATAAAATATAAGAGATATACTGATGTAATTTGTAAAATAAAAAATAAAAAATGAAACATTAAGAGATATAAGATAAATTAATAAATAACTATTAAGGTAAAAAATGTAGGGAAGTTAATTAAACTAGCCATTTCAGAAAATACGGTTAACCTCCTAGTCATTCTCTCCCTTATTTTTTTGAAATAGCCACTACGTTCGTGAAAAGGGTTCGTATATACGAACACCTCCCAAAGACTCAATTTTTTCCCAGATTTTGGTATATATTCGTAAAATAAGTTCGTATATACGAACCTAGCTTAAAAAATCATAAAAATCATCAATTCGTGAAAGGGGTTCGTGAAAGGGTTTAATAAAGAGTTAAAAAATTTACGTATTTGGCCCCTGTTCGTGAAAATGGTTTGTATATACGAACCTAGTGTGAGTCACATAAAGAATTTACACCTTTGGCCCTTCATCGTAAAAGCCTCGTATACGAATAACATTTGAAATAAATTAAAAAAATTATAATTTTGGCCCCTCTTCTTGACATATGTTCGTATATATGAACCAATTCCGAAAAATTAAATAAATTTTAATTTTGGCTCTCGTATATACGAACTCCTAAAACAAATTATGGTTTTGGTCCCTGTTCGTAATTTATGTTCGTATATACGAACTTATCCAAATATTGTTAAAAGAATTTACAATTTTGACCCCTTGTCGTGAAACTCTAATTATTACGAACACTTTTGATAAGAAATCAATATATTACACTTTTGGCCCTTCATCATGTGTTCGTATATACGACCTCAAAACAAATAAAATTTGAAGTTTGAATTTCCACAATTTCATCCACTATTCGTAAAAACTAGAGCTTTTTTACATGTATCTTCGCAAATTTTTAAGATTTAGTATTTTTCACGTGTTTTTTCCATAATTATTACGAATGTACACTATTTGTTTCAATGACTCAATACAATTATTGTACTATTGTCATGCAATTGGTTAGATGAGCTTAATGCATGTTCGTTCTGATGCTTCCGTGTAAATTAATATACGATTACGAACAGAACATACACATCGAAGCCTGATCGGTTATGTTGAGAAAAAAATTCGGAATCAAATGTTCTGTTGGTGTGACCAAGCTAATGTACAAGGCTGATCGTTCACTTCTTCAGTTAACTGACGATGAAGACGTTGAAGGTTTCATGGAATTTGCAGCGAAGTCGAACAAACCAATTACACTTTTTGTGTTTGTTGATTATTCGATGTGCGATGGAGGTGATGTCGGTGGTAGTTCGAATACTGAAAACCATGAAACCGAAGATCAATATTAGACTCAAGGAATGTATATTCCTCAACCTGAGTTTGATTCTTAGTTTCCAAGGAATGTATATTCCTCAACCTGAGTTTGATTCTTAGTTTCCGCCCTCCTACGACCCCAGTTCTATTCTAGAGCATACATATGGTCGTATTGCCGATTTTGTTCCTGAGACACAACAAGTAGAAGAAGAAGACGACGCTGAAGAAAAAGAAGAAGAAGAAAAAGAAGAAGAAGAAGAAGTAGAAGAAGGAGAAGAAGAATAAGAAATACGATTTGTTCGATTTGATGATGACGAAGCCCATGTTTTTACAATGAGTATGTCTGATGTTGAATTATCAGAAATGGATAAAGATGCAGACGAAGAAGTAGAAACAGTAACCCCTAAATCATTTGGTGGGTTAAATGATTATTTTGACATGCCACCTCCCCTTCCAACCCCAGAGCCCTATATAACAGCGAACCAACCCACACCTTATAATCGTAGTGCAAGAATAGCCGCCAGACATATTTTTGATACGAAGCAGGAAATGATTATAGAGATCAAAACAAAGTTTCTTGAAGAGGGATTCGAGTATTTCACGAATAGATCTAGCAAAACCAGATACGAGGCCGTATGCCTAAAAAATAATTGTCGTTAGCGTATGACGGCGGGCGCCGTAGGAAAATCCACTATGTTTCATGTCGTGAGTTAGACCAAATTGATTCCCAACCACCGCTAAGCAAACAGAAAGGTTTTAGCCATCTACTGAAAACAAAATTCATAGATGCTAGTAGGGCGCTTCGTCCGAAAGACATCGTGCACGATATAAACCAGCAGTACGACATTACTATTGGTTACCACCAAGGTTAGAGGGCGAGATGTAATGCACTACTGCTGGTAAGGGGTAGTCCCGAGGAGTCGTTCACCCGACTCCCTATGTTTTTGTTAGATCACATATCTATTGGATTCAAGATCATCCAAACTGAAGATCGCAATCTGAAGCTAAAGCCGGAACGTCGACTCTCGATATTAAAGTCTAATGTTTATTTGTAATAAATGTCAAAGTAATTGTTTGTTATTGTATTGTTTAAGTAATTAATCTAGTTAGTTAGTTATTAGTTTAGTTAGTTTATTATAGTTAGTTATTTAATATCTTTGTAATAAATATTATCTAGGATAATATCTAGATATTAAAGTATCTAGATATTTAGTTATAAGGTAGATTAGATTGTGTATCTCACAACAACTCTCAAGATCAGATATTATCAAGAACACAAAAACACACACTTAAAGGTGTAAATCAGAGAGAAAACAGAGAACACATTCTAGAGCTTGAATCAATCAACCTTGTAACCTTTGATATATATCAATACAGGTTGGTAATCATATTGTGTTGTTGTTTCTATAAAACTTGATATATTGTGTGGACCGAAAAGTGTTAAAATCGATCAAGTTGTGATTGATTAGGTTGCTAGATAGAGTTGTGAGTGTTTGATTTCAGTTTAAAGCTTAAATCGAGTTCCATTTTGTGATTTTTGTGGTCTGAAAGTCGAGTTTATAAAGTTATTGTGCCATCGATTTACATTTTAAAAAGTGATTTTTATCGAGATCGAGTGGTCACAATCAGTTCTAGAAGTGTTTGTAGTCATATTGGTAGAGTTTGGGTCTGTTAATCTTGGAAAAACAGGTTGAAAAGTCGAATTTATCAAAGTATAGACGAACTTGCGCAAACCAGAGGAAGAACACACGCAAATCTCACTTTGCATAACCTACTTTGCGCAACCAACGTGACACGCAAAGCTTACTTTGCGCAACCAACTTGATACGCAAAGCTTACTTTGCGCAACTCAAGAAACACGCAAAGTCCACTTCTCGCAACAAGAAGGAAACGCAAAAATCAGTTTTCGCAACTCACTCAACACGCAAACCTCAGTACACTTGATCTTCTCTTCACGAAAAGCTCAAGTCAAGTTTGCGTAACCCGCTCGAAACGCAAAGCTCACTTTGCGCATCCAACTTGACACGCAAACCTCACTTTGCGCAATCAACGTGATACACAAACCTCACTTTGCGCAATCAACGTGATACACAAACCTTCTAAAAACGCAAAGTTTTTCCAGACTTAGAATATTTTTCTGAGAATTTTTCAAAACTGCAATAGGGTCTTTAATTGTCATAAATTTTTTCTCTAGGGGCGCTGCCCCCATACCCCCGGAAGGGCGTTGCCCCTTGACCCCACCCGCTGACCGGGTAGTGGGACCCCCGTGCTAAGTCTGCCTAGGGGGACAAAATTTCTTGTGTGATCAAATTTTATTTGGATTAACGATCATATCTGTCAAGTTCTCTTATTCAATACAAGATGTCATCCAGGGAAATTCTAACTATCGGAACTGACTCAAAGCCACCAGTACTCTTCAGGGGAGACTTTGATCAGTGGAAAAGTCGGTTCATAGATTTCATTGAAAGACATGAAATGAAGAATTTAATTAGAAAATCTCCGAGGGAAGAAAAAATGACAGTTCCAACGAAACCTTCTACTCTTGTGAAGGAGAATGGAGAAATAGTACCATCTCAGCTTCAATTAAGACTTGATGAATACACTGATGAGCAGAAAAAGAGACATGAAGCTGACCAATTAGCCCGATCTTTCCTATTGAATGGAATGACTGAAGAGATTTCAAAAGAGATCTTTCTCACATTAGATCGCGAAAGGGCTATAGGAAAGCTGATATGGGAACATATTGAGAAGTGTATGACAGGATCAAAGATGCCATCAAAAAGAAAAGATTTGGAAGTTGAGAATGATGTGCTAAAAAGAAATATTTCTGATCTGGAAGCTCAAATACAGAAGAAAGAGTCTGTTGCGAGCAAGAGAAGAAATTCAAAGATTTGGAGAGTGCAAATGCTGAGCTTGAAAAGAAAATATCTGAGTTTGAAAAGAATTTCTCAAATCTGTCCAAGAAGGGTGTTGAGGAGAAGAAGGTGTTTGAGCTTCAAAGTTTAATGCTTTCTCAAAAAGTTGAAGACTTTGAGAAAGTAATCATATTGAAAAGAGATCAGTTTGCCAAGGAGAGGAAGGCAAATGATCAGAAGGGTGCTAAGAAGGGATTCGAAGAAGAAAGAAGCATCCTTGAAGAAAAGATAAAGAAGCTTACCGAGAAGCTATCTGAATTATCTAAGAGTGTACTGATAGAGAAGAAAAAGAAGCTTGCATTTGAGACGAAGATTGATCTCCTTATCAAAGAAAGATACAGTTATTCTTTAAAGGTAAAAGAGCTTCAAGATATTATTTCAAAGATGGTGGTGGTGACTGAGCGAACGACTCCAGAGTCAAAAATCCACTCACCTAGAAATAATTCAGTTGGTTCTAACAAACCAACCGCAAGATCACATCAGAAAACTGCTCTTTTCAAAAGGTCAGTTAAAAAAGAGCTGAAATGTAAAAACTCATGTGTACATACGCCGATTGCCAAGAAGAACAATGCGCTGAAAGGTAAACATGATTTTGTTTACTCAAGAGATAAATTAATCAGTTTGTCAGGTAAGAAATTCTATTGTTCTTATTGTCGTACACATGATCCTATTCACAAGACAAGTGACATTTACTGGTATGGTTCTTAATCAGTTACCCCCATACGAACTGCAACTAACACATATGGACCCAAATACCAGTGGGTACCAAAGAAAACTAAACCTGTGTTGCAGGCACCTACTATCAAGGGGGAGTAGGAGAACGATGACTTCTAAGTAAATCAGCTTAGAACCCGTACTTCAACGTAGTTGACTTCTAAACACAACAGTTTAGAACTCACACTTCAATCATCAAAAGACCTTACTCCTGAGATGATAAGGATTGTACTTTGATACTCCAACGAGGAAATCAACCTTCAAGGGGGAGTACATATAAACTTCTGAAATGTTTTGCATTCGATAGATATGATGACCTACACTTCAAAAAGGAAGTTGTGGATCTCTATCATGTGCTTTAGAACTGACATATTTTAGATGCATAGTTTCAGGGGGAGTAAAGAAGGTGATGACTTCTGATTATTTCTGATCAAACTCGTACTTTAATAGTTTTACTGCTTTTTGTCTTTTCAATTTAAGTGAATAAATTTTCTTTGACTTGACATAAGACTTTTGCAGAATTTTTGAGAGATGCTTACAAGTTCATATGTTTATGACTTTAAGCTTAGCTTCATGAGATGTAAGATCATACGTTCAGGTATTATCCTTTATCTTAATCTCATATATGGTTGAAAGAAGGACAACTTTCAATCATTGAAAATATCGTTCTAAAACGTTCAAATCACTTCCCGATTCTTCAACCAGATTTTATAATTCGGAAGTGTGATTTTCAATGTTTTCTTATTCAATTGAGCTTTAACTGTTAAGTTAAACCAATCTGAGCATCATATGCATAATAGGAAAACAAGGATTTATTGTGCTAGGAATTAACACAACTTCTATGGAATCACCTTAACCAGTGATTTCTACCCACGAAGTTAATCCCTAGTGATTGAGTGTGAGAAGTCAAAAGAAATGAGATATAACAGAAAAAGAAAGTTTGATTAGAGTGAGCAAAATGTTTAAAAGAAAGAGCGTGTGAGAACAGAGTTAAAAGAATATCAAAACTCTGCACCAACTTTTTCTGAGCCGGGCAGACATATTACTAATGTTTCACAATTCTTTGGTGATCATTATTAAAACAGGCAACTAACCCATGCCAACTCTTGATCAAACCTCACAAACTACTCATTTTCTTCTCAACAAGAAAGTGTTTCACATTTTCAAAGGGAAAGCAGCACATTTACTATCTGATTTTCATTTGGAAAATCTGGATATTGAAAAAGAAGGAAGTCTGCCCCACCTTCGCACTTCAAACATGCACATTGAGTCTGTGTTTAACTTACTGTTGTCTCAGTGGTTTACACAAATATTGAGCCTTATAAGCAATCATCCGTGCTTAATTCTTTCTATCACAAGCACAAACACACAAGCAATTTGTTTCTTTGTCATAACGTTTATAGAAATTACCTTTCCATTGTGTGTTTGTTACACATGTTAGACCACAGTCTCATTGGATTCAAGATCATCCAATCTGAAGATCGCAATCTGAAGCTAAAGCCGAAACGTCGACTCTCGATATTAAAGTCTATGTCGTTTGTAATAAATGTCAATGTAATTGTTTGTTTATTATATTAGTTAACTTAGTTTAAATATCTATTTCTAATAGATATTAGATCTAGTTTAACTTAGTTAGTTAGTTTAGTTAGTTATAATATTAGTTACTTAGAAATAATATCTAAATATTTGATATTATTTAGGTTTATTGTTTTATAATGCAACTTGTTGTTGCAAGTTGTAGGAAGTGTGTAAGACACACTTTAGTTTAGATTTTTGTGATATCTCTATTATCTCTCTCAAAAAGATCAGATAATAATTAACACATACAAACACACACTTAAAGGTGTATTAGAGAGAAAAACAGAGAACACAAATCCAGGCTTTAATCTGATCAACCTTGTAACCATTTCTATATATCAATATACAGGTTGGTAATCGTTATTGTGTTGTTTCTAAGAACTTGATATTAGTATTGTTGAGGACCGACAATTGGTATCAGAGCCTGATTAAGATCAAATCCAGTTTTTCAGAAAAACGATCCTGTGTTCTTGTTTGAAAATCGATTTTGAGTGTTTAAGTGTTTTAGGTGTTAAAATCGATCAAGTTGTGATCGATTAGCATGCTAGATAAAGTTGTTGTTGTTTGATTTCACTTTAAATCATTTATCGAGTTCCATTTTGTGATTTTAGTGAAGAAACAGTCGAAAGCTTTAAGTCACTGTGCTATCAAATTTAATTTCGAAAAAGTGTGTGTTAGTGAGATCGAGTGCTTACATTCAGTTCTAGAAGTGATTCTAGACATAAGGGTAGTGTTTTGGTACTGCTAATCGTTTCAGGAACAAGTTCTAGTCGATTTTCGAAGTTTAAGGACGAACAATCGCAAAGCAGAAGAAGAACACACGCAAAGTCCAACTTTGCGCCTCCCACTACAAACGCAAAGTCCAACTTTGCGCTCCTCAAGTGACCCAAAAACTTCACTTTGCGCCTCTCAAGCCAAACGAAAAACACACTTCTCGCTTCAAAGAGCAATCGCAAACCTCAACTTCACTTTTCGGATCAAGTCAGAAACGCAAACCTCAACTTTGCGCTTCCAACTAGACCCGCAAACCTCAACTTTGCGCTTCCAACTAGTCCCGCAAACCTTACTTTGCGCTTACCATTAGAAACGCAAACCTCAACTTTGCGCTCCCAACTTGAAACGCAAACCTTCTATTCCACACTTAGATTTTTCTTCAGAATGGCATCCAGAGAAGCCTTTGCAATAGGAACTGACACCAAGCCACCAGTTCTCTTCAAAGGAGAATATGAATAGTGGAAGGATCGGTTTCTGAACTTCATTGACAGACATGAGCTTGGTGATTTCATTAGGACATCTATTGAAGAAGGGGTTATGAAACCAGTCATGCCGACTCGTGTAGTTGGAAATGTGCCTACTGAAGTTGAACTTAAATTTCATGAGCTACAAGATGATAACCTTAAAAGAGCCAAACGCGACAGATTAGCTAAGTCATACATCTTACAAGGAATCCCAAATGAAATATACGTAAAGATTGACAGCTACAAGGCCTCCGGCAAAGAAATGTGGGATCAACTTGAAAAGATGATGTTGGGTTCGAAGGTTGGGAATCAACTTAAAATCTCCAACTGCCTAAATAATTATGAAGAATTTAGAGGCAGGGTGGGAGAAACTTTAGAAGAAACCTATGACAGGTTTGTGACTTTGCTGAACGAACTTAGCAAGAACAAAATCCACAAATCTCAAATTGAGCTAAACGTCAAATTCCTGAGTATTCTTCAACCGGAATGGAAAAGATTTGCTAGACAGATGAAGCAGATAAAAGATCTGAATGAGATTCCACTTCATGAGGTGTATGAAACCCTCAGACAAAATGAAGAAGAGGTGGATGAAATTCTAGAAGATAAGAGACAGAAAGGAAAGACAGTTAAAGACACAGTCGCACTTGTAGTCAGGAAGAAGAAGAACAAGGCGATTGTATATGAATTAGAAGAAGATGAAGCTTATGCAAACTCTGACACGGATGAAAATGACCAACTGAAGCAAGCAATGCTTATGCTAACAAGTGCTTTTTAGAAAAGGTTATACACAATGCCAAGTTCAAATAGTCAGAGATACTCATCTGGTCTGAACAACTACATCCACAAGGAAAGGGTTGAAGGAAGCAAATATGAAGGAAAGAGATTTGAAGGGAAGCCAGAAGAAAGGAAACCTGAAGAGAGAAGGTATCAGTCTGAAGGGAAGAAATTAGAGGAGAGGAAACCAGAAGAAAGAAAGTTCAAAGCTGAAGAATCCAGTTAGCCAGAACCACCAACGTGCTACAACTGTGGCAAAACAGGCCATTATGCCAGAGACTGCCGAAGGCCAAAAGTCAGAAACTCCAACTACTACAAGAACAAGATGCTTCTTGCAAAGCAACAGGAGGCTAGCAAAGCACTGATGACTGAGGATGAATACTGGCTCGATCACTCAGATGATGAAGAAGAGGATGAAGAAAAGGATGAAGCCGACAACATGTGCTTGATGGGCCAAATAGAATCATATGCTGAAGTTGATTCAGACAATGAAGAACAAGAGGTATGTAATCTATCAGATTTAAATTTCATGAATAAAATGCATGCCATGAGTTTAAAAAAAAAGAGTTAGAATATAATCTTGAGCAAGAAAATGGTGTCATAACTGACAAAAACCAATTGATACAGAAACTTAGCAATGAAATTTCTGAGAAGAAAGTATTAATTGAGGTTTTACATAAAGATAATGACACCAACGCTAAGGAAAAGACAATAATTCTTAAAGAGAATTCTGATCTTAAGTCTAAACTGCTAAAGGCTGAGATAGATTTATATGAGCTTAAAAATTTGCATGCTTCTTGTATCAAAGAAAACTTTTCTTTATTGGGAAAATTAAAAGGTTTGGAAGAGAAGTTATACAAAATGGGTCAAACTGAACAAACTATTTTTCTGAACAAACCCAAAGAGGAAATAGAGAGATGGGGAATCGGTTATAAGAATCCTCACTGTCTACAAAAGGGGATGTCTGAAGTGCCAGGACTTTATGATCATCTTTCAATGCAATTAGCTCGCAGAATCCCTGAATTTAAAACCTTCTGGACTAAACTGTCAAAAGAAGATGAAGCCAACGAAACTGAAAAACGTTTGAAATCATCTAAAGTTCATCTTCCATTTTATTATGCGAAATTGAATAATAGTTATGATGAAAATCCAATATATCAAAAGAAGAAAACTCTTTCAAGTGATTTCTTTCAAAGTTATACTGAAAAAGAAATGGAGGCGAAACCTATTCTAGGTAAACTATATGTCCCTCCTCTCGTTTTAGAAAGTAAAATTTCTGAACTTGAGAATTCTTTATCAGATGAAAGACTTTTGATGAATATTGAGCAAAAAGTTTTTTCAACTGTGTTTTCAAATTCTGTTATTTCTAAGGCTTCAAACTCAAAGGATATGTTTGGTTCATCAAGTAAAGGATTTGATTTTCTGAACTCTAATGGTGGTTTAGATAATTGTTCTGAACAATTTGACTTTAATGCAAAACTTCCTAACCATTCATCGTTTCTTAAGAAATCTTCAAGAAAAACCAGTATGCCTGTGAACAGTGCAAAATCAACTAAAGTTTTCGTTGATAAATCAGTCTCTGTGAAAGCTAAGAATGCTAAAGGTAAGAATATATCTCAGCATTCACAGAAACCAAACATACTGGTAATTCTAAGAAGAAGCAATCGCTTGTTGCTTCAAGGTCTAACTCACCAGTTTCACATGTTTCAGATCTGAGCAAGCAAAGGCCAGAAATAAGTTCTCAATGGCAACCGAAACGGAAGCTTGACAAGACCGTTTTATCGTTTAATAGTGTTAATTGTAGTAAAACTTCGCTTAGTAAAGATGTCTTAATTGCTGATGTTGCTCTTTTGAACTCAAAACTTGTTGTTTCTCGTAAACAATATACAATGAAGCAATTATTTCAGTTATCTTTATGTGCTAGAAAGTCTTCTATTTATGATAAACATGTTTCTATCTCTTGTCAAGATTCTGGAGATTGGTTTGGAAATTACCATGTGCATTCATATCATACTAATTCTTCACATACATTTCAAAAGAAAAGAGGACCCAACTTGAAATGGGTACCAAAATCTTGTGCTAACACAGCAGGACCTAAATTCCAGTGGGTACCTAAGGCTAAATCTGTGTTGCAGGCACACAAAGCTTAAAGAGAACTCGACTTCTGATTATGTACAGATCAGGACTCGTTCTTCAATGTCAAAATAGGTTTTTGGATAATGCAGTTCAAAACCCGAACATCAAAGTCAAAATAGGCTTTTGAACAAATCAGTTCAAGACCCGCACTTTGATAATCAAAGTGATTATTCCAATGTTGTCGTATAAATCTCTAAATTTTTAATTTCTCTTATGCAGACTAGTCATACATGGTTCTTGGACAGCGGATGTTCCAAGCACATGACAGGGCAAAAAGAGATATTGTCCAACTTTAAAGAAAAATATTGCGGAACAGTTAGATTCGGCAACGACCAGTTTTCATCAATCATGGGATATGGTGATGTACAACATGACAATGTCATTATCAAGAAGGTGAGCTATGTTGAAGGCTTATGACACAACTTGTTCAGTATAGGCCAGTTCTGTGACAAAGACTTAGAGGTCAACTTCAAAGCCAAGAGATGTTCAGTTCGCAATGAAGAAGGCGAAGAACTCTTGGTCGGTACTCGAGAATCCGACCTCTATACAATCAATTTATCAAATGTCCAGACTGACAAGCAAGTTTGTCTACTGACGAAAGCATCGATGCAACAAAGTTGGTTATGGCATCGAAAGCTCTCTCACCTCAACTTTTGGTACATCAACAATCTGGTCAGTGGAAAGCTCGTCAAAGGACTTCCAGAGCTCAAGTATGAAAGAGAACATCTTTGTGCAGCTTGTGAAAAGGGCAAGATGAAGAGGGCACCTCATAAACCGAAGCCTGAACCAAGTACCAATGCTCCTTTAGAGTTATTGCATATGGACTTATGCGGTCCGATGCGAACTCAAAGCTTAGGTGGCAAGAAGTACATACTCGTGATCGTGGACGATTACTCGCGATACACATGGGTCAAGTTTCTACGTTCAAAGGATGAGACACCTGATATTATCATTACATTCCTAAAGACGACCCAGGTGAATCTGCAGAAACCGGTCAAGTTTCTTCGAACAGCCTTGGGACCTAACAGTTTGTAATAAATGTCAATGTAATTGTTTGTTTATTATATTAGTTAACTTAGTTTAAATATCTATTAGAAATAGATATTAGATCTAGTTTAACTTAGTTAGTTATTTTAGTTAGTTATAATATTAGTTACTTAGAAATAATATCTAAATATTAGATATTATTTAGGTTAATTGTTTTGTAATGCAACTTGTTGTTGCAAGTTGTAGGAAGTGTGTAAGACACACTTTAGTCTAGATTTTTGTGATATCTCTCGTATCTCTCTCAAAAAGATCAGATAATAATTAACACACACAAACACAACAAACACACACTTAAAGGTGTATTAGAGAGAAAAACAGAGAACACAAATCCAAGCTTTAATCTGATCAACCTTGTAACCATTTCTATATATCAATACAGGTTGGTAATCGTTATTGTGTTGTTTCTAAGAACTTGATATTAGTATTGTTGAGGATCGACAACACACGGTAACTTAGTGTTACTGACAGGCAAGTGAACTGATTCATTAGTTGATTCAGGTGTTACACGACTACTTTGTCTAGATTTGCAAAGATCTAGATGAATATCTTATGAATTGACGAATCAGAGGCTCCGAAAGATAGACATTTCTTACAAATATTTTTGATGAAGTCGTTGCAATTAACATCAAAAAGGGGGAGAATGACTACACAAGAAATGGCAAAGATCACATGTTTCAAGAATCACGTCCAAAATTGAAATCTTCAAAAGCAAGTATTCTGAAGACATGCTGATTTCAGAGCTAGAGAAATAGATTGCATCTTCTGAGCTGAACAAGAAGACTGAATTGCTAAAGTCTTTTTAGTAATGATCTTGATCCAAAGGGGGAGATTGTTAGATCACATATCTACTGGATTCAAGATCATCCAAACTGAAGATCGCAATCTGAAGCTAAAGCCGGAACGTCGACTCTCGATATTAAAGTCTAATGTTTATTTGTAATAAATGTCAAAGTAATTGTTTGTTATTGTATTGTTTAAGTAATTAATCTAGTTAGTTAGTTATTAGTTCAGTTAGTTTATTATAGTTAGTTATTTAATATCTTTGTAATAGATATTATCTAGGATAATATCTATATATTAAAGTATCTAGATATTTAGTTATAAGGTAGATTAGATTGTGTATCTCACAACAACTCTCAAGATCAGATATTATCAAGAACACAAAAACACACATATCCAAGAACACACACACTTACGATGTAAAACACAGAGAGAAAACACGAGAGCTTCAAACCGAAAACCATGTAATCATCGATTGTTATTAATCAAACAGGTTGGTAATCGTTTATGTGTTTATTGTAGATAAAACTTGATAGTATTGTGGACCGACAGTTTTTATATAATATGAAGCTGCAAAATCCAGGTACACGCACTAAAATAAGAACAGATTCTTACGGACGCTTTGAGATGTGTTTTGCCGCCCTTGGTTGCACGGTACGTATTGCTATGTCATGTTTTTTTTGCTTATTATAAACTATAACCTTTACAAACGTAAATCATATACTTTTTTGCAGATCCGGACTTTCTTGACAAACTGCGTCGTGTCCTTGTAATAGACGCCGCTCATTTGAAGGGCCGTTTCTTGGGTACAATGTTCTTGGTGGTTGCCATGGATGCAAATAATAACATTGTGCCCATTGCTTTCGGAGTGGCTAGGTCCGAGACCGGGGAGGAGTGGACTTGGTTTTTGTCCATGTTGAGGGAATGTATCGGATAACCGGAAGGCTTAGTGTTTAGAAAAATCGAGCATTTAACCCTCTAGACCCTAACCACGACTGTGACATGCGATTGTGACATCTCAATCGCATGGAAAGGTCTCCCAAAGTGTACCGAAAGTCATTTTATCCCCTTGGCGACCTTGACATGCTATAGTGCCACTAGCACAGTCATCGAGCACTATAGCATGGCCCGTACCACGAGTTTTTCGAACGCTTTCTCGACCGTTTTCCCGACCTTTTTCCCAGACATTCCTCGACCATTATCTCGGTCGTTCCTCAATCTTCCTCTTGGAACATTTGATGTTATCATGCCAGTCATCATGCCATTGTCACAATTCCATGGCACATTCGCTAGGACGACCGAACACTCGGTAACGCCGGTGCTATTGTGACATATGTCACAAATGCATGGCACTATAGTCGAGACTACCACACTTTCAGTATCATTGTTGCTATTATGACAGATGTCACAACCACATGTCACTATAGCTGAGACGACCATACTCTTAGTACCATTGGTGCTATTGTGACAAATGTCACAACCACATGGTACAATAGCCGAGACGACCATACTCTTAGTACCATTGGTTTTATTGTGACAAGTGTCACAATCACATGGCACTATAGCCGAGACGACCATACTCTCAGTACCATTGGTTCTATTGTGACAAGTGTCACAACCACATGGCATTATAGCCGAGACGACCATATTCTCAGTACCATTGGTGCTATTGTGACAAGTGTCACAACGACAAGGCATTATAACCATACTCCATATGTGATTCTTCCATTACCGATTCACTCAGTTCAACACTTTTTCTTCAATTAGGATAAAATTAGGATGTTACATCACCCTAATTTGTGCAAACCGTACAAACTAAAGCCAACCAATCATATTTTTTTTTCACTTTTTCTTAATTATGAGGATTGATTAGTCAATAATATATGAAAAATATTTAATCAAGAATATATGAGGGTTGATTAGTCAAAAATATATTAAACAAGTTTCATTAGAATGAGAAAAATACATGAAACAATTTCATCAAGAAAAGAATTACATGAAACAATTTCATCAAATTAAACAATTTAATGAAACAATTTCATTAAATTAACCAATGATATCGAAGGTTTGCACAGTTTGCACAAATTATTGTGATTTGTATTTGATCCTTCCCATATATATATGTGTTTATAAATATAATTAACTTAATATACACATTCATTAAATTTTAATTTTTAAAAAAAAATGGCAGATATGTGTAAAAACTATAAAATACGATTCACTTAATGGGTTTTTTGACGACCGCTAGAAAGAACGGCTAAATATTAATGTTTTTACAAACTACAATGGACCTCTTGTATTTTCAAAACTGTAGGAACAAAACCATTACAAATGACCAACTACAGGGACAAGTTTGTAGTTTAGTCTATACATTTTTTTGAAAATTTCTCTTGTGTAAAAGAGACAACCAATATAGTGAGTATCAGAAGCGGTAAATTCTCATTAACAATAAATCCTTTAAATAAGGATGAGTTTACAATGAAAAAGGAAACATTTAATATGGTAACTCTTAATACTTTGAGATTATTCCTTCAACTAATTCCTTGTTGAAGAAGGCATAATATCCTTCAACACTCCCCCTTTTTGCCGATTCAAAAAGAGAATGGTGCACTACCGTTTGCCTTCTTAAAACCTCATGTTAAAATAAAAACCCAGTGGAAAAAATTAAAATAGGACGAAAAAAAGAGTACAACACACTCGTTTCTTTGCATATGTACAAAAACTCACATTTGCCACGGTTAAAAACCGTGGCCATAGGCCTTTGGCCACAGTTTTTTTTTCAATCGAACTGTAGCCTATTCTTGCGTGACCATTGATACGTTTTCGCCACGTTTAAAATGAATCACCATATCAAATAAAAAAACCATAGCTATAGCCTAAAACCCGTGGCTATAAATGTATCTAATATTTAAGTTACTTGAGCATTTTTACTATAACCGTAGCAATAAACTATTTATCGCCACACAAACTCACGTTAAACGTGGCCATTAACTACCTTTTGGTTACACAAAATAAACAAAATCATGGCAATAAATTATTTATGGCCACACAATTTGTTTTTAACGTGGCCAATGATTACCCTATAATCACGTATATTTATTTTAACATGGCAATAAACAACTTATCGTCACACAAATTTTATTAACCGTGACCAATTCATAACATATGGTTACCATAAAATGTTAGAACCATGGCTATTGTTTACTTTTTGGTCATAAAATAACTCAAAAACATAGCCATAAACAACTTATAGTCATGCAATTCATGACATATGGTTACACTTAAACTTTTGAAGCGTGACCATTAATTATTTTTTGGTCACGTAAAATAACTAAAACCGTAGCGATAAACCGGTTATAGCCACAATTTTCATATTAGCCATTATCAGTTCATATCATTTGGTTACACTAAATTGTTATAAATGTGGCTATTGATTAACTTTTGGTCACATTAGTTAACTAAAAGCGTGACTATAAACCACTTACAGTCATGCAAATTTTACATTAACCGTGGCCATTTCATGACATATGGTTACGCTAAATTGTTAAAATCTTGGCTATTGATAGTCTTTTGGTTACACGAAATAGCTAAAACCGTGACCTAATACTATTTATAGCTACACAAATTATATATTAACTGTCGCTAATTAATTACATATGGTGACGTTGGATTGTCAAAATTGTCACTGTTGGTACCTTTTGTTTACACGAAATAATTAAAATTGTGGCCGTAAACTATTTATAACCACGAAAATTTCATATTAACCGTGGCTAATTCGTGACATATGGTTACGTTGAATTGTTAAAACCGTAGTCATTGGTTACCTTTTTGTCACATGAAATAACCAAAACCATGACAATAAACTAGTTATAGTCACACAAATTTCATAGTAAGCGTGGTCAATTCATGATGTATGGTTACGTTGAATTTTAATAATCGTGGCTATTTATTGCCGTTGGTCACGTTAAATAACTAAAACTGTGGCAATAAATTATTTACAGTCACATAAAATTTATATCAACCATGGTCAATTCTTGATGTATGGTTGCATTGAACTGTAGAACTGTGGCTATTGGTTGTCTTTTGGTCACACGGAATAGCTAAATTATAGCCATAATCTACTTTAAATAATGCAAATTAATCGTAGCATGCACTTGATCATGACCAATTAACCTTTGGCAACGATTTTTAATAATGTATAACAAAATGATAAATAAAAAATTAATATAATAATTAATTGAAAAACATTTAATAATTATATTAATAATCATATGAATAAGTAATAATAATATGAATAAGGTATAACGTCAAAGACAAACTTATCACTAATAGTTCTCTAATATATTAGACTTTTGCTTATTCAGAACACTTCTCGTATGTTTCAGCTTCTGCAACTTGCCCACAATTGTATAATTTTTCTTTCACTTCGGAGAATTTTGTCTCTCATGTTGATGAAATGTTGGTTCAGACCTACAACAAGAATAATATTGCATCTTATTACACTTGTAGAAACTTTATACTAATAGTTTTTAATAATTACTAGTTGCATACCTGAGCTTTGTTGCATGATGCAAAGTTTCTTATAAACCGATAATGAAATATAATCATACCTTTAATAAAGTTCAAAAAACTGTATGCCTATCCAGGTTTCAAAGAACAAACAAATTATAGATATGTAATAAATAAATCATATGAACTAACCTTGGTTTCAAAAGAAATGAAATTTTGAAGCGAAACATTACCTTCGAGAGTGAATTTAATTGCAAAAGGCTATTTTCATAACCAATGCTATAAAACATAGATCCCGATCACGTCTCCTTACAAAAAAACCATCAAGTTCATCAGAAGATTTAAAAGAAGACATCTCCTTGCATAATTGATATATTATCAATCTCTATGACTTGCAATGCAATGCTTTGCAAAGAAGACAAACATATTGTGTGCATGGGTTTAGTATTTTTGAGAAATACTAAAACCTAAGGTGCATCACATGTTGATCCTAGCAAAACAAAATAAAGAAACAACTTCAAAAAAGAACATTGTCAAAGCATTTAAACCCAAATAAAATTAATTTGCTTTTGGCCAAACTCAATTGGGATGCCATATTCTATGAACAAATATACAAGCATAAAAATATTAAAAAGTGTAAATATAAATAAGGAAACTTACTCGAATTCAACATATATCAAGTATCGCTTACTCTACTATGTTATTAATTTAGAAATCTTATATATCCAAACAACAAAAAAGCTATTACTAGTTTAATGAAAGCCTTGACATAATTACAATTTGTTGGCACAACGATAACAAAATCAATCTATGTTAGCCACAAGAATGGGTAAAATTATAATTGGGGAATGATGTATTTGGGAGATAGCGATATATTAGAAACAATAAATGAAAAAAAAACAAATGAGGGAGGCTAACACCGTTAAATGCCTGCTATCTATAAATAGAAACAAGTTACTTGGATTCAGATCGTTCAGCAGTAGCAGACATAGAATTGCTCGAACAAAGAAACCATTTGGATGTAATTTGTTGGTTTTTAAGACCAAACATCAAACACAATACTGATTTAAATCAAAGTTGTGAACATCAAATACTTGATATATTCATTTAAATTATAGAAACTCAATTGTTCACTAAGATATAAGACATAAAAGAAAAGTACCTTGATTCCATTGATAACCGGTTGAGAACGAGTGGGTTGATTGACCCATCCTAACCGGTTGAGAACGAGTGGGTTGATTGACCCATCCTAATAGATTCAAACTCTTAACATTTTCAGTTTGTTCGTTGTTTAATATGGATGGTGCCATTTTAAAAAGGGAAAGTTGCACATATGGTTTCATATCCATGCTGCTCATTCCATCGTATCCTTCTAAAACAAGACAATCTTTAAAAGAAATTAATAAAGTTATCAAATTGATGCAGAAAGTTGGTAGCATACTCTTTCATTTAATTATGATCTCTAGTCCATGTTACATATGAATGACCCAAAAATCACAACTTTTACCATTATTTGAGTACTAATTATTTGATTGCTATGGACTTTAGTTCTCTGTTTTGTATCCGGCTAAAAGGAATGAATTCTTATAACCCCCATTCATTTTTCCATATGTATTAAAGTAATATTTTACAATCCAAAGGATAAAAGCATGTCATAGTCGGATAATCCACATTTGGCAAGGGTTGCAAAAACAAAGAATGTTGTATGTATTTTCCTTCTTTTTTCTTCTTAATCATCAAGTATGTGGGTGGTGAACTTGACTGCCTCTGTATTATGTACTGTCATGCAAACAACTACAATGTTGAAGTTTATTGGTCCTTATGAAGTATTTTATTTAGGAACAAGCTATTTAAGAACTTAAAGTTTCTGATTCCAGAACCACAATCTGATTAGATATCTTGGTCTGAACCGACTTCAGTAAATCCCCATTTCCACATTCTTGAATCAAGGGAGTTCAATAAAACTGAGTCACTTGTTTAACAACAGACTTGTCAACATTGCCTAACTTTTGTGCATCCAAGGATACCATAACCATGAATTTAAAAAACGCATTTCATCAATGACGTTTATTATATTCTCACCTAACCATTTCTTTTGTGTTGAGTTGGTCCAAAAGGCAAATGGGAACTTCTACTCTTTGCTAAAGGTACCTATAGAAGTCCACGACTATAATCTCCATTGATGAAACCATATTGCTTGAATAAACGGGACACGACGTTACATCTTTATTTACTATGAGTAGGAAAAACAAATAAGAATGTTAAATGGGGATAACAAAATGTAGAAACTACTTCAAACATGTTCCATAACATTACCATAAGTCATTGAACTTTGAACCCCATGTATGGAATCCGGTTGCTTTCGATGCCCAGAAGAAAGGGAGAGTTTCATCCAACATGACTACTTGCAAGTATTTGGTATTCTATGTTTCTTCTAAAGCTAAAAAAACATGCTAGAATCAAGAATATGTCATGTATGAAGAGCATGTAGGCACGGGCATCCATGTTCCAACTAAGCATCCTTATAATCTAACTCCTTTGTTAGAGATCTACCTGAACCAACCAAAAGAAAATGACCATGTATATTAAGCACCCTTATTTTCGAACTCCCAATTTTAGAGATCTAAATATTCCAAGACCCCATGAAGAAAAATTAGAGTATTAACTATTAAGTAACATATTACATAATAAGCACGCCTCTCATCAAATACAATCTATACTTGGTGTAACAATTGGAAGGATATCCCAATTTGTTAACCAAACCTACTTCAAAAGCCTATCAAATATCTTAATTCAAACACACCAAAGTTGACACAAACCTAAACAAGGTAAACAACGACTAAGTACAACATACACATATACTATATAAGAAAACAACACTTCTTTTATGTTGGCAAATATAAACTACACGAGCTTGTTACTTTTGCATAGTTAGCATTCATAAGAACACAGTACAAAGTGAAACGTTGAAACCCATTTTTCTCGAGTAGTTTTGTACTTTACAATTAAACCTGATGAGCTTTAGGATTTTGAGCAGATGAAATAGAGGTTTTGTTTTCTAAAATAAACCTATTACTTGGTTCTCTGTTATTCAAATGGATTTACATTTTAATGAGATTCTTCATGAAGTTACGCAAAGATGTGTTGTTCTACTTTTAATTTATGTAGGTTGCATGTTTGTTTCTATGCAAATGGACATTTGTATGTAAACTGGAGATATGATCACAAGGTATGTGAAATTTTGTAACGAGATTCAATCTCTATATTTATCAGCAACCATTCTTTTTTAACCCCGTCACTCTTAAAATTCTTATGATATCATGGTGTGTCATTTGAAGTCCTTGTTTGCAACTCCAACAAAGAGTTTTGTGAACAATGTTACTTAGAAAATATAGAAAAGTTGATATAGTGGATAACGAGTCTGGTAACTTTGGTTTGTTACACTTTTCCTGCTCTTATATTACCTTTTTATTTCACAAAACCAATTCAATTTTTGTTTACTTGTTCTATCTTTAAGCATAAGAAGGAAGTTTAATGGATGTATGCTCTCATTTTTAGCATGTACATGTGGCGTAGTAATGGCCACTTGGAGTCGTATCTAAGTATCTAAGATCCCAAATCGATAAGCATCAATCATCCTATTCAAAGTGCCATTTGCACCATATTCGCTTTCATGATCTTATGGTTTTGCATTTTCGTTTAACTTATGTTTATTGGTAGTTATATTGATTTTAAGAATCTATCAATTGAAAATTCAATCCAAATACTAGAACAAACATGATATATGAGCTCAACTTTCTCAATCTTGATGGTGGCAAACTTTCATGTGGTGCAGTATTCATCGAGCTCTTTTTATCGTAACCTTAGTATGGCTACATTGGTTCTACTACATCTTCGGTCCCTTCTCATCGTGTCCGTCATCTTGCTCGTGACACGTGTTATGTTATTTTCAGTTATGTAGAGAAGACTAATGATTTGAATGATATAAAAGAGAACATTTGGATCGTTCTTAGGTGCATGGTTCATTATTTGATAGAGAAAAGACTGCAATTATTTGAAATAACTACTTTTAGAGAAAGTTTTTGGAACATCTTCTAAAGATTATGCCAATTTGGGAATAATCAAGATTTCACAGAAAAAAAATATTGAAACTAATACAAAATAGGTAAATTCAAAATCTAGCTCATGGATTCAAAATAAACCATGGCCATATGATGTTTAACATGACTATACATAACCCTAAAGCCAAACATATTTAGTTTAGCTGTGCCATTAGTTATAATTACACTACAAAAGAATCATATTAATTAACCATGATCAATTTGTTAAATATAATTACGTTTAATCTTTATAACTATGATTATTCCTTTCCTTTTGGTCAAACAGAATAATATAAAATGTGGTCAATTCATGACATATGCTTATGCTTAATTTTCAGAACTGTTCCTATTAGTTACCTTTTGGTCATAAAATATAATAAAAATCCTAGCTATCAGTTATCTTTTGGTCATACAATAAATATATGATCGAGACCAATAAGTTACATTTTAGTCATACAAAATGAATTGTTTGAACCATGGCTAATCGCAACATATACTTTAATCATGCAAAGTTTATATTAATCGTAGGCAATTCATGATACATAATTACACTTAATTTTTATAACGATGACTATTGGTTAGCTTTTGGTCACATAAAATAATAAAAAATCATGGCCAATTCACGACATACAATTATACTTAATATGTAGAATTATGACTACCGGTTACCTTTTTGGTTACACAAAATATTAAAAACCGTAGCCAAATTCATGACATATAGTTACGCTGAATTTTTAGAATTGTGGCTATAGGTTACCTTTTGGTCACACAAAGTATTAAAAACCATAGTCAAAGTCATGAAATATAGTTACACTTAGTTTTTACAAACATAGCTATATGTTACCTTTTCGTCACATAAAATAAGAAAACAATGGCCAATTCAAGACATATAGTTACACTTAAATTTAGAAGCATGACTATTAGTTACCTTTTGGTCATGCGAATTACTAAAAATCATGACCATAAACTATTTATTAGTCATGCAACTGATTCATTAGAATCACGGATATTTGTTATCTTTTTGTGACAATAAATTATTTTAATCGCGGTTTTAGCCATACTAATAGCTACACATATTGCATATTAACTGTGGCGAAATCATCACATATAGTTACGTTTCATATTTATAACCGTGACTACTGGTTCCTTTTGGTTACACAAAATAATAAAAACCATGAATATTAACACCGTGACTTTTGGCCATGTTTTACAATTTTTCGTGGCTATATATTTATTTCTTTTGGTCATGGAAATTTTTCTTTATGTGGCTATATGTTGGTCTATGGTCACGAATAATAACCATCAAAACATAAAACCACGGTTTAGACAAAAACTATGACTATATGTCTGTCTATAGCCACATTTTTTTGTGACTACTTGCCACGGAAAAAAAAATTGTGGCCGTAAAGAACCATTTAGTCACTGTTTTAGCTAAACCATGGCATTATGTTTAAACATTTTTTGTAATGGTCACGGTTTTTGAGTTAAGTCGTGGCTAACACAATACTCAAACTTTATTTATGACTTTTAGCCACGGTTCTAAACCCAACCGTGACTAACTTCAATTTTAAAAACCGTGGCAAAAACCCATTTTTGTACTAGTGAGAGTAGACTCCCCTTTTTGTCTACTACTCCCCCTGATGCATACGTTAATCAAGGGTGTTTGGAAAGTCCTCGCATTCCAATGATTTCCATGTGTTTCTCAAATGTGGCCTTAGGCAGTGATTTGTCAAACAAATCAGCCAAGATCTCCTCAGACCTTACTTGATTAACTTAAATCATAAGGATAGCCTGTTGTTGCTTGTTGCTGATATGGAAAAACCTCGGCAAAATATGTTTTGTATTGTCACCCTTGATATATCCTACTTTCATTTGTTCAATACAAACTGCATTATCTTCATAAATGCATGTAGAATTTTCGGTGGTAGAACTTAAATCACTAGCCCCTCAAATATGTGTAATGAAAGAACTTAGCCATATACATTATCGAACAGCCTCATGTACAACAATAATTTCAGAATGGTTCGATGAGGTATCTACAAGGGTTTGTTTGGTAGATTTCCAAGAAATCGCTGTGTTCCCAATTGTAAAAATGTATCCTTTTTGGGAACGACCTTTGTGTGGGTTAAAGAGATACCCAACATCAACATATCCTACTAATATATCATTTGGGGTTTCACTGTAGGGGATGTCGCTTTCTTCGTTAATATTTCTAACATCTATTGTAATCCCATTTTTTTCTTTGTAGGTAAAGAATTAACCCATGTTTATGGTCCCTTTAAGGTATTGAAACATATTATTGATGTCATTCCAATGACGTTACGCTGGGGCAAAGCTAAATCTAGCTAGCAACTTCACTGAGAATGTAATATCAGGTTGAGTACATTGTGTTAAGTATAATAATGCGCCTATTTCACTTACAGAGGGAATTTCATCTCCCAACACCTCTTCCTCATCATCCTTTGGGCGAAATGGATCTTTATTTGTATCCAAGTTTCGAGAGATCATGGGAGTGCTAGCTGGATGCGCTTTATCCTTATTAAATCGCCTGAGCATTTTCTGGATATAAGCGTACTGGTAGATAAGTATTCCATAAGCTCGGTGTTCTAGTTCTATACCTAGACAAACCCAAGTTTTCCCAAGATCTTTCATCTCAAACTCAGATTTCAAAAAACTTGCAATATCTCTTATTTCATCAAGAGTACCTATTATATGTCAGAAAACAAAAACACGGCTGAGCACAAGGCTCAGTGAATGGATTATAATATAAATTCGTAAATAATAATGAAAACATTGATAACGAAGCGGAAGACTTAAAATTTCAATTCGAAGAAAGTTCTTGAGACTGAAGTTCATAATTCATTTAAATCAAAAGAAACGTTCGGTAATATAATCAAAAGCAATAATCTCAAGAATAGTTCACACTTTAACTTCAAAATGTAATATAAATAAAGTTCGTCAATTCCAGTCGTGTTCGTGGGGTGATCAGCCACACGAACTGGGTCAGCATGCAGGCACACACAACGAGTCCCCCGTGAATTTAACCACGGTCACATATTCTGTGGGTAAAATTCTAGAATCGATTCATCCGCCTTGGAGCCAACAAAGTCAGCCAAGTCCCCCAGAGTGGGTTCACGTAAGCCACACAGGCTTAACTCTGGTGGACCGTCATCTGCAGGACGCTATGACAACAAAGCCGTCATAGAAGGCATCCCAAATAATGTGCCCATTTATTGGGTTATTCTAAAATCAACTAAAACTAAACAAATGTCACTTACCCAAATGGCGATCATAGAAATTATAATCTATATACTTCACAATTTTCATAAACAATCTCATACGAGACACATTTTAACTAAACATCAAAATGTTCAAACAATTGATTCAATAAATCAAATTCAATGTGTATGTGTGTGTACAATTTTGTATTTGTTGATCATGTTCGGTTGATCAATCACGAGGCGGTGAACCACCTTTCGGAAGGGTCAACTACAACAATTAGTTGCCTACGATTCAAAAGAAATGAAATCCATACCTTAATTGAATTGAGATTATCACGCAATCAATCGATCCTCACAACGAACTTTAACTCGTTCGATTGCCTATTTAAACCACCAATTATTATTAATCGCATAACCTAAAACTCAATGGTTATTATCCTAAGCTTAACCACGAAATTATATTCTCTTAGACATTAAACCGATCACTTGGTGTGTGGTTAAACATCTAGATATAAATATCACCGTTTTGATTCTAAACTTAACCCGTTTGTAATTTTGACAAAAAAAAAACATTCCTAAACATATATTTGATCGTAACTTTGCAATGATACAACATAATCTACCAACCAACTTCAACTATCCAAACTTACCAACTTAAATAACATAAGAAGAAATTTATACCTCGTCACGTAGATTCCGAATATTTAATCGTTTCATTGATTTGCTTCACGAATTTAATAGAAATTTAGAGAGAAGTTGAGAGTTTGAAGTTTTAGAGAGAGATAGAGAGGACATGGCGGTGTTTGGTATTGAATCACAGGGACGATAGATTGTAGTTTACTCTTATATATTAATATGGATTTGTTTTTTTTATATTTAAAATCTATACGTAATATATATATGTATATATATATATATATATATAAATATAATATTTACTTATTTCTTTTAATAATTATTAAGAGTTTGGATATATAACGGTTTTAACCCGTCAACTATCTTTGGTTGTTAGTTTTAATTACGGTTCATTTCGGGTAAGAAGTAATTATATGTTTTTAAACCGAGTCTTACAATTATTCCTCCCCTTAAAAGAGATTTAGTCCCCGAAATTGAATTTAGACAGGAAATTTAAATCGATTAAAGAACTCGGGGTACTCTCGTCGCATATGGTCCTCAGTTTCCCACGTCGTCTCACGTTCAAAGTGCTTTTTCCAAAGAACCTTTACAAAAGAAATCACTCTCTTCTGTGTACCTCTCTCATCAGGATCAATAATCACTTCAGGTTTCTCGTGATAAGATATATCATATTCTATGTGCTCCATGGGATATTCAATGATGTGTAAGAGATGATAGTTTCACCCTCGGAGTGAAGAGACATGAATACGTTTTGTACGTGAGATAATTGCGGGGGTAAAGTTAATCGATAAGACACAACTCCAACCCCTTCAAGAATTCCGAAAGGATTAATGTATGTCGGGCTCAACTTTCCTTTGAGGCCAAAATGTCTGATGCCACGAGTTGGGGAAACCTTTAAGAAAACTTTATCTCCCGGTTGGAACTCATAGGTCGATGTCGCTTGTCGGTGTAACTCTTTTTACGAGCCTGAGCCTCTTTCATCATTTAACGTGCAATTTCGACCTTCTCGGTAGTAACTTGTACCAATTCTGGACCTTCGAGAATACGTTCTCCAACTTCATTCCAACAAGTCGGTGTTCGACATTTTTGGCCATAAAGAGCTTCATACGAGGCCATGTCGAAACTCGACTGCCAGCTATTATTATAGGAGAACTCTATTAGGTACAAGTAACTATCCCAACTTCCATGCCATTCCAACACACATGCTCGGAGCATATCCTTCAATGTTTAAATCGTACGTTCAGATTGCCCATCAGTTTGCGGATGTAAGGCTGTACTAAAATTCAAACGTGTGCCCCAAGCTTTATGTAAACCTTACCAAAATCGAGATGTAAAACGTGGGTCTCGATCGGAGGTTTTTCGATACATTAGTGTCATGAAGACGTACAATCTCACGTTGGAATACTTCCGTCAATTTATCAATTAACCAAGTTTGTCGGATAGGAAGAAAATGAGTCGATTTCGTCAGTCGGTCAACCACTACCCAAATTGCATCGTGTTACAAGGTTGTGCAGGGTAGTCCGACTACAAAATCCATAGTTATATGTTCCCATTTCCATACGGGAATGTTCAGTGATTGGAGAAGATCACCCGAACGTTGATGTTCACTTTTAACTTGTTGAAAAGTGAGACAACGGGCTACAAAATCGGCGATATCTCTCTTCATTCTAACCCACCAGTAATGGGTCTGTAAGTCGCGATACATTTTTATTGTACCCGGGTGAACAGAAAACATAGATTTGTGAGCTTTGGTCCGAATCTGATCTTTAAGCTCCAAGTTATTCGGAACACAAAGACGATCCCGAAACCACAACACGTGATCATTATCGATCTTGAATTCCGAACTAACATTCTCTTGTGCTTGCGGGATGTTTGCCCATAATTCACTGTCTTCTTGTTGGGCTTCTTTGATCCGAGAAATTAGAGTCGATTCTACCATTAGATTCGATAGAATTTCCATTTGCGAACTCGGATAGATTTCCAGTCCGAACCGTTCAATTTCCAAATCCAACTCTGTAGGAACAAGTAAAGAAGAAACATGTTCCACGGCTTTACGACTTAAGGCGTCGGCGACTATATTAGTCTTATCCGGATGATACTGTATATCAACATCATAATCCTTTAGAAGTTCGAGCCACCTTCACTAGCGCATATTTAGTTCTTTTTTAGTAAATATATATTTAAGGCTCTTGTGGTCGGTGAAAACTTCACATGTCTCACCGTATAAAAAACGACGCCAAATCTTGAGTGTGAAGATAACCACAACCAATTCAAGATCATGAGTAGGATAATTGACCTCATAAGGCTTTAATTGACGTGATGCATATGCGATCACTCTACCGTTTTGCATAAGAACACAACTGAGACCTTTCTTTGAAGCATCAATGTAAACTTGAAAACCATCGGTGCCAGATGGTAATACAAGAACAGACACGGTAACCAATCGATGCTACAGTTCCTCGAAACTAGATTCTTGTTCGGAACCCCAATTGAAGTTAACTCCTTTTCGGAGTAATCGGGTTAACTGTAGAGATATTTTAGAAAATCTTTCAACGAATTGTCTATAATAACCATCCAGACTCAAAAAAACCACGAACTTTAGATACGTTCGTAGGTCGAGGCCATTTAGTGACGGTTTCAATTTTCGTTGGATCGACTTTGACACCTTTCGCAGAGATTACGTGTCCGAGAAAAGATACTTGATCAAGCCAAATTTCACACTTGGAACGTTTTGCATATAAATTTTTCGTTCAAAGAGTTTCCAAAACGATGTGAAGATGTTGATCATGTTGCTCTCTTGACTTTGAGTATATCAATATGTCATCAATAAACACGATAACAAAGTCGTCGAGATAATCCTTGAAAACCCGATTCATAAGATCCATAAAGACGGCTGGAGTATTAGTTAGCCAGAAAGGCATTACTAAGAATTCGTAGTGCCCATAGCGAGTTATGAATGCGGTTTTCGGAATATCACAATGTTGGATACGAAGTTGATGGTACCCGGACCGAAGATCAATTTTGGAAAAGTATCGTGCCCCATGTAATTGATTGAATAGATCGTCGATTCTCGACAACGGATACTTGTTACGGATCATTACTTTATTAAGCTCTTGGTAATCAATACAAAGACGCATCGTACCGTCTTTCTTTTTGACAAAGAGAAGCGGAGCTCCCCAGGGTGAGACACTGGGTCGAATGAAACATTTCTTCAATAGATCATCGAGTTGAATTTTGAGTTCCTTCATTTCAGTTGGAGTCATTCGATAGGGAGCCTTGGAAATTGAAGAAGCTCCAGGAACTATCGATGGTAAATTCGACTTCCCGGACTGGTGGTATACCCGGTAGATCGTCGAGAAACACATCAAGATATTCGGAAACAACAGGTATGGGAGCAGAAGCAAGGAATACATGTTCGGGATCTTGTAACGAGGCTAGAAAACCTTTGTTACTTTGCTAAGTATACTGTTTCACAGTAATATAGGTTAAAACACTAACATCTTCTTTTGGAGTACCTCCTTGGAAGATTGCCTCTGGTTTGTCAATATCCCCAAACAATATTTTTTTTGGGGCGTTATAGTCTATAGTTGCACGGTGGTGTGACAACCAATCCATACCCAATATTAATTGAAAGTGGGACATATTCATTGGAAGTAGAGTGACCTCCCGTATGCCATCTCCAATAAATAACAGACAATTTGAAAATCGAGTTAACAGACAGATTGAACCACTCATAGGGTAGATATCACGACTGGAAATTCAGTGGTTTGCTCATAAGGTTTTAAATGGGATTCTAATTGTTCAGAAACAATAGAGTGTGTTGCCCCGGTATCAAACAAGGCACAAACAGATACATCGATTAAGTTAACATGGCTTGCTCAAGGTATGTAGGCATCATACTTGACATGGTCTAACAAACCACATCAACAATATTTGGCTCGCTAGTACCCCTCACTTGGTTAGAGTTTGGGTGACCCTCAGGTTGAGATCTGGATTTGCGTGGGTGACCATGTCTCGACATTCTAACACAGTACAATATCAAGATCAGAATTCAAAACAGATACGATTGAAAATCGGTAAATAGAATTAAATTCCAGTCTACCCGTTCTTATGTCTACCCAATCCTCACAGGTCAAGCCTATTTAATCTACAAGTCGAAACCTATGCTCTGATACCATATTTGTAACATCCCCCGTCCCCGTGGTCCGGAACGGGTGATGTCACGAACGGAACTTAACATAATTACACAACTAAATTAGAGATACTAATAAACTCCAAACATATATTACAATCCAAAATCTTACACTTCAAAAAGTGTTTATAAACTTAGAACGTTTATATAATAATGTGAGTCTAAGAACTCCAAAATTTCACGCTCAATCTCAAGTCCCGTCCCCGTAAACGTCACTTCGAACCTGCCGTGTCAGAAAACAAAAACACGGCTGAGCACAAAGCTCAGTGAATGGATTATAATATAAATTCGTAAATAATAATGAAAACATCGATAACGAAGCGGAAGATTTAAAATTTCAATTCGAAGAAAGTTCTTGAGACTGAAGTTCATAATTCATTTAAATCAAAAGAAACGTTCGGTAATATAATCAAAAGCAATAATCTCAAGAATAGTTCACACTTTAACTTCAAAATGTAATATAAATAAAGTCCGTCAATTCCAGTCGTGTTCGTGAGGTGATCAGCCACACGAAATGGGTCGGCATGCAGGCACACACAACGAGTCCCCCGTGAATTTAACCACGGTCACATATTCTGTGGGTAAAATTCTAGAAGCGATTCATCCGCCCTGAAGCCAACAAAGTCAGCCAAGTCCCCCAGAGTGGGTTCACGTAAGCCACACATGCTTAACTCTGGTGGACCGTCATCTGCTGGACGCTATGACAACAAAGCCGTCATAGAAGGCATCCCAAATAATGTGCCCGTTTATTGGGTTATTCTAAAATCAACGAAAACTAAACAAATGCCACTTACCCAAATGGCGATCATAGAAATTATAATCTATATACTTCACAGTTTTCATAAACAATCTCATACGAGACACATTTTAATAAAACATCAAAATGTTCAAACAATTGATTCAATAAATCAAAATCAATGTGTATGTGTGTGTACAATTTTGTATTTGTTGATCACGTTCGGTTGATCAATCACGAGGCGGTGAACCACCTTTCGGAAGGGTCAACTACAACAAATAGTTGCCCACGATTCAAAAGAAATGAAATACATACCTTAATTGAATTGAGATTATCACGCGATCAATCGATCCTCACAACGAACTTTAACTCGTTCGATTGCCTGTTTAAACCACCAATTATTATTAATCGCATAACCTAAAACTCAATGGTTATTATCCTAAGCTTAACCACGAAATTATATTCTCTTAGACATTAAACCGATCGCTTGGTGTGTGGTTAAACATCTAGATATAAATATCACCGTTTTGATTCTAAACTTTACCCGTTTGTAATTTTGACAAAAACAAACATTCCTAAACACATATTTGATCGTAACTTTGCAATGATACAACATAATCTACCAACCAACTTCAACTATCCAAACTTACCAACTTAAATAACATAAGAAGAAATTTATACCTCTAATAAGGGTTCGTCACGTAGATTCCGAATATTTAATCGTTTCGTTGATTTGCTTCACGAATTTGATAGAAATTTAGAGAGAAGTTGAGAGTTTGAAGTTTTAGAGAGAGATAGAGAGGACATGGCGGTGTTTAGTATTGAATCACAGGGATGCTAGATTGTAGGTTACTCTTATATATTAATATGGATTTGTTTTTTTTTATATTTAAAATCTATACGTAATATATATATATATATATATATATATAGGGAGAGGTTCATTTGAGAAATGGTAAATATATGAGAAATAGAGAAGTAATCTTAGTCATTCATCTGGTCAACATTTGCGGCTCTGACCGCGAAGCACCGGATAATTCCTTGTGTGGTCTGTAGAAGGTAGAGGGGTAATTTCGTAAAATACACGGGATGAGTTCATATATGAGTCTGTATGAATCACAAAGATTCATATATGAATCTGTTAATTAGTTCAACTGATTCATATATGAATCTTTGTGATTCACAAAGGTTCATATATGAATCTTTGTGATTCACAAAGGTTCATATATGAATCTGTTAGTTAGTTCAACTGATTCATATATGAATCACAAAGGTTCATATATGAATCAGTTAAAAGAGTTCAGTTGTGAATTGCACTGGTTCATATATGAACATATAATTCATATGTGAATTATACATGTTCATATATGAACACAGCCCGTGTGTTTTGTAAAATTTACGAAATTGTCCTTCTATTTTTGGGATAGCCGCAACTTTTGACCAGTCAAAGCCGCAATATTTGACTAGTCAAATCCGATCTTGACCATATGAATGGCTATGATTACTTCTCTATTTCTCATATATTTACCATTTCTCAAATGAACCAAACACTATATATATATATATATATATATATAATATTTACTTATTTCTTTTAATAATTATTAAGAGTTTGGATATATAACGGTTTTAACCCCTCAACTATCTTTGGTTGTTAGTTTTAATTACGGTTCATTTTAGGTAAGAAGTAATTATATGTTTTTAAACCGAGTCTTACACACTTGGTGGGGTTAGCACTACCGAACCAAATATCTTTCTCTTAGCCAAATAATCTAGTTCTGCCTTAATTGATTTTTTCCATTTAGGCCAGTCTTCTCTATGTTAACATTCTTCAACTGTAGCGTGTTTTGATGTCATCATGCTCTATTGTTGTTGGTTTTTACGCAACCTCAAAATACTTCCAAATATATCTCAACGAAAGTATACATCTTGATCTACTGTCGTTTTTTTAACAAGTAATAATGGTACAAGTACCGGATATCGATCCACAGGGAAGCGTGTAAAAGTTTCTCTTAAAGTCCAATTTGTAAAAGTTAGTTTCAGATGGCGAATTCGAAGAAAATCTTTTGGTTGGTTGGATTGGTTAACACTACAAAAATCAATTAAAAAGAAGCAAAGGGTACAAAGATCCATTAAAACGAGATGAATGATCCGGTAAAAAGATATTAGCATTCCTTCTTTATCTCAAAATCGATATTTTATGTCACTTAAAAGTTTTCATACATGTAAACAGTTGTCAATTGTTTAAATGTAATCTACACATAAAATATAATCTTGATTTAAATAACTAGGACAATCATGCTACATTCAAAACACCTTTTTATCGGTCTTTGTCTTAATTTTACTTTGTACCCCAAGCTAAGGCGATTAACCAAACATAGCTTGGAAAGATGTAAAGACGTGAAATATAAATAACAGAGATTGAAAATGCATGAAATAAAGAGCGAGTATTAGAATTTAGAAAATGAAACTTGTTGTGCAAGCAATGATTTCAAGAAGCGATATAAAGTAAAAAGCACGAATTATAAAAGACAATAATTAATTGACGAGAATTAAGTGTGAGAAAGTAAATGACGAGAAATTAAATTGCGGAATGTAAATAGCGATAATGTAAATTGCATAACTTAAATGACTAAAAAGTAAATGCGAGAAGGAAATCGGTAACTTGCACACTAAGGTTCAATTCAAAAATTAAAGACTTGCTCATTTCTTTTGGGAAAGTCATGTTTCGGACTTTTGAGTAATAGTGATGCGTCACAATTGGATTTATAAAAATCCAACATAAAAATACAATCAAAGGTTCCTCGAAAAGTGAAATGAGAGTTTAGAAAATACGTAATGGTATCACGCACTAATCACAAGGAACTTTCCACAAAGAAGTGAGAATCTGCCCTTGTTAAGAGTATGGAGTGAAAATGCAAAACTTGCAAAAACGATTTATAAAAGCTTAAAGACGAGAGAAATGCAATAAGTAAACGAGATGAAGAAAAGAAAACTTGGGGAATACTCCGAAGCTTGAAATTAGACTTGATGACTACAAAACACATTTCTAACCGATTATTGATGAAAAACAACAACCAATCGTAGACGACTATTACAATCTAACGTTTCTCCAATTCTTCACACACTTATTTCCCCATTGTAAAAATGGAGGAATAAGAGAGAAGAGAGAAATTAACTAGAGAATTCCTCCCAAAAACTCCCTATTAAAACTTTTTCTCCTCTTCTAAACAATAACATCACCAATCTATTTAACCTAAAAATAGATGAGTAAAATGACCAAACTACCCCTAAGGGGTTTGAGAACGTACACCTAAAACTAAAAGATTAAAACATAATAAAAATTGTTTTTCAACCCATAAATCGGCCCATGGCCTACGCAAATCGGCCTAAGGCCTCAACCAAAATATTAAATAAAAGTTGTCCAAGTTCTCGACCCAATGTGATTTATGTGTTCGGCCCACATTCATTTATACAAACATTTCGGTCCACATCCATAAAAAGTATTTACCAAAGTCCATCATATTCATCAAAAATCTTCACAAGAATCGTCCAAAAATTAGGCACATTACGTCTTCCAAATATCCTACACAAACACGACATAAAAATGAGAGATTTTTCATAATAATAAGTATAAATTCTTATCTCGTTCACCTCTTATTTCAAATCCTAAAAATCTATCTAAACCATAAAGAAATAAATAAAAGGCTCAATTTATTAATATAACTTGACACTAAAATATAACAAAAGTGATGTAAATGAGGTTAATAAATTGATCTCATCATCTATGATCTCGTGAGCAACAATATATGCAAATATACTGTTGGGTCATTGACCAACATCTTCCTAAATCGAAACGTAGCCCTGACTGCTACGCTATATGAAAATAAAGTTGTGCCTTCTCCATCAACAATTGCTTTTGGCGTAGTGGTAAGCGCTTGATCATAACAAGATTATCGTTTAGAATGACGTCATAGGAGAGAGAAAATGTTTCGTTTTTAGAAAGTATCACTGATAGAAATTCAGAGATAATTTTTAAAAACGAAACGTTTTCTCTCTCCTATGACGTCATTCTAAACGATCTTAAGAAACACTAAGAAGGTTGCACTAGAAATAGAGAATAGGGGATTGGAAGAATATAGAAAACAAGGGTTTCTATATATTTAGAAAGATAAAATGTCACATTATTTTTGTGCAAATATATGTTGATGACATTATATTTAGTTCTACTAACCCATCTCTGTGTACTCGCTTCGTTGAAAGAATGAAGAAAGAATATAAAATGAGTATGATGGGTGAACTAACTTACTTCCTTAGACTTCAGATCAAGCAAACTGATAAAGGTACATTTATTAACCAAGATAAGTACGTTAAAGATATGCTGAAAAAGTTTGATCTCACTCAAACTTCAGTGATGAAAACTCCTATGGCACCTCCTCTGAGATTAAACAAGGATCCATCAGAAAACCTATTAATGTCACTGCCTATAGAGGAATGATTGGCTCCCTGTTGTATCTTACAGCGAGCCGACCTGACATCATGTACTCTACATGTCTTTGTGCACGCTATCAATCTGAACCCAAGGAATCCCATTTGATCGCTATAAAGCTAATCTTCAGATATTTGAAAGGAACTCCTAACCTCGGTCTTTGGTATCCCAAAGATTTAGGGTTCGATCTAACTGGATATTCAGATAGTGATTTTGCAGGATGCAAACTTGATAGAAAAAGCACCACTGGTGGATGTCAACTTCTAGGAGGAAAGTTGGTAAGTTGGACAAGTAAAAAGAAAAACTCAGTGTCCACTTCCACAGTTGAAGCTGAGTACGTAGCCGCTGGAAGTTGTTGTGCACAAGTCTTATGGATGAGAAATCAACTATTAGACTATGACCTTCATCTATCAAAGTTTCCAATCTATTGCGACAGTACTAGTGCCATCGCTATAGCAAGCAATCTGGTACTACACTCAAAGATAAAACACATCGAGATCAGATATCACTTTATCAGAGATCATGTGATGAATGGTGATATTGAACTTCACTTTATCCCTACTGACTATCAGCTCGCTGATCTTTTTACCAAACCTCTTGATGAGACAAGATTTAACTTTCTCATCAGTGAGCTTGGAATGTTGAGTCTTGAAGATTAAATCTTCAGCTTTCATGCATTATGTCAGTGATAATATGTTACACTTCATCATGTAATTTTTGACTAAATATTCTAACTCTCAGGTATGTTTTCTCATTCTCTCTCACTGAATATCTCTTTCAGTAAGACGTTTTTCAAAAATCAATTCTTCAATCACTGAATTTCTTCAAGTGGTTAAAAGCTTTTTGATAAACAAATCTTATCACTGGTATTTCTCGTCAGTGATCCTTTGAAAAGAAAATTTATCTCTGAATTTCTATCAATGATACTTTCTAAAAACGAAATGTTTTCTCCTCCTATGACGTCATTCTAAACGATAATCTTTTTAGGATCAAGTGCTTACCACTACGCCAAAAGCAATTACTGATGGAGAAGGCGCAACTTTATTTACATATATCATAGAAGCCAGCGCCACGTTTCGATTTAGGAAGATGTTGGTCAATGACCCAACAATCCCCCCCCCCCCAGCATCTGCCAGTACTAACAAGATCTTCGCTAGAAGTCAATGGCTGCACAGCATGCCTTCGGCATTTAAATGCACTCCATGGGATTCGAACCCGTGAGCTGCTCTGATACCACTTGTTAGGATCAAGCGCTTACCACTACACCAAAAGCAATTGCTGATGGAGAAGGCGCAACTTTATTTCCATATAGTGTAGAAGCTAGCGCCATGTTTCGATTTAGGAAGATGTTGGTCATTGACCCAACATATACCATCAATGAGTAGGTGTGCTCAAAAACCCGACCAACCCGGTCAACCCAACCTAAATCACTGCGAAATAACTCATCCCAAAGTAACCCGATGTCTAATCGAGTTGTAAAATGTTCAAACCTTAGGTATTTGGTTGATATTGGGTTACTTTTATTTGAACCCAACCCAACCTGAAGAACTCAACATCCTTTTATTTCTTAGAACTAATATGATTGTTGAGCCTCTATTAATATGTAAATTAGAAAATTACACCACCACATATATGTATATTTTCAATCTATTTTCCATCTCTATATAACTCTTTTGTATATATAAGTTGTACCAAATGGTTGATGATGAAAAAGAAATTATGGGTAGACAAGAGAAAACAAATTATAAGAATATTTTGATGTACCAAAGTAATAACCCGAACAACCCGTACGGTTTGATTTGGTTTGGGTTGGGTTGATATTTTTCAAACCGCAAGCATTGGGTTGGATTGTTCAAATACCTTCAACCCGATCAACACAACCTGGAATGTTATTGCGTCCATTACTTTGGAGTATGTTTCCTCATAGTCAATCCCAGGGCGCTGTGAGAAACCTTGCACCACAAGACGAGCCTTATATCTTATGACTTCATTAGTCTTATTATGCTTTTTGAAAAAGACCCCTTTATGTTTTATAGGCTTTACACTTGGTGGAGTTAGTACTACCGAACCAAATACCCGTCTCTTTGCCAAAGAATCTAGTTTTGCCTTGATTGCTTCTTTCCAGTTAAGCGAGTCTACTCTATATTAACATTCTTCAGATGAGTGTGGTTCGATGTCATCGTGCTCTATGATTTCGTGAGCAACAATATATGCAACAATGCAAATATATCATCAATGAGTATGATGATCTTTCCATCAACTCATGTACATTCTTATATTTCATTGAGATTTCTTTGTTCTCTAAATCAATATTGACTTCGGAGCATCCTCCAGTAATGATTCATGGAGATAACTATAATTAGAGACAACCTCATGAGAAGGGTTTTCGGTATTGATGATAAGTTGATCGGATTGTGCCTTACTCTCATTTTTCTTTCTTGGGTGAGTATCTATGGAACCAAGTAGCCTCCCCTTTTCCTTTTGGGAGCCATGGCCTTAACCATACTTCCACTATGTGTGGTTGCAACACTATTTCCAGTGGTGTTGTGCCCCTGTTTGGGGACTTTTAACCTTGCAGATACATTTGCAGTTGGTATATGTGATCTTGTCACTTTTGCAATATCAGTGAACACATCAGGTATCGAGTCTGCTAAACTTTGAAGATTTAGTATTCGTTTCACTTCATTTTCACATTGTGTAATGTGGGGATTGAAACGAGATAGAGTAGGAACATTCCATGACAATTCTTGTCGTTCCCTTAGGAAATCATATTTCCTATATCCCCCTAAAGACGGTAATATTGTCTCATCAAAGTGACAATCCACAAATCTTGCGGTAAATAGATCACCCATCAAGGGTTCTAAACAACGGATAATGGTTCGGGATTAATATCCAACATATATATTTAATCATCTTTGAGGACCCATTTTGGTGCCCTGTGGGGGTGTAATTGACACATATACTGCAACACCAAGTTTGCGTAAATGTGAAATATCAGGCTCATATCTAGTTGGTAACTGGTACACAAAAAATGGTTGGCTAGTAGTAGGTCTAAAGGGAATAAGTAAAGTTGCATGTAATATTGCATAGCCTAAGACAGAAGTGGGTAAATTGGTGGGCATAACCAATGCCCTTGCTATCATCTGTATCCTTTTGATGGTAGCTTATGCAAGACCATTTTAGTGTATGCACATGGGGTACGGGATGCTCTACATCGATCCACAATAAACATGCAATAATCATCAAATGCTTGTGATGTAAATTCTCCAGCATTATCGAGGCATATAGACTTGATAGGATAATCAGGGTGGTGATCCCTCAAACGTATAACTTGTGCTAGGAGTTTTGCAAATGCAGCGTTTCGTGTGGACAATAGTGTGACATGCGTCCATCGTGTTGAACTATTGTCCAAAACCACAAAATACTTGACTGACCCGCATTATATATATATATATAGGTCTATAAATATCACATTGTATACGTTATACAGAATGGAATTTTTTGTTTTGTGTCCTTAGCATAGGATGGTCTCGATCGTGTCTTAACTAAGGAACAGGATTTGCAAAAATTTGGGGCATTCAAGGAGGCAGATGGTGATGATGGTGTTGCTTCTTTTTCTTTAGAAGTCAAAGGTTGCAATTTGGTAGTTTCCTATAATCTCCCTATCTTACCTTTCATTCGAAAGAAAGGGTGTCCGTGTGTATGTTTCAGCACACGTATCATCATATCACGGTCAGGTACCCCAGACGGTCATGCCAAAGCCTATATATGTCACTATCCCAAAGTTCATTATTGGTGACAAAATATGATTCAATGACTCGAATTGTGGTAAGGTACAACCCACTAGTTTGACATATTAATTTCTCTAATATCGTTTCCTTCCGTATTCATTAGAGGTGATATACATATATTCATAACCATTCTCACAGTGCATTTCAATATGATAGTCGTTGAAACGTATATCTTTGAAACTTAACAAGGTTCAATTAGCTTTTGGAGCATAGAGTGCTTCTGTGACTGTCATTTTAGTGCCATTACGCAACAAGAAAGTGGCAGATCCTCGACCAAGTATTAAATTGTATGATCTAATCATTGTAGTCATTGAGGATTTATAAGCGATTATTTCAGTAAATAATAGTCTATTTGTTAGTATTGTGTGGGTGGTCCTACAATCAACTAAGCCCTCAAGTTCTCCACGATATATTCCTACAAGGAACGGAGAATATAAATAATTAAGTTGTTTTGACGTGTTCCTTTACATCACCACCAGGTTTGGATAATATACATACGAAAGCAAAGTTTATTTAATAAACTTTAAAAGTAATTCAATAATCCAGCAATCCAAATAGTAAATTAAGTTCACTAAACAATCGGGAGAAAAAAAACAAAGAATATTGTCTATATAACTATTGTCTTTGAAAAATAGATAAGGTAGATTAGTCAAAATCCGATAGCTCTAGTGATGGATCATTGTTATTCATATGAGTGAAATCTCGAATTGTTAGGTTGACTTATGAGTCATTGCTTGTTTCTTCAAGGTAGTGAACTTCCTGTTCTTTAGACTCCCTATATGTTTTGTAGATGGCTATTACAGTGTTGCTTGCACGAAAATTCTTGTATCGGTGCCCAACGATGCCACACCTGTAGCAAAGTTCAGTTCCGTCTCTTACTGTTTTGGTAGGATCAGTCATTGGTGTTTTTCTTTTGATTGTCCTTGATTACTTGGCCAACAATTGTATCTTTATTCCATGTATTGGAAAATCCACCACGACCATTATGCGAACCTATCCATGACCCGGTCCACAACCATGCGCATAACCCTGTCCACGACCCCATCCACCTAGTGTGTGGTAGCACAAGTGTGTGATTTAGTATGCTTAGCTCGTTGTCCATTGGAGTTCTTTCCACCTCTAATCGTTGTTATTTAAAACAACCTCATTGTGTCTCTCAACCACTTGCAGTAAGTTGATAAGTTTGTTGAATCTTGTGATTCTTTTGTTATCATATTCCAACCGATATTGATTCATTAGTATGATTGTTGATGTAGGGAAAGTGGAAAGCGTTTTCTGAATCATGTCGTCTTTCGTGAATTCCTTGCCACGGAAGTTTAGACGTGCTTTAAGACACATGATTTCTTTGTTGAAATATTTTACCTTTTTGTAATCGAGTAAACGGATGTCATTCCATTATACAATTAGTTCGAGAAGTAAAAAGTCATGAATATTCCAAAATCTTCATTTTAGTGCGTCCCACAGTTCTTTGGGGGTTTTCAATTAAAACTACTTCCACTGAAGGTTGAGATCGATGTGTCGTCTCAAGAACATTAAGACATTTGCTTGTAACTTTTCTGACAGTTTGTCTGTGTTAAAGCACATATTTATTGGATTCAAGATCATAATTATCTGAAGATGGAAAACTAAAGTCAAAGCTGGAAAAGTCGTCTCAACAAATAGTCTAGGGTCCTTTTGTAATAAATAGTCAAAGTTTATTTTCCGTATTTTTCCTTTTAGTCCTTTTGATTTAATAAGTTTTTGTTTTTAGATGTTGGGCCCAAGTCAAGCCCATCTTGGTAAGCCTTTGTTTAAATTTAGTGTTTAGGGTTAATTAGGTTGAAGCTTTGTTATTGAGAGAGGTAGCCGTACGTGAGATAGAGAGAGAAAGAGAGAGAGGGCGCTCAATAGAAAGAAAACAGAGAGATCGATTCAAGCTTGTAATCCTTTGATTCTTTGGTATAATCGTATCAGGTTTGCATAATCGTTTCTGTTTATTCGTATTACTTGATTGAATCGCTTGTTATTGGGATACACAATTGGTATCAGAGCTAGTACAGATTGAATTGAATATTTTTTTTTGTTCTGTTATATGTCAAAGATTCAATTTTTAGCATTGTGTGATTGTTAATCGAGTATTTTTTTATTGCTTAGTGATCGGTTTGCTTATTATCTCGTTTGGGTAATGTTTGATTTGAGTATTGAATTGAATTTGATTGCTTATTTGGTGAATTTGGATCTGTTTGGTCGTCACGAGCACAACACTGTCCAATTCTTTGATTTTTCATAGAGTGGTTATTATTGAAATTAATTGTTAGCAATCAGTTCTAATCGTTTAATCGATCGTTTTTGCAAAGTTTGGTTGTTCAATTTTGAGTATTGATTAGTTTCTGGGTTGATTTCTGTGTTTCTGGGTCGATAAGTCTCAATAACATATCGGTCTAAGCCTATATCGGTCGAACAATATATGTCGAACTTTATCGGTCTTTCACTATTGGTCGACCACACCTTATCGGTCGACCGGTACTCACACAGTCCACCCCGGTCTAAGCATTCTATCGGTCTAAGCACTATCGGTCTAAGCACACTATCGGTCTAAACACACTATCGGTCTAAGCACACTATCGGTCTAAGCATTCTACCGGTCTTTGCACTTCCCCGGTCGAACAAGTATACCGGTCGAGCCATCTACTGTTTGCGCCAATCACTGTTCCTATCTTAGAATTTTTTTTCTGAGAATTTTTCAATGGGGACAAAGTTCTGTTCGTGATCAGATTTTTCTGAATTTCATTCTAAGATTTTCAGTATTGTGTGATTTTATCTTGATTTCTAACGATCTCATCCAGTTGATTGTATCGTATCAGATAAGTTAGACTACTAATCGTATCAGTAAGAATGTCTCGGGAAGCTCTTGCCATTGGAACAGATGTAAAGCCACCAGTACTCTTCAAAGGGGAGTACGAGCAATGGAAGGACAAATTCTTGGACTTCATCGATCGACATGATTTGGGAGATTATATCAGACAATCTCTGAAAGAAGGAATCATGACACCTCCAACCAAGGTTCTCACTGTAGCCGGAGAAAATGGTGAAGAAGAAGAGACAGAGTATAAGTTATCGATTGGTGAATATACGGAAGATCAGCTGAAGAGACACAACGGTGACAAGCTGGCAAGATCATTTATTCTCCAAGGCATACCGAATGAAATATATTTCAAGATTGATAGCTACAATGCTACCGGAAAGCAAATGTGGGATCAATTGGAGAAGATGATGATTGGATCAAAAGTCGGCAACCAGCTTAAAGTTTCCAATTGCTTGAATAATTATGAAGAATTCAAAGCCAAAGCTGGAGAATCACTCGAAGCCACTTATGACAGATTTGTCACGTTGTTGAATGAGCTCAACAAGAACAAGATCATCAAATCTCAAGTTGAGCTGAATGTGAAATTTCTCAGCAACCTTCAGCCAGAGTGGAAGAGATTCACCAGGCAGATGAGGCAGTTCAAAGATATGAACGACATTCCACTTCATGAAGTTTATGAAATCCTTAAATAGAATGAGGAAGAGGTGGATGAAATCAAGGCTGAGATGAAAAAGGCTGACAAAGCAGTTGCTGATCCAGTTGCTCTTGTAATAAAGAAGAAGTCTAAGAAGAAGAAGGTGATAGAATCTGAATCAGAAGAGGATGATAGCGAGGCAAAGTCTGACTCTGACGATTGTGAACAACTGAAGGAAGCCATGCTAATGTTAACCAGGGCTTTCCAAAAGAAGTTCTATAAAAAGCCAAATTCCAACAGTCATAGGTACTCGTCTGGTCCGAATAACTACAAGCATAAGGAGAAAGTTGAAGAAAAGAGACCAGAAGACAAGAAGAAGGATGGAGCTGATGAGTTCAAGAAGGAAGAACCGATGAAGTGCTACAATTGTGTCAGATTTGGTCATTTTGCCAAGTACTGCCGAAAACCTAAAGTCCAAAACTCCGAATATTACAAGAATAAGATGCTTCTAGCCAAGCAACAAGAGGCTGGAAAAGCATTAATGGCGGAGGATGAATACTGGCTCGACCATTCGGATCAAGAGTCTGTAGAAGGAGAGAAGGATGAGATTGCACATCTGTGCTTGATGGGGAAGAACCAGTCAGAAGCTGAAGCTGATTTTGATGATGGAGACAATGATGAGGTATGTAACTTAACTGAATCTGATTTTCTGAACCAAATGCATGCCATGATGTCTAAACTCCAAGAATTAGAGTCTAAACTGAAGCGTGAGAAAGGTGTCATAAATGAGAAAAATCAATCTATACATAAACTTAGTAATGATATTGCTGAGAAAAATGTATTAATTGAAACTTTGCATAAAAATATAGACACCTGCGCTAAAGAAAAGACTATAACTCATAAAGAGTTGTCTGAAACTGTTTCTAAGTATAGAGAATGTGAGTTTAAGTCTATAGAGATTTCTAAAAGGTATTTTTCTACTTCAAAAGAAAAGAATTCTTTAATAGACAAGGTGAATGCTTTGGAAGAGAAATTACATTCTTTAGGTCAAACTGAACACACTATTCATTTGAACAAACCTAAAGAGAAACCAGATACTTGGGGACTTGGTTACAAGAACCCACATCATCTCAAAAAGGGTATATCTGAAGTGCCTGCACTTTATGACTTTGGGTTTATGTTGTTGGCTCCTCAATATCAGAAACTCAAACCCTTTTGGACTAGTCTGTCTGAAAAAGATAAAGCCAAGGAATATGATAAAAGAAAGAACACAACTAAAGTTCAACTTCCATTTCGCTATGAAAAGTTGAATAACAGTTATAGTTCTAATAAATCAAAATTTCTTTCAAATGATTATTTTGTGAGCTATTTTGTAAAAGAGTTGGAGGCTAAACCCATCGAAGGTAAGCTTTACGTACCTCCTCTAGTTTTGGAAAGTAAAATTTCTGAACTCGAGAATACTCTTACAGAAGAAAGAATTTTGATGGACCTAGAACAAACTGTATTTTCAACAGTGTTCAAAAATACTATTTTTCCTAAATTCTCCAAGGCTTTAAATTCTGATGACAGGTCTGGTTCACTTGAGAATGATCTTAATTTCTTAAACTCTGATGGTAGTTTAAATGATTGTGTTTCTTAGTTTGATTTTTCTTCTAAACATCCTGATCATTCATCTTGTGTTGTTAATTCCTTTGGATTACCCAGTGTTTTTGACAAAGGTGAAACATCAACGAAAGTTGATAAATCAGTTTCTATGAAATCAAAGAAAGCAAAAGGTAAGAAATAAAAATCTCAGCTTTCACAGAAACCGATCCACACTGGTAAGCCAAAGAAGAAGCATTCTCTTAATTCTCATCATTCTAACTCTAAAGTTTCAAATGTTTCAGATTTGAGAAAGCAAAGGGTTGGCGTTAAGACTGCATGGATACCGAAACAGAAGATAGACGAGAAAGCTAAATCTAGTTCTAGTTTTATTTTGAATAAAAAGACTTCTAGTAAAGATGATGTGATTGTGAATGTTGCTACTTTTAAATCTAATCTTGTTGATTCTCACAAGAAGTACTCTATAAAGCAATTATTCCAGTTAGCACCATCAAATAAAAAGTTTTAAATTATGGTGAATGTGATTATGCTTCTCGTAAATATTCTGATGTTTGGGATGGTTCATATAATGTTTCATCTTATCATTATGATTCGTCTTATTATGCTTCTGGTTTTCAAAGAAAAAGCGGACCCAAGTTTAAATGGGTGCCAAAATCAAGTACTAACAGTGGAGGTCCCATTTTTAAATGGGTTCCTAAACCTCTTCTTTCCTCATTTGTTTTGTGCAGACCTGTCATATGTGGTATTTAGATAGCGGGTGTTCCAAACATATGACAGGGCAGAAGAGTATGTTGTCTAATTATATGGACAAATACTGCGGCACAGTTCATTTTGGGAATGATCTGTTTTCTCCTATTATGGGATATGGTGATGTTGTACATGAAAATCTTACGATCAAGAAGGTGAATTACGTTGATAGCTTAGGGCATAACCTATTCAGCATTGGCCAATTCTGCGACAAAGACTTAGAGGTTAATTTCAAGGCCAAGACATGTTCAGTACGCACTGAAGAAGGAAAAGAACTCTTGGTCGGAACTCGCAAGTCAAACCTCTACACCATCAACTTGTCAAAGGTCCAGGCTGACAATCAGGTCTGTCTACTATCCAAGGCCTCGATGCAACAAAGTTGGTAATGGCATCGACGACTTTCTCACCTCAACTTTCGGTACATCAACAAGTTGGTCAGTAGCAAGCTAGTGAAAGGTCTTCCAGAACTGAAGTATGAAAGAGAACATCTATGTGCATCATGTGAAAAGGGCAAGATGAAGAGAGCCCCACACAAACCAAAGCCTGAACCGAGTACCAGCTCTCCTTTAGAGTTGTTGCATATGGACTTGTGCGGTCCTATGCGAACGCAAAGCTTAGGAGGAAAGAAGTATGTGCTAGTTATCGTGGATGAATATACGCGATACACTTGGGTTAAGTTTCTACGGTCTAAAGATGAGACTCCCGATGTTCTCATTACGTTTCTGAAGACGACCCAAGTCAATCTGCAAAAACAAGTCAAGATTCTCAGGACTGACAACGGCACAGAGTTCATGAACAAGATAGTTGAAGAATATCTCAAATCGGTCGGGATATCACATCAATACTCTGCTGCTCTCACGCCTCAACAGAACGGAGTCGTCGAAAGGCGAAATCGTACACTTGTCGAGGCCGCTCGAACAATGCTCCGCCAATCTGACTTACTTTTATTTTTGTGGGCTGAAGTTGTATCGACTGCGTGTCACACTCAGAATCGCTCCATGATACACCGTCGATTTCAGAAGACTCCGTATGCGTTGATCAACAACCGAACACCAACCATTAAATATTTTCATGTTTTTGGTTGTAAGTGTTTTGTTCTAAACGACAGAGAGAATCTGAACAAGTTCAGTGCTAAGGAGAATGAAGGCATCTTCGTTGGTTATTCCTCTACATCTACTACATATCGGGTTTACTTGAAGAAGTCGAAGACTGTGATCAAGAGCGTCAATGTTACATTCGATGAGGACATGGCTTCTGAGCACATCAGTTCAGAACCCGTCATTACCGGAGTACTAGCTTCTGGACCAACCAGTCCAGGACCTGCACCTCAAGAGAACAAATCAGATGGCGCTTCGTCGTCTACTTCTAATTTATCTGATTTGGATTTATTATTTGAATTGTTCTATGATGAATTTCTTGGATCTAAGTTGCCTAACTCTATTGTGGTTGACAAGATAGAAGACTCGATGACTACTCATCCGACCACTTCCGATATCTCTACTGAATCAAATTCCCCGATTCGGCAAGAAGTTCCAGTTCAAAAGCCTACTCCGACAGTTGAAGTTGTGACCAACAACGCCGAGACAGAAGTAGTTGACTCAGTAGGATGTACTGTAAGGACTGATCAACAGATTGACCAAGCTGTACCTACTGCAACTTCTGCAACGACTACTTAATCTGCAACCCCCGTTAATTCTGAACCATCTGAAGGAGATACCAGTGGATTCCTAGATGCGGACAATGCTCAATCTACATCTAATCCACTCCCTCATGAACATAAGTGGACCAAAAAGCACCCGACACATCAAATTATTGGAGATCCATCTGCACCGGTGCAAACTAGGTCTGCAACATCAAATCTATCTATGTATGAATCCTTTCTGAGCAAGATCGAGTCTACACGCTTATCTGAGGCCCTTGCCGATTCAGATTGGGTAACTGCGATGCAGGATGAGCTGAATCAGTTTAAAGCACTGAAAGTCTGGAGACTCGTACCCAAACCGCAAGGTAAAACTATCATTGGTACGAAATGGGTGTTCAAAAACAAGAAAGATGAAGATGGTACCGTTATCCAAAACAAAGCACCACTTGTCTCCAAGGGATATAGGCAAGAGGAAGGGATAGACTACGATGAGACTTATGCTCCAGTGGCACGTATAGAGGCGATTCAGATGTTCTTAGCCTACGCAGCCCACAAGAACTTCACCGTCTATCAAATGGACGTGAAGACAACTTTTCTGAATGGAGTACTCAAGGAAGAAGTTTATGTTTCTCAGCCAGAAGGGTTTGTAAATCCAGATAAGCCGAATCACATCTACATCCTGGATAAAGCTCTTTATGGACTGAAACAAGCTCCTCGCGCCTGGTATGATATTCTATCTCAGTTCTTGGTCAAGTCAGGTTTTACAAAAGGTACGGTTGATACCACTCTTTTTATTAAAAAGGATAAAGGCGATATCATTCTTATTCAAATATATGTGGATGATATTATTTTTGGTTCTACAAATCCTAAGTACTGTAAAAACTTTGCAAACCTCATGGTGTCACGTTTTCAGATGAGCATGATGGGAGAGATGAACTTCTTTCTCGGATTGCAAGTCAAACAATTTTCAACGGGGATTTTTATCAATCAATCTAAATACATTATGGATATTATTCAGAAATTCAAAATGGAAAATTGTAAACCGATTGGTACCCCAATGGCACCTTGTACTAAGATTGGCACCGATCTTTCGGGAAAGGCTGTTGATGTTAGGACTTATAGAGGGATGATAGGTTCTTTAATGTATCTTACTTCTAGTAGGCCGGATATAATGTTTTCTACATGCTTATGTGCTAGATATCAGTCCAATCCTAAAGAATCCCATTTGTCTACTGTAAAGCGAATTTTCAGGTATCTGAAGGGGACTGCAGATCTTGGTCTGTGGTATCCTAAGGATACAAGCTTTGAACTAACATCTTATTCAGACGCAGATCATGCTGGTTGCATGTTAGACAGGAAGAGCACCTCGGGTCATATACAATTCCTCGGAGATAAACTCATCAGTTAGGCTTCGAAGAAGCAATTATGTGTCTCCACCTCAACGGCCGAAGCGGAATATGTAGCTGCTGCTAGCTGTTGTTCTCAGGTCTTGTGGATGAGAACACAACTGTGAGACTATGGATTTCATTTCAATATAATCCCGATCTATTGTGATTCGAAGAGCGCTATTGCGATTACCGCTAACCCTGTTCAGCATACTAAGACCAAACACATAGATGTCCGGTATCATTGTAGAAAAGGGGACAATTGAACTTTACTTTGTAAAAACCGATTATCAGCTTGCAGATTTGTTTACCAAACCTTTAGACGAAAAGAGATTTAATTTTCTTGTCTCAAGACTTGGTATGCTAAATCTTAAGACCTAATCGTTGGTTACCTATTAAAGTTTCTTATAATGTCTCTATATCATATCTTTATTATTATTTCTGCATGATACCTGCTCTTTAATAGTTTGTTCATGATCTCAGGAGGAGTGTGAGAAGTATCTTATAGATGGTCAATGTTATTTTGAGGGGGAGAAAAACTGAATGCATTGTACTTCTGATAATTTGTTAGTAATGCATGATTTTAGGGGGATCATTCAAGTAAAGGAGTATGGCGATGACTTCTGATTATTTCTGATCATAACTCGTACACTAAGTGTTTTACTGCTTTATGTCATTTCAATTTCAGTGAATAAAGTTCCTTTGACTAGACTTTTAGACTTTTGTAGGTTGAGAGATGCTTCAAAAATCATATCTTTATGACTTTAAGCTTGACTTCATGAGATGTAAGACTGCACTCAAAAGGTATAATTCTTTACCTTCATCTCATCTATGATTGAAAGAAGGACAACTTTCAATCATAAGAAAACATGTTCTTAAATGTTCAAACCACTTCCCTATTCTCAAGTAGATTTCTGGAATTGGAAGTGTGATTTTAAATGTTTTCTGATTCATCTTTGAGCTTTAACTGATCAAGTTAAATCACCTGAGCAACGTATGCTACATAGGAAAACATAGGATCAGTGTGCTAGGAATTCATTGAACTTCTATGGATTCACGTTAACCAGTGTTTCCTACCCAAGAAGTTATTTTTGTAGTGATTGAATGTGAGGAGTCCAAAAAGAAATGAGTGTGGGATGTGTGATAAGAGAAAATGTTAAAAGAGAGTTTGGTTAGCTGTGCGCTTAAAGATTAAAAGAAAGAGGGTGAGAGATCAGAGTAAAAGAATATCAAACTCTACACCAACTACTTTCTGAGTCGGGCAGCCACATTTCTAATGCTTCACATTTCTTTGGTGAACATTATTGAAACAGGTACCTAGCCCATGCCAACTCTTGACATTACCCCACCGGCTACTCATTTTCTTCTCAACAAGAAAATGTTTTCATTTTCAAAAGGGGACGCAACACATATGCTATCTGATTTTCATTTGGAAAATCTGGATATTGAAAAGAAGGAAGTATGACCCACCTTCACACTTCACTAATGCACATTGAGTCTGTGTTTAACTAACTATTGTCTCAGTGGTTTACACATTTTGATCCTTATAAGCAATCATCTTATGCTTAATTTATTCTATCACTTGCACGAACACACAAAGAATTTATTTCTTTGTCATAACGTTCATAGAAATTACCTTTGTGGTTTTTCGATGATTGAATGGAAGCCCTGGGGAAGTGAAAATCATAAAAGCTCCTTTACATTGTGTATTCGTTACACACAGTGACTTTGTGTTACTGACAGACAATTTTAACTGATTCATTTGTTGATTCAGGTGTTACACTTCATTTACTATATTGTCTAGATTTGCAAAGATCTGGATGAACATCTTAATGAATTGACGGATACTCAGTGGTTCTGTTTGCAAGATCAATGGTGGAAGATATTTCCTGGAGAAACTTTTTGATGAACTCTTTACTCTTTTCATCAAAAAGGGGGAGAAGATTGAAAATTTTGAAATAATTTCTGAAGACTTGATGATTTGAAGAAATTTTTTTTGAAGATGATTTGCTAAAGCATTCCGAGCTGAAACTGGAGATAATTTCTTTCCAAGAGATATTCTCATCGATTGGGAAGATTGCTACTTTCTGAAGAAAAAGAGGAAGATTGAATTTTCTGAGATTAAAGAATGATCTTGATCCAAAGGGGGAGATTGTTAAAGCACATATTTATTGGATTCAAGATCATAATTATCTGAAGATGGAAAACAAAAGTCAAAGCTGGAAAAGTCGTCTCAACAAATAGTCTAGGGTCCTTTTGTAATAAATAGTCAAAGTTTATTTTCCGTATTTTTCCTTTTAGTCCTTTTGATTTAATAAGTTTTTGTTTTTAGATGTTGGGCCCAAGTCAAGCCCATCTTGGTAAGCCTTTGTTTAAATTTAGTGTTTAGTGTTAATTAGGTTGAAGCTTTGTTATTGAGAGAGGTAGTCGTACGTGAGATAGAGAGAGAAAGAGATAGAGGGCGCTCAATAGAAAGAAAACAGAGATATTGATTCAAGCTTGTAATCCTTTGATTCTTTGGTATAATCGTATCAGGTTTGCATAATCGTTTCTATTTATTCGTATTACTTGATTGAATCGTTTGTTATTGGGACACACAGTCTTTAGGGTCGGTGGGGTGGTTGATCATGTAGCTATAGTCCTTTCCAATGAAGGTGGTTTCTATATCGGATACCCATCTATAGTATTAAAGTCCTTCTGAATCCAGGATATCAAATTTGGGACGAGCTAGTTCAGCCATTTACATAAACAAGAGATAAGTTATTTTATTTTATGTAGTCAAATATTATGATGCACATGAAATTTCATTATCATGACAGTGTAAGATTTTTAAATATTTCATTAACTACAAAGTTATTGATGTTATTCATGTATTTTATAAACGAAGTAATCACATGACATCAGAATATTTTGTCAAACAAGTGTAAATAGCCTTAACGGTTGTAGGGACTTGAGTAATCCACGTGATTTCCCTCCTACCTGGAAATCGAAAAGTGTTTTTGTAAGATTTTTAAATATTGGTATTCTCAAACATTTATTTTGTTGATAATGTTATATTACTATTTCAAGATTCAAAAATAAATCACAAAAACACTTTTCGATTTCCATGTAGGAGGGAAATCACGTGAATTACTTAAGTCCCTTCAACCTTTAGGGTTATTTACACCCGTTTGACAAAATATTCCGATGTCATGCGATTACTCCGTTTATGAAATACATGAATAACATCAATAATTTTGTAGATTTTGGCATGAGCCCAAAAGGTGAGATCAAATTATACTACATTCGACACACACACACACACACACACACACACACACACACACATATATATATATATATATATGTATATGTAGGGGAGAGATCAAATGGAAACCACTCTAATTTTGAAAACCGTGGAAATCACGTGGATTACTTAAGTCCCTACAACCTTTCGGGCTATTTACACCCGTTTGACAAAGTATTCTGATGTCATGTGATTACTCCGTTTATGAAATACATGAATAACAACAATAATTTTGTAGATTTTGGCATGAGCCCAAAAGGTGAGATCAAATTATACTATATTTGACACACACACACACACACACACACATATATATATATATAGGGGAGAGATCAAATGGAAACCACTCTAATTTTGCAAACCGTGGAAACCGTCGATTTCATTGGTTAAGTTAATGAAAATTGGTTCATGAAATTGTTCAATTTGATGAAATTGTGTCATATAATTCTTTTGTTGATGAAACTGTTTCATATATTTGTGTTTTTTTATGTAAAAATGAAATTGTTTCATGTAATTTCTCATTCTGATGAAATTATTTCATGCATTTTCTCATTTTGATAAAAAAATTCATTTTTACATAAGAAACACAAATATATGAAACAAATTTTATTAAGAAAATAATTATATAAAACAATTTAATCAAAATTTTACAAATTTATGAAACAATTTCATTAATTGAACCAATGAAATTGACGGTTTCCATGGTTTTCAAAATTAAGGTGTTTTCCAAATGAAACTACCCCTATATATATATATATATATATATATATAGCTATATGTTTAAATGAGAAGTGCTAAATATATGAGAAATAGAGAAGTAATCCTAACCCTTCATACGGTGAAGATCGGATTTATTTGGTCAATAATTACGGCATTTCTAGTCAAAATTTGCAGCTATGGCAAAAATAGAGGGATAGTTTCGTAAATTTTACATATAGGTGGCAAACGGGTTCATATGTGAACACGTGTAATTCACATATGAACCCTTGTGATTCACATATGAATTAAATAACGGATTCACATATGAACCGTTAGGTTCATATTTGAATCATATGAACTAATTAACAGATTCACATATGAACTAATTAGCTAATTCTCGTATAACTAATTAATTGATTCATATTATGTGAATCAGTTTAACTAGTTCACATGTGAACTAATAAATGGATTAACATATGAACATATCGTTTATATGTGAATCATACGGGTTCACATATGAACTTGTTTGTCGTCAATTTATAAAAGTTGAGAAACTATCCCTCTATATTCTGCAGACCATGGGAGGAATTATCCGGTGCTTCAAAGTTAAAGTCGCAAATGTTGATCAGATGAAGGGCTAAGGTCACATCTCTACTTCACATACATTTAACACTTCTAATTTGAACCTTCCCCTATATATATGTGTGTATGTATATTTTGAGACTTTTGGCAAGAGGCCAAAAGATATGATGGATTGGAAGTGTAACTTCCAAAAATAATTATGATTTAAGACAAACAATTATAATTTCAATATGGTTTTTATCTATTATTATTTTACAGACGGGGCTTTTAGCAATTAAGTTTAATATTAGGTGTTAGGGGTTTTAATTGAGATTTTATATATATAAGGAAATGTAACTCCTAAAAATAAATTTAGTTATAAAAAGTTATTGATTAAAGGGATATGTAAATATTTATGTAAACAAATCAATTCAAAATATTAAAGCTATAACTAAACTAACAAAAATCAACAAATCAATTTAAATAAAGCTAAATAAACAATGTAAAAAAAAATAGCATGCTTAAAATAATTAAACTGAATCCAACAATTTAAAAGAGAGAAATACAAAGTCTAGGATTTGTATGCGCCAGTTTAGAAAACACCAATAAATAATATTGATCATCCTTAAAATAACTAAATTAAAAACTCAAGTTGAACAAATATAAAACATAAAGGGCCAAGAATTTAAAGTCTAGGGGCTAAGGCACAAAACTGTTAAAGTGAATATGGACTATGGTGTATGGAGGGTGGATCTAGGCCCAAGATTGTTTATATTATCTAACTTCTAATTCAAGAAAAACGAAAAGAAAAACAATATATATACATACACACATTTTCTTTGGGAGCAAGAAACCCTAGCCATCATTCCTCTCTTGTTCTCTTAACCAATATTACGTGAATACACACGAAATTTCACTTTAAATCCTGATGTTTGATGAACTAGCAGATGGAGGTTGAGGTATGAAGAAGCAGAAAAAAAAAGGTTTGTGCATATGATTTCGATTAGGTTCTAAAGGTTTTGATTTCGATTTTGTTTCTATGTTTTAAAGAAAGCAAACATCTCCTATGTCTTCTTTTCGTATTTAGGGTTCTAATATGGGGGGCATAAAACTTTTTCAGAGAAAATAAATAAATTAATGATTGATTTCTATGATTCAGATGAGATTATATATTTAACAAATAAAGCATGAAGCATACAATATAAAAAAACCATTCAAAAACAACATCACAAATATATTATCATCAATAAAAATAAACACAATTTTAACTCTTTTTTTTCTCAATAGATACAGTTGAAGCATGAAAAATACATAGTATTTGATTGTAAAAGAGAGTAATCCAAATAAATCAAAGACATATAATTTTTTTAATGAAATTTAGTTGCATATGGAGATTAAAAAAATCATTGAGAGAGACATTGATATTCATATATGTTGTTTTTCAAACTTAGGGGTTGTTTGTTTTTTTCAAAGAATCTCTTAATGACTCTTAAGTCTGAATCATTCAGATCTTTTTACACATCACCTCTTATTAATCATAACTAAATTAAGACTTCAGACTTTAGATCTCTTAAAAAACAAACGACACCTTAGACTTTGAAAGTAAATTTATTAGTTATCATGTCCGGGAGTTATCATAGTAAAAAATAATCAACTAAAAAACTATATACATAATAATAAATTTTGCCGATAAACGAAACATAAAGTTACAAAATTATGCTAAAAGAATGCTTACTTGATTTGTAGCAGCAAGAAACAAATTTTTTCAATATAGAGTAACGTACTGATAACATGTAAAAGGGACAACTAATATATAGAGTATAAAAAACGGTGAATTTTTATTAACAATAAACCCTTTAAATAAAGAAAAGTTTACAATGAAAAAACAAATATTCAATATGGTAATTTTTAATACTTAGAAATTATTCCTTTAATTAATTCTTTTTGATGAAGCACCTGAACCAAAACTGCCGACAATAAGGGGTTGTTCGTTTGTGGCTTAATGGGTTGTGTGGGAGATATGGCTGATTCGCACAGCCATATCTGCGTGTTCGGATGCGGCTGATTCGGTCAACTACTCTTTTTTCCACATTTATCCTCCACCCACCCCATTAAAACAAATTAAACTCTCACCTACCCATTAAAAGAAATTAAAAGCTACCAACCCAATCCCTTTTTATTTCACGCCTCCTTCCATCAACATCATAATAGGGTTTTGTCATTGAAGCTGTAAGGTAAATGTTTCTCTTTTGAATCTGATTTATTCACCTAATATGTATATATCGTTTCCATCTTGTTTTCTTTTTCGAATCTGATTTCTTCACCTAATAGGTGGTTTTCTCCATTGAAGTTGCATTGAAGATCAGGTTATGTTTTCTCCTCAAAGGTAAATCCTTCTGTTTTCTTCACTTGATATGTATCGATCAGGTTATGTATACGTTTTTCTTGCTGCGTTTTTTTTTGTGTTTGATGATTTTTGTGTTTTTTTTTTTGCTACGTTTTTCTGGTTTGATCACATCGAGATTTTTGTGTTTTTTTTCTTGCTGCGTTTTTTTGTTTTATCACATAATCTGTTTCTTATAATTTAGGTTTTATCTGTATATAAACTATGATGTTGACTTGTTCTTGTTACAAGTACTTATTAATGTTTTTTTTTTGGTAGCCGTGGGTTTCCGGGCCAGCTTACGCGCACCGACTAATCCTCGGGCGACCACGAATGACCTGGAGTCATCGCAGGTGAACCTTCATGGCCACAAGAGCTTTGGCAACGCTTGGATTTGAACCCTGGGTAGATGAGATCTTCCACTACATCCCCCAAAGTAGATGAGATCTTCCACTACATCCCCAAAGGTTTTAATAGTGCGCCACAACCCAACCCAAGTGGTTTTGATTATAACATTGAATTCATATTATTATGTTTAATCAAGTTGTTTTTATTTAAAAAACTTTTAAATTGATTTTTTTAATTATTATAAGACATTTATTCAATATTTTTATCAAACAACTATTTTATTCGGACAAAAATAAAAAGTGGGGTAAAATGGTCATTTCTGACATTCAGATTGTTTATTCAGCATACTAACCGAACAACTACTTATCTGTATGTGTTAACATACAGACAACTATATCATTCAGGTCTTAACAGAAAACAAACCGAACAACACCTAATATCCTCATCATCTTGGAAGATGTTCTTGTTATTTTACTTTTTTTTTCCACATAAAGCAATAAGTTGAAGGCAGGAAAGGAGCAAAAAACTGCCGACAACAATATGCATACACCAACAACTATTCCGACAGTTGACCTCTCACCTTTCTTCATAGTCGGAGACGAGTCTGGCCGGAAAAAGGCCAAGGAATCGATAGCCGAAGCCTGCGCTGAGTATGGGTGCTTTCAAATAGTGAATCATGGTGTCCCACTTGATCTGATGAAGCAAGCAATGGAGTTGTCCAAAACATTTTTCAATTACTCAGATGAGGTGAAACGAGAGTGTAGTTCGAAGCCAGGTGCACCACTTCCCGCCGGCTACAACAAACAACCGGAGCAATCACCGGATAAAAATGAATACGTGCTGATGTTTCCACCTGACTCGCCGTTCAACGTCCTCCCGACTAATCCACCTTATTTTAGGTAAAATTCCACCTCATCACTATCTATTATATATAATGTCCTAACTCCAATAATTCCAATTATATATGATGAATAATAACTATTATTATTATTGTCGAAATAAGATTTATTAATAATTCTAACTTAAAACCAATATATGAAATCTAACAACTCATGAGAAGTACCAATTTTGAGGATGATGATAAATTCAAATCACCAAGAAAACATGAAGATGCTGTTTAACATTAATCCGAAATTGTTTTTTTCCCCAATAACAAGACAGATAATGGTAAAACAATTAATCAATGTGAAATACCATTATATTATATTAATTTTTTTAAAGCTATTAACGAGATAAGGGAGGTTTTAATATTGATCGAAAAGAAATGGTTCGAGTTTTGTTGAAATGAAATTCTAATAAATTAAAAAAAATACAAATTAAGAATTAGTATTTGTAAAAAGACGACGTTTTGGAGAAAGACCTTCTTACCGGGCTACCGGCGGTAGTTCTACTGAGAAGTTGAGGTACACCTGCATGTGATGAGAAAGACCGGCGGAGACACCGAGGAACTCGACTGGGGGTGTTATTTTGTAATTAGGCACCTTGGTTTTGGTTCAGTATTTAAAAAAATATATATAGACGAGGTTAAAAATCTCAATCATTTTCACGGTTTGAGGCTAAAATTGGAATCGATAATTTTAGATGAGTTGTGATATGAGTTAACATGAGAAGCTTGAGAAGTGGATCTTAACCCTTAATCACTTATAATCTCAAACCCACCAATGAACAACGCCTCATAATAGAATTGATCTGGTGCATCTTACCTCAGTGCATCCCATCATAATGTACATCCAACGTTGATAACCACTCCTCACGCTTTACATTAACTCAATATCTCATCGGAACCCAACTCTAGACGTTAATCGCTGAATAAACCTAAAGTTAACAGTAAATGAGGTTAACCGAAAACTAGAAGAGGTCTAGATTTGCCTGCTTTTGTCGAATTTCGTTTGGAACTGATATCTCCTATTGTGGTCAACTCAACGACCCAAACACACCCTAAAGCATATATTTTTTACATTATCATATTATACAGTATTAGAATTGATTGTAGAAGAAAATTTGTTTCCAGAGAAACTTTAGAAGAGGTGTTCAAATATTTTGTGAAGACTGGCCAAATATTGGAGGGCATAATAAACGATTGTTTAGGACTCCCTCCCAATTTTCTCAAGGAATACAACGACGATAGAAGTTGGGATTTCATGGTGACAATGCGTTATCCTCCGGCAACTGACACAGAAACAATGGCATAACTGAGCATGAAGACGGAAACATGATCACCATTGTCCTCCAAGAAGACACCGGAGGTCTAGAGGTATACAAGGATGGAGATTGGATTCCGGTGATCCCCACCGAGGGCACATTGGTGGTCAATTTGAGCGATGTGATTCAGGTACACATCATATCCTATGAAAATTAACATAATTTCTTTTGTTGGAGTCCACCATAGGTATATATTTGAACCATTTTTCTTCGATATATATTGGAACCTTCCATCTCTCCTCAAAAGCTCTTTTGGAGAATAACCTAATGAGATTCCACATATTCTCACATGTTAAAAGACTCGAGGTCCATCATTCTAGGGACTCAACACCCACGTCAATCTCAAATAGGCTAAAGATGGAACATTTTACCTCTATAGTATACATGTTGGAACTCCCTTCTTTCCTAATCATTCTAAGATCTTTTTTGTGAAATTGTAAGGGAGATGAAATTTTTACAGGTGTTGAGCAATAAGAAATTCAAAAGCGCGACACATAGGGTGGCGAGACTGAAGGGAAGAAGCCGACATTCGTACGTATTCTTCTATAGCTTGCAAGGAGAGAAATGGGTGGAGCCATTGCCAAACTTCACTCAAGAAATGGGAGAGAAAGCCAAGTACAGAGGGTTTTATTACAAGGATTATCAGGCTTTAAGGATGAAAAACAAGACTCACCCACCATCAACACCCCAAGAAATCATCCACATTCAACACTACCAAATTTAACAAAATTAGTCTGATTGTTTGTTTTCTAGGTCAAATCCAGTCAAGTACCATTATATTTTAGTAATAAGCTTTCTAATGACGTAAAGAAATTCCAGTTTCGGTAAATTGGAACATATAATAATAAATATGAATAATGTTGTGACATTTTTTTATGTCATAATGTACATCAAATGTGATGAATCATTCTTTAAATTTGTGAAACCTTGGCACCTAAATATAAAATCCCATGTCAATCTCCTTTATATCCATTTGCTTGTAGAGTTTCTTCAAAATTTGGGGAGGGAAAGTGAATGTAACTTAGAGAGAGAAGAGGAGAAAACAGACAATCTGTAGGTCAATTCTTGAAATCGGCTACACCATAGCGATTGACTCACAAAGGGAGTCCGTTGGTGGTCTCCAAAACGAGCATGCATGTTCGATGGTGTTGGGACATCATTCTGATGTTGAAACACTAATAAACGGTATAATTAGTATTGAGAAATCGACCCGTTCGAGTTATACTACGAAAGTCAGTAGAAATCGAAGGTCAGCGGATTCACCGTAAAAAGAACCGCATATGGGGTCAAAAAAAAAAATTTAAAGGCAAGGCATTTTATTACCATAACAAAACCAACCAATACAATGAACCACCACAATCCGAACCGTTCGAGAAAAAACACGAATCAATGACCAAATCAACAACTCAAATTAAAAAAACCAAAGTAAACCGCAGCAGCCCTATGGCAGTTTGCAAGAAGCGAACTTTACGACGAGCGGATGAAAAAAAAAACTCGACCACCCTTTTACACGAGCTGCAGGTGGCTCGCCGCAACGTTTAGCAAAAATCCACCGAACTTCAACGTCACAACGACGCCGGATCCGACAGCCAACAACACTTATCTACTTTCCTCCCTTTTCCCCGAAATACAATCCACTCAGAAGCAATTCAAATTTATGATCATGGATTGTTGCAAATTCCGATCACACCACACTCGATCGAACCCCACAAAACGATATCGAATCGAGTAGAAACTTAATCGAAATCAACCCAAGATCCAAAATAAATTAACACAAGTTTGTATGCGTAAACGATAAACTCGAATCTCTTAACGTAATAATAATCAACCACGTAATAATAATCAACCACACAATAATAATCGAAACTTGACGGAAATAAAATAAAGGAGAGAACGACACCGGATTTTACGTGGAAAACCCAAAACGGAAAAAACCACAGGCGGAGGAGACCACCGAGAAGTCCACTATAATCGACGTTGTTACAATGCTTTAGAAACGGAGAAAATACAGATTTATGCTAATCGTAATCCTCTATTTTGTTGGGAGAGAAAGTCACGTCTCTTCAATTTTGGAGATGTTCAATCATAGAAGAAAAAACTGGAACTGCATATGTAACCGTCCACTTCTACTGGGCTGTGACCTTTCAAGTAGGTTTTGAAGCATCAAAGTCACGCGGCCAATAAATCTCCATAGTAATACAGTGCCCCACGTGAGATGCAAGTGAGTTAGACACAACAAAGCCACAAGTAAGTCGCCTTGCTCACTGTTGTAAAGCCCCCATCTTTGACCTTCATTTTGATGTCTTGACTTTCAAAGCATCCAACACATTAATTTATCTCCACCATCACTTTTAAACCCATTTCAATTTTCATGCATGCATATATTTATCCATTTCCATGCACATATATATTTGGAGTAAAACAATTTACATGGATCTTTGAAGAGAGTTCCAAATGATAAGACAGTTGTTGATAGATGTCTTCTTGTCATATCATGGATACGTAAATGTTTTGAAATGCATGATTATGTAATTGATAATTGAGTATATTTGAGAATTGAGATTCTGTTTGAGAGCAACTATCTATGTACCCCACTAAGGGATATGGATACATATATTTATATGAAAATATTTACAATTATGGAAATAATAAATAATATTTATTAGACTAGGATTTTGGTTTCCTAATTATATTACATCACTAATACCCCCTCAAGCAGACGACGGTTGTGGTCTGACGGTAAGTTTGGTACGAAAACGTAAAAACAATGTTCATGATATATACTTTGTGAAGATGTCGACAACATTGAGGTGGTTCAACACGTGTTGTGTGATGAGTAATCAGGGACGGATCTAGCTAAGTGGTAACCGTGGCACGTGCCACCGTATGATTTCTCTGGCGAAAGGTAAAAATATTTAGGTTCGTGAAAGGTGAAACCGTATCATTTTGGAAGGTGCTATTATTTCGGAAACTTCAAGAAGGTGCAACCATACCTCGTAATCAACCAAAAAAAAAAAGTCTTTCGAAATCAACCAAAAAACCGAAAAAAACTCTTGAAATCAACAAAAAAAAATCGAAAAAAAATCCCTCGAAATCGATAAAAAAAACCTAAAAATCCTTCGAAATGATGGAATGAGGCTAAAAACACATCAGGAAATATTGAACTTTAAAAAGATGAAGACATGTCAATAAAAACCGTGTTTTTTGTAGTTATTTTTTGTTTATATTATATAGTGTCACTGTATGAAAAAAATTTCTGACCAATTAACTCTTAGACAAAATGGTACTCAAGGGCAATATGCCAAGCACATTTGTGAGTATAAGGATTTGAGCTGATGAATAATGCACCTTTGTTGTCGATTAAAATCGTTGGTGTTTGTTGAACATGGATATGAAGTTCCTTGAGCCAATGTCTAGTCCAGATAACGTCTTGATTCACAACTTGAACGGGCAACTTGGAGCTCCAAATTATAAGATTCAGTCCTACGAAAATGGAATAACTCGAGGTGGAGTGCCATGTATATGGATACCCTCCCCAGTAGACATCAGCATAGGCAAGTATGTCGTAAGACGGTGCATGAGAGAAGGTAAGACCATACTATGATGAGCCTTTGACATAGCGGATGATCCGTTTGACAGCCTTGTAAGTAAGTGCAACCTTTGGGGGGTGGGGGGGGGGGAGGAAAGGTTGCAAAGATAGAAAAATGACATTTCTCAAATTTTAACCGGTTCTATCAAACTTAAAAACAAAAAAGTTTGTATGAGTATAGAGATTGAAATATTATGTTCCGCAAAACAAGTTTCACAAATAAATCACTACAAGACACACACAATTTTTTTTTTTTTTGCTAGAAATGTAGAGATAAAGAAGAGATATTTGACACTAGTTTTACCATGGTTCATTGACCTTGACTACTTCTACACCAAGACACTTCTTGAGGCACTCCACTATTGTTGTTATTTAAATGGTGTAACAAAACCATACAAATCAATCTTACAACAAAGATATGATACACTCAACCTTTTGCAAAGGGAGAATCACTCAAGGGTAATATATGTAGGGAAATATAACTCCGACCTCACACAAAAAAAGATAAATCTAAAAGGATTAATGTAGGGAGAAAACTTCTCAAACCCAACACAATGTTTAAACACTTTTAAAATAGATGAACAACTCTAATCCAAATATTAGGAAATATAAAGTGTTTAACTCACACCACTTACAATATAAAGAACTTACAATGATGATCAAGTGGTGTAATAATTTCTCAAAATTGATGTAGCTTGATTTATAAAATCAAATCATAAACATGAAGAACATGAAGATGTTCTTGAGGTGTTCTTAAGGAAGATTAGAGAAAGAGATGATTTTTCAGACTAAAAGTATCCCAAAGTGTTATTTGAAAGGTGGAGAAAAACCCTAGCTTTAAACTATCTTCTTGAAATTTCGGGTTCAAGTGGACGTCCGCATTGTCACTTGAGGACTTCCTGGAGAATGTTTGAAATAGGTTTGGTCCATCCAAATTTGAAGATCCACAAGGTGCACTCTCCAAATTGCTGCAAAAGGGAACAATTGCAGAATATATCAGGCCGATTTTGAGAGGATGGTGAACTAAGTAACTGGAATCAATGAAGCACTATTGATCTCGTTTTATACTTTTGGCCTGAAACCATCATTACAACGAGAGTTGTTGGTAGCCAAACCCCGAACGTTGGGTGAAGCGTTTGCCTTAGCTCGTATTTTGAAGCTCTGTTTGAAGATAGTTGGTCGACTGCACCAGCAAATACCCCAGGTAAGATGATAAGAACAACTCAAATGTTTTAGCCCATCGCAAAAACGATACCTCAGAAGCCGGTGGTAATACCCAAACTTTAAACCGCCTGAATAATGCTCGACCAAACCGAACCAAACCACCTCTAATACCAGCACCAAATACCCACCCAAGCGAATCTTGGCACTACCAATCAAATGAATTTCCCCTACTGAAAGACAAGAAAGGATGAGCAAATGTTTATGTTTTAACTGCGATAAAAAATATGTAAGGGGGCATAAGTGTACAGGGAAGTTTTTACTACTCATGACCTCTAAAGAAGACAATAACAGAGGCGATGAACTCGACTAGGTAGACAATATGGTGAAGGATGATAAGGAACTTGAGAGCGGGGATGTGTCAATCTTAAATTCGCTAGTTAGCCATGGCAGCCCATGTTAATTACAATTGTGCAGAAAAGTCGGTAACAGTGAGGTTCACGTTTTAATTAATAGTGGCAAAACACATTATTTTGTCCAACCGAGTGTGGTCGAGAAATTGAAACTACCCGTTAAAACGACCAAGGCCTTCAAATTTTATATAGGTAGTGGTGATACTTTATTATGCGAAATTTTTTGCCCAAAAGTCACGATAACCATGCAAGGACTCCGATTTGACCTTGATCTTTTTGTATTGCCAATGAAAGGGGCTGAAGTTGTTTTGGGATACAATGGTTGCAAAAGTTAGGCAAGGTGACACACGATTACACTCAAGAATCCATGGAATTCATATTGAACAGGAAGAATCAGGTTCTGAGAGGTGAGGAAGCCTTGAAGATGAAGAAAATTAGTTTCAATCAAATTCAAGCATTAATGGACACCGATGACGTATATGGAGTATATGAACTGCATTCAATCTAACCCGAGATCAACTTGGGAAAGGGCCAACCGTGAAACCACTAATAATGCAGCCAAACATTAGTAAGTTGTTGGACCGTTACCAACATTTGTTTCAAAACCCCACTACATTACCACCCCATCACCTTATTGACCATAAGATTCACCTTCTACCAAACACTAAATCGGTCAACATACGTCGTTATCGTTACCCCCGTTACCAAAAGGGCGAAAAAGAAAAGTTGGTTTCCGAGATGTTAAAGCAAGGAATCATACGATTTAGTCAGAGCCCTTTTTCTTCGTCAGTCTTGTTGGTGAAAAAGAAGGACGGGACCTATCGACTTTGTGTGGACTATAGGACCTTAAATGCGGTGACTATCAAGGATAAATTTCCAATACCGACAGCAGACGAGATGTTTGATGAATTGGGTGGAGCTCGTGTGTTCAGCAAATTGGACTTGTGGGGTGTTCATGACAGAGATATCTAGAAAACAACATTTAGGACTCATGAAGGGCATTATGAGTTCCTAGTCATGCCATTCGGGGTCACCAACGCACCATCAACATTCCAGGCCACTATGAATCGAATTTTCTCACCTTATTTACAGAAATTTGTTATTGTCTTCTTTGATGACATATTAGTTTACAGTTCCTCAATTAATTCACATGTGGAGCATTTGCAATGTGTTCTCCATTGTTTGCATGAAAACCATTTTTTTGTCAAGTTGTCAAAATATGTGTTTGGTGCTGACTCATTGGATTATCTTTGGCACATTATTTCAAGTCGTGGAGTGGTAATGGATCCCAAGAAAATTGAAGCGGTAATGATGTGGTCGCGCCCCAAAAATCAAAAACAAGTTCGTGGGTTCTTGGGGCTAGCAGAATATTATAGTAGATTTATCAAAGGGTATGCAACTATAGCCGCACCTCTAGCCGATCTTTTACAAAAGGACGGTTTTAAATGGGGAGATATAGAAGAAATGGCATTTGAAAGACTTAAGCATTAGTTGTCCAACACACCTTTGTTGAGACTATCGGATTTTAACGAGCAATTTATCGTTGAAACCGATGTGTCAGGGGTTGGGGTTGGGGTTGGAGTTGGAGTTGGAGTTGGAGTTGGAGCAGTTTTGCTCCAAGGTGGTCGACCAATTTTCTATTTTAGCAAAAAGTTAGGTTCCTGAATGCGAGCAACAACAACTTATCAGAGAGAATTATTTGCCATCGTGGAAGCGGTCTCAAAATGGCGCCAGTATCTCCAAAAGCAGGTAATCCAAACTTAGCAAAAAGTTTGTGATACGAACAGACCACAAAAGCATTAAAGAACTAATGCAACAGGTAATCCAAACACTCGTGCAACAACAATACGTTATGAAACTCTTAGGATTTGATTTTGTAATCAAGTATAAGTCAGGTGAATCGAATAAAGTGGTTGATGCTTTGTCTCGGGTACACGAAGTGGATGAGATGATTTACTCATCTTTTATGGCTTTAAGTAACCAATCATAGGCCTGCTAGATGAATTGAAAGACGAAAAAAAGTCATTCGAAGAACTATGCAAACTAAATGACAGAGGTGAATTACCCCTGATTTCCAACAACAAGATGCCATTTTAATTTTTAAAAATCGTTACTTTATTGGTGACAAGTCCAAACTAAAGCAAAAGCTACTACAAGAATATCATACAACATCGTATTCCGAACATTGTGGAGTGAAAAAGATGATGCAGCATTATTTTATTGGAAGGGAATGCGACAATTTGTTGACAAATTTATCGGCCAGTGTTTGGTTTGTCAACAAACCAAGTATTCTACTCAAGCACTCACTAAGTTATTCATTGAGATAGTAATGTGTCGGATCGGGATGCGGTATTTCTTAATAAGTTCTGGAAACACTTGTATGATTTAAGTGGCACAAAATTAAAACATAGTACCTCATATCACCCTCAAACGGATGGGAAAATTGTGGTGGTCAACAGGGGCTTAAAACAATACTTAAGAGCAATGGTGTCCAAGTAGCCGCATCAATGACCATCATTATTGAGTTGGGTTGAGTTTTGTTATAACTCGAGCTACCACAGCAGCATCAAGATGTCCCCATATCAAGCTTTGTATGGTAAATGACCTCCTGCCTTAATTTCGTACACACCAGGGACGTCCAAAATAGTTGCAGTTGAAGACTTGTTAATTGAGTGTGTTGCATTGTTGCGGGCATTAAAAGAAAAATTGGTTGTTTCAATAAACCGGATGGAGATGATCGCTAATCGTGGGCGTCGAGAAGTCAACTTTGTAGTAGGGGATAAGGTCTTGGTAAAACTTCAACATATTGACAGACGACAGGTAACAGTTGCCTCTCGACTTTGTAATAAGTTGTCCAATAGGTTTTATGGGCCATATACTATCGTAGAGCGCGTCGGGATAGTAGCATATCAGTTGGATCTGCCAATATCCAGACGTATCCACTCGGTATTTCATGTGTCTCTCCTTAAGGCTTACAAAGGAGGGGAGCCGGATGTCGTCAAGGATTTACCTACAGAGCTAGCAAAATGGGCACCCAATCAAACAACCCCTGGTTATTTGTGATATGTGAAGCGTGCTACAAAATGGGAAACCGACGAAACAGGTTATGGTAGAAGTATTTATATCTAGGTTTTGTTAATTATTGATTATGAAAAGTTTTAATTAATTCCCATTCTCTTCACCATCGTTTCTACAATCTTTCTTTCTGGAGTCGGCACTCACTCGAAGAGTGTGGGCTAGATCGCCCGTTTGATCGTATCAGACTCTTCATTTGATCAAATCAGAAGCAAATAGAGATGAAGAACAAATTAGGAGCAAAAAAAGAGAAGAAGAAAGCATAAATAAATAAAGACAAAAAAACATTACCTTCTTTTAATCGGCTAGTCTGTAAGTAGAGATGGGACGATCAATCCAGGATCCAAGAGGACAGATTTAATGCTTCGTTTGAAGAAATCAGAAGCAAATAGAGATGAAAGAAAAAAAAATCAGAAGCAGATAAAGATTAAAAAAACCTCTTACTTTCTTTCAATTGGGGCAGCAGAGATAGGAAAAAGACTAGGGAGAGCATGAGTTGTTCAATCAAGATTCAAAAGGGAGAGATTTCAGTGGAGGGTATCGAGAATTCAAAAACTGAAAAATTACTGTAAAGCAACTGAAAAGTATTTTGGGAAAACAAATGTTGCGGTGTTGCACTAATTGCTTTACATCGTTCTTGACCGGTTGTAATTAAAAGTTTTTCGATTACATTACTTGGTATAGATTAGATGACAAAATTATGGCCTTGGTAAATCCGCCCTCTCTCCACGTGCATGCACTTCATCATCTTGGATACATTAATTATACAGTCACTATATATAGGTCAACATAGATAGGAAGGAGTGAGATCCATCAACCATCATATCCTTGTTTGGAAACCAATTCTCATACATCCCAGTATAGTATAGTACCAGCAGCTAGCCATGAACAGCAAGCCCAGGTAATTAAATTAAATAACTCCTTCAATTGATCACTTTACTTCCTATATATCTATCTTTTTGCCTAATTAATTAATGAATTAAACCATATATAATATAGATTGGAGGGGAAAGTAACCCTTATCACAGGTGGTGCCAGCGGCATCGGAGAAGAGGCTGCCAGGTTATTCCTGGAAAATGGAGCTCAGGTTGTGATTGTTGATGTTCAAGATGAGTTGGGCCACCAAGTGGTCTCCTCCTGCAACTCCACCAACATCTGCTATTTTCGGTGTGACGTTAGGGACGAGAAGCAAGTGGAAGAAGCCGTCGCCCACACCCTCGCCAAATACGGAAGCCTTGACATACTCTTCAGCAATGCTGGGATCATGGGACCCTTAACTTCCCTGCTAGACATGGACCTCCATGCTTTTGATAACACCATGGCCACCAACGTCCGTGGGATGGCTGCAACCATCAAACATGCTGCTCGAGCCATGGTTGACAGAGGGATACGGGGTTCCATCATATGCACCGCTAGTGTCGCGGCTTCGATGGCAGGAGGCCCTCATGCTTACACCATTTCCAAACATGCGATATTGGGGTTGATGAAGACGGCGTGCTATGAGCTGGGGGCACATGGCATCAGAGTCAACTGCGTTGCTCCATCCGGAATGGGCACCCCTCTTAACTGCGTAGCCTTCAATCTGGAGCCAAGCCAGATGGAGGCAATTTGCTGCCAATCGGCAAATCTGAAGGGCATAGTGTTGAAGGCCAGGCATGTTGCTGAAGCAGCTTTGTTTTTAGCTTCCGATGAATCGGTGTATGTGAGCGGACAGAACTTGGGGGTGGATGGTGGCTATACGGTGGTTAGCCACAGCTACACGGTGATCAATTAATCAATTTATTAATAAAAAGCCACCCTGCCTTGGTGCCTGCGTGCATGCTGGTTGGTTGAGGGTCTTTATTTGGTTGCATATATAAAAGAAACAAGTAGCTGGTCAAATTATTGTAGTTTTGGTTGAGTGTCTTTAACAACATGATGCAGAATTTCTTGCATAGATCATGGCATGCATGCTTGTGTCTATTCGTGGGGTGTTCTTGTTCTCTAGTAAGATCTGATTATAATTTTTAATACAACTTGGAACAAAGAAAAAAAAGAATATATATGCATATCAAGACCACTATTAATTATCCGATCAAATCAAATAAATCCAATAAAACATAATTATATCAACAAGTCTAAACAAATACCATCCTCCAAAAAAGGCTAAACATATACCATTAATTGATCATGTTGGAATTTAGTAATGTGGTATTTTTTTTTTCAATGCACACGGAATTACACATGCAAATCATTCGCTTTCATTTATTAACAAGGTTACAGACACAACCAACCAAACCCCTCATCCCTTCGTTAAATAGACACGAAAATAGAACCGAAAATTCAGATCCAGATCATTTTACATTCGATAATGAACGTAATTCTCGTAGACGATATGTGTGTGTGTGTGAGAGAGAGAGGTGCATCCACTACAAGAGAAAGGGCTTTAGAGAAGAACCTTCAGAGAAGGTTTTGGAAGTGTATCTAAAGGTATGTTTTAGATAAGGAATTGGATGACAGAAATATTAAGTAGGATGAGTTTTAGAGAAGGATTTGCAGTCAAATTATACTAAACGAAAAATGTCTCTAAAAGCTTTAGAGACGCTTTTAACCAAAAACCTCTTTAAAAGTGCAGAACTGGATTTAGTGACGGATATCTAAGCATCTCTAAAGGTAAGGTTTTCTTTTTATAATTTGTAATATATCCATAAATGTTTAGATATCTTTTGACAAGCGTATCTAAAACAATTATTTATAAAAATAAAATCAAAATTATATAACAATAACTAATTAGAAATACATATTCACTTAAATTAGAATTGAAGAAAGTTGGAGCCCTAGAATTTTTTTTCCCGATCATTCAAACGAAATCCTCATCGTTCACGCCACACTGTTCTTTCAAACGAAATCCTCATCACTCATTGATCGTTCAAATGAAATCCTCAATCACCGTCCCTCTGGTTCGTTGTCCCTTAAATCGCCGCTTACCTATGTTGCAGTTCTCAACTCGAACATGTAAGCAATTTATATTCAAATTGGTTGATTTTCGTTTGGTGGTTCTTCAAGTTGGTTGATTTTTTTTGTTCATCTAAACTTTTAGATCGTTTTTACTGTTGCTTATTGATTGGGTAATTTAATTTACCCTATTTTTAACTCATGTTTTTATCATCTTTAGCAAATTTTTATTTTTCCATTAAGTCCTTTTTATGTATTTTTAAGCATTTTTCTAATAAATAAATGTTTAGCATATTTGGTCGTTTTTGGTGTTTAATTTTAAGAAAACATCGTAAAGATCTTATATTTTTATATGTTCTTATTTCAAGGATCGGAGCAAGGACCGTGAGGAGTCAACTTTACGAGATTGCGCGGAAACGAAAATATGACTTCTCTTTTTGGGCCGTTGGAGCAAGACGAAATGACGGACCGGACTTTTGTACATGATGGGCTGCGTTTGTATGGGCTTTTGTTGCAACATACTTGGGCCGAAAATTGTAATTTTTGGATGACCATTTTTGTGGGCTAATCCCTTCCTAGTATTTTTGGGCCTCCATGTTAAGCCTACTTTGGCCCCAAGTTGGATTGGTGCTATAAATAGGGATGTTTGGGTGCTTGTATGAAATCATTCCATTTCCATATCATATTTTTGGTCTTGGAAGTTAGAATAGATGGAGAATTCCCTTGTATTGGGAGGTTTGAAGTTGTGAGCCATGAGCCCATAGTTCAATCTTGAATGCTCTAGCTCATAATTCAAACTTCTTCTTTTGATTAATGTTAATGTTAGTCACTTTATTGTCATAAGTATTCTTCTCTTGTTATTTCTCCGCAACCTTCGTCTATTTCTTATAGTTCGATACTATTGAGTAACGCTTGGTTTTTATTTTGGTCTCATTGCGGCTTTAGTTCTATTACAAACCGGAAGTCCGGAAAATAATTTCGGATTCCCAACTTTTGTTGGTTCACGGTTTGTTGTAAATTTATTAAATCCGCTTTATGTTTCCAATTTTATAAAAATCAATGGTACGTTGTTTAGTTTTCCTTTACGTCATTACATCGTTAAAGCACCATGAAACTCTCAAGTAAATCAAGTTCAAATTCCACATTTGAAACAAGATTTTCCGTCACCATTTCTCATTACATCTAGTTTTATAATTATCGTTTTACTTTACCGTTATTTATTTTAACGCACTTTAATTCACGCAGTTTAATTCCCGCAATTTAATTTATGTACTTTAATTTTCCGTCTTTTACTTTCTGTCATTTAAATTCTGCAATTTACTTTACGTTATTTACTTTCAGACTTTTATTTCACGCAACTTTATTTCATTGTCCAAAGAGAGGTTAAGGGCACAACACTCCTACGATTTTTATCGTTGATTGTTTGAAAACACTGACTATCTCTTTTAGGAAGGTTAAGGGCACAACACTCCTACGATTTTTATCGTTGATTGTTTGAAAACACCGACCTTTTCCTTTAGTTAAAATTTACAGTTCCTTTTCTGCTATAATTAAAAATTGTACGAAGGTAAGTTGAGACCGGGACTGATAAAAAGTAAAAAGAGTGTATCGTATCGCATGATTGTCCGACGTTATTTAAATTAAGGTTATATTTTATGGTAGACTGCAATTAATCAATTGACAACTGGTTCGTTGTAGGCCGGCTTATTTGAGTTACATAAAAATATTGACCTTAAGATAACGAAGGAATGCGATCTCATCTTTTTATCCAATTATTAATCTTGCCTCAACAAAACATTGTACTGTGTGCTTCTTTTTAATTAACTGTTCAGTAGTGTTAATCAAAACCCCAATCAAAAACATTGTTTTCGAATTCGCCATCTGAGACTCGCTTTTACAGACCCGACTTTAAATAAGAACTTTTACATGCTTCCTGTGGGATCGATATTCGGTACTTTGTACCATTATTACTTGTTACAGACGGCAGTAGATTAAGATGTATACTTGCGTCGAGATCTATTTTCTTGCATTTTAAAAAGGTGTAAGCACGAAAATACGGCGACACTTATCCAAGTCGACAGTGAGTTTCCGTTTTACGTCTTCTAGTAGATTTGGTTTGTTTTTTTCCATGATTACTAATTTTGCTTTTATTTTCTCAAAAATTAGAGTTTATTTCCCCTGTTTTTAATACACTGTGATTGATTTTAGATTATGGAGTGCATAATTTGTTGTCTCCATCTGGCTCGTGTAAGACTTGTTAATACTTATGTTGCATAGCCTCGATCTACCTCAAAAGAGTCCTGGTAGATTCAGGAACTAACATAACCAACTCTTCACATCTCCTTTTGTAGTATCTAGATATTATACCGTCTCATAAGTAGTCCTTTAGCTATGTGATTTATGTTTCCATGTTAACTTTTAGTTGTTTTGATGTATTGTAAAAATATTCAAATTAGGGGGTCCAACTCATTTTTAGTTGTTTTCTGCAGACATCTGAAAAAATGTTAATTTGGTTTTATTTTCGTCCTTATTAGATCTTGTTTGTCTATCTGTTCTTTGATTATGTCGGTTCATGTGAATGCGATTAATTCCTTACCTGGATCACAACTAATGAACTTTTTCCCCATAATTGTATAAGTCGATGACGAACGATACTAGTTTTTGTTTGTTTTAAGGTATACTATGGCGTTTCAAACAAATTCTTTCCATTTGGTGGCAGTTCAAAATCTTGTTGAAAGAAAAACATAAAATTCATTGTTTTGTGCTCATGGTCATAGAAGTGCTAAGAAAATTGAAAGTGAGGTAGATAAACACAAGTGAAAACAGATGTATTGTAGTTTCATGATGCAAATAACTCTCAACTGAGAGTTATCAGCTTCATCTATATAACTACGCTTCATAAACCTTGTGGATCTTAATTGGTCAGCCATGTATATTGGCTTCAAACTATTAATATGCAAGTTGAATTGTGATTTGGCAATGCACCTTTTTAGGGTTTTGCTGCAGGTTAGCTACTTTCAGTTGGGCTGTTGGATTGAATAGAACAATATAACCAAGAATTCTACTAACTTTTATTGATAATTCCCTTTTTTTGGAAAGTACAAATCGCTACATATATATAGATACCGAAAAGGTATCTCTTGAACCATTGTGATGGTTCGCTAAGTGTTATAACTATTCTAACAATTATGACTTTTCATGAAGAGGTGTTTCTGAACCAACGCGACTGTTCGGTGGTGGTAGTTACCGGCGGTTGTGACTATTCACAAAGGTTGCCATGGTTGCCAATCGACACCTCTTCTTCCTAATCTCTTGAACCATAAATCATTAAAACATAATCTAAATAATAATTATAAATACATTCCGATTATATCATTAATTTCAACACTCCCCCTTAATGATATAATCACACTTGTCTTCTTCAATCGTCCACAATGATGAAGTCCCCATCACTTATGCTTCGATCCATATTCATCTTGATGCCATTTGCTTCTTCCCTGGTTGCCTTTTCTCTTGTTGGCTCTTCCTTGTTGCAATCTTCAGAGGTTAAAAACAAGTTTCCTCCACCATCTTTATCTTGGGCATATTGCAGCAAGTCTTGCTCTCTGAACTTGGGTTTGTTTCCATTTCCTTTGACTTTGTCTTTAACACGAACTATGTCCTGAACTTCCTCTTTGATTTGACTTCTTTCTTCCTTGTCTTCAATCTCATTTCGATCATCTTTGTCAGCTTTGTCACTATCTTTCTTCATTCGTATCATTTCATAATCTTGAATCTTCAACAATTTGTTTGTAGTACTTGTATCATGATCTTCTGGTTCAACTTCCTTGTTGCTTGATTTTATGTCTTTCTCAACTTGGCTTTCCATTGAAATTCTTGATAGTGTTTCATGATGCTTCTTGCATTTGCCCTTGTCAATACTTGGTTCATTTTCTTGATGTTTCTTATCTAAAACAACTTCGTGATTCTCTTTCTGAAACTGAAATGGTTTTGACTTCATCTCTTTGCTTGTGCTAGCTCTCAAGTTCTTCAGGTTCTCTAACTTTCTCTGCATTTGTTTCTCAAATGCTATCTCTGTATCTCTCATTTTCTTCTCAAGCTCTTGTTTCTCCATTTCTATGTCTTGAAGTATTTCTAACTTCCACAACTCTAGTTTACTCCTCAAATCAATTTCCAATTTTGACCTCATGTCTTCTAACGTTTCTTTTGGAATTTCATCCTTCTCAATGACAATTCCATCCCATCTTGGTTCTTCTTCTAAGGATACCATCTCGTTTTCATCCTTACTCATAGCCATCAATAACGTAGGTTCGTTATCTTCGAACACAAGGTTTGATGTTTCTTTTCTATGGTCTGGTTCTGGACAATCTGCAGCATAGTGTCCAAACTTATGACAATTATAGCATTCTATTTTTCTAATATCTCTTCTATGGTAATTTTGATCTCCAGGGTTTTTCCTTCTTCTATCATAACTATCTTCATTCTTACTATCTCTTGAGAATCTTCCTCGGTCTCTTCCTCGTGTCTGATTACCACCTCCTCGTCTACCATTTCCATAGTTGTGTTCATAATTTCTGTCATTCCCTTGACGTGTGAACAACAACTTCTCACTATTATCTTCCTGTTGTAGCAGCATTAACCATACTTAAGCTTTTCTTCAGTTCCCAACACTTGGCTTGGGAGAAGTGAATCCAACAAACATGACACTCCAACTTGCAGATAGATCAGTGAATTATCCATACGGAATCGTGGAAGACGTGTTGATAAAGGTCGGAAAGATTTACTTTCCAGTTGATTTCGTAGTTCTAGATGTGGAAGAAGATGTTGATGTGCCATTAATTTTGGGAAGACCGTTCTTAGCCACAAGCAAGCTTTGATAGACATGGAAGAAGGTGTGATGGCTTTCAGAGTTGGTAATGAAAAGGTAACTTTCCATGTTCTCAAAAGCGTAGAAGATAGAGTTGAACCGGAAGGGCGATCGATTGGATCAGAAACGGGTGATGATGGGAAAACGGATGTGGGGAAAATCAGAAAAAGTTGTATGTGTGGGCATTTTAGTTCCGCAAGCGATACCGAGCCAAACTGAGAGCCACAAAAGGTCATGCCACGACCCTAACTAAGGCGCTAGGCGGGAGGCAATCCACATGGTGTGTCGTTTTAATTCTTTAGTTGTAGTTTTTTTATTTTATTTTATTTTATTTGTTTTTAGTGGGTTTTGTTTTTAATTAATTGGTGTTCGTAGGAGTTGTGTTTTGTTTCGTTGTAGGTTTCTCGTGATTCGGAGAAGTTCGCGCGCGATAAGGTAAGTTATTTTGGTGTTGGGTTAAAGTTGGAGAGAAAAGATGGAAATTGAGAGAAGAAAACGGTTGAGGTAAAAGCATTTGGTACCATGTGTTTGAAGTCGAGAAAAGGGATTGAGAGAGAATAGTGAGGAGGTTCTTAGTGTGTTTAAAGTGGTTTAAAATGGTGTTTAAAAAGAGGTTTAAAATGTTTAAGTGGTGATTTTTTTCATAAAACCCAACAGCCTCCATCGTGGCTTGTTTCGTGAGTTACCACCTCCAACCCACGGTAGTTGCTGCCCTCTCCTCGATCTCCAGCCCAAAAACAGCCCCCGACGTGGGTTTATCCGTGAGTTGGCCCCCCATCTCACTCCCCAACCCACGCGCGACCCTTTTCCCTTTTCCCTCTCGACTTCCAACGACCAAACAGCCTTCCCCGTCCCTTTTGCCGTGAGTTACCATCGCCAACGCACAGTCTATCCCACGCGAACTCCCTTTCTTCCTTTCAACCACCCTTTCTCCCTTGTTCGACTAAAAACCCAACAACCCCTAACGTGGGTTTATTCGTTAGTTACCCACACCATCCCACTTCCCAACCCACGCGGTTCAACCCTCTCCCTCTTTTGATCGAACGCTTACAAACAACAACCCCTAATGTGGCTTCTCTCGTGGCTTACCCTCCCATCCCACATCTAAACCCACCCTAATCCCTTTGGCCTAAAACCCTTGATCCGATTAATTTTTTTTCCCTCCCACATAATTCTTCCCATCGGTCTCTCTCTCAATCGCTCTCTCTCTCTCTCTCTCTCTCTAATCGACTTCAAGACACAAGCTAGGGTTCTATCAATCTCTTGCTCCATTCTCAATCTCACCTAGCGTCTCATCTCATTCAATCCAAGGTATGCCTCTTAACTTTTTCTTGTGCTTATCTATGCTTTCCCCTTACTATTTTAATGGTGGAGTTGGATTTTGCTCAAACATTGTTACTCTCTTCTTTTAAGTTCCATCTTATGAAAAACTTCAAGTTTCAAGGTGTTGAGCAAATACCTTACTCCATAACTTTTATTTTGGGATTGCTTCAATTTTTGGGAGTTTTTATTGCTATTTGGTGGATTGTTCTTCTTGGGTGTCATTCTTGGTTAGCATTGTGGTTGGAAGGAGATTGTGATAATGATGCATATTATTTTATCTCACATTCTCACCTAGATTTCTCTATGGATGGCACATATTAGTTGCTACTTATGAGTTTCTCTCATACATAGGAATTATAATACTCCTTATGTGGTAATTTTATAGATAGTAATCTCGTGTGATATTGTGTTAAATCTCTTGCCATTGCATTTATACATATGCCATTCCCATGATTTTGTGTTCATAATATGAGCAATTTTTGTGAGTAGAGGTGCTTACAATGTGAGTGAGTCTAGGGTTTCATTATTGGCATAAGCGTGTGGATTATTAGAGAGAATTAATTGCTTATTTAACTATTTTATCTACACTTCTCTCGTCATTCTACATCTTTGCTAATAGTTGATTTTACTCACACTTAAGGATGGATTCTAAACTACTCATGTGGGATTATTCTAGATGTTGATCTTATGGGAAATTATGTGTCTTCATTCCACCATGGCTATCCTGCTTACGCTTTTATTTGCATCTTGCGTAATACCATAAGTGGTTTATGTGAATTGGGTGGGTGCTCAACCAAGTTATTTATTTGAGCATAATTGTGACTATAAAGTTGAGTCTTGCACTTCCATGGTCATCTTGTTCATCCACTAGGCTTGTGTGGTGTTTATGTGCTCATTGTATTGGAATCACCCTGCCATCACCCATATTCACACCTCATACATCATGTCACTATTGTCCTAATTTAATGTCATGTTTTATTTTTTTTCCCCGTCATCTTCTTGCTCTAACTTTTACATGTATGCATTTTGGTTGTGAGCATGAGCTTCCCTTTACACAAAACAAACCTATGTCCCAACATAGGTTTGGGGTTCCTAGCATTCCTCCCAATCACACACACATTTGGTCACCCAACTTATTTACTCTTTCAAAGTCGATGGTTGTACATCATTCAAACCTATGTCCCAACATAGGTTTGGGGTCGTCAATCTTTGACCCACTTTCCGTCTTTACCAAGAGTAAACCTAGACCACGGTCTAGGTTTGGGGTGACCATCTATTCTCACTGTGTACTAATACTTCCACCGAATTGCAGGAAACACCCCGAAACTTGACCCACTACCACCACACCCTCAAGATGGAGAGGAAGAAGATGTTAGAGTACGAGCACATAGAATACGAGGTAGAAGCCGCAGACGAGGATGGACCACCATCCACACCACCACAGCAGCTAGTTGATCACCCATATCACACCACACCACCATACTTCTCCAGGTCGGAAGCAAAGCTAGACCACATCATCGCCGAAATAGCAGAAGTTCGGACTCACACCGTACCACTTGACGCCCATTCGTGACTTCATTAAATTTGTGAACTTGGTACTTGTATCGTCTATTAATTTGAATTCGGATAACTTTAATCGTGTAGACGTACTATTCACATCACCTAGCACGGACAAGAGTAAGACTTCTATTATCTCTTATATGTTGCATACAATTTCTGTCAAGTTTCTTTGCATCTACAGCTTTATTGCAAACTTAAACCAAACTAGCACATTGGGGACAATGTGCCGGTAAGGTTTGGGGTTGTAGACCCGGGCACACTATCGGGCAATTCATGGCATGGCACGTTAAGTGCAAGGAATTATTACAGGTTCATCAAGCAATTTTTTTTAAATTCCTATTCCTTTGTAGTTTGTAGACACCGGAATTCATGACGCACATAGGTAGTTGATAATTTTATATTGTTTTGAGAAGCTAGGAGTGGAGATATAGTCCTAAAAATTATCAGGAAATTGCACGAATAGGGGACATTAGTGGACACCACCCGGAAAAGTTTTGAGCCTAATAATTGCACAAAATTTTGCGAGGGAATTATACACTTTTATCTTATACACCTTTCAGATTCCTTGTCATGATTATAGTTAGATCTCACTATAATATTGCATTGGGTAACAAAGACGGCCATAAGGATATTAAGTGCAAGTTCTGTCGTATCTGAATTATGGACCTTAAGAGGTGATTCCAGGCATTGCGTGTTAATTAAATTTGTAATTCTTTTATCTTGCTTACCTTTCTATTGCGTGCACCTAAGCCCTTTTGCAGCCATACAGCGATTAAATTCATTTGTAACCCATTTATCTAACCCTAGCCTGATTGTCAGCCTACCCGCATCTGAACGTGTGTCATGAATGAACAACTGGTAGGAAACAACGGAAAGGGGTAGGAAAAAGCAAAAGTGATACTGAAAGCCAGTTCTAGAAAGAGCGAAAAGACCAAATGGGTCTAACAGCTGCAAAAAAAAAATCAGCAGCTGCAATAATAAAGGCTATGAAAAAAAAAGAAAGAAAGAAAGGAAAAAAAAAGAGAAAATGATGTGAAAAGAAACACCAATGTAAAGGCACAAAGTGGGAATCAAAGTGAAAAGAAGGAAACTGGCCGGGAAGAATGGGTTGAAACTAGTTGTTCATTCAATGCCATATTGAGGATTTTGATCCGTTTACCTTCGTTTCCTAACCATAAGCCTAGCCCCATTACAACCTTTACAAAGACCTGGATGATCTTTTGGAAAGTCTAGGAGGATAGACGGAATAGCACTAATAGTCCTAGTCTTGTTACTTGATTCCTTCTGAGATCACTTCTTTGGACATTTGTGCATTTTTCTTGTTTAGTTGTTCATGCTAATATTTTGTGAATTTTTGTACATAAACTCCAAAGTCATGAACAACACGTGTGTTAACCTAGGGTTCGAGCGTAAAGAGAGTATCCGTGAGGTAGGGTCGAGGCGAAATCCTCCCCGAAAGTGTGAGGACTTGGTTGTGATTAGGTATGGTGTCACTGTTCTTAGTTCGATTTTCAATGTTCATGACTCTAATACCTTTGTTGAATAATGAATACCGGTTGTTTCATCCACTTAAATTTTTATTGCTTGACACACATGATTGCTAACCGATAGATATACCCGTGGCCCGGTTCATTTATAATTGCATGTTTGGTTTAAGTTTGTGTTTTTATTGACGCTAATTTGCTTAGGGGACAAGCAACGCTCGGTTTGGGGTTGTTGATAACACTAATTTATGGTGTTATTTTTATATCATTAACCGGGTAAAAGTGCTTAATTCCAAGTGAAATTAGTGGTGTTTTATAATTTAACTCAAGTGTTTCAAGATTATGCATCATGTTATGAGATAGCCAAGAATGAATGTGAAAAGTACTTCTCCGAACGATAATCGAGCATAACGTTCGTCAAGTTCCAAGCCCGAAAAATGGCAGGTGAAAAAGTGAAGTTAAGAAGAAAAATCAATTTCAAAAGTGGGCAAAAATCAGTGGCTGAAGTACCTTTTGATGTGGGTTGCTGAAGCTGAACCCACGGAGCAACCTACCAGAATGAAATTTAGGGTACCTTTTGCCGTGAGTTGCTGAAGCCAACCTACGGAGTAACCCACGAGAAAGGGGCTGGATGTTTTTAAGGGTTATCTTCTAGGGTTTTGGGGGACTTATCATTCTATTCTCAACTTGGCGACGGGAGGAAGCAAGGAGACATACTTGGGGCGATTTTTGCAAGAGGAGAACACAAGATTGAAGCTTGGAAACATCTTTGGTCACGATTCTTACACGAATTCTTCCAATTCTTCGTCGGTATTACACATTCAAAAGGGAGTTTTTCAATCTTTGATTCTTCGAGAGATTTTTCTTAGATCTATGAATTCTTCTAGTATTTTCTTGTTTAATACCCCCAACATGAACTAATCTTTAGATGTTGGGGGTTGGTTTGATTATGGTTTAAGCTTGTGAACATGTGATTGGGAGTTTTTATTAGTTTTTCTTAACTAATGAAGCATATGATATGGGTTTTAATGCTTTTGTGAGTCTGATCAACTTTCATCTGATTTGTTCGTTATAAACTAAGTTCGAGAGAATTAATTGTTAACAAGAACTAGAATTATATGCCTAAGGTGAGAAATTGGATAGAGATATACCAACTAAACCTTAGTATCATAATAATCTGGAAATTAATGTGTTTTGAATTCATATGTTAATATCGAGAGATAAGACTGGTGCTTTCAAAATAAATTCCATTGTTGCTTGAGAAAGAACAACGGTGATTTTACAGATTAGATTTTCATTAAAGGGTTTAACTGATAATTGCTTTCAAGAATATTGTTCATTAGTGAAAACCATAGGATTTCCATCCCTCAACTATTTGTCTCCATAAAAGTTTCCAAAGTCGTTACCTTTGAATAGTGTTTTATTTTATTTTATTGCTATCAGTAATCAGTTAATTATTTATAAAAAGTCAACCTTTTTGACCGTTCAGTTAATAGTGAATATAGTCATTGTGATACTCAGTTTTTAGTTCCCTTGGTTCGATACTCGTACTTCCAAGTACATATTACTTGATTCGACCCGTACATTTGCGGTTAGATTAGGGGGTGTAAACCCGCCTATCAATCGTGCGTGTCGAGGGTGCTCGACAAAGTGGATTAGCCATTTGGTGAGCCACTCTAAATCTCGGAGTTTGATTATTCTGCCTTTATCTATTTATATTATTGTTTGTTTGATTGTTATATTAAATAGTTGATTCAAGCATTTCCGCCTTAGTGTGTTTGCGATCGAAATAATTTTAAAAATTTCCATTAATTTTAAAACGTGCAACCTCCCCCTCCCCCCCCCCCCCCCCTAGAATTCCCTTATAGCTTATATTGTAACGATCGGCTTGAATGTCTTTTATGGCAACAACGGTTATGTCATTGAATGGTTTTGAATCTGTGTCTTCGGTTACGCTCTTTGCCTTTAATGAATTGAATCCTGCCATTTAGGCCATAAAACATAATGGTTGTCGTTATAATTAGTAATAATCACAAACGTGTGTCGTTGGTTCATTGGTCGCATGTCGTATGTTGGGAGTATTTTACGACTATCGTTAGTAATGACGACCACTGTTTTTTTTGGCCCTTGATCGTCAATACATGTTCAGCGGATATACTTGGTCATAAGATTCTTACGTCGGTCATAGCTAAACTCTAATGTCCACATTTAGTTCAAGGTTATACCTCATCCCCCCCCCCCCCCCCCAAGCGGTTTAGAGTTCTAATTGTTTAAAACCATTTCTATGGTCTTAGCTTTATCTCAAGCTACCTATAAAATGAAAATGTTAAATGACCTAAATTGGGTCTAAAAGATGGGCATTCTCAAGATAATTTGATCATAGACTCCTGTTTCAAAATAGTTGCAACATCAAAATCATTCAGCTAATTGTCCGTTGTCTTTTGAAAAACCAACGAGATAACGCACCAATTCTCGATTCGTAACGACAAACGCTCAAGTCTATGAACATGAATCAGACCTTGTGAAATAAGAACCAGAGCATATGAAAATTAAATACATAGTCAAGGACATATGAATATTGCTATTTGTTTCATCTGAATAAAATCACATATACTACTTTTGTGACAAGGAATGGATAGTTTAGAACCAATCTTCCAAGTAGGTTTCTTACCCTTTCGGCACAAACAAAATGCTAAAATATAATATAGCACAACATTGACAACAGACCAAAAAAAATCGAGTTCTGATTGTATATTTCCTAAAATTGATAACACCCTTACTGCACAGCGAAAATATGTATGAAGATAAAATGTATACTTCAAAAATCTTACATGGCCAAATATCTGAATACCGAATATCGAAATTGTTGGAGAAATGTTGTGAGGTTTAAAAGCTCCAAAAGAGTTCTACGTATACCATCAAAGGAAGAAATAATCACATAGTGGTGGTCCCGTAGGGAAGGGGGAAATTTGGTGAAAAACAAATTATGTTGATTTCATACCTAGTGCCTTTCCAATCTGAATTATGATAACAAAAATACGAAGATAGCAAACAAATCTACATTATTGGGTTAGTGATAAGGCATTATATGTATCTTCCAACCATACAGGAAGATGTAGTCCAAGAACATGCATTATTTATAACCACAAGGCTTGTGATGTAGTGGTAATCACCTGGGGAGTTCACAGTGCTCAACACAGGTTCGATTCTCTGCATTCGCCTTGTGGCCACTGGGTTAAATCTCAGGGCTGCATGCTTTCGCAGTCGGTTGCTTTGTGAGGGATTAGTCTGGGCCATAGACACAGGATACTCTTTAAAAAAAAAACCTGCATTATTTATATTAGCTTTAATTATTTAGTGATCACTTCTCCCCTCAAACTAAGTGTCTCAATTGCATTTTTTACAGTTATAATTTCATTATTTAGTGGTCACTCTCCAAGATTTCCCTTAAGTATTCCTTATATTGGATTGATGTTGTCACTCCATATACGTTATACTTGTTAGAAAACAATGAAACCTTCAGCGAAAGCTTAAGTTGTATCTATATATATATATATATATTCAAAGCTAAAAGCCGTAGTGACTAAAGTAGTACTTCCATGGATGTTACCTTTAATTTTATTTGAACATCATATATAAAGAACCAACAACATTAGTCCCTGCCTTTCTTAAAGTGTTCTGCAACACGTACAAGACATATTTTTTGGAACGGTAATCCACATACCACCTTAATAGAAGACTAGCAGTGTACCCGTGTAATGCATCGGAGTGAACAATTGTAAATGAAAATAAAAAATTAATGTAATAGTTTATCAGAAAAAAGAAAAAGAAAAAAAAGATATATATGGAGTAAATCATATATTTATATTTATAACTTGAGTTTTTTCAATAATGAAGCATTAAGAAATTATATTAAAGTAATCGTTAAATGTATATTTGAATTTTAAAAACATGTATTAATCAGCGATATCTAACGAATGATAATATTTTTTCAAAATACTGAAATATAGAATAGGTAAAAATAAAAAATATAATGTTGGATAGTATTATTTTGTATCTAAACGTATATATAGGTTCATTATTAGTTAGTTTTATAGAATTCAAAAGGCTTTAAAAACTTGTATACATGAAGAAAATACATGTACTATCATAATTAAAGAAATATGTTAATTTGAGCAAGTAAATAACTTTTATTCTTTTGGAGAAACCCCAAATGGAAGTGAAAAAACTTGAATATGGAAGGTAGTGAAAAAGTAAAGTTTGAATATTTTTCAAATGAGTTGTACCTTATGCATACTAAGTTGTGATTACGAGATTTTTGAAATGTATGCATAAAATGGTACTCCCTCCGTCCTAAAATAAGTGTCCACATTTCTATTTATATTTGTCCTAAAATAAGTGTCCACTTTAAAAAAATAGATAGCTAAATTCTCACATTTATCCTTAATTAATGCACAAATACATAAGAGTTGTGAAGAGAGAGAAACATTAAATAAGGTTAAAGATGTCATTTAGTAACAAAAATGTGTAATAATTATGCATGTCTAAAACTGTGTGCCAAGTCAATTGTGGACACTTATTTTGGGACGGAGGGAGTAATACCTTATGTTTTATAAGTACTAATTAAGAGTTTTTTTTATTCCGTCTTTATAATATAGTATAGATTACGAACATCCTTTGTTGCTTAATTAGAACATGATATATAAGAAGCCAAATCCGAGTTTGTTAAAAGAAAAAACTGAAGTGTTAGTAATGATGAAATTTTAGATTAAAAAGTTAGTAAATCCATACAATTGTTCCACCATATGTGTGTTCTTAGTTGTTGTTAGCATATACCCACTTGATGATTAGCTACATATTCTCTTGGTAGTTGATAGCTTTCCATCTTACACACCTTATGCACTTATTAGAAGCGTACTCGCGCAATACAGCGAGATATATCACGATTTTAATATTTATTTTTATTTTTTGTTTTTTATTGATTTACAGTACGATTTTGGATGATTTTTATTGAGTGATAATGATTTTTTTATATATAAATTTGTTTAATTTAGGCTTAACAGTATAATGTTTTTTATATAAAAAAAATTAAGTAGTTTGTTAAAATTCATTAATTATCTTATATATTTTAAATTTTTTATATTTAAATTGATATGTTTATCCTGTTTTGATTATGTTTATCAGAATTCAAATTTCATAATTTTAGGATTTGGGGATTAGAGATAAAGATTTTGGGGGATAAAGATGAAATTTATTAATTAGGGTTAAAAGAATTTAAAAGTAGTACATAGTGCTTCATTAATTGTTTTTTAATTGAGTGATAATGGTTTTTTATGTATAAATTTGTTTAATTTAGGTTAACAATATAATGTTTTTTATATAAAAAAAAATAAATAGTTTGTTAAAATTCATTAATTATCTTATATATTTTAATTTTTTTATATTTAAATTGAGATGTTTATCCTGTTTTGATTATGTTTATCAGAATTCAAATTTCATAATTTTAGGGTTTGAGTATTAGAGATAAAGATGTTGGGGAATAAAGATGAAATATATTAATTAGGGTTAAAAGCTTTACATATAGTACATTAGACTTTAGTAGTTATTTTTAAGAGATTTTAAGTAGATAACTTTAAATGATAGTACATAAAGCTTAATAAGTTGTAATTAAGAATTTTTTATGTTATTTTTATAATATAGTATAGATATAGATATGGTAACAAAACAGATGTTAGACATGAATTCCTTAGCGAGAGCATGAGTAAATTAAGGGAGAGATCTTAGTGGAGGGTATTGAGAATTCAAAAGATTAAAGTACTGTGTAAAGCAACTGAAAAGTATTTTGGGAAGACAAATGATACATTAATTGATTTACATCGTAATTGACCGGTTGTAATTGAAAGTTTTTTCAATTATATACATTAAAAAACATTACTTGGTATAGATTAGATGACAAAATTGTGGCCTTGGTAAATCCGCCTTCTCTCCACGTGCATGCACTTCATCTTCTTGAATACATTAATTATACAGTCACTATATATAGGAAGGAGTGAGATCCATCATATCCTTGTTTTGAAACCAATTCTCATACATCCCCAGTATACTATCAACATCTAGCCATGAACAGCAAGCCCAGGTAATTAAACTAAATAACTCCTTCAATTGATCTCTTCACTTCCTATATCTCTATCTTTTTGACTAATTAATTTTAATGATTTAAACCATATATAATATAGATTGGAGGGTAAAGTAGCCCTTATCACCGGTGGTGCCAGCGGCATCGGAGAAGAGGCTGCCAGGTTATTCCTGGAAAATGGAGCTCAGGTTGTGATTGTTGATGTTCAAGATGAGTTGGGCCACCAAGTGGTCTCCTCCTGCAACTCCACCAACATCTGCTATTTTCGGTGCGACGTTCGGGACGAGAAGCAAGTGGAGGAAGCCGTCGCCCACACCCTCGCCAAATACGGAAGCCTTGACATACTCTTCAGCAATGCTGGAATCATGGGACCCTTGACTTCCCTGCTAGACATGGACCTCCATGCTTTTGATAACACCATGGCCACCAACGTCCGTGGGGTGGCTGCAACCATCAAACATGCTGCTCGAGTCATGGTTGACAGAGGAATACGGGGTTCCATCATATGCACCGCCAGTGTCGCCGCTTCCATCGGAGGAGCAGGCCCCCATGGTTACACCGTTTCCAAACATGCGATGTTGGGGTTGATGAAGACGGCGTGCTATGAGCTGGGGGCACATGGGATCAGAGTCAACTGCGTTTCTCCCTTCGGAGTGGGCACCCCTCTTAGCTGCGTACCCTACAATCTGGAGCCAAGCGAGGTGGAGGCAAGTTGCTGTCAAACGGGAAATCTGAAGGGCATAGTGTTGAAAGCCAGGCATATTGCTGAAGCAGCTTTGTTTTTAGCTTCCGATGAATCGGTGTATGTGAGCGGACAGAACTTGGGGGTGGATGGTGGCTTTACGGTGGTCAGCCACAGCTACACGGTGGTCAATTAATCAATTTATTAATAAAAAGCCAGCCTGCCTGCGTGCATGCTGGTTGGGTATCTTTATTGGGTTGAATATATAAAAGAGACAAGTAGCGGGTCAAATTATTATTGTTTTGGTTGAGTGTCTTTAACAAGATGATGCAGAATTTCTGGCATAAATCATGGTTGCCGATACGTGACGAGGTGTTCTTTTTCTCTAGTAAGATTTTATTAATTTTTAATTCAACTTGGAACAAAAGAAAGAATATATATTTATAGATGTGGTTTTAATCGAAAATCTATATTAGATTGGAAATTTTAGAAACCATTGATTTTAGTAACTAATGTTCAAGATTCATTTGACTTAAATATGGTAATAAATTAATTAATTTATTAATGATAATTAATACTTCCTCCGTCCCAAAATAAATGTCTACAATAAAAATGACACACAGTTTTTTGAAAATGTGTAATTATTACACTTTTTAAATAACAAAAATACACTTTTATCCTTGAAAATAGAGAGAGAAACTTTATCCACCTTATAATTAAGGGTAAAATGGAAAATTGGAAACTTACTTTTAAAAGTGGACATTTATTTTGGGACAACTAAAATAGTAATGTGGACACTTAATTTGGGACGGATGGAGTAATAATTATTAGACCAAAAGGGTAAAATTATTAAGATTCATTTGACTTAAATATGATAATAAATGAATGAATTTATTAATAATAATAAGCCAAAAGGGCAAAAATGTCATAGCTTTCCCTAAACCCTTCAGTATGTTAGTCAGATGAAACATTTAAATTACTTGGTTTAGTTTAGTTCGGATGAAATATATGATGTTATGGGTTCCTTCTAACAATTTTTTTTATCTACTATGGTTCATGACTAGTTCATCAGATTCATTACTGTTTCATCAGAAGGCAGTCATTTCATTACCGACCCATTACTGATTTTATTACTGTTTCATCTTACGTATGGATTTTATGATGAATTTCGTTAGCCGAAACACCATCAAACATGTTACCTTTCATTGTTTCGGTTGGTTAATTTTTTACACTCCAATTAGAAGAACCATATAAATAACAAAGAATCAAAATAAATTATTTTAAAAATATTTCAATTCAATTAAAACAAATATTGATTTTACATATAATTAAATATTTGAATTTTCCATCAAAATAGCTCTCTTTCAAATTGTGATGAAACAGAAATCAAATAAGATAAAATAGTGTACATTAATAGTTCCAATTAATAGGAAATGGAATACCATATATATTAATAGTTTACATTAATATATCATCCATTAATACCATATATAATACATTAAAAATGAATAATTAATATTATGATAATAATAATAATTACCATATATATTACGAAATTAGGTAAAAGACTAAAATACCCTTATCAAAAAAAGGAAAAAAAAGAGAAATTCAATGATTGGTCAATATTGGTTTTTAAAGTTTTTAATTGATCTCTCCTCTATATCTATCTATCTCTCTCTCTCTATATATATATATAGAGAGAGAGAGAGAGAAGACGATAATCAAATGAGAACCATAAAAATGTTGAGAACTTTAAGAACCAATCTCAACCATGTAATCACTTTAATCTAACAACCTTAATTAATGTTTCATATATAATTAAGGAAGGACGTGATGATAATTTTTGTTTTTCTTGATTATTTTCTATTTTACTTTTTTATAGGTATCAAAATTTAGAATTATTATTTTATTTGTATTCAATTTTATATGTAATAATAAGATATTTTAGTTTTCATTGATTGATAATAATGTTTTATATTTCATTAGTTGATTGCATTATTAATTTTTACTCATTTATTTTCTCACATATACATTATTTAATGGTAACGTATAGAAAAACATCACATAGGAAAAGAAAATATCGTATAAAGATATTGTAATTAAAATATCACCTTTAAATTCTGGAAACACCAAAGTTTTAATTCACACAATGAATAATACAATATGAAACACCAAAGTTTTAATTCACACAATTTAGTGTTGTTTAAGATTGTGAAAACAAAACATAGCTACGGTCTGGGTCGGCATGCGGGCACACACAACGGATCCCCCGTGAATTTAACTACGGTCACATATTTTGTGGGTAAAATTCTAGAATCGATTCATCAGCCCTGGAGCCAACAAAGTCAGTCAAGTCCCCCCAGAGTGGGTTCACGTAAGCCACATAGGCTTAACTCTGGTGAACCGTCATCTGCAGGACGCCATGACAACAAAGCCGCCATAGAAGGGCATCCCAAATAATGTGTCCATTTATTGGGTTATTCTAAAATCAACGAAAACTAAACAAATGCCACTTTCTCAAATGGCGATCATAGAAATTATAGTCTATATATTTCACATTTTTCATAAACAATCTCATACGAGACACATTTTAAAAAAACATCAAAATGTTCAAACAATCGATTCAATAAACCAAAATCAATGTGTATGTGTGTGTACAATTTCGTATTTGTTAATCACGTTCGGTTGATCAATCACAAGATGGCTAATTGTAAGACTCCATTTAAAAAAAAAACGTATAATTATTGAAAATACGATGCTACTTTTCCAAGTTTTTTCCCTTCAGAGTTGTTTTTTTTGCAGCTAGTTACAAAATGTCATTGTTTTAGGTAGTTTTCACAAATAATGTTTTGCAAAAAATTAATAAAAAATATGAATAAATATAAAGATTTTATAAAACAAAATTTATAATAGAACACAAATGAAATTATAGAAAAGAACATAGTTAAAATATTAATAAAATAAGAACCACGTATCATAAATGACCAAATACTTCTTTATATACAACATTCTTTGTTCTATTGCTAATTATACCTTCATCATCTATAATTAATATTTTTAAACATTGCCTACTTTTTACTCTATATAAACCAACATACAACTGATCATGGGTGAAGACTGGTTGACTCAAAAACAAACCAACCTTCGATAATTAATGATTGTCTCTGGCTTTTATATATGGTCATGACAAAATATACAACAATTGGAAATTGTCTTCTTTGAAACTTAAACGAAATCCTTTTGTCTGAAGGTGTCAAAGACATTCTTGGAATAAATGTTCGGCTTCCAATATTGCTTCTAGATATGATCTCTGATTCTATAACCCGATTTCCCAAAGATAACACACGTAGTCTAGTTCCATTACATAACCCAGATTTATGATCAATATTCCTTAGTAACATAACTGGAGCATCGACTTTTAGTACTATCTTATGGTTTGGCAAACCCGATAATTTAAGACCATTTAAGACATCAGGTGAGTAGAAAGTTTCATTAAACTGTTCGTGAAGATGCTATGATTCACACAGACTATCTGAACTTAGGTACTCCTTTTCGTCTCCTGGAAACAATGATAGCAAACGATCATTTATTTCTTGAACGATTTCATGCTTGGGTGCAAGTATTGCTCTTTCCTGAAAATAGGATGAATTCTTGACATTTACAAGAATAGAAGGATAGACAAATTCAATTAATGCAGATATAGGATCTGTTGAATCGGTAATGAGAATATCATCAGGTATATCGATAATTGCCTCACCATAATTCACACTACCAACCTTGCCTTCTCCTAAATCCAAAAGTCAGTTTGCAAAAATCGTTGTTTGTTCGATATCAGAAGCTTGATTGTCAACAGTTAACCTCATGTTTTTAGTTAACTTTAGGACTTTGCATTTTTCCCAAATGTAAGATGAACTTAACGACGCATTAACAATGTCTTGTCTGCTTGCGTTGGGAATAACCGGCAGAATTTGTTTGAAATCTCCTCCAAAAATAACTATTTTGCCACCAAAAAACATTTCCGAGTAAGTAATGCCTTGACTACCAAAAATATCGTTCATACTTCTACCCAATGTTTCAAATGCATGCCGATGAACCATTGGTGCTTCATCACATATAATCAACCTAGTCTTCTTTATTAACTTGGCAACATCACTGTCTGGCTTTATGAAACAAAGAGAATCTTCGTTAAGAATTAAAGGAATTTGAAATGGAGAGTGTATTGTCCTACCTCCTGTAAGAAGTAAAGAAGCAATATCACTCGAAGCATCGCTTAAAACAATTTCTACTCCAGATCTTATTGATGCAGATAATGTCTTCCATAGAAATGTTTTGTAACACCCTCAATTCTGGAAATAGCAACTAATTTAAAATTTTCTAAATACGTCGATAATTGATTCATCTATAATCACAAAATAAAGTTTTAACCTCAATGCATATAATTTATTCTCTACATACAATCTATAACAAGGACGGGTGCTACTAAAACCCAATAATAGTCGTTATCTCCAAGCTGCGGAAGACATCATCAACTACTTACACTTGCACAAAGCTAAGGCTCAACTCTTCATAGCTGCTAGAACCAAACCCCAACAGGAACCTGGTGCACATGCCGACAAATAAAAATGTTAGGTTTAACGCCTAGTGAGCTCAAGAGTTTTCAACATATATAAATTAATCGTTTAAAAATAAAGAATGCAGTTAAAATCATAATCTTTCAAAACGATATACTTCACTTATGAAAACGACTCGTTTACCAATAAATATGTATTTTAAACGAAAGAGACACCGAGTTAATCGTTAAGCAAACCAAACTGTTTTAAAGACTAAAATCCCAATATAAAACGTCATTCCATAAACTTAGATTTAACCTAGAACTTGCTCAAAATGAGAATAGAGAGAAAACTCCCAATTTTATAAAACGCGGGTAAAAATGTTATATCTCGAAATACCCAACACGGGTGGACATGATACACAACTCATATACCATAGATGAAAATCTGTATAATTAAATATCGCCGTGAACACATACATTAGACCCAAAACTCACCCGACCATAAAGTAGACGAAATCAAATACCGAAACGTGGAAGTACCGCATTCCATTCAAACCTTAATATACGTGGGAAAACCCAATATAAAGGCTATCATTTATCGTCGACCACACAAACCAAAGTTGGTAAAATACGACATTAACATTTAAAAATACCACGGATCTACGACGGAGAGACACGTATACATTGAGAATAGAGGAACACGCAAGTAGGCCGCCCATACAACTTCCTCGCATGTCATCTAAACGTTTCCATCTTGGGTGGCGAGAACAAGTGAATGAGGCCACCCATGATGTTATTAGATTTCACCACATATCCTGGACCTAGTTCCCATGCCACCACCGATATCACAATCCTCGAACCGTTATGCCTCTTGCCATACTCCGTCGAGTTCCACCTCAAGGACTTACAGACATGGGTGCCTATCCAATCTAGACGAGTTACAACTCGGAGGCTCGAGCCACTTATTGCCTACTCGCTAGCGAACCCAAGCGGTCAACGGTCATAACCAACCTTACCCGCTTTACCAAAACAGACAGACTTACGTGCCTATAGATCCATTACAACACTGTCTAACATTACATGACTCCAATTGAAAGATCAAAGCTCCCAAAACATGTAACTATCAAATGACACGAAACATAAGCCATCATACTCAAAACACCACAACTGTTTTTAAACCGGACAAATGTCCTCAAGACTCCATTTATTCAAAACCGAGCCAAAGGCCCAAGAATTTACGTAAACCCCAATTGAAAACCAATAATAAACATTGAAACACGATTGCCCAACTATCATGCAAGCACAACGACCAAAAGTATGATTAACTCAAATCTCATCATTGGTTGAGGCAATCCATTTTCCAAATGGACTCATACTCATATATTTTCAAAATGCCTCATAACACGATAATACGCATTTTCCAAAAAGGTTTATAAGATCAAATACACAAAATGACACTTACGTCAATTGAACCCCAGTTATATGTAAAATCATCCAAGAAACTTTTCAACATGATTTATTTACCAAAATTCCCAAAGATCCCAAAATGGGTGTTTCACCATGTTTATAAAACTAAACATTTCCAAATAACCAAAACTTATCAGGTGATCAGCAGTTAACAATTTCATGTAAAACACAAAACACTTTAAAATGAACATTTTGGCATGTACACCGTTTTCACAAATAAACTTGAACTCACCTTGCTAGATTTAGGCTAAATCTAGATTTTACCCCACTTTGAGCTTCCTTGACGAAACTTGAATCCTCTAAGCCAAAACCTCCAAAACCTAGATCCAAACATTTTCAACCGTAAATAACCATATTTAACCATATAGAAACATTCCCCAAACATTTTACATCAAAATCTCCATTTTGGTCAAAACCCTATTTTTGACCTAAATCTCTCCAAAATCTTCCAAACCGAAATTGAAGTAATGAAACACTAGGATATCATCAATGAAGCATATATGTCACCTAATAAGGTTTAGAAATGGAGAGGATAAACTTACCACATAGCTTTTGAGCAAAACCTAATAAACCCTAAAAATCTCTAGTATTGGAGGTGGGAACATAATCTTGCATCAAGAGGTGAAGTCATCATCATAATATGGAAGGGAAACGCTTTGATCTTCATGGAAAAGCCTCAAAATCGGCTAGGGTTCAAGAGGGGGAAGGAGGAAATGATTTGGGAGATAGTGGAAATGGGTTAGAAGTGAGAAATGAGGAGAATGGGTGAAAATTCAGACTTAAACAACCTCTCAGTCCCCACAGACGACATTACCATGCGACAATGACCATGTCAAAGTTGCATGGCATAGTCGCATAGACTGTAGCGCGCGTGCCCCTCTTCCTGCAACACTGCCAGGCGACAATGACACTGTCATAGTCCCTTGGCATAGTCGTCGGGCCTGTTCCGAGCCCCAAAACCCGACTTTTCCGATACCAAGTCCCTATACACTCTTAGGCACATTTCATAAAGGTTTCCCAACAAAATCTCGTCATTTACCAGACATAAAAACATTCGGGTGACCTTTACTTACCGAAAATTACGGGTGTTACAATCCTCCCAACCTTAAAAGCGATTTCGTCCTCGAAATCTAAATTTCCCAATTAACGATGCTCGCATAAAAGATCAACTCCACTCCACTTGCCGGAGCTACCCTTATAATCTTATGTCAGTTCTCTCGATAAGTTTCCCCTTGGGCACAACTCAGATATATCCAAGTGACCAGTCATCTTACTAACATAGCCTTTAACCATGAGACTGCGGTTGTCTCCCAACCTTGGGCGACACGTACTACCTTTAGGGTAGTTTGTATCTCAATTTCACACCGGCCAAATCACTTTAGCTGAACATGCTTATGAACCCAAACCAAAGTTCGACATCAACCTCCAAAGATTACCCAAAATTATTAATGATCGGTTTTTGATATTGACAACGCCATCCTTTCGAGGCGTACCAATACACTCTCTAGGTAGCTGGCTATTGCAGATCCGACTATCACTCACTCCGATCTACTCTCAACATCAAAACATTCCCTTACTAAGATCTTTACCACAACGTGGAACCTATACACCTCGATACTTAATTACCAACATTTAACCTTCTTTTAATTTCCACCACCAAGAGGCCAACATTCTCTTGATCCAACGGGGATACTTTCAAACTTTCCAACGATTTGTTGACTTCAAAAGGGCAGGTTGACGCCTAAACCAAATGGTAGTACCGAAAACGTGGACATCCCGCCCGTTATTTCATTCCCGAAGTATTGTCGCTGTAAAATTGACACCTAACAGGGTGCTAAGATTCCCAATCTTACATTTCTAACCAACGAACCACAATATTTCCCTTGCTCATGCAAGCCCATCAAGACGATATACTAGCAACGTATAACATGATGTCTAACGGTCCATCGACCCGACAAATCCAATCCAACCATACCTAGAATCATACAAGACCTTATCTGCAGGTTTACCGAAGCATAAAGATCATCTCTTAACTAATTGGGGAACAAAGTCTAATGCCTCCACTATTCATGCATGACCCGATTCAAAAACTGAAACCCAAATTCAAGGTTGACCACAAGTCGGATCATCCGACGCTTCAAATCCCAATGACTCCTCTAGTCCCTTAATTGCAACTCCTTTCACGATAGGGGTTTTAAATCTATAGCCCTAATGAGTTCAAGGTTTTTCAACCAGTATGCCAATTTGAAATTTATAAACTTTCAAATACATAAGTTTTATAACAATTAATCGTGCGGTAAAAATACACTACCGTTCAAAATTGATCACCAACACTACGCATATAAAACCATTTCCAAAACTCATTTGATCGCTACTTACGTTAATAAAAACGGTAACATAAGATGCACAACAAAATTTTCAAACGGACTACCAGAGCCCCAACATACAACAAATTATACCATATATGTCAAAATAATTTCTCTACACCAAAACACGTGCAATAAACGTTTGTATGACTCTAAAAGGGAAGTTCACAATTTCGACTTTAAATTCTTTCTTTTTAATCGCCATACGTCGTGGCATAAAATTTTCAACAAGTCCCATATGCATCAGTTTACTCCCTCAAAACTCAGTAAAATGATAGGGACGTAAATAAATTTCAAATTGAATTTAAAACTTTGAGCTGCACAGATAAAACACACTCGACCAAAATAGTAACTACAATGACATGAACATCGATAACTCACTTAATGCATTGCGGAAAATTTCTAACGGCAGCAACTGAAACGTGTTCTGAGCAAAAGTTCTATCTGAAACAACAGAAATCTTTTATACTTTTACTCACACCAACAGTATAACTTAATCCAAATATGAATAGTGTACCATGATTAACACATGTATAAAACCCAAAGACAAATCGCATGATATTGAAACTTCTCCAAAATAACATATGGGGTGACATCTATTAACAAAATCCATAATTTAACGCACCTAATAAAGTGTGTACACATGTTCCAAAATTTATCTACGCGACGCAAAATGTCGTACGATAAGACACCATAAAATCCAACATGAAGAACATAAGATGACAATAAGTCTAAAAATGTTGAAATCTTAAGACCACAACGCAAAAAATCAAACAACCCTTCTTCAACAGCACTAACATGAGACGCGACGCCTAATAATCTTGCAAATTTACGCACAATAAAATTAAAACCCACTCATTTCAAAGTACACTCACGTGCCCAAAACGTCGCAACACAATATTCTATAAAATTCAACACGTCTCGTACAGACTAAAATTCCCAAGAAAATTCAGACTAAAAAATATGGGAACAACTCTCCTTTTAAAACCATAACATACGTGGAGGAGATCCAATGTCAAAGTCAAAAATTCCACAGTTACTTGTCCAATACTCCAAATAATATTAAAACACGGATATTACAAGATCCGTCAATAGTGTTAGACACGAAACGGGGATAAAGATATTTTCAATAAAATATTTGTAACCACGTACAACAATCATGCATGTTTAAGCTCACGAGTTAAAATCTGATGAGTGTTAGATGCTCTACCAAGACTTTGTAACATACTCACTCCATGCTTTGAAAATATGAGAAATAATTTATGCAAACTTATTTAGAAATAAATTTCGTGCATGAATTTGGTCGGCACTCGGCGTCTTAAGACTACGCTTCTCAATTTCCTGTTATACTTTTGTCATCCAGGTGCATCAAACATCTTAGAGCCATAAACCCAGTAATTTGGTTAACTTACAATTTTCCTCGAAACAGAATCGGTCTGTCAAACTGATAGTTCTAATCCAACCAATAATTTTGACCCAAGATGGTCAACTAAATGCATTCATCGCACTTAACTATCACTCCAGAGTGACATTGCTATAAACATCAACCATTCCTTAGATCACTCGCTTAGAAACTTTCTTACTACCCTCAACGGTCATCATACCAAGGTAGTTCAAGCTTACACATGTAGCATGTAGGTTCACCATAGCACTGGCTAGGTGCCATTTTGAACGTACATTACATAATCATCCTTGCGACCCTCGACAAGCTTCCCGTTTCTAGCGACTCGATCAATCCTCAAAATATCTTATCTTAAGGTACCTAATGTGCAATTTCATTTTAAATCACCTAAAAGAACGCTAGTTTGAGTCTAGGCATCCAAAAATCAATACCTAATTCTCTCAAACTTAAGCTCTGATACCAACTTGTAACACCCTCAATTTTGGAAATAGCAACTAATTTAAAATTTCTAAATACGTCGATAATTGATTCATCTACAATCACAAAATAAAGTTTTAACCTCAACACATATTATTTATTCTCTACATACAGTCTATAACCAGGACGAGTGCTACTAAAACCCAATAATAGTCGTTATCTCCAAACTACGGAAGACATCATCAACTACTTACACTTGCACAAAGCTAAGGCTCAACTCTTCATAGCTCATAGAACCAAACCCCAACAGGAACCTGGTGCACATGCCGACAAATAAAAATGTTAGGTTTAACGCCTAGTGAGCTCAAGAGTTTTCAACATATATAAATTAATCGTTTAAAAAGAAAGAATGCAGTTAAAATTATAATCTTTCAAAACGACATACTTCACTTACGAAAACAACTCGTTTACTAATAAATATGTATTTTAAATGAAAGATACACCGAGTTAATCATTAACCAAACCAAACTGTTTTAAAGACTAAGATCCCAATATAAAACGTCATTCCGTAAACTTAGATTTAACCAAAAATTGCTCAAAATGAGAATAGAGAGAAAACTCCCAATTTTATAAAACGCGGGTAAAAATGTTATATCTCGAAATACCCAACACGAGTGGACATGATACACAACTCATATACCATAGATGAAAATTTGTATAATTAGATATCGCCGGGAACACGGACATTAGACCCAAAACTCACCCGACAATCAAATGGATGAAATCAAATACCGAAACGTGGAAGTGACACATTCCATTCAAACCTTAATATACGTGGGGAAAACCCAATATTAAGGCCATTATTTATCGTCGACCACACAAACCAAAGTTGGTAAAATACGACATTAACATTTAAAAATACCACGGATCTACGACGGAGAGATCCGTATACATTGAGAATAGGGGAATACGCAAGTAGGCCGCCCATACAACTTCCTCGCATGTCATCTAAACGTTTCCATCTTGGGTGGCGAGAACACGTGAATGGGGCCACCCGTGATGTTATTGGATTTCACCACATATCCCGGACCTAGTTCCCATACCACCACCAATATCACAATCCTCGGACCGTTATGCCTCTAGCCATACTCCGTCGAGTTCCACCTCAAGGACTTACAGACATGGGTGCCTATCCAATCTAGACGAGTTACAACTCGGAGGCTCGAGCCACCTATTGCCTACTCACTAGCGAACCCAAGCGGTCAACGGTCATAACCAACCTTACCTGCTTTACCAAAACAGACAGACTTACGTGCCTATGGATCCATTACAACACTGTCTAACATTACATGACTCCAATTGAAAGATCAAAGCTCCCAAAACATGTAACTATCAAATGACACAAACATACGCCATCATAGTCAAAACTCCACAACTGTTTTTAAACCGGACAAATGTCCTCAAGACTCCATTTAGTCAAAATCGAGCTAAAGGCCCAACAATTTACGTAAACCCCAAATGAAAACCGGTAATAATTAACATTGAAACACGATTGACCATCCATCATGCAAACACAACGACCAAAAGTATGATTAACTCAAATCTCATCGTTGGTTGAGGCAAGCCATTTTCCAAATGGACTCATACTCTTATATTTTCAAAATGCCTCATAACACGATAATACGCATTTTCCAAAAATGTTTATAAGATCAAATACACAAAATGACACTTACGTCAATTGAACCCCAATTATATGTAAAATCATCCAAGAAACTTTTCAACATGATTTATTTACCAAAATTCCCAAAGATCCCAAAATGGGGTTTTCACCATTTTTATAAAACTAAACATTTCTAAATAACCAAAACTTATCAGGTGATCAACAGTTAACAATTTCATAAAAAAACACAAAACACTTTAAAATAAACATTTTGGCATGTACACCGTTTTCACAAATAAACTTGAACTCACCTTGCTAGATTTAGGCTAAATCTTGATTTTACCCCACTTTGAGCTTCATTGACGAAACTTGAATCCTCCAAGCCAAAACCTCCAAAACCTAGATCCAAACATTTTCAACCGTAAATAACCATATTCAACCATATAGAAACATTCCCCAAACATTTTACATCAAAATTTCCATTTTGGTCAAAACCCTAATTTTAACCTAAATCTCTCCAAAATCTTCCAAACCGAAATTGAAGTAATAAAACACTAGGATATCATCAATGAAGCATATATGTCACCTAATAAGGTTTAGAAATGGAGAGGATAAACTTACCACATAGGTTTTGAGCAAAACCTATTAAACCCCAAAAATCTCTAGTATTGGAGGAGGGAACATAATCTTGCATCAAGAGGTCAAATCATCATCATAATATGGAAGGGAAACACTTTGATCTTCATGGAAAATCCTCAAAATCGGATAGGGTTCAAGAGGGGGAAGGAGGAAATGATTTAGGAGAGAGTCGAAAGGGGTTAGAAGTAAGAAATGAGGAGAATAGGTGAAAATTCGGACTTAAACATACTCTCAGTCCCCGCAGGCGATATTGCCATGCGACAATGACCATGTCAAAATCGCATAGCATAGTCGCATAGACTGTAGCGCGCGTGCCCCTCTTCCTGCAACATTGCCAGGCGACAATGACACAGTCATAGTCGCTTGGCATAGTCGTCGGGCCTGTTCCGAGCCCCAAAACCCGACTTTTCCAATACCAAGTCCCTCTACACTCTTAGAGACATTTCATCAAGGTTTCCCAACAAAATCTCGTCATTTACCAGATATAAAAACATTCGGGTGACTTTTACTTACCAAATTTTTTTTAGGTTGGAATTGTTACGAAGTAAAATATTTTCAATCTCAAACAATGTCAAGTTTTTGAGTTGATCATCATCAAGGGATAAACCTGTAACATATATAATATAAATGTTAAACAACCATAACATAGAAATAATAACTAAAAAATATTTAAGAAAGAAAATAATCTTTAAAAAATAATAAACACAATAAATTGGTTTGCATTTAAATAATAACTGTATAAATACCTAAATAAATAATTAACATACCTAGAGACTTTAGTGCAATTCGTTGATTGTAAAGAATCTCATCTGCCAAGTATTGCCATTTTTTTGCCAAACAAATTCAGGTCTAGACAGACTATTTTAAATCAGCATGGTTGCAAATAAAGACCGTAGATAAAAATCAGAACCGGTTAAACTCGCTTCTTCAATGCATCAACATATTCTTTGTCGTCTTCTAAAAGTCCAATAACATAACATGCATCTCTAAAAGTAGAAAATATATCTTCATTTATTATACGAATGTCTTCGAATGATTTAGGACCTTTGACTTTATTCAAAAGAATTCTTAAATAATACGCTTCACCAAGAGCAGGAAAAACTGAATGAATTATTCCAATTGAAACACCTTTTTTCCTTTGATCCCAACGTCACTCTTCCAGTTTCCACACAAACTCTGTATGGAATTCAACATAAGTAAGTTTCCGTGCTTCTTCGTAAAGTTCATTACACTTCATCCAAGCTAAGAACATTGAAGACGCCACAAAAGTTTTGTTTATGACATTTTCAATATCATATTCAGCACCAAAAACGACTTGTTGTTTTCCAGGAAGATGGAAATGAAGCCTGAAAACAGAAGGAGTCCTGTAAGCCTCAAACCGTGGAAAGATTCTTTGTCTTTTTATATTCATCCGGTAAGATGATGTGACTTGGTAAGCGTGACGCCTTAAATATCTATATCAATCGTATACTTATATTTTATAATAATATCAATCAAATTTTTTTATATAACTATAACCAAATCAACTATTATGAAAGATTAATTTAAAGTGAATTGACGGGAAAAATAACAATTTGACTTTGAAAAATATTATTACCTAACCATCTGTTGATAACTGATATTATGTAGTTCAATTAAAATTAGAGCAAATAATATAATCATGATTAAGAAAGTATAAATAATTAAATATACTATACTGAAATATTTTCATATTTATATTTTTGAAAAATGTTCGAACTCATAATCCAAAAGTCAGTTGATAAGTGATATTTTTTTCCAAGTAATTAAATATCTTATGATAATTCTAAGGGTGTTTCGTTGAAAAAATGGAATTTGATAGAATTGTAATTCGTCGAAGGAATTCGACTTTGAAGTAAAAATTGATATGAAATTGCAAAAAGAAAATCACGACAATTTAGTGATTATTTGTATCAAATCCCATACTAATTTCAACAAATCTCATACTAATCACGACACATTAACTCGTATATATTTATGATATTTAATAATATAATTAAATCCAAAAATATTCAATATTGGGCTCATTTCGAAGGTATTGACGAAGCGATTACAATGGTATAATATGTAAAAAATAGAAATGTTTTTAATGCATTATAGTTCATATACATTATTTATGTTTATATGATAATGTGAGTCCAAGATCTCTAAATCTTAGAGAGAGAAAGTAGAGAGAGAAAGTAGAGAGAGCCAAAGTAATCTGATATATTCAATATGAGTTCAAAAGTTACAAAGAACAAAGGTCACAAGGGACTTAAATACCCTTGGCCAATACAACTGATAAGCACAGGGTAATAATTACAATGATTACGACAAAAACAGTCTTAACAATCTCCCCCTTAGTAATCATTGACGCTCCTCTCTTTGACGAAGTCTATTCAGTCCAATTAAAACTTCCAGGCGTCTTAGAGTTGAGCGGAAATTCAACCTCTCATGAATTGTATTCAATGTCTTCTTGATGAGTCTAATTTCATCATTATCAATCAGAAATGTATTACTTCTTGTTTCCAAAAATCTTCTTTCAGCTTCTTTCAGACGTTGCTCCAACTGAAGCTTGATCACCTTTAAAGTTCCATCCGAGTAATGACCAATTTCTTCAAACCTGAGGAAGCACTTTTGACTTGAGCCATTCTTGTAGATAACTCCATATGGATCTTGAACAATGGTGAATAAAGGATAAGAATCTAAGTCTGGCAAGCTTCGATTGGGCCTTTGAAGGTTTACAACTGGCTGAAAGCTTTCAACAGCCATCTGAAAATCAAATACTCTAAAGAATCTGATTTGCCGTCGAATGAATCTTTTGATATCAAACAGTGCTTGAGAAACATCCTGTGTTCTATGATAAAGATTTCTGAAATGATCATATAAAAACTCAATATCATCAATAGAAAGATCAGAAAAATCTGCCTTTGAGAAAGTATATCGCTTGCAATCTCTTCTTTTCACTTCAAATTCCAGATACCAGATATTAACTAACTTGTTTATCGTGACGCTGATAACTCGGACAATCAAATGTGGAGAAGAAACGAGATTGTTTCTACGGCACTGGGACTTGATGAGCATCAAGTATTCATACTGATATGCCTATGGCTCCTTTTCAACACCAAGGATAGCATAAATGTTGATCGGACATCTTCTAGAAACGAAAATATTACTCTGAGAATCTTCTAGAAAAGCAGATCTTTGCCTTGAAGCCATATACCTTTGTTGAAGACTTCTTTGTCTCTGTTGTCTAGTCAAAGCTGGTTCTTCCTCTAGAATTATCGGAGGAATCACAGGTTCAGAAGGAGGAACATCAGCTTGTGCTCTTGACGACTGACCAACTTCAAATGAGCTTGGAGGAGCAGTGGTAGTCGGAGCTGTACTAGCAACAGGAGAAGAAGTAGCTGGAGCAGATTATGGAACTTGAGTAGCTTCAGTACTTGGAGAAGTTTCAGGAATCTCATCTTGAGAAGGAAGATCTCTGTACAACATGTTCGCAATTTCTTCATCCTTAGCATCCATAAACACAGAATCATCTTCAGTATCAGAAATAATGACTATGTCATCACAATCCTCTTCTTTAACTTGGCAAATCTTCTCAAATCTGATGTCATCATCATCATCTGAATTTATCTCTATGAAATTTGCAAAGAAGGATCTCATGTCGTTAGCTGCTTCAAAATCTTCAATCTCATGTACCCTTGTTGAAATGTCTGGATCAACATACACAACAATCTGCATATTATTTTCTACATTCTGTTCAGAAATATTCAGTACATTTGACATGGAAGATATATCAACATTATCAATCATAACATTCATGAGATCTTCAATACTGCAATCTTGAACATTATCAGTATTCTTTTCTATACCAGCCGCCTCTTCTTGCGTTTGATCATCTCTGGATGACGAACCCTCCACTCTCTGTCTCTTATTCATCTCCCCCTCATGACCTTGAGGATCTGAATCATCCTGGTCATGTCGTCGCTTAAGAGACGGACCTGCTTCAGTCCTGCAGTTCTGTTCATGACGATCAAAGCGATCAGAAAGAGATGTGAGAGCTTGAGTCAGAAGAGATAAGCCTTCCTTGATATCTGAAAAGTTCGTCCGAGCTTCAGTACGAAAAGCAGTGAATTCCTCGTAAAGGGCAGACACTCTGTCAGGAGCAGAAGTAGACGTAGAAGCTGAAGTCGGAATCGGAGTCGGTTTTGGTTGAAAAGTCCGTAGCAGAGAGATCAAATCATTATCTTGTTGTTCTGGCGGCGACATAGACAGAAGACGAGCATAGAGCAGATTTGTCAACTCTGTAATTGGAAGATCTTGAACTGCAGATCGTGAAGTAGAAATATGAGGAATTGAAGTAGATATACCCACAGACTGAGTAAAAGAAAGAGGAATTGGAAGAGAAATGATCGGAGGAGTAGCAGAAGATACATGAGTAGAGTCACGGATAACGACCCCAGATGGTCTTCGGAACGGAATCTCTTGAGGAATCAAAGTAGTATCGATCTCTGGCATCTTACCTTTGAAAAGAGCCTTTAGCTTCTGCACTTGTGCCTCTTTCTCAGCATCCATACGATCAGTCAGTTGACGAATAACTTCATTCAGAGTAGAAAACTTCTCCGTCGTATCACGAACTTCTACCGAAGAAGTATCGACAGTAGAAGAGACCTGAGGAGAAGAATGAGAAACTGTTGTACCTTGAACCCGATGATGAGTTAAAGCATTGGCAAATGCTAAATCAAGCTAATCAACATGAATATCAACAACTGCAGCATTAATCGGAACAGACTCTTCTTCAGACATAACCTCTTCCTGAACAATCACTTCTGGTTCCTTTGTTTTCCTTTCATACACATGAATATCAGGTTGGTCACCGTCATTACCATCATTATCATTAGTGTCATCATCATCCCCATCTTTATCACCAGCAAGATCATCATCATCATCATCAGCAACATCATCATCATCCTCAATATCAAAACCAGCAGCAACACTAGCATCAGGAACAATATCAGCAAGAACAACACCAATTTGTTGAGTTGCAACGGCTGCTTCAACTTCTTGATCGGCAGATTCTTCAACCTCTTGTTCAACAGCTGTTTCGACTTCTTGATCAACATGAAAGGATGCATCTTGGGCATCATGAGATGGTTCATCTTGATCAGCTTCAACAAAATCGTTCTCCATGCAGTACTGAACTACGTTGTCATCAGTCATATCAGCATAGATGGCGATTAGAGCGTAAGGAATTGTCATGGAATAGTTGAATGACTGCTTTGGTTTATGAATATAAGTCATCTCTGTATCTGGAACCTGAGGACAAGATAATCGTCGTGGGATAGCATGATTGCTTCTAAGCATACTTCGAAGGATCAACTTCAAATATCTGATAAATGGAATGAACTTGCGCTTCTTGTGAGTAAGCTTGTCTTGCACCCTCTCCGAAAGTTCGGTCCAGAAAATATACGTATAGTCGACATGCAGGTCATAGACAACTGCATGGAACAAACGAAGATAATGCATACTTGCATTGTCCGTGCCAGAATGCTTCGATGTAAGGCAGCTGTTGAGAACTGAAAACAATGCATACCAGACTGGAGGTAGATTTGAGTTGTCAAAGTCACTTACCCTATTCAAATTACCTAGATATCCCAGATCCCGAATACCTTCTAGAACATCCTCTTCAGAAGGAAATTGGTCGTAAAAAGTGCGGCCAGGTCTGGAATTAGGCTCAGGAAGTTCCAGAATGAGACGAAGACACTTGTAGGATAAGAATGACTCGTACTGATCGATTTGCAAGTCGAATCTGTGTGGACGAGAGAGTTCATTCTTTTTAATTGAATGTCATGCTTGCTGAATATAGACCTTAGGAACCTCAGCACAATAGGTAAGAGCCTGAGCGAGAGGATGACCTTTGAGAATAGCTCGGATTACCGGATGTATCTTGATCTTGTCAAAATCAATGTAGTAGTTGTTTGGCTTGTAGGGAAGCATGTACATCAATGTGGGAAAGACGTCGTTTGGTGTTCGACGTGATGCAGAAAGATTTTCCCCGACAGAAGGAACAGACGGCATCGGCGTCTCGTGTGAAGCACGATCAGAAGGATCATCGAGAATAACATTCTCGTCTAGAATTACAGGATCAATGTTAGTCTGAGAAGCCATTGTATTACCTAGAAAAACAGAAACGAAGAAAAATTAGACAAAGTAAGAAAAACACAAAAATGAAAAATTTTCTAAGTCTGGTTTGCATGACAAGAAGAAAACGCAAAGTAAGGTTTGCGCGATGAACTAGAAACGCAAAAATAAGTTTGCGTGACAGGCATGAAACGCAAACTGAGGTTTGCGTATTTAGTTCATAACGCAAAACGAGGTTTGCGTGATAAACTTGTTAAGAAAACCTGACTTGGAAAAATTTCATTCAAACGAAAAAACACTAGGTTTGCGTGACACAATGGTAACGCAAAGGAAACTTTGCGTGACTAGCATGTAACGCAAAGTATACTTTGCGCAACCAACGTGTTGCGCAAACTATACTACATACGAAAAAACAAAAACAAAACACACAAAACAAGGTTTGTGTGTCTAGAAAGTAACACAAAATCAGATTTGCATGAGAAACAAACAACGCAAACATAGATTTGCGTGACAAACAGGTAACGCAAACTTAGGTTTGCGTGACCAACGGGTAACGCAAACTTAGGTTTGCGTGACCAACAGGTAACGCAAACTTAGGTTTGCGTGACCAACATGAAACACAAAGATGACTTGTGTTTCTCTCAGAATACGCAAAAACCCTAGAACACGGAGGTTTTCGCGAGTTCATCTGATTTTTCAAATAAAACTATTTTAAAGTCTAATAGATGTTTGAAACACATAAAGGATTGAATATAATCATTTTTGAACCAAACTCTTACATAATAGAAACATCTTTCAACCCAAAATTTTGAAAATCCAGAAATGAACAGTCGCTAAAAACATCAAAACATAAAATCAAAGCAACTAAACAACAAATTAGAGAAAAAGAAAACATACCTGGGGTTCGAAAAAGATATCTAATACAAACCTAAGTAGTAATTTCAGCAAAGTACTCTCAATTCTGATGAAGAAGACGATGAACAGTAGAAAATACGAAAATCGTACAGTAAGTAGATGAAAATGAACACAAAATCAAAATAGAAACAATGTTATACTAAACAAAAAACAAAACAAATACAAAAAGAAAAAATACAAACCTGATCGAAGACGAAATCTGAAATCAAATGAGAAATCGGCGCACAGAGTTAGAGAGAAATGAGGAAGATGAACAGTGAAATATGGGATTCAAAATGAAAATGGAGCGAGAAAAAAAATAAAGAGAACAGTACAAGCACTATTTATACTAAACTAAAAAATAAAGAACACTGAAAAAATAACACTTTTAAAAAAAATTAACATTCTAAAAAAAATAAAAGTACATAAAATTGAAATTTTACCTGAATATCCCTTTTACTCCCCTTACACAAATGCACAGAATTTAACAAATCAGATCAGTATTTGCATAAAATTATCAGAAATACTTACCTGATTAAATTCTGATCAGCACGTGAAGTATTTTAGAAGGTAGATTCACTCCCCCTCAAAAACAGAATGTTGACAAATTTGCAGTCATATGTTCTCTCCCCTTCGAAAAATGCACATACCAATTTGACAAAAATATGGATACACAAACATTAAGACATCAGTGTAAAAAGAAAAATATACTGAATATAAATTTTGAAACAACTGAACATATAAAATTTTAAACACTAAACAAATTAAAGTCTACCCAGTAAAATATCACAGATTTATCACTCAGTTGAAATTAAGCATATGATGTTGGATACAAAGACAAGTTTCATTGCATATCAAGTTAAGACATGTTCAGTTTCAAAAACTTCCAGCAATCTATTCAGTGTGCTCGCATGCGAACTTCGATTAACTTCAAGAAAAATGCAATTCTAAAAATATTATAGAGAACTTTGCATGTACTAACACTAAGCCATCAAAAATTAAGACTTTCACAAATTTACAGGTTTATCGCAACTCAAACATATCACCAAGTATCATGAGATGTGTGCTCATTGGCATCTTTTAGCATTGTGCACATTGGCATCTTCACATGAGTGTGTTCTTTGGCATCTTTTAAGCTTGTGCACTTTGGCATCTTTTAATCAAAAAGTTCAGTAAGTAAAGAACATGCCGTAAGCGTAACTTTCTATCTGACCCTATTGCAGGATTTGGGTCAGCCGCTCCCAGACCAGATGGACTTAGGGGACTAGGTGTCAAGTACCCCTTGGAACTTACTTTCCCGGATTAGAATAGCTACATCAACACATCCTAAACCCATTCATACCAGTAGAACATGACTTTCGATTTGGTTCTATAGAAGGATTTGGGTTCGATCACTCCCAGACCAATTGACCTTAGGGGACCAGATGACAAGCATCCCACGGAACTTACTTTCCCAAACCAGAAAGGCCACAAGTACAAACTTTTAAACTCAGAGATTTCTGTATTTTATATATTTATAATATTTTCATCTCAATCACTCAGTTCTACATCTAAGTGCTTAGCACATATTTTCACTCCGATCTATAATTCTGATCAATTAGGTAGTCAAAGCAAAGTAAACTATAAATATTCCGACTCACGTATCATTAAAGCAGAATCAAAAGCTTCAAACATGTTGTTGACTTTTCGACTTTTGTAAGACTCGAAAGTTGAACATATAAAACTTTAATATAAACAAAGCAACTTAAAATTTTATCCTAGACACACATTTTTATCAACTGAAAGAAAATCTGTAATGCTTTTACTTTATAGAATAAAATTTATAAAGATTTAAACTTTTAAATTCAACATGCCAAGTTTTGAAAGCAGAAAATTAAAACGTTTTTCATCTAAAGTTTTTGTAAATATATCAGCAAGTTGATATTCAGTTGGGACAAAATATAATTCAATAGTACCTTCTTCCACATGATGCTTTATGAAATGGTACCGCATATCTATGTGTTTGGTCTTTGTGTGCTGGATCAGATTGATTGATATCGCGATCGCGGATTTGCTGTCACAATAGATACGCACTGTTCTGTACAGCATCCCGTAATCCCGAAGTTATGTCTTCATCCAAAGCACTTGAGCACAACAACTAGCTGCGGCGACGTACTCTGCCTCTGCAGTTGAGATAGAAACACAGTTCTGCTTCTTCGACGCCCAACTTATCAGTCTATCACCCAAAAATTGAAGATGACCTGATGTGCTTTTCCGGTCTAACTGATTTCCACCAAAATCTGCATCAGAATAAGCAACCAGTTTATAGTCAGAACTCTTAGGATACCACATGCCTAAGTATGGAGTTCCTTTGATGTATCTAAATATGCGCTTTACTGCCAACAGATGTGATTCCTTTGGTTTGGCTTGAAATCTGGCACATAGGCAAGTTGAAAACATTATATTCGGGCGACTTGCTGTGAGGTACATCAGTGATCCAATCATTCCTCGATAAGTCTTGACATCCACAACTTTTCCATTTGGATCGAGTCCGATTTTAGCTCCATGAGCCATAGGCGTACCAATTGAAGTAGATTTGTCCATTTTGAATATCTTCAATATGTCAAATATGTACTTCGACTGGTTGATAAAAATTCCATCTGGAAGCTGCTTCACTTGTAAGCCGAGGAAGAAAATAATTTCTCTCATCATGCTCATCTGAAACCTGGAAGTCATTAGATCAGAAAACCAAGTACATAATGATTTATTAGTCGCACCAAATATAATATCATCTACGTATATTTGTACTAAGCAAATATCCAAGTTAGAATGATAGATAAAAAGAGTAGTATCGATAGATCCTTTGGTAAACCCTGATTTGATCAAGAAGGTTGACAACTCATCATACCACGCCCTCGGTGTTTGTTTCAGACCATACAATGCTTTATCGAGAAAATATACGTGATCAGGACGGTCTTTGTCAACAAACCCCTTTGGTTGAGATACATAGACTTCTTGTTTCAGTTTACCATTGAGGAAGGCTGTCTTCACATCCATCTGATACACGGTAAAGTTGCGATAAGCAGTGAAAGCCAGAAACATACGGATAGCTTCTAATCGAGTGACCGGTGCAAAAGTTTCATCGTAGTCAATTCCTTCTTCTTGTCGGTATCCCTTGGCTACCAATCTAGCTTTGTTACGAACAACGATACCATCTTTGTCTTTCTTGTTCTTGAATATCCACTTTGTACCAATTATGCTTTTTCCTTTAGGTCGTGAAACAAGTCTCCAAACTTTCAGTGCGTCAAATTGATTGAGCTCCTCTTGCATTGCTATAATCCAATCTGGATTCTCCAACGCTTCAGAAACTTTTGTTGGTTCAATCTTGTTTAGAAAGCAGGTGAATAGACATTTGTTGGGAGTTGCCATCTTGGAACGTGTAGACACACTTGCTTAAGGATCACCAATAATTTGATGAATAGGATGAGATCGTGTCCATTTGGTGGTATGAGGGAAAGGATCAACAACTTCTTGAACAACTTCAAGTTGTTGAAAGAGAGCTCCAGTAGCTTCTATGTGAGATGAAGAAACATCAACAATTTCAACTAGAGGATGAGGTAGTTCAACAACTTCAGAATCAGACTCTGGAAGTGTTGGTTGAACATTAGCAATTTGTTCTTCATCTGGAACTTGTTCCTCTTGAACAGATTCTTCTTGAATTGGCTCAGTTTCTGATTGTGCCTGATCATGTTCAGTAACATTGTTTTGATTGACAGGAGGTACTGGAACAACATCAGTTTCAGAGATAGATGCAGCGGAATTTGGAGTAGATGTGATCACAGTTTCTTGATTCAAAACGTTTGAAACATTTTCAGAGTTAGATCTAGGCAAATCATCATAAAAATTCTCAAACAAAAAATCAAGATCAAAAAGATTATTCAAAGAAGTAGAAAGATCCTGATTTGTCGATTGAAATGCAGGTTCTGAACTGTTTTGTCCAGAAACTAAATTCTCTGTAGGTGTGGGTTCTGGATCTGATTGACCAGAAACCAAGTCGGTAGCTTCGTTAAATTTGACATTGACACTCTCTATCACTTTTCTTGAAGAAGTAAGAAAGACTCTGTAAGCTGCAGAAGTAGAAGAATAGCCCAGAAAAACACCCTCATCTGCCTTTGGACTAAACTTGTTGAGATTGTCTCTGTCATTCAGAACATAGCATTTACACCCAAATGACTTGAAATATTTGATATTCGGTTTGATACCGTTCATAAGCTCATATGGTGTTTTGTTGAATCGGCGATGCATAATTGATCTGTTCTGAGTATGACAAGCAGTTGAGACAGCTTCAGCCCAATGAGACAAAGGAAGACCAGAATAAGCAAGCATTGACCTGGAAGCCTCGACAAGCATTCTGTTTCTTCGTTCAACAACCCCATTCTGTTGCGGTGTTCGCGCAGCAGAGAACTGTTGTTGTATTCCTTGATCCGCGTAGAAAGCTTGAAGAGTTGATTTCTTGAATACCATTGTCGGATCTGACAACCTTGACTGCTTTTTGCTTATTTGTCTGAATTGTTTTGATGAGGTTGATGAGAATGTCGGGAGTTTCATATTTAGACTTGAGAAACTTGACCCATGTATACCTTGAGTAATCATCAACAACCACCAAGACATATCTTTTCTTTCCAATACTCTTTGTCTTCATCGGTCCGCATAAATCAACGTGAAGGAGATCAAGAATATCCGAAGTGCAATGTTCAGGCTTTGGCTTATGAGAAGCTTTCTTCATCTTTCCTTTCTCACAATCTTGACAGAGGTGGTCTTTCTGAAAACGAAGTACTGGGAGACCTCTCACTGAATCAGTCTTGACAAGGCAATCCATGTATTTAAAGTTGAGATGAGCTAGTTGTCGGTGCCATATCCAGCTTTCATGAACAGAGGCTTTAGAAAGCAAGCAGATATATGATGGGATTTTAACCTTGGAAAGATCAATTGTATAAAAATTGGATCTTCTCTTTCCTACCAGTAAATCCCTGCCACTGTCATTCTTCACAGCAACGCGTTTAGATTTGAAGCTGACTTTTTATCACAGAACTGCCCGATGCTGAATAAGTTGTGACTAAGGCCTTCGACGTAGCTGACTCTTTTGACAGTAATATTACCTTGAACAAGATCACCATAACCTAGAATGGGAGCAGTCTCGCAGTTTCCAAACTTAACACGACCGCAACTTTTTTCTTTAAAATTTGACAGTAATGATTTGTTGCCCGTCATGTGTTTGGAACACCCCGAATACAAATACCATAAATGAATAAGCTGCACATACAGAAACTACACAGATATAGGTACCCATATGCTTATGGGTCCATTCTTGTTAGATTTGTGTCTTTTATTTTTCGAAAAATTATTTTTCAAACACTCATGAATGCAATCATCAATAGAGGAAGAAACATAATCATCAGAATCAAAATTAAAAGAAGAATATGAGACATTCTTTGCAATGTGAATCATTTGCGGAATTGAATATTTTGTGTTTTTATTACAAAAGGCAAATGTATCCGAATGACAAAGATTCTGTACACATTTATCTCCTAACAATTCAGACTCTGTTATTGTTGCTTAACCCTCCATATCAGCTTCGGTGACTTCTTAACAGTCCGATCTAAAACAGAAGAATCAAAAGAATTAGAATTTTCAGACAAGACATTATCCTGTTTCCTTGACTTCTTTGACCTTCTTCTTTTACGCTTTGTTTTATAATACTAATCATTTAGCGTCAAAGAATCATCAACAATTGAATTAGAAGAAGAAAATTTATCTAAGAAATCAGACTGAGCATTCGACATTGTAGAACTAGCCTTGGAGTGAGAATTTTCAAAAATGCACAAGTCAGGAGGAGGTTTGCGCGACCCTTTGGTGGCGCAAACTGAACTTTGCGCGACCAACGTCTGGCGCAAGTTGTAAGTTTGCGCTACCAACTGGTGGCGCAAATGCACACTGTTTTGAAGATTTTGAGTATTTTTCTTGTAATCGATAGAAAATCCAGAAGTAGTTTTGTCTTCAAAACTTGTTTTCATTATAAAAAGAAATAAACTGTTTTCTAAATCAGTTTGAAGACTTTGTTCTTCCAATTTATCTTCAAGATCAACTATCTTACCTTCTAACACTAATGGGGGAATGTATCTCTTAGAATCATAAGACACCGGAGATACATTTTCCTTATCAGTGTTATTTGCATATATATCAACAAATTCAGTTGGTAATGAAGATTTATTGGAAGAATTGATATTTAAAACATTTTTGGAATTTTTGGATTTCTTTGATTGGTTAGGAAAATAATTGGCATTTTCAGAAGTATAAACAAATGGCATTTCCATTTTCTTGTTCTTCATTCTTTTCTCATTTTCATCTTCTAAAACTTGCTTTTCACTTGTCCAAAAGAATTTGAATTGAGGAGCGTATCTAGCAAGATTTAGATGATCATATTCATATAACGTAGGAACTTTTGTTTTAGCATATTTTAAAAATTGCGGATTTTCAAAACCAAGTCCCCACTTTTCCTTTATAGCTTCATCACTCCTTGGTTTATTCATATAAATGGTCTGCTCAGTTTGTTCTCTCTTATATAATTTTCCTTCTAAAACAATTATTTTATCAGAAAGATTTTGATTTAAAATGGTCAGTTCAGTCAAAGAATCACAATAAGTCTGATTTGAATTTTCTAACTCATCCAACTGCTTTTGAAATTTCCCTTTTATGTCGGTTAAAATACTCTTTTCATCTTACAGATAAATTTTCAAGTTTTCAATCAAAACAGACTTCTCTTGATTATCATGCTTTTCAGATGTGAACTTAGAACCAAAATCATGTAAAGCATTGACAATGACGTTCAATTGAGATGAAATGAAATTATAATCAAACTCGGAAATTACCTCAGATTCATCTGTTGAAGTATCCTCTTCTTCATCATCACTCTTGTCATCTCCAATTAAACACATTGTAGTTGTCTCCTCGTTCTAGGCTTCATTGTCTGAATGGTCCAGCCAGTACTCTTCTTCAGCAAGTAGAATCCTTCCATTTTCTCTCTTCTCTGCCAGTTCCAACTTCTTTCAGTAGAAATCTGAATCCTTTACCACCTTCACTCGACACTCCTTAGCTAAGTGTCCCGGTTTTCCACAGTTAAAGCAATTCATTGCTTTCTTTTCCTCCTTTTTAGGCTCAGCCACTTTAACTGGTTCATACTTTGGAGTATAAGATTTTGATGGAGCACTTGGTTCCACTTTCTTTGAGTCGGATGTAAAGCGCAGGTTGTTTGATCCTAATCTGTGTTGGAACCTTTTCTGATAATGTTGAGTGAGTAGAATCATAGCTTTCTCTAAAGCCTCACCATCATCATCTGTAGAACCATCATAAGCATTTTCTGATAAAGCTTGTTCTGCCAGCTGACTAGCCAAGAGAGCAATCGGATCAACAGTCTTTGGCTTATTCTTCTTTTCCATCTTAGCTTTCTTTTCCGAAACCAGATTCTCATCAGACATTAAGATCTCATACAGTTCTTGAATTGGCATTGTGGAGATCCGAACATCATTCCTCATTCAGTGACATGATTTGCTCCATTCTGGTTGAAGAGCATTCAGAAATTTCAGATTGGCTTTGTCGGTCCAACAATACTACTTAACAAGTTCTAAGAAACAACAACACATTAACGATTACCAACCTGTATTGAATATAGAAACGATTACAAGGTTGAATGATTAAGCTTGAATGTGTTCTCAATGTTTTCTCTCTTTTACACCTTGATGTGTGTGTTTGTATGTGTGATGATTTGTGATCTGATCTTGAGAGAGTTGAGAGATACACTTAATCTACTAAGTGTGTTGAACACACTAACTAGATAATATCTAGATATTATTTCTAGATATTATTTATAACAAACTAGAAACTAACTTAGAAACAAACTAAGTTACCTTTTACAATATTTAAAACTTAGATAATTAATCTAAGTAAACTAATATAATAAACAAACAATTACATTAAATTACATTGACATTTATTACACACGACATAGACTTTATTATTGAGAGTCGACGTTCCGGCATTAGCTTCAGATTACGATCTTCAGATTGGATGATCTTGAATCCAATGAGACTGTGTCTTAACAATCTCCCCCTTTGGATCAAGATCATATAATAAAAAGATTTATCCAATTCAGTCTTCTTGTTCAGCTCAGAAGATGCAATCTCTTTCTCTGAAATCAACATGTCTTCAATCTACTTTCTTTAGAAGAATTCAGTCTTTGATGTGATTCTTGAAACATGTGATCTTTGCCATTTCTTGTGTAGTCATTCTCCCCCTTTTTGATGTTAAGTGCAACGACTTCATCAAAATATGTGGTAAGAAATGTCAATCTGACGGTTAGAGCCCCTGATTCGTCAATTCATATGAGATTCATCTAGATTTTTGCAAATCCAGACAAATGTGTTATGTAACACCTGAAATCAACTAATGAATCAGTTATCATGCCTGTCAGTAGCACTAAGTCACTGAGTGTAACGAATACACATTGGAAAAGGAGTTGTTTGATGTTGACTCCCCCAGGGCTTCCATCTAATCATCGAAACACCACAAAGGTTATTTCTATAAACGTTATGACAAAGAAAAAAAATTCCTTGTGTGTTCGTGCTTGTGTTTGAAAGAATTAAGCACGGATGATTGCTTATTGGCTCAAAATTGTGTAAACCACTGAGACAACAGTAAGTTAAACACAGACTCAATGTGCATGATTGAAGTGCGAAGGTGGGGCAGACTTCCTTCTTTTCAATATCTAGATTTTCCGAATGAAAATCAGATAGCATATGTGCTGCATCCCCTTTTGAAAATGTGAAACACTTTCTTGTTGAGAAGAAAATGAGTAGATGGTGAGGTTTGATCAAGAGTTGGCATGGGTTATTTGCCTGTTTCAATAATGATCACCAAAGAATTGTGAATCACTAGAATGGTGGCTACCCGGCTCAGAAAAAGTTGGTGCAGAGTTGTGATATTCTTTTAACTCTGTTCTCACACGCTCTTTCTTTTAAAACTTTTTGCTTTCTCTAATCACACTCATTTCTTTTCGCTTGCACACTCAAACACTAAGGATTTAACTTCATGGGTAGAAATCACTGGTTAATGTGATTCCATTGAAGTTGTGTTAATTCCTAGCACAATGATTCTTTGTTTTCCTAGATGCACGTGATGCTCAGATTGATTTAACTATTTCAGTTAAAGCACAATTTAGATCATGAAAACATTTAAAATACACTCCCAAAATATAAAATTTGATGAAAAATCGGGAAGTGGTTTGAACATTAAAAACAATGTTTTCTATGATTGAAAGTTGTCCTTCTTTCAACCATATATGAGATGAAGATATAGAATTATACCTTAACGAGTGATCTTTCATCTCATGAAGCTAAGCTTTAAGTCATAGAAATATGAACTTGTAAGCTTCTCTCAAAAATTCTGCAAAAGTCTAATGTCAAGTCAAAGTAATAATTATTCACTTATATTGAAAAGACAAAAAACAGTAAAACTTTTAAAGTACGAGTTCTGATCAGAAGTAATCAGAAGTCATATCCGTACTCCCTTTTTGACTTGAATAGCTCCCCCTAAAATCTTGCATTACATAAAAATTGGCATTAAAAGGTACATGCAATATTTTATGAGCTCCCCCTCGAAGTAATATTGACCAGATGTCAATTTCTTCTCATACTCCCCCTTGAATCATGAACATATGATAGAATGGCAGATATCAATCCGAGTTAAGAATGAAGAAATGATGAATAAGTATACAATTAGAAAACTTTTATAGGTAATTACTGGTTATACTTTGAGATTTAGCATACCAAGCTTCGAGACTAGAAAGGTAAACCTCTTTTCGTCTAAAGGTTTGGTGAACAAATCAGCAAGTTGATACTCAGTCTTTACAAAGAAAAGTTCAATTGTTCCTTTCTCTACATTATCTTTGATAAAATGATACCTGACGTCTATGTGCTTTGTCTTTGTGTGTTGAACAGGATTCGCTGTTATTGCGATGGCGCTCTTGGAGTCACAGTAGATCGGGATCTTGTTGAAGTGGAAACCGTAGTCGCGTAATTGAGTTCTCATCCACAAGACTTGAGAATAGCAGCTAGCAGCAACTACATATTCTGCTTCGGCCGTGGAGGTTGAAACGCAAAGTTGCTTCTTTGATCCCCAACTTACTAATTTGTCACCGAGGAACTGCACGTGTCCTGATGTGCTCTTCCTGTCTAACATACAACCTGCATGATCTGCATCTGTGTAGGCTGTTAGTTCAAAACTAGTATCTTTAGGATACCACAGACCAAGATCTGCAGTGCCCTTTAGATACCTAAAGATGCGCTTCACAGCAGACAAATGGATTTCTTTTGGATTAGCCTGATATCGGGCACAAAGACATGTTGAAAACATTATGTCTGGTCTACTACTAGTAAGATACATTAAAGAACCAATCATTCCTCTGTAGGTCCTAATATCAACAGCCTTTCCCGAAGGATCGGTGCCAATCTTAGTTCCTGGTGCCATTGGGGTACCAATCGGTTTTGTATTTTCCATTTGGAATTTCCGGAGAATTTCCCTAATGTACTTAGATTGATTGATAAAGATACCCGTAGAAAATTGTTTTACTTGAAGCCCGAGAAAGAAGTTCATCTCTCCCATCAAGTTCATTTGAAATCTAGACACCATAAGGTTTGCAAAATTCTTACAGTACTTAGTATTAGTTGAACCAAAAATAATATCGTCGATATAGATTTGTATTAAAACGATATCGGCTTTTTCTTTCTTTATGAACAAGGTGGTATCTACCGTACCTTTTGAAAACCCAGACTTGACTAGAAAAGTGGAAAGGACATCATACCAGGCTCGAGGGGCTTGTTTCAGACCGTAGAGAGCTTTGTCGAGAATGTAGACATGATTCGGCTTCTCTTGATTGACAAATCCCTCTGGCTGAGAGACGTAGACTTCCTCCTTCAGAATTCCATTTAGGAATGCTGTCTTCACGTCCATTTGAAAGACCGTGAAGTTTTTGTGGGCAGCGTAGGCTAGAAACATTCTGATTGCCTCTAATCGCGCCACAGGAGCATATGTTTCGTCATAGTCTAATCCTTCCTCTTGTTTGTATCCTTTGGCTACTAGTCTCGTCTTGTTTCTGATGACGGTACCAGTTTCGTCCTTTTTAATCTTGAAGATCCACTTCGTACCGATGATTGTTTTACCTTTAGGCTTTGGTACGAGTCTCCAGACTTGCAGTGCGTCGAACTGGTTTAATTCTTCTTGCATAGAGACTACCCAATCTGGATCTGCAAGAGCCTCTGATACTCGAGTTGGCTCAATCTTGCTTAGAAAGGAGTCGTGCATGCACCAGTTGATTGACGCTGACCTAGTTTGCACCGACTTGGATGGATCACCTATGATCTGACTTGCAGGGTGCGCTTTGGTCCATTTACGTTCATGAGGCAGTGGATTATAGGAATGAATGTCAGTTGTGTCATCTATAAATCCACTTGCACCTTCTTCAGTTTGATTGGGAGGAGTTATGATAGTTGCTTCAGTTGAAGTTGTTGGTTCAGAAGACTCAGCAGGTACAGCTTGATCCGGATGTAGTTGGATCTGTACGGTACATCCTGCTGGTTCAGCTTCTTCTGACTCTACATGACTTGGCACTTCTTGAACTGTAGGAGTTGGTATTTGAATTGTGACGTCTTGATGAATCGGGGTACTTGATTCATGTGGGATGTCTGAACTGGTTGGATGAGTAGGTGTTGGCTCTTCTATCCTGTCAACCAAAACAGATTTCTTTATGTTAGTTCCAAGAAATTCGTCATAAAACAATTCAAATAATAAATCTAAATCAGATAAATGGTTAGTTGATGTTGAAGCTTCATCTGATTTGTTTTGTTGAGACGCAGGTTCTGGACTGAGTTGTCCAGAAGCTAGTACTCCGGTTAAAACGGGTTCTGAACAGTATTGTTCAGAAGCCATTTCTTCATCAAAGGTGACGTTGACGCTTTCAATCACCGTCTTTGACTTCTTGAAGTAGATTCTGAATGCAGTTGATGATGAGGAGTATCCAATGAAGATTCCTTCATCTCCCTTGGCGCTGAACTTGTTGAGATTCTCCCTATCGTTTAGAACGAAACACTTACATCCAAAGATATGGAAGTATTTGATTGTAGGTGTTCGTTTGTTGCTCAACGCATAAGGAGTCTTCTTGAATCGTCTATGAATCATGGACCGGTTCTGCGTATAGCATGCGGTAGATATAGCTTCTGCCCATAAGAATATAGGTAGGTCGGAATGACTTAGCATAGTGCGAGCTGCCTCGACTAGCGTCCGATTCCTTCTTTCCACCACTCCATTTTGTTGAGGCGTACGTGCAGCAGAATACTGATGAGTTATCCCTTTAGATTCGAGATATTCTTGAACAATTTTGTTCTTGAACTCTGTGCCGTTGTCTGTTCTTAGAAGCTCTATCGGTTTCTGCAGATTCACCTGGGTCATCTTCAGGAAAGTGATGAGCACATCAGGTGTCTCATCCTTTGATCGTAGGAACTTGACCCAAGTGTATCGTGAGTAGTCGTCCACGATCACTAGAATGTACTTCTTGCCTCCTAGACTCTGAGTTCGCATTGGACCACAGAGATCCATATGCAATAGGTCTAGCGGATCGCTTGTACTTGGTTCAGGCTTCGATTTATGCGGAGCCCTCTTCATCTTGCCCTTCTCACAGGCTGCACACAGATGATCTTTGTCATATTTGAGCTCTGGAAGTCCTTTGACTAAATTGCCACTAACAAGTTTGTTGATGTAGCGAAAGTGGAGATGAGAGAGCCGTCGATGCCATAGCCAGCTTTGCTGCATCGATGCTTTAGATAGTAGACAAATCTGCTTGTCAGTCTGGACGTCTGATAAATTGATCGTGTAGAGGTCTGACTTTCGAGTACCGACCAAGAGTTCTTCGCCTTCTTCTGTGCGAACAGAACACCTCTTGGCTTTGAAGTTGACCTCTAGGTCTTTGTCACAGAACTGACCTATGCTGAACAGGTTGTGTCCTAATCCTTCTACGTAGCTCACCTTTTTGATCGTTATATTTTCCCGTTGTATATCACCGTAGCCTAATATTGGTGAAAACTGATCATTTCCGTATCTGACTGTTCTGCAGTATTTCTCTGTAAAGTTTGTCAGTATATCTTTCTGTCCTGTCATGTGTTTGGAGCAACCGCTGTCCAAATACCACATATGACGGATCTGCATAGGAGAAATAACGAAACACAGATTTAGATTTTTAAGCATTATAAATGAATAAGACATTGGAGCTTTAATATTAAAGTGCGGGTTTTGAACTGATGAATTCAAAAGCCTATTTTTCTTAAGCACGGGTTCTGAACAGACGTGTTCAGAAACCATCGTCTTGTCTTTGAAGTCCGAGTCTTGAGTTGTCTAACTCAAGAATCATTTTCTTTATTGAGGTACGGGTTCTGATCTGTTGTAATCAGAAGCCACATGTTTTGCTAAACATTGGGTGCCTGCAACACAGATTTAGATTTTGGTACCCACTTGAATTTGGGTCCTGCTGTGTTAGCACAAGGTTTTGATTTTGGTACCCATCGCAAATTGGGTCCTCTTTTCTTTTGAAATAGATATGAAGTAGGATAATGATAAGAATGCACATGAGATGATTCAAACTGCATAGCAGAATCTTGACAGAAATTAGAAGCATGTTTATCATAAAAGGAAGACTGTCTAGCAGTTTTAGATAACAGGAATAGTTGCTTAAAATAGTATTTCAGTTTAGGAGCAACATTCATATTCAAAGTATCTGAACTAGACATATTCTTATTACAATAAACAGTATCAAAAGATTTAAAAGTCTTGTCAAGCTTCCGTTTGGGTTGCCATTTCTTGGTCATATCTGAAACAGTTGAAACTTTTGAGTTAGACAATAGAGAAACAACTGAATGCATTTCTTTGGGTTACCAGTATTGATCGGCTTCTGTGAATGCTTCTTGCCTTTAGCATTTTTAGCTTTCACAGAGACTGAATTATCAACTCGCGTTGATTTTGCACTGTTAACAGGCTTACTGGTTGATCCAACAGATTTCTTAAGAATAGATGAATGGTTTGGAAGTTTTGCATTAAATTCAAATTGTTCAAGACAATCATCTAAACCACCGTTAGAGTTCAGAAATTCAAACCCTTGATTTGATGAACTAACCATATTCGCAGAGTTTGAAGCCTTAGAAAGAACAAAATTTGTAAACACAGTTGTAAAAACATTCTGTTCAATGTTTATCAAAAGTCTTTCATCGGACAAGGAATTCTCGAGTTCAGAAATTTTACTTTCTAAAACGAGAGGAGGGACATATAGTTTACCTTGAGTAGGTTTCGCCTCCATTTCTTTTTCAGAATAACTTAAAAAGAAGTCATTTGAAAGAGTTTTCTTCTTTTCAGGTTTCTTATCATAGCTATTATTCAGCTTCGCATAATAAAATGGAAGATGAACTTTAAATGATATTAAATGTTTTTCTGTTTCTTTGGGTTCATCTTCTTCAGATAGTTTAGTCCAATAAACTTTAAGTTCAGGGATTCTTCAAGCTAACTTCATAGAAAGAATATCATAAAGTGCAGGCACTTCAGACATTCCCTTTTGAAGATAGTGAGGATTCTTATAACCGATTTCCCATCTTTCTTTGTTCTCTATTGGTTTGTTAAGATGAATGGTTTGCTGAGTTTGACCTAATGAGTACAACTTCTTTTCCAAAGCATCCATTTTTGCAATTAAAGATTTGTTTTCTTCGATAGACGAAGAATGCATTTGTGTAACCTCGTATAATTCAATCTCACGTTTTAGCAGTTTAGACTTGAGTTCAGAATTCTCACTAAGAATTATTGTCTTCTCCGTTGCGTTGGTGTCATTGTTTTTATGTAAAACCTCAACCAGTACTTTCTTCTCAGCAATTTCATTGCTAAGTTTCTGTATTGATTGGTTTTTGTCAGTAATGACACCCTTTTCACGCTTTACGTTCGACTCTAACTCTTTAAGTTTATCATTCATGGCATGCAATTGATTTATGAATTCAGCATACGATAAGTTGCATACCTCTTCTTCATTCTCTGAATCAGCTTCATCATCTGATTCATGCTTTCCCATCAAGCATAGGTTGACAACTTCATCTTTCTCTTCATCTTCTTCATCATCATCAGAATGTTCGATCCAGAAAACGTCTTCAGCCATCAATGCCTTCCCAGCCTCTTGTTGTTTTGCAAGCAACATCTTGTTCTTGTAGTAGTCCGAGTTCTTGACTTTTGGCTTTCGGCAATCTCTGGCATAATGACCGGTTTTGCCACAGTTGTAGCACGTTATAGGTTCTGTCTGACCTGATCCTCCTGCTTGAAACCTTCTCTCTTCAGGTTTCCTTTCCTCCATTCTCCTTCCTTCAGCAAGATCTCTTCTATCTTCTGGTTTCCTCTCCTCCATTCTCCATCCTTCAAACCTTCTTCCTTCAATTCTACTTCCTTCGACCCTTTCTCTATAAGCATAGTTGTTTGGACCAGACGAATACCTCTGACTGTTTGAGCTTGGATTTTGTTGCACGCGTCGTTAAACGCACAACAAGGTTTAAATTTATAAACCTAACTCAAACCTAGTGATAGGGTAAGTAGGGTATCGTTCTTCTCAGGGAGTCAGTGGTTAAATTAACGATTTGTATTAAAACCGAATGCACGTGTGTCACAAAGATTGGCTACCCAATTTATCAATTAAGCTCAAAAAAATTAACTAGAAACCGAAATCTAATTATTACAAATAACACTACTTCAAAAGGTTTGGATTGATAATTGAATTAAACGAAAAAAATATAAAATTTATGACTAACGAACTAATCAGAAAAACAAAATCAACAATCATAACTAGCAATATCTGTCACATATCGTTCGCCATGAAAAATTGATAGAAACTTAATTTAAAACTCGAATCTCAAAATCACCACAATTTATCATTAACCAATTAACAATATCACTTAAATAAATAAAGAAAACACAAACTTTATCGAAAAAAAAATCCAATCCAACAATATCAATAATAAACAACTCAAATCTTATCGTAAAACCGAACTAAAATTATCAACTACGAATTGCAAAAACATAATGGCAATAAACCTCAAACCTCTATTGCATCTTCATCAAAATCATCACTTCGAATCATCCCTCATCGAACAATATTTGAATCTTCGATCGATAGTTCCCAACCAACTAAACCAATTGTATAAAAGTTTATAAAAAAATTAGAAAAACAGCCGCCAAAGGCTGCTGCTTCCCCACGCTTCCACCCAAGATCCCTCTCCAATTGAGTTTCTCTTTATTTTTATACACCAAATTGCCCTAATTGATTGAATTCACGAGCTGGGCTGATTATTCACGCGTTGGGCTTCCACGAGATGGGCCAAGCTGCAGCTTCCATTAAAAATAAAAGGAACCTGCTGCATGCAAGAATCGATCCCATGACCCTTGACCACAAAAGCCCACGGTCTTACCATCCTACCAGAGCTACGCTTTTGGTTATTAGAGTATCTTTAATTCTTTTATTCCTTTCTGCCAGATTCAAACTTCAACATCTGATTCAGCCCATATTTACTCCAAATTTCCGAAAACTCAAAACACGAACATTGTAGATATGCGTCTTAGGTTTCCAGATCATCTTGAATCTCTTAAATCCGAGCTCGGATGAGTGAGATATGGACGGAACGCCACAGGCGCGCAAATCTGTCAAAAATCGCATTTTTGTTCTATTTCGCTCAAGAGTGTTCCGAACCTATCAAAATATAAAAACACATTAATATCGTTCAGTTTTTTCATTTTAGCACATTAAAGATGGGTGATTGACGAGAAAATAATCTCAAATTAAACGACCGATCAAAACACCCCACACTTAAACATTGACCGTCCTCGGACAATAAAACAGTTTATTTTGATAATTCAAGAATATTCAAATCAAACTCTTTAGAACTCATAGCATGTCCTGAATATGGGATAAGTCAACCATCAACCCCTCAGTACGTCCATAATATTTTGAGAACTAGCATGAAATGATCCGATGAGCTCTCACTAAGGATATGATTCACTCAATCACTCATGTGTTTTGGGTTATGTGTTTCGCTCGAGACATCCTCACATGACTGATATTCTACCATAGGCTTGAAAAAGTTCTCATTCTCCACCGCTGGAAGTGCATGCAAGCTACAAATCAAAAGGTCTTTTTCAAGGGTTGTAATGGTGGCAATGGGTAAGGTGGGATACATATGGTGAAGTGACTTTAAAACCGTTAAGACTAAGGGAGCATTATGAGCAATAAACCAAAAGCATGTCACATTGCGGTTCTCTTTGAAAACTTTTGAGCACTTTTCGCTTAATGACTGCAAGCCTTTATTCTTTTTTCTTTTCTTTTTCACACGGGGCATATACTGACTTTTAAACCCCTTCTTTGTGTCACTTCCTTTCTTTTCTTTTTTTCTTTTTTTTTTCTCTCTTTTTTTTTTGACTGATTCTTTTTTTTTTCTCTCTTTTTTTTTTCTTCTGAGGCTTTGCTTTCTACTCTTTTCTTCTTTTGAGACCACAACTTCAAGATATTAACAATTTAGCTCATTGGTTTAATGTCACACCCCAAGTCTTAAGGTTGGGTAGGAAGTGTTTGGCTTTTGTGGCTTGTAGCTTAGGTGTGTCAAACGAACGGGTTTATAGGCTCAACATGGCTAATCAAGTGGATTACATCTTCAGGGTAGGCTTTTTGGCTAAAAGTGGTTTACATTCACATCAAGGATGGCCTTTATCACTTTTGTATGCAAGCATGACTTAAATGCAATCTTGAAGAGAATAGATGCAAGTTCTAGAGAGACCAATACACATGAGGTGTAATACACACATGAAATGAAACGAGACTAATTTGGATGTTTTAGTCATAAGGCTCAAATGTCTCACGGGTTAGATATGCTCACCCAATCAATCAAAGCTAGTTTCAAATAGCAAGACACACCAAGTAGTCTTAGGGACCAATCGACCATTTCATTAGTGCTATATGTTCCTTAGAGTCTAACAAGAACTTTTCATTGTGCTCATGTATGTAAAAGAATTACTGCCCAAGAACAAATCAATTCTTTAAGTTTTTTAACACCCCACACTTTATCATGCATTGTCAGTACTTTCCTGTTAAAACACAACTTGGACCAACTTCATTAAAGCACAATACAGATTCAATAGCAATTAGTCAGAAAATTCCAAAATTTCCCCCTCCCCAACTTAAAGATATGCATTGTCCTCAATGCTGGGAAGTGGGACTCAATCAAAAGGGATCTCCGACTCCAAGACAGATAAACAAGAACAAAGAGATAAATCAAAACAAACTTACTAACTAATCCTCATTTTCGCAAGGAAACGCGATTGCACTTAGCATGTGCAACAAGCCTTTTAAACCCCTAGGTTCCCCCTAGTGGACGAGTGAAGTCTCGTGAGGGTTTGCAGTGAACATACCCACAAAGTTCATTTAACTACGACTCAATTAACTGACTCGATCTTAAAACATGCAAATAAATAAAAAGAAATAAAACAAATATACAAAATATACAGATAAATGGAACTGATACCATGACTAAGAGTCATATACCGGCTCGACAAGAGTCGTGGTCTCCAAAATATAGCCATCGTGATCTCTAGGAGTGATGTGTGGCTTCAGTCTTTGCCCATTTACTTTGAAGGATGCCCCACCTTTCTCATCCTGATTTGTGACAGCACCATGTGGGAACACTTCTTGCACAATGTATGGGCCATACCATCTAGACCTCAACTTGCCTGGGAATAACTTTAAACGAGAGTTATAGAGCCATACTTTCATCCCTACATGGAACGACTTTCGCGATATGTGTCTATCATGAAAAGCCTTAGTTCGTTCCTTGTATATGCGGGAACTCTCGTATGCATCTCGTCTCAATTCCTCTAATTCATCTAACTCGAGTCTCCGATGGTCACCGGCTTCTTTCAAATCTAGATTCAGCTTCTTGATTGCCCAAGCAGCGCGGTGCTCCAACTCGACTGGTAGATGGCAAGCTTTTCCATACACGAGTCGATATGGAGACATGCCTATGGGTGTCTTGAATGCGGTGCGATATGCCCATAATGCATCTTCCAATCGACTCGACCAATCCTTCCTATCAGTTCTCACGGTCTTCTCCAAAATATGCTTAATTTCACGATTCGAGACCTCGACCTGTCCGCTAGTCTGTGGGTGATATGGTGTAGCTATCCTGTGTGTGATCCCGTAGTGTTTTGCCAGAGCACTAAACTTCATATTACGGAAGTGGGTTCCGCCATCACTGATGATGACTCTCGGATACCCATGTCGAGTGAAAATGTGGCTCTTGACAAACTTGCATACTACCCGGTGATCGTTCGTTTTGGTCGCGATAGCCTCCACCCACTTAGAGACATAGTCAACAACTAGCAGAATGTACAAATTACCTTGGGATGATGGAAAGGGACCCATAAAGTCTATGCCCCATACGTCAAAGATCTCGACAGTCAGGATAGGGTTGAGAGGCATCATGTCCTTTCATGAGATATTTCCCAGGCTTTGACATCGAAGACAGGATTTCGCAAAGTTTTGAGCGTCCCGAAATATGGTAGGCCAAAAGAACCCACACTCAAGTACTTTGATTCCTGTCTTCTTTCCACTGAAGTGTCCCCCACATGCATAACTGTGACAGTGCTTTAAAATATCTTCGTGATCACTGTCGGGGACACATTTCCGTACAATCTGATCTGGGCAATATTTGAACAGCTCAGGATCCTCCCAGTAATAGTACTTAAGTTGCGAAAAGAAGTATCGTTTCTGTTGAGTTGTCCAGTCAGCTGGCAACTTCTTCGCAGCCAAGTAATTAACAATGTGTGCAAACCAAGGAAGTCTAGATATGGCAAATAACTGCTCATCCGGGAAAGATCCCTGGACCTCTTCCTTGGTCGGGATCTGATCTGTGGGGATTCGAGACAAATGGTCGGCTACTACATTTTCGCACCCTTTCTTATCTCGAATTTCCAGGTCGAACTCTTGTAATAGCAAAATCCACCTAATGAGTCTAGGTTTGGCTTCTTTCTTATCAAGCAAATGGCGAAGGGCTGAATGATCTGAGTAAACGATCACCTTCGCTCCCCACAAATATGAGCGGAATTTTTCCAATGCAAACACGACAGCAAGTAACTCTTTTTCGGTGGTCGTGTAATGCATCTGGGCTTCGGAGAATGTCCGACTAGCATAGTAGATGGCAACGGGCTTTTTATTCACCCGTTGACTAAGTACAACTCCCATCGCTTCATTACTTGCGTCGCACATTAACTCAAATGGCAACGACCAGTCTGGTTTTTGCATGATGGGTGCCTCGACAAGCTTTTTCTTGATGGTCTCAAACGCCTCTAGACAGGCTTTATCAAAGACAAATGAATTATCCTTGGCAAGTAGATTGCACAAGGGTCGTGAAATGGCACTGAAGTCTTTGATAAATCGCCTATAGAAGCCTGCATGTCCTAGAAAGGAGCGGACACCCTTCACCGATGTCGGTGGAGGTAGGGTGGAGATTACCTGGACCTTTGCTCGATCAACTTCAATGCCACGTTCAGAAATCACGTGACCAAGCACAATTCCTTCTCGAACCATGAAATGGCTCTTCTCCCAGCTTAGCACTAAGTTAGTCTCCTCACAACGCTTCAGCACTCTCTCAAGACTATGGAGACAACTTTCAAACGTATCGCCAAATACTGAGAAGTCATCCATAAAGACCTCCAATGACTCTCCCAACATGTCACTGAAGACTGACATCATACACCTTTGGAATGTCGCAGGCGCATTACATAATCCAAATGGCATTCGACGGAAAGCGAAAGTGTCGTAAGGACATGTAAATGTCGTCTTCTCTTGGTCATCAGGGTGTATGGCCACTTGATTGTATCCTGAATAACCATCCAAGAAGCAGTAGAATTTCTGGCCTGCCAGCTTCTCCAGTATTTGGTCGATGAAAGGTAAGGGGAAATGATCTTTCAATGTGACTGTATTCAACTTTCTGTAGTCGATGCAGACTCGCCATCCGGTGACGGGGCGAGTAGGAATATTTTCCCCTCCTCTCTCCACAATGGTGATGCCAGATTTCTTGGGCACCGTTTGTGTCGGGCTCACCCAAGGGCTATCAGAAATGGGATATATGATCCCGGCATCCAACCATTTGATAACTTCTTTCTTCACCACATCCCTTATGTTCGGGTTCAGCCGTCTTTGAAATTCACGTGAGGGCTTGGCATTAGGCTCGGTGTGGATTCTATGCATGCATACCGAAGGACTGATCCCTCTCAAATCGGCTATCGACCATCCAATTGCCTTCTTATGTTCTTTTAGAACATAAATAAGCATATCTTCCTGATCAGGTGTGAGTGATGATGAGATAATAGCTGGTAGAGTGCTATCGTCTCCTAGGAAGACATACTTAAGGTGATCTGGTAGTGGCTTAAGCTCTAGCACTGGTGGCTTTTCAAGCGAACTCTTAGGAGGTTCATGAGCTAGACTTGGCAATGGTTCAACCTTATGAGACCAGGGTGGTTGATTAGGCACAAGAGGCTCAGCAAGCAATGCCTGGACCTCATGTAAATCTACCAGATCAAGATCATCCTCTGATGAGATAGAAAAGTATCGAGTGAACAAATCCTCCTGCAGTATGCTTGAAGTGTATTCTTGGGTACATTCATCTGCAAAGTCTATGGAGTAACACTCAGTCTCAGTCGGAGGGAAGGAGGATGGCGCAAAGATATTCATGCGCAGTTTTCGATTACCAAAGGTAATGTCCATCACTCCAGATCGGCAATTGATTGTGGCATTTGCAGTCGCCAAGAAGGGTCGGCCGAGAATCATCGTAGGGCTTTTATCTTTACAAATGCCCTCGGTATCTAGCACAAGAAAATCCACGGGATAGTAGAAATCCTCAATCTTCACAATCACATCCTCAAGCACTCCCCTCGGTGTCTTAACAGATCGATCAGCGAGTTGTAATAACACACTTGTTGCTTTGAGTTCACCAAACTCAAACTGATCATACACCGATCCTGGCAAGATATTCACACTAGCCCCTAAATCAAGCAAGGCACTCTTTATAGCGGAATTTCCCATAATGACAGGGATCAATGGAGCTCCAGGGTCCTTGCATTTTTGTGGTAGGGAACTAGATAGAATAGTGCTGACTTGTTCAGTAACTTCAATCTTTTTGGGGATTGAAGTCTTTTGTTTGCGCTTCTGAGTGCACAATTCTCTCAAGAATATGGAATAAGCCGGGATTTGTTTGATGGCGTCTAGTAATGGTAGATTTATCTTTACTTGGCGAAAGACATCCATCATATCATCATTTTTCGGCCCTCTTTTTCCAAATGGAAATGCCGCAGATTCATTTAAAGCGGTGGGGAATGGAACAGTGGGTTCTTGATTAGGCAATCTTGAACCCTCCCCATCTTGAGGTTTATTGGCATCCGATGTGATTGGAACTTGATTTGTCTCTTCAGACTCTACTCCCTGCTCAATCTCTTTCCCTTTTCCCTTTTTCGCTTGAGAGCTTTCATCATTTTTTTCAGGGAGGGGATCCAATTGACGGCCACTTCGCAAGGTGATTTCGTTTACATGCTCATGACTAGGATTTGGCTTAGTCATACTTGGCAGCGTACCCCCGTCCCTTCTATTCATCTGTTCGGCCAGTTGACCGACTTGTTTTTCTAAAGCAGCAACAGACTGATTAGTAGCAGCAGCAGACTGAGTATAGTTATTCATCATTGCCATTATATCTTGCAGCTGCTTCTCAATTAGCGCTGAACCTTGTCTGTTGTTGTTATAATTATTATTACCACCAAAGTTTTGATTGTGACTTTGATTACCATGGTGGTAATTTCCAGAGTAAGAATGGTTGTGATTTTGTCCTTGAAATTTAGGCTGACTCGACTGACCCTCATGATGGTGGTTTTGGAACCGGGGTTGATTTGAAGGACCCTCTTGATTGTTTTTCCAAGAAAGATTGGGATGCTTTCGCCATCCTGCATTATAAGTGCTTGAAAATGGGTCTTGAGTATGATTGCCAAACCCCTGGGATTGATTTACGCTCTCAGAATGAAAAACTATGCACTCACTTGCAGAATGTGAAGAATCCCCACAGTGAGTGCATGCATTTTGAACCTGGAGAACATCATTTTTCTTCCCAGTCATCCCACCAAAAACAAGATCGATCTTTTTGGACAACTCACCAATCTCACTCTTGAATTCTCTCCTCAAATCATTCCTCAAATCATTTAACCCTTCAGTATTAGATACTGATGACACTGACCTATGAGTCGTCCATGAGAAATTATGTGATGAAAGGCTTCTACTGTATGTTTCTAAGAATTGCCATGCCTCCTCATCACTCTTTGTCATCATCGTTCCCCCACTTGCAGCATTAACTAGACCTCGGTGAGTCGGGTCTAAGCCATCTAAGAATGTTTTTACCAAGATCCATTTTGGGGTCTCATGGTGAGGGCAGGAACGAAGAAGCTCTTTCAGTCGATCAAACGCCTCGTGAAACTCTTCCCCAGGTTGTTGCTGAAAATTGGAGATCGCACGGCGTATCTCCGCAGTTTTCCTTATGGGGAAGTACTCGGATAAAAACTTCCTCTGCATGTCATCCCAAGTAGAGATGCTCCTTGGCTCAAGTGATATAAACCATTGTTTTGCTCGCCCTTTCAGAGAAAAGGGAAACAATATGAGCCTAAGGTGGTCTCGGGTGAGACCTCGAATATTGTTGGTATTGCAGATGGCAATGAATTCATATAAGTGATTATACGGTTCTTCTTTGGATAGGCCATGGAAGTTTGGAAGTGACTGAATGAGATGAGGACGAATCTCATAGTAAGTGTCATCATCACCCGGTAAGGATATCGGGGATGGGTTCTCGTAAGCGCCGGGTTGGAAATAAGTTTCCAGAGGAGGGTTATTTGGTGGTGGTGGATTTTCCATTTCTTCTTCAGTATCACTCATAAATTTTTTGTGAATTTCAGTCTTAGGCTTCTTGATTACAGATCTCTGATTTCTAGCTCGCCTTTCAGTTTCTTCTAATTCATGCACTCCAAAAATGGGCAAATCTTTCTTAGATCTAGTGTGGTGCATGCAACTTAAAAGAACTAGTTCTTAACCTCAAGCAGATCACAGCTTAGAACTACGTGACAGACAACCTAATAAGCGATTAAACTAAGAGAGAAAAAGCAAAAACATCACTTCGAATCAGACAACCTCAAGCTTATCAACTACGAATTGCAAAAACATAATGGCAATAAACCTCAAACCTCTATTGCATCTTCATCAAAATCATCACTTCGAATCATCCCTCATCGAACAATATTTGAATCTTCGATCGATCGTTCCCAACCAACTAAACCAATTGTATAAGAGTTTATAAAAAAATTAGAAAAACAGCCGCCAAAGGCTGCTGCTTCCCCACGCTTCCACCCAAGATCCCTCTCCAATTGAGTTTCTCTTTATTTTTATACACCAAATTGCCCTAATTGATTGAATTCACGAGCTGGGCTGATTATTCACGCGTTGGGCTTCCACGAGATGGGCCAAGCTGCAGCTTCCATTAAAAATAAAAGGAACCTGCTGCATGCAGGAATCGATCCCATGACCCTTGACCACAAAAGCCCACGGTCTTACCATCCTACCAAAGCTACGCTTTTGGTTATTATAGTATCTTTAATTCTTTTATTCCTTTCTGCCAGATTCGAACTTCAACATCTGATTCAGCCCATATTTACTCCAAATTTCCGAAAACTCAAAACACGAACATTGTAGATATGCGTCTTAGGTTTCCAGATCATCTTGAATCTCTTAAATCCGAGCTCGGATGAGTGAGATATGAACGGAACGCCACAGGCGCGCAAATCTGTCAAAAATCGCATTTTTGTTCTATTTCGCTCAAGAGTGTTCCGAACCTATCAAAATATAAAAACACATTAATATCGTTCGGTTTTTTCATTTTAGCACATTAAAGATGGGTGATTGACGAGAAAATAATCTCAAATTAAACGACCGATCAGATTTGTGTAGAATTTCTTCTGGAAAGCCTTAGTCAACAAAATCAATGCTTGCTTTAGTTGTTCACATTCATCTTCGTCAGAGTTTGCTTCAGCTTTATCTTCATCTGATTCATACACAGTCGCTTTGTTCTTCTTCTTCTTGACAACAAGAGCAACTGTGTCTTCAACCTTCTTTCCTCTCTACCTTTTCTCTTCTAGAGTTTCATCCACTTCTTCTTCATTTTGTTTGAGGGTCTCATACACCTCATGAAGTGGAATCTCATTCAGATCTTTAATCTGCTTCATCTGCCTCGCAAATCTCTTCCATTCTGGCTGAAGAACGCTTAGAAATTTGACGTTTAGCTCAATTTGAGATTTGTGGACCTTGTTCTTGCTTAGCTCATTCAGCAAGGTCACAAACCTGTCATGTACTTCTTCTAAGGTTTCTCCGGCTCTGCCTCTAAATTCTTCATAGTTATTTAGGCAGTTGGAGATCTTCAGTTGATTTCCCACCTTAGAACCCAACATTATCTTCTCCAGCTGATCCCACATTTCCTTAGCTAAGGCCTTGTAGCTGTCAATCTTTATGTAGATTTCATTGGGGATTCCTTGAAGAATGTATGACATTGCTAGCTTATCACCTTTAGCTCTGTTTAGGTTGTCACCGTCAAGCTCATGGTACTTCAGTTCAACTTGTGTTGGCACTGTTCCAACTAGACGAGTTGTCTTTATTGGTTGCATATTTCCTTCTGCAAATGACTGTCTGATGAACTCACAAAGTTCATGTCTGTCTATGAAGTTTAGAAACCGATCCTTCCACTGTTCGTATTCTCATTTGAAGAGAACTGGTGGCTTGGTGTCAGTTCCTATTGCAAGGGCTTCTCTGGATGTCATCCTGTATTGAATATATAAAACTGTATGATATGATTGTTAATCCAAATAAAATTTGATCACACAAGAAATTTTGTCCCCCTAGGCAGACTTAGCACGGGGGTCCCTAGAGAAAAAATTTTATGGGGGCAACGCCCCTAGAGAAAAAATTTATGACAATTAAAGACCCTTGCGGGGGTATGGGGGCAGCGCCCCTAGAGAAAATTTTTATGACAATTAAAGACCTTATTACAGTTTCGAAAAAATCTCAGAAAAAAAAATCTAAGTCTGGTTTGCGTTTTAAGGTTTGCGTGTCAAATGGGGTGCGCAAACTGAGGTTTGCGGGTCTAGTGGGAAGCGCAAACTGAGGTTTGCGATTGCTCTTTGAAACGAGAAGTGTGCTTTGCGTTTGGCTTGAGAGACGCAAAGTAGAGGTTTGTGGGTCACTTGAGACGCGCAAAGTTGGACTTTGCGTTTGATGAAGGACGCGGAAAGTGGGACTTTGCGTTTGATGTGAGAGCCGCAAAGTTGAAGTTTGCGGGCTATTCTTCCTCTGTTGTGCGGGTGTTCGTCCTGAACTTCTGAAAATCCGACTAAATCTTTGTTCCTGCAATGATTAGCACAACCAAACTCTACCAATATGTCTAGAATTACTTCTAGAACTGAATGTAAGCACTCGATCTCAATAAAACACTCTTTTTAGAATTTAATCTGATCGCACAGTGACTTACCCACTTCGACTGTTTTCACTCAAAATCCACAAATTGGAACTCGATTTAAGCTTAAAAGTGAAATTAAATAGCAACAACTTTATCTAGCATGCTAATCGATCACAACCTGATCGATTTTAACACCTAAAACACTTAAACACTCAAAATCATTATTTCAAATAAGAACACAGAGACGTTTTTCTGAAAAACTTGATTTGATCTTAATCAGACTCTGATACCAATTGTCGGTCCAACAATACTACTTAACAAGTTCTAAGAAACAACAACACATTAACGATTACCAACCTGTATTGAATATAGAAACGATTACAAGGTTGAATGATTAAGCTTGAATGTGTTCTCAATGTTTTCTCTCTTTTACACCTTGATGTGTGTGTTTGTATGTGTGATGATTTGTGATCTGATCTTGAGAGAGTTGAGAGATACACTTAATCTACTAAGTGTGTTGAACACACTAACTAGATAATATCTAGATATTATTTCTAACAAACTAGAAACTAACTTAGAAACAAACTAAGTTACCTTTTACAATATTTATAACTTAGATAATTAATCTAAGTAAACTAATATAATAAACAAACAATTACATTAAATTACATTGACATTTATTACACACGACATAGACTTTATTATTGAGAGTCGACGTTCCGGCATTAGCTTCAGATTACGATCTTCAGATTGGATGATCTTGAATCCAATGAGACTGTGTCTTAACAGGCTTCTAGTTCAGTATTTGTCACCTTTATCTTGTACAGATCATTGATCACATCCCAAAACCTATCAAACACATTTTTCAGACTTTCTCCATCTTTAGCTTTAAACTCCTCAACATTGTTCATGTATCGGGTCTGACGGAGTTGAGTAGCCACAGCTGATCCAAGCATTATCTTTTCCAATTGAGTCCACATGAGCATAGGATTTTGCTTGAAACAGTCAATTCTGTTGTAGATGGAGTTTGGCAGTGCGAGAATCAGATTTGACTTTGCTTGACTATTAGCTTGATATCTTAAGAGCTCATCAGCATCATACTCTCTTATAGACTTTTCAACTCTTGTAGCCCGAGTAGTTGCAGTAACTGGTATTTCTTTCATAAGCCTCTCCATAGGACCCTCAGTCAGAGATTTCATCATATTGTCACCATTTGGTTGTCTCTCTATGAAGTTGATGAATCTGTCCTGCCATTGCTGAAACTCATTCTCATTTATCAGTACCGGAGGGCGAGTATCGGACCCAAAGACATCATTAAGTCGTTCTTGTAAATCTGAGCTTGTAGAGACATCTTGAAAAATTCAGAAAGTCAGAAAATATACTAAGTCACTGGAAGACTGGCGCAAACTAAATGTTTGCGTGAGCAGTGAAAGACGCAAATGAGGTTTGCGTGAGCCGAGAAAGGCGCAAAATGAACTCTGCGTAAAGCTTTGAAGACGCAAACCAAGATTTTCGTTAGAAACTTGTGACGCAAACAGAACTTCTCTTGACCTGTGTAATACGCAAAGTAGCTTTGCGTGAGCTGAATGAGACGCAAACTTTACTTCTCTTGATGCAAGGGAGACGCAAAGATAGCTTTGCGTGATGAACACAAAGCGAAAAGCTGAATTTCTTGTGAAAACACCCTGAAGACGCAAATGCACTGGATGAACTCGCTCAAACCAGATGAACTCGCGCAAACCTGAGATGAACTAGCACAAAGTTCAGATCTGGCGCAAACCTCTGAAAATCAAGAAAAACTTGCAAAACATGATTATATCCATGAAATTAATGCAACTTATTCACACATAATTGAACGAAAACAGGTTTTTAACACTTTTCCATCAAAAGATTCGATTAAAAAACCACAAAATCACAATTTCGAGAATGTAACAGTACGTCAATTTTTTTTTCTTCAGAAAATCACTAAATTTCAAAATCGATGATCAAAACCAGTTTTTCTTGCAAAATAATGTGAAACAATTATGTTCTACAATCAAAATCGAGTCCAATGAACCAAATTTGCAACACAATTCGATCTATAATCAGTCTGAATTTGATGAAAAAACAAAAAAACAAGATTTTCTTGAAAAAATCAAGAAAATCGATCAAATCTTCTGCTTTAATCCACAAATTCAGAAACAAAAATGATTTCTCTCAGTCCTCTCAGTTTCAGATTAGCTCTGATACCAATTCTGAGTCCAAGATCTCTAAATCTTAGAGAGAGAAAGTAGGGATAGAAAGTAGAGAGCGCCAAAGTAATATGATATATTCAATATGAGTTCAAAAGTTACAAAGAACAAAGGTCACAAGGGACTTAAATACCCTTGGCCGATACAACTGATAAAGCTATCTAAGCACAGTATAAGCACAAGGTAATAGTTACAATGATTAATACAAAAACAGTCTTAACAGATAGGAGTTTAAAATGAAAAATAAAAAAGTAAGAAATTAAAAGTAAACTACATACCTAATTATAAGGGTACTAATGTAACGTATAAATTAAAAAAAAATTGAATTAAGAAGAGATTTAAGGAGGATTGAATGTGGGTGTGCTAATTGAACTTATAATGTAAATTGAGTTCAAATACAAGTTTAGGCGGGAAAATACTGAAGTCGACCCACCAGAAGACGACACGTGACATGCTAGTTACTTATTTATCATAATGTATAGACTCTTGATGTTCAAATTGCATCAAACGATATGGACATTCCGTCTACAGGACATTGATCCATCTTTGGTGACTCGGAGAATTTTGTGATGAAAAGTAGTCATGATAAGTTGAACAATTTTACTAGAAAATAAGTCAACTCAGTGTTACCTTGAAGTAGTTTCATTTGGTGGCATGTTTTTTTACAGAAGAAAGTGTAAAGGTGAAGTATGTTGATGAAGAAAGTGTGAAGTTGAAGTTTTTTGATGGACAAAGTGTAAAGGATGAAGTCGTTTGCATGTTGTGAAACAAAAAGGGAACAAGAAAAAGAAGAAAAATGATCAAGGTTTTGGAATGGTGGTCGATGACCGTTAATGGAGAAGAAAGGGATAGTGGGCGGTGGAGACGGGCCACTTATGTTGCGGGGGTTGGGGATGGGTGGTTTATGTTTCGAATCGTTGGGTTTTATCCCCCCCCCCCCCACTATTGTCCTTTTCCCTTATCGAGTAGATAACGACTATTGTTTTGCTCAAGTCGTACAAGGCGATACCGGATTGATGACTCTAAGCATATATTTTGAACAATAGCTCCTTGGTGAGCTTCATCGTCCATCACCCTTGGGATCGAAAACCCCACCTCACGGTTTATCCATTTATCGATCCACGAACCAACCCAAGAGGATTGAGCAGATGAGGTAGCTTCATCGTCCCTTCGGATCAAAGAACGAGCTAACGTGCCCATCATTTTTGTTTCGGGAAAAGGTTCCATATATAATACTTTAATTTTGAAGGAATTTCCGTACATGGGGTCGAGCGTGATGGGCCAGAACCATAATTTGAAGGGATTATGTCCCCATTGACGACCCAACGAATATAGAAGGGTAGAGAAAAGCTCATGCAATAATGTTTGATAAAATAACCAAATAAAAAATATATCCACGTATAAAATAAAATAAATAAACAAAAATGTAAAGATGGTATTTTATTTTTACAGATACAAAAAAAAAACATCTGAATATTGATAAAAGCACGGGATGACCCCTAGTGGTCATTATAGCGGTTTCTTCTGATCCTGAAAAACGTCTGAAAAAACCTATTATGAAACTACCGATAAATATTTCAGTACAACAAATTTCATTTTAAAATTCTTTATCGTTCCCCCCGATTTTTGCCCTATTACTACATGATTAGACATGCATTCAAGCCTTGATAATCATTCTGTCCGCCATTCCCAGAAGAAGGAAATGCCTCAAGTGGATTCCTCATATTACAAGCCTTAAACTAAATGTAAAGGATGGGTAAAGAAAATTTTATTCATTTATCTACTTATCTATTACCCATTTACATGGCAATTTAAGGGGTAGGTTATAGATAAACGATTTTCCTTATATATTACATGTTACTATATATATACTAGTTGTGTATCCGCGCAATGCGGTGGAAGCCGAAAATGTAAACGGTTTTAAAGTTTTGGTGGTTTTGTTGGAGGAGAACTTTTAATGTTGATATGGTTCCACATGAAAACCGATCGACGAAAAACTGTATGACAATTTAAAATCCAATATATTTTGTCAAGATCGAATTCTCAACAAGAATTATGAATACTCAGAAACAATATCAAAGAAGTTTGCGGAATAACACTTTGATATTCAATAAAACAGTAAACAAACAGTATAAATTTGATGAACAACTTGTAAACTTGTATTGAATGATTGAAGTTACAAGATTACACACGCAACCTCAATCTTGAAGAACAGGCTCTTTCAAGACGAATTCTACTTCTCTAGAATTAGGAACTATGCCTTGAGGTTGATTTTCTCTAGAACAAAAACTTAGAATGAATAATCTCTAAACTATTCTATCAATTCTATACATATACTGAATAAAAGATAATTACAATTAATAAAATATCTTAAGAATATCTTCCATGAATATCTTCAGTCTATCCAGTTGTCATTCTTGTAATTCGAATCTCCATCTCATAAGCAACACTAATCATCTTGGAAGTATTAACTGAAACTTGGCAGCATTAACTACTAAGCAGCACTAACCTCTAGCAGTACTAACTAGCTAAGTAGTACTAACTTTGTTCAAGCAGCACTAACTTTGAATTCCTCTGGCAGTAGTAATTCTGTACTAGCAGCATTAAACACTTAAGCTTTTCTTCAGTTCCCAACAATCTCCCCCTAACTTGACTTTTAGAAAGAGAAGTCAAGTTCTTCAGATGCTTCCAAAACTTTCACTGATCCAATCCAATATTAGGATCCAATCCCATGCTCTGATTGATAGTTCTCTGAATTAAGTACTTTGTCATTTCTGAATTTGTTGCACAGCCCAACTTCTTATTTAGCATTGCATGAAGCTTCAAACGAGTGTGATTGTAGACCCCATCCACTAAGTAATACTCCATGTGAAAAGTATCCAAGGCTAACTCATAGACTCCACTCCTTTAATTTAGAGTCCATCCTCTAACAATTTTGAACACATCTCTGAATAAGTGCTTCACTGCTTCTGGATTGAATAACATGCACAAGTACTCCATGACTAGCTTCACTATTGGTAACCCTGGAGCTTTCAACTGATCTGCATATAGCTTCATTCCAACTTCATACATTTCTTCCAAATCAGATCTTGAACATTCTCTGACAATTTTTTTCCATATAGCAAATACATAGTATTTCTCATCCTTCCTTTTCAATCTGATATAATCCTTGCCATCCACTTCCATAGTATCCCAGTGGATAACTTCAGGAGGTTTGAATCCAACAGGTTCAGCTGTAATAGGCTTTGGAATTTTATCCATTACCACCATGTACATATTTATATCTGAACACTGTGATGCTTCCTGAACTTCAGCTTTCTTTTCTTCATTCTTAGGTGCCTCTTTTTCTTCAGCAACCTTTTTCTCTTCTTCTACTCTAGGCTTCTTTTCAATCTTCTTTCTTTTGGCCATCATCTTAGTTCTCTTCAGAATCCTTTGGCTTTGTCCTATAGTAGCTTCCTTCTTCTCTTCTGCCTTTACCTCTTCCTTTTCTTTTGTTGGAGTTCCCTCTTCACTTTCAGGGAAGGGTTGATTGATATTTACATCATGTCTCTCCTTTGCTTTCTTTTCAAACTCCACTCTATCCTTCTCATTGCTCTTCAGCTTTCCCATTTCTTTCTCATAGAGATCCTTGATTTGATCAAAAGTCATCTTCACAAACATTTTTTTCTTTACACCAATTGCACTCCTCAAGAAAGTTATCATCTTGTTTCTTTCCTGAGTTGCAAGATAAGTTTGTGAAGGTCTTCTCTTCTTAGCACTTGTTCTGGCCATCATAGCCTTTCTCAAACTCATTGCTCTTTGCTTTGCCTTCTCTGTTTCCAACTCTTTCTGAAACGCTTCATTTAACTCATTTGCAAGTGCTCTGGCTATTTCTCTGTCTTTCTCAACTTGCTCTTTCTCTGCTTGATCTAACTCTTCTTGCATTTTCTTGGCTAATGCTTCATCTGACTCAACCATCTTTTGCTTTTTAGTTGGTTGATCAGCTTCTATCATCTTCTCTTTTCCTTTTCTTTTTGCATCTTCAACCATGTCTTTCTTTTCTGTTCTTTTTGCTCCCCTTTCATTTATGACCACTCCCTTTGCTTTAGGAGTGTCATTCTTTGCTTTGAGAAGCATTTCTGCTAATTCAATCTCTGCTGGTGTTAACCCTGTTACTGCTGCTTGTGAAGTTTCAGCAGCAATAATAGTTTCTGCTGCTTGTTTTGGCTCAGCAGTAGTAAAAGTTTCTGCTTCTGGGGTTGTTACTGCTGCTTGTGTTGTTTCTGCTGCTGTCTTTTCTTCAACAAACTCCCCCTCAATCTGTTGATCTATCTGTTCTGAGCTGGATATCTCCCCCTTTTTGGAAGCATTCTCCTCCTTTTTGCTTGCCCCCTTTCTCCTTCTTAAAACAAACTGCTTTCGTCTTCTCCTGGCAATAAGTTTTCCCACCAATTGCTTTAGTTTTGAAATTTGCTCTTGTTGGGAGAGGACCACTTGCTGCAATTCTTTGATTTCCTATCCTTGATTAATCACATCAACATTAATGTTGGCTAATGCTTCAATCAATTCCCAGTAAGTATATCTATCCTCACCTTCTTTAGGTGTTTTACCCACCCTTGAAGGATCCTTGGAATGTTTTGCCATCAATTCATCAGTTTTAGTTCTGTCCTCACCCTTTTTGGATGTTTTGCCCATCCTAGAGGGATCCTTGGATCTTTTAGTAGTGGCCTTCTGCCTAGCAGAAGCACCTACTACCCCCTTGGTTTCTTGGCACCGGGGTCCTTAGGTTGATTTCTTAGCCAAAGTTGCCATGGGGAAGGTCTTAGAGATGTTACCACTGTCCTTCTCTGTGCTAGCAGAAGTAGTGGCAGCCTTCTCACCCATATGCTCTTCCATCTCCTTAGAGAGCACCTCCTGAGGGTTGGGAGACACCCTATTGGTTTCCATTTGGATATTCTCTAAAGGAGAATTCTCCCTTAGAGAGCTTAAAGGCTGAGTGGGTAAAGGTACAAGAAGGAAAGGAGCCTTATTGACCTTTTTCCTTGAATAAGTTTGGGTTATGGAAGAAGTTGGTTTTTCAAGAAGAGAATGGGGAATTGATTTAGAGTGGGAAGGTTGGGATTGGCTACCAGTGGGATGGTCTAATGGGGGCCTTGACCCTGCTGCCATACCTTCATCAGTGTGGGACACCACCATCATTATAGAGAACAATGGGGTGTCTACTCCTTCCGAGTCCCTAGCAGATCTTCTCATATTTGAGAAAACCTTGCCTTTAGGGGGTTTAGTTACATATACCTCATCAAAGTGAGGTATGTCCGTCAATTCATTAGTAATAACTGCCTGAACAAACCTGGGATACATGAAGAAACTCTTCTTGTTGTCCAGGTTTGAGACAAGATCATTGAAGATCATTAAAGAAAAATTATATTTTCTAGAAGTGGATAAACACACCAAAGCATAAGCAATGGGACTACTAAATTGGCTCCAGCCAGTTGTTTTCTTAGACATACAACGCATGAGGGTATGAACAAAGAACCTCATTTGGGGTGAAAACTGGGCTTTGAAAAACTTGAAAATCCCCATTAGGCGGGCAAAGGGTATTTATAGGTTGTGGATTAAAAGCAGTATTAACCTTAAAAATTAGTGAAAGCAGTATTAACAGGGAGCAGTATTAACTGAAAGAAGTATTAACCACTAGCAGTATTAACTGGGAGCAGTATTAACCACTAGCAGTATTAACTAACTAGCAGTATTAATTGGGAGCAGTATTAACCACTAGCAGTATTAACTAACTAGCAGTATTAACTGAACACTGGCAGTATTAACCATACCTACACTTTTAAGCTTGTGATGAACTGAGTACTGTTGTACATTTCCTTCAAAAGAAGATTAGTAACACCACGAATAAACAATACACAGGTATTTAACCACTATTGAGAAGGGCTTATTCAAAGTTGATCATTCCTACACTTGTTACCAAGAAAGTGAATCTACCCACATCAAAGGCTTTGGTGAATAGATCAGCAAACTGGTTATCAGTATGAACTTTTACAACTTGAATAAGTTTCTTTTCATTACAGTCTCTTATAAAGTGATACCTGATCTCAATGTGCTTTGTCTTTGAGTGCTTGACAGGATTATTAACAATGCTAATAGCACTGCTATTATCAATAAAAATTGGAGTGTGTAGAAAGGTTACCCCATAGTCTAGCATTTGATTCTGAATCCATAAGACTTGAGAACAGCAACTTGCAGCTGCTATGTACTCTACTTCTGTTGTAGATGTGGACATTGTGGTTTGTTTCTTGCACTGCCATGACACTAGTCTTGCACCCAAAAACTGGAATCCTCCAGAAGTAGATTTTCTGTCCAAGTTTGCTCCACCTAGATCACTGTCTGAGTATGCAAGTAGGTCAAATGATGAGTCATGAGGATACCAAAGTCCCAATCTGGGTTGCCCTTTGAGATATCTGAATATCCTCTTAACAGCTTGATAGTGTGATTTCTTTGGCCTAACTTGGAATCTTGCACATACATAGACTGGAAACATTATATCTGGCCTAGAAGCTGTAAGATACATGAGAGAGCCAATCATGGATCTATAATGATGAACATCCATATCCTCCCCCTCAAGATCTGCTGTTATCTGCTTGTGTGTCTCCATAGGTGTGCTGGCAGGTTTTGAGCCTGAGAAACCAAACTTGGTTAGAATGTCCTGCACATACTTGGACTGACTGATAAAAATACCATCTGACTTCTGTTGAACTTGGAGTCCAAGGAAGAAAGTAAGTTCCCCCATGGAGCTCATTTTGATCCTTTGATGCATTAGTTCCTCAAACTCCTTGCACATGTTGTCTCTTGTGGATCCAAAGATAATATCATCCACATAGATTTGGACCAGCAAGATATCCTTCTTCTTTCTCTTGATGAACAGAGTCTTATCAATAACTCCTCTTTCAAAACCATTTTCCAAGAGATAGGATGACAGAGTGTCATACCATGCTCTTGGTGCTTGATGCAGTCCATAAAGTGCTTTCTTCAATTTGTATACTCTGTCTGGATAACTTGGGTTTTCAAACCCTGGTGGTTGACAGACATATACTTCTTCTTCAATTGAGCCATATAGAAATGCACTTTTTACATCCATTTGGTAGACTTTGAATCTCATATAAGAAGCATAGGCCAGGAATAATCTGATTGCTTCTATCCTAGCAACTGGTGCAAATACTTTTTCATAGTCTATTCCTTCTTCTTGTGTATACCCTTGTGCCACCAATCTTGCTTTGTTCCTTATAACTATTCCTCTCTCATCTCTCTAATTCCTGAAGACCTATTTTGTGCCTATTGCTCTTTGACCTTTAGGAAGGTCTACCAGATCCCAAACATCTTGCAGCTTGAATTGTAGCAGCTCTTCTTGCATAGCTTCTATCCAGCTGGACTCTTTCATAGCATCATGAGCCTTCTTAGGCTCAAGTTGAGATAGAAAGCAAGAAAGCACTGTATGTTGTTGGTCTTGCATATCTTGCAGCCTGCTCTGATTTCTAGTCATCATAGGAGAAGATATATCTCTTATTACCAGCTGAGGAGGATGATTCTTTTGAGTTCTGGTGTGATGACTAGGTTCTTCATTGAGTCCCACCTCTAGGTTAGAGTCATTCAACTCAACTGTGGTGATTTCAGCAGCTACTTCAGATTCTTTATTTTCTTGACTCTCCTCATCTCTTCTTTCTTCTTCTCCCTGATTTGGTTCAGTAGATGGCTCCTTTTCACAGAATTCAACAGGTTCTTCTATTGGCATAGGAAAGATCACAGATTGAGATATAATGTCTTGAACTTGTGTAGTCCCTGATCCTCCACTTCCTGAACATGCATAATCATCACTACTGAAACCCAAAGAGTTAGTTAGTGAATCAATGTCAAACAGCCACTGAGGACCAGACCCAACAGGATTTGGTGTGTTCTCATTGCATTTGACATTGTCACTTTCTTCAATTATTCTAGAAAAAGAGTTAAAAACTCTGTAGGCCTTACTCTGAGATGAATAACCATCAAGAAATCCATCATATGCCTTGCTATCAAACTTACCTAAGTAAGGCTTGGTATTGAGAATTGTACAAGGACACCCAAAAGGTTTGAAAAATCCAATAAAGGGTTTTCTTTTATTTAAAAGCTCATATGGGGTCTTGTTCTTTGGCTTGACCACTAGAACTCTGTTTTGGACATAACAGGCAGTATTAACTGCTTCAGCCCAGAAAGTAATTGGCAATTTTGAATCAGCCAACAGAGATCTAGCAGCCTCTATTAGTGTCCTATTCCTCCTCTCAGCAACACCATTCTGTTGAGGAATCCTAGGGGCACTATATTGTATCTCAATTCCTTTCTCTTCATAAAAGGTGTTTAGATCAAGATTTTTAAATTCAGTTCCATTGTCTGATCTAATGACTTTTATTTTTTGATTTGTTTGGTTTTCAATTCTTAGGATAAAGGATTTGATCAGACCACTTGTCTCATCCTTAGTCCTTAGAAAATATACCTAGGTAAATCTAGAGTAATCATCAACAATAACCAAGCAGTAAGATTTCTTGCCTATACTCCTAACATTTGTAGGACCAAACAGATCCATATGCAGTAACTGGAGACAAGAAGAAATTGTATTTAACTCTTTGGACTTCTGAGAAGTTTTGTGCTGTTTGCCTTTAAGACAAGCAACACAATGATCATCACATGAAAAGACTTTTGATGGTAACCCTCTTACAAGGTTGTTTTTAACAAGTTTGTTCATTGTCTTGAAGTTCATTTGACACATCCTTCTGTGCCAAAGAGAGGATTCATCCACAGAAGCTTTTGAAACAAGACAGTTCAGGGATGAATCACTTGAAACATTGTCCATATCTAGACAATAAACATTGTCCTTTCTTGGAGTTCTAAGTAGTATCATGCTTTCATCAACTACCTTGAACCCTGGAGCAAGGATCATACATTCTGTATTGGTAAATAATATGTTATGTTGTTTGTCACAAACCTGTGATACACTTAACAGGTTGTACTTTAACTGATCAACATAGTAGACATCCTCAAATGTCATCTTACCTTTTGTAACATTAACTTTTCCACTTATTTTACCACCTGTAAGATTGTCTCCAAATGCAACATGTCCTCCATTGATATGCTTGAAATCCTGAAGGCATGTCATGTTGCTTGTCATGTGCCTAGAGAAACCACTATCAATATGCCATATGCTCTTCCCCTTGAGTTGTTGGTTGCCCTGCACATAAGATAAATCAGTTAGTATGAATTAGGAACCCAAGCCAAAGTGGTCTTGGGTACCCCTTTCTCATCAAAATATTTACATTCTTTCTTGACAAGATTTTTAAACTTTGACTCCTCATTTCTGGAGTACTTTGTCACAATGATGGGTTTGGAAACACATTTGCTAGAAGTAGTACTGTTTTTAGAAGTACTAACTGCATTAGCAGCATTTGCATGCTTAGCAGTACTAACCTTGTTAGAAGTAGTAATTGTGTTAGCAGTAGTAACTGTGTTAGCAGTAGTAACCTTTGAAGAAGTACTAACAGTGTTAGAAGCATTAAAATTCTCAGCAGTACTAACACTGGTAGCAGCAGTATTGCTATTAGTAGCACTATCCTTGTTAGCAGCACTAACAGTTTTAGTGCTTCTAGGAACCCACATTAAAACACTTTCTTTTAAAACCTTTTTCTTCATTTGGCCTTTGGTTACAACAGATTTCTTAGCCATATGTTTCCTTCCAGTCTTCTTATAACCAACAGGTTTTTGCACAAATCTTTGAAAGTTCATCTGTTGGTTAATAGGGTTAAAGAAACAGTGCTTAGCCAAATGATTCAACTTACCACATATGAAACAAGGTTTTGGTCTGATTATTTTATTCAGATCAACTCCTTGTTTCTGAGCCCATTGATTATTCCAGTTTCTTTGATTACCTCTTTTTATACCAGAATTTAGGCTCTTAGATTTATTGCAAGCACACTGTTTACAAGGGCCAGAATTCACAACAGTAGTCTGTTTGTAATGGACCTTGTTAGCTTTTTCTTTGGTCTTCTCTATCTCTTTAGACTTGACCCAGATCCTACCACCTCCCTCATTGGTGACTATGTTGTTTTCTAAGGGTAGCTCTTTACTTACAGCATTGTTCCTATTCTCACTGTCTTCTTTCTCAGTCATATCCTTGACAACTACCTCATCCAAAGGATCTATCTTAAAAACTTTCTCAGACAAGTCCTTTTTCTCCTTGGTCTCTAACAAGTCTGAAGTAGGAGAGATATAGTTGTTGTTGTAAGGAGGGGGTGTGTTGTTGTATCCAATACCAGGCTTCATCTTATCATGAATCTGAGCCTTTAGAAGAGAATCCATTGCTTTTGAAATATATGAAAACTTTTCTATGTCTAGGTTAACCTTAGATAGTTCTTCTTTCAACCTATCATTCTCTTCTATGGACTTAGACAATTTGGTTTCTAACTCATTCTTTTCCCACTTTCAGTAGTTTGTGTCATAAGAGTGTTGAAGTTCATTGGCTTGGAAGCCTTTGATTTGTTCTTCAAACCTCTCTACTATCAACACATAATCTCTTCTGTCCTTTTCTAATCTTTTAAGGTCATCACACATGTTTTGGTTGTGATCCCTGTACCTTTTAACAGTGTCTATGCAAGATTGAGTACAAAGATTAGAAATTAGCTCAGAGGGGAGATCAAACACTTCTTCCATAAGAGCTTGATTCTGAATGGCTTCCTCAGCTTGGTCACTCCAGTCAAATCCCATTCCTTGTTGAGAAACAAGGGCTTGAGCAGAGTTCTTGTTTTGATTGTATCCTCCATTCTGAGCTTGTTAGTGGTTGTTATTTGGCACACCACTTCTGCATTCTCTAGCAAAGTGTCCCTTCATGTGGCACTTGTAACATTCCACCTTTGTTTTGTCAAAACCAGCTCCATCTTCTCTTCTTTGAGAGAAGTTGTTCCTCCCTGTTCTTTTAATAAACTTCTTTACACTCATAGATAACATGGACATCTGCCATTTAATGTCCATCTCCTCCAGATCATCAGGGTGAAGTTGTTCCAGATCATCATTAATCAAAGAGTTGTTGCTGTGACTGGACAAAAAGGCTTCAAAGACAGTTTCAGTACCTTTTTCTAAATTCACTCCACTGGCAGCACTAACTGCTTTAGGGTTAGCAGTAGTATCAGTAGATGCTGATAGAAGTGCATCATTGTGAATATACCCAGTGGGCTTCTTCTTGTTTTCTACCTCAGTTTCAAAGACTCTTAGATCATTATACAGATCATCAAGTTCCTTCTCTTACAGATTGTCACTCTGTCTATATGAGACAGTGTACATAGTCCATTCATCCCCAAGAGATCTGAGGAACTTTCTGTTGATATCATCTTGCTCCATCTTCACTCCTACAGTTGCCAGTTCACCAATGAGCTTGTTGAACCTATCAAAAGTTTGAGTCATAGACTCATTCTTTGAAGAAGTGAAGTTCTCATACTGCTGCTTTAGAACATCCCTCTGATTTCTTTTGATGCTTTTAGTTCCAGCAAATCTTTTCTCTAGAGCATTCCAGAGAATTTGAGCATCAGTGCAGTTGCAAAATTAATGCTGATATTCATTGGGGATAGCCAAGAGCAGAGTGCTCGAGGCCTTCATCTCTGTTTGTCTGATCTTTCTCTCACCATCTGTCTTTGGTGGAGGTCTTTTCCCATCTGGTCCAATCTTTCCTGCTTCAGAAGGACCATTCTCAATGATATCCCACATTGAGTAGTCAGTGAGAAGAATGTATTGCCTGATTCTGATCTTCCACATGTCAAACTCACTGGGTTTGAGCATTGGAACCTTAGAGACCAAAGTATTGTTTGACTCTGCAAAGTTTTCCATCATGAATGAATAGATGTTTCTGAGAGAACAGGCTCTGATACCACTTGTTAGGATCGAATTCTCAACAAGAATTATGAATACTCAGAAACAATATCAAAGAAGTTTGCGGAATAACACTTTGATATTCAATAAAACAGTAAACAAACAGTATAAATTTGATGAACAACTTGTAAACTTGTATTGAATGATTGAAGTTACAAGATTACACACACAACCTCAATCTTGAAGAACAGGCTCTTTCAAGACGAATTCTACTTCTCTAGAATTAGGAACTATGCCTTGAGGTTGATTTTCTCTAGAACAAAAACTTAGAATGAATAATCTCTAAACTATTCTATCAATTCTATACATATACTGAATAAAAGATAATTACAATTAATAAAATATCTTCAGAATATCTTCCATGAATATCTTCAGTCTATCCAGCTGTCATTCTTGTAATTCGGATCTCCATCTCATAAGCAGCACTAATCATCTTGGAAGTATTAACTGAAACTTGGCAACATTAACTACTAAGCAGCACTAACCTCTAGCAGTACTAACTAGCTAAGCAGTACTAACTTTGTTCAAGCAGCACTAACTTTGAATTCCTCTGGCAGTAGTAATTCTGTAGTAGCAGCATTAAACACTTAAGCTTTTCTTCAGTTCCCAACATATTTAAACCTATACAATGTAATTTAATCACTACTAAAGCATACAAAAAAATATTTCATGTAATTTGTATTTTGAATCTTGGTATACAAATATTGTTCCATGTAAATTAACAAACAAATTCAAAAATATTGGTCTGTCTCACACAAGAAGATTGATACTACTACTTTTAACTATGACATATAGTAGATGGTGTTAGGGATCGGGGGAAAAGTAGTCGATCAGTTGATCGGATTTCTTGAGAATCGTGTAAGTCACTTTCCGAATTGATATTTCGACCCTATGCCTGAGTTGCACAAAATCCAATATGGGATAAGACTCAAGAACACTCACGTTTTTAGGCACAAAAACGAGAGCAAATTTGCTGGAGAATATATATGATTGTTTAAAATCGTGTGTCTAAAACATAAGTATATACGGTATATATACTAGTCCCATTCGTAAAATAGGAGATAACGGAAAATGGCAATGATTGTAAATCACTATCAATTATAGTCGATTACAATCAATTTAGCTAAAAAATGGCAATGACTGTAAATCACTATCATTATAGTCGATTATAATCAATTTAGCTAAAATTAAGGGTAGAAAATAACTGACCATTAAATGTTCAGTAAATGCAGATTAAGTCCAAAAATAGACACCAAGAGCTTCTGGTCCAGAGACGCCCATCAGAGGCTCTGTCGTGCCAAAGAGGCTCAGAGGCTCTGATGTGCCTTAAGAGGCTCTAACGTGCCAAAGAGGCTCAGAGGCTCTGTCGTGCCTTAAGAGGCTCTGTCGTGCCAACGAGGCTCAAAGGCTCTGACGTGCTCTCAGAGGCTCTGCCACTTGGATCACCGCTAGGGGCGTTGCCCCTTGACTCCCCGCCATTTCATCGTGTCCGGGATCAAACTCGTCTTATAACAAGTGTCCACTCCGCACCACCTAACTTGTATTAGATCATAGTTTGAAACCCATTAGTACTCGTGTTTAGGGCTGTAAACGAACCAAACGTTCAGTGAACCGTTTGTGAACTGTTCGGCGGGAAGTTCGTTTATGTTCGTTTATTTAATAAATGAACGAACATGAACACCTTTTTTTGTTCGTTTAGTTAAATGAACGAACATGAACAATGGTCTCGTTCGTTCATTTACGTTCGTGAACGTTCGTTCATTTATGTTCGTTAATGTTCGTTCATTTATGTTCGTTTATGTTCGTTCACGTTCGTTTATATTTGTTTATATATATAAATATATTTATATGTATTATGCATTAATTTGTCAAAGCATTAATTAAATTAATTTTTTAAAATTCCTTTTTTATACCTCCTAAGTATATCCATTTTTTTAAATTTTGTTATGTTATTTTTTACGAACGAAATTATGAGTAACGGTGGTTGTTTTTTATTAATTTGTGTTCATTTATGTTCGTTCGTTTACGTTCGTATATGTTCATTTATGTTCGTTCGTTTATGTTCATTTATGTTCGTTCGTTTATGTTCATTTAGCTCTTAATGAACGAACATAAACGAACACGAACAAACATATTTTCTTAACGAACGAACATGAACACAAAAATTTTCGTTCGTTTACCGTTCGTGTTCGTTCGTTTGTTCGGTTAAGTTAAACGAACGAACACGAACAAGCCTCCGTTCGTGTTCGTTCGGTTCGTTTACAGCCCTACTCGTGTTATAACCAATTACACTTAAATGCTTGGTGACACTAAAATCACCAACAATCCTCCCCCATTTTAGTGTAACCCATGAAATAACACATTTAAATTAAACAAACCAAACTTGCACCTAAATGAAAATATCGAAACGATTGAATTTCCACATTAGTATTTTACACATTCCAAATTTTAGAGAATCAAGGTGTCCCAAGGATTGAACCCATCAACTCATTTGAATACCTGAAGATAAAATACATACAAATTTCTTATATGTCTAGCAAATTAAAACTTGACACAATTATAAAGCCGTGTGTCTTAATCCTCTCATGATTGTATAAAGGCCAAGTCCCAACCTTTTGAAATGCGACTACACTTCACAATCACATAGGTAATTCCTTTACTTCGTGTACCTCCAAATACACTTTATCAAAGGAATTATTAAGAAGATAAACTTCACCCTAACCACTGCAGGACTGAACACATACCTGGGATGATTCAACTTGTGTTCCAATTTATAAGTGTGGGTTTTCCACATTGAATTCTACTTCTAATGTCATATTAGAAAGGAATTGGGTGTCTCACCTTTATAAATTTATAAGGACTTTAATCCCATCCCAATCGCAGACTTGTGCACTAAGTCTCTTGTCAGACCTTTAGTTAAATGATCTGCCAAATTTTGTTGCGTTCTAATAAAATCAACGGAGATTACACCATTCATGATTAATTCTCTAATCATACTATGTCTAACACCCAGGTGTCTAGACTTACCATTGTAAACTTGGCTATAAGTGTTAGACCACAGTCTCATTGGATTTAAGATCATCCAAACTGAAGATCGCAATCTGAAGCTAATGCCGGAACGTCGACTCTCGATATAAAAGTCTATGTCTATTTGTAATAAATGTCAATGTAATCAATGTATTTGTTTATTATTGTAAAAGTTAACTTAATATCTTGTATGTTAGATATTAGTTAACTTAGGTAACTTAGTTAGTTATATAATAACTTAGTTAGACATAATATCTATTTGTTAGATATTATGTAGTTATATTAGTTTAATACTACAACTTGCTCTTGCAAGTTGTTAGGTAGATTAGATTTAGATAATATCTATTCTAGACATTATCTAAGTGTATCTCTCAATCTCTCACACATCAGATCATAGATCACACATACAAACACACACTTCAAGGTGTAAAAGAGAGAAAACATAGAGAACACAAATCCAAGCTTCATAGCTCAATCCTGTAATCGTTATTTTATATATCAAACAGGTTGGTAATCTTATTGTGTTGTTTCTAAGAAATTGTTATAAAGTATTGTTGGACCGACAATTGGTATCAGAGCCTGATTAAGATCAAAACAAGTTTTAGAGAAAATCGACTCTGTGTTCTTGAACAAAATTCGATTTTGTGTTTTTGAGTGTTTTAGGTGTTAGAATCGATCAGGGAGTGATCGAAATACATGCTAGATTGAGTTGTATGTGATTAATTTCAGTATTAAGCTTAAATCGAGTTCCAATTTGTGATTTTTGTGAAGAAACAGTCGAGTGAAGAAACGTACTGTGCGATCAAAAATTATTTTCAAAAAGAGTGTTTTAGAGAGATCGAGTGCTTACATTCTGTTCTAGAAGTAATTCTAGACATATTGGTAGAGTTTGGTGTTGCTAAATCGTTTCAGGAACAAGATTCATACGATTTTCAGAAGAACAGGACGAACACCCGCATTCCAGAGGTTGAATAACCCGCATTTCTCAACTTTGCGGGTCCAACTACATACGCATTTCTCCACTTTGCGTGTCTCAAGTGACCCGCATACCTAAACTTTGCGTGTCTCAAGCACCCACATTTCTTACTTTCCGGTTCCAACATAACCCGCATTTCTTACTTTGCGGCTCTCAAAGGACCCGCAATCCTCAAAACTCGGGTCCCAAAGCACCCGCAAAGCTGAACTTTTCGGTTCTCAAAGGACCCGCTTTCCTCAAAGACCCGCATACCTCAGACCCGCATTCCTCAAATTTTTCTTGACTAAGTCTGCTTAGGGGGACAAAATTTCTTGTGTGATCAAATTTTTATTTGGATTAACGATCATATCTGTCAAGTTCTTTACATACAGGAATCATGGATGATGATTACTTTGATGAACCTCCTAGACAGAAAAGTCTGTCTCAGAAACTTTCAGATCTTCAGGAACAGTATAAACTAGATCAGATGTCTATTTCTAAAGATTTTTTATCAACTGCATCTGATATGAAACCTACTGTTCTAGAAAGAGGACAATATGAGCAGTGGAAACATCATTTCTTAGACTTTATTGACAAACATAAATTGGATACTTATATCAGATTATCTTTGCAGGAAGGAATGATGAAAATTCCAACAAAGGTCAATCCATATCAAATAGCTTATGGAAATTTGGCAGGAAAAGAGGTTCCAATATACCTTAATGAATACACAAATGATCAACAAATGAGACATGAAGCTGATAAATTTGCCAAAGTTCTTCTCTTGAAAGGAATTTCAGAAGAGATAACTATTAAAATATATGATTGCAAATGGGCTTCAGCAAAAATGATATGGGATCAGCTTGAAACTTTATCACAGTTGTCTCCAACAGAAAAGGTTAAGGTTTTCGAAGCTGAGAACTCTGAGCTTCAAAAGAAAATATCAGATTTTGAAAAGAAGTTCTCAGATCTTTCCAAGAAGAGTGTTGAAGAGAAGAAGACAATCGAGCTTAAATGTTTAATGCTTTCTCAAAAAGTTGAAGACTTTGAGAAAGTAATCATATTGGAAAGAGATCAGTTTGCCAAGGAGAAGAAGGCAGCTGAACAAAAGGGTGCAAAGAAGGATTTTGAAAAAGATAGAAATATGTTTGAAGCAAAGATAAAGAAGCTTACAGAGAAGCTATCTGAATTATCTAAAAGTGTTCTGACAGAGAAGAAAAAGAAGTCTGCATTTGAGAAGAAGATTGAGCTCCTTATCAAAGAACGAGACAGTTATTCTTCAAAGGTAAAAGAGCTTCAAGATATTATTTCAAAGACGGTGGTGGTGACTGAGCGAACGACTCCAGAGTCAAAAATCCACTCACCTAGAAATAATTCAGTTGGTTCTAACAAACCAGCCGTAAGCTCACATCAGAAAACTGCTCTTTTCAAAAGGTCAGTTAAATCTTCTAATCAGATTCATTCTACTAATCTTTTCTATGACAGGAATATAGATTGTTCAAGTACACATCAAAGAAGGAGAAGAAGCTTCCAGGAAGAAGCTAAACTGGTCTGGAACAGAAAACCAGTTATAGAAGAGCTGAAATGTAAAAACTCATGTGTACATACGCCGATTGCCAAGAAGAACAATGCGCTGAAAGGTAAACCTGATTTTGTTTACTCAAGAGATAAATTAATCAGTTTGTCAGGTAAGAAATTCTATTGTTCTTATTGTCGTACACATGATCCTGTTCACAAGACAAGTGACCATTACTTGTATGGTTCTTACTCAGTTACCCCCATACGAACTTCAACTAACACTCATGGACCCAAATACCAGTGGGTACCAAAGAAAACTAAAACTGTGTTGCAGGCACCTACTGTCAAGGGGGAGTAGGAGAACAGAGGCTTATAAGTAAATCAACTTAGAACCCGTACTTCAACGAAGTTTGACTTCTAAACACAACAGTTCAGGACTCGCACTTCAATGATCAAAAGACCTTACTCCGTGCTGAATAAGAGAATGTACTCCGATACTCGAATGAGGAAATCAACCATCAAGGGGGAGTACATACATATTTGTCTGAAATTTTATGCATATCTTTTTCATATGATAATTTTCAAATGCATAATTTCAGGGGGAGTATAAAAGGTGATGAATTCTGATTACTTTTGATCAGAACTCGTACTTTAAAAGTTTTACTGCTTTTTGTCTTTTCAATATAAGTGAATAATTATTACTTTGACTTGACATTAGACTTTTGCAGAATTTTTGAGAGAAGCTTACAAGTTCATATTTCTATGACTTAAATCTTAGCTTCATGAGATGAAAGATCACTCGTTAAGGTATAATTCTATATCTTCATCTCATATATGGTTGAAAGAAGGACAACTTTCAATCATAGAAAACATTGTTTTTAATGTTCAAACCACTTCCCGATTTTTCATCACATTTTATATTTTGGGAGTGTATTTTAAATGTTTTCATGATCTAAATTGTGCTTTAACTGAAATAGTTAAATCAATCTGAGCATCACGTGCATCTAGGAAAACAAAGAATCATTGTGCTAGGAATTAACACAACTTCAATGGAATCACATTAACCAGTGATTTCTACCCATGAAGTTAAATCCTTAGTGTTTGAGTGTGCAAGCGAAAAGAAATGAGTGTGATTAGAGAAAGCAAAAAGTTTTAAAAAAAAAAGAGCGTGCGAGAACAGAGTTAAAAGAATATCACAACTCTGCACCAACTTTTTCTGAGCCGGGTAGCCACCATTCTAGTGATTCACAATTCTTTGGTGATCATTATTGAAACAGGCAACTAACCCATGCCAACTCTTGATCAAACCTCACCATCTACTCATTTTCTTCTCAAAAAGAAAATGTTTCATTTTCTAAGGGGATATAGCACATTTGCTATCTGATTTTCATTTGGAAAATCTGGATATTGAAAAGAAGGAAGTCTGCCCCACCTTCGCACTTCAATCATGCACATTGAGTCTGTGTTTAACTTACTGTTGTCTCAGTGGTTTACACAAATTTTGAGCCAAATAAGCAATCATCAGTGCTTAATTCTTTCAAACACAAGCACGAACACACAAGGAATTAGTTTCTTTGTCATAACGTTTATAGAAATTACCTTTGTGGTGTTTCGATGATAAAATGGAAGCCCTGGGGGAGTCAACATCAAAACAACTCCTTTCCAATGTGTATTCGTTACACTCAGTGACTTAGTGTTACTGACAGGCATGATAACTGATTCATTAGTTGATTTCAGGTGTTACATATCTAATTTGTCTGGATTTGCAGAGATCTGGATGAATCTCTTATGAATTGACGAATCAGGGGCTCTTACCACAAGATTGACATTTCTTACCACAAATTTTGATGAAGTCGTTGCACTTAACATCAAAAAGGGGGAGAATGACTACACAAGAAATGGCAAAGATCACATGTTTCAAGAATCACGTCTACTCTTCAAAAGGGAAGATTGTTAGATTGAAGACATGCTGAATTTAGAGAAAGAGATTGCATCTTCTGAGCTGAACAAGAAGACTGAATTGGATAAATCTTTTTATTAAATGATCTTGATCCAAAGGGGGAGATTGTTAGACCACAGTCTCATTGGATTTAAGATCATCCAAACTGAAGATCGCAATCTGAAGCTAATGCCGGAACGTTGACTCTCGATATAAAAGTCTATGTCTATTTGTAATAAATGTCAATGTAATCAATGTATTTGTTTATTATTGTAAAAGTTAACTTAATATCTTGTATGTTAGATATTAGTTAACTTAGGTAACTTAGTTAGTTATATAATAACTTAGTTAGACATAATATCTATTTGTTAGATATTATGTAGTTATATTAGTTTAATACTACAACTTGCTCTTGCAAGTTGTTAGGTAGATTAGATTTAGATAATATATATTCTAGATATTATCTAAGTGTATCTCTCAATCTCCCACACATCAGATCATAGATCACACATACAAACACACACTTCAAGGTGTAAAAGAGAGAAAACATAGAGAACACAAATCCAAGCTTCATAGATAAATCCTGTAATCGTTATTTTATATATCAAACAGGTTGGTAATCTTATTGTGTTGTTTCTAAGAACTTGTTATAAAGTATTGTTGGACCGACAATAAGCCTTAGCCAAAGTGGCCGCACTGTCACAATGGATTGAAATATGTGCAATTGGCTTTGGCCACAATCGAATCTCATAAATTAAACTTCTTAGCCACTCCGCCTCTTTACCGGCGGCGGCTAGTGCAACAAACTCAGATTCCATTGTTGAGTTTGTAATAAAAGTTTGCTTTTTTTTAGATGACCAAGAGATGACACCTCCTTCAAGCAAAAATACCCAACCACTAGTTGAGGAATGATCCTCCATGTTGGATATCCAACTTGCATCCGAATAACCTTCTAGAACCGAAGGATATCCTAAATAACTCAAACCATAATCCATGGTTCCCTTGAGATATTTGAATACTCTTTGAACCGCTTGCCAATGTTGAGTACTAGGATTAATAGTATACCGGCTCAATCGTCCCACGGCATAAGCTATATCGGGCTTGGTGCTTGTCATGGCGTACATCAAGCTACCAATGGCCTTAGAGTATTCAAGTTGTGAAATATCCTTTCCCGTATTAGGCATTAATTTCACACTTGGATCCATGGGAGTGCTTACGGGAGAACATTCATGGTAATTAAACTTATTGAGAATTTTCTCAATATAATGCGATTGCGACATAACAATCCCTTTGTTAACCCGTTTAATCCTTATACCAAGGATTACATCAGCCTCTCCCATGTCTTTCATGGAAAATTTAGATGACAACAACTTCTTAGTCTCATCTACATGATTTTGGTCAGTCCCAAAAATTAACATGTCATCTACATACAAGCAGATGATCACACCCGCACCAGTAGCATCAAATATACTATAAACACATTTGTCACATTGGTTTAAAGAAAAACCACATGACAAAATAACTTCATCGAACTTTTGATGCCATTGTTTTGGTGCTTGTTTCAGCCCGTACAAGGATTTCATGAGTTTACACACCTTATGTTCGTTTCCGGGCATAACGAAACCTTCCGGCTGTTTCATGTAAAGTTCCTCTTGAAGATCACCATTCAAGAAGGCTGTTTTAACATCCATTTGATGGATAATCAGATTGTGTATTGCCGACAAGGCGATTAACAATCTAATAGTCGAAATACGTGCCACCGGAGCATACGTATCGAAATAGTCAATACCGGGTTTTTGTCGAAACCCTTGAATTACTAACCGGACCTTGAATATATCAATCGTCCCATCAACTTTCATCTTCTTTTTGAAGATCCATTTGCATCCAAGTGGTTTAGAACCTGGAGGCAAATCTGATAACACCCAAGTGTTATTCTCAAGAATTGATGATATTTCGTCATCAATTGCTTCCTTCCAAAAGGAGACATCTTGAGATTCCATCGCTTCTTTGAAAATCTTTGGGTCATCCTCAATACTATAACAATAAGAGTATTGAAGCCCAAGCTCATCCCTTGAACCTTCCACCAAATACAGTTGGAATTCGGGACCGAAATTTTTGGCAATTCGACCTCTTTGGCTTCTCCGGACCTGTTGTGTTTCTAGACTTGAAACACCATCCAAACTTTCTGTATTTTGCACTTTATTGGTGCTAGGAAACAGGTCCTTAGGCCTTTGCATTGATGAAAATCGCAACTCATCAAAAATCGCATCACGCGACTCGATTACGGTGTTAATCGACACCGAATCATTAGGCTCGATAACGTAGAACCTATAAGCCTTGGAATTTTCTGCATATCCAATGAATATACAATCAATTCCACGTTCACCCAAAGTTTTTCTTTTGGGTTCGGGTAGTTTTACAACAACCCGACAACCCCAAATTCGAAAATAATTCAAATTCGGAGTTTTCTTGAACCAAAGTTCATATGGGGTTCTTTTGTTCCTTTTATTTGGAACTCTATTCAAAACATAATAGGCCGTTAACATGGCCTCTCCCCAAAATCCCTCACTCAATCCCGAGTAAGAAAGCATCGAGTTTACCATTTCCTTTAAAACTCGATTTTTACGTTCGGAAACCCCGTTTTGTTGAGGTGTGTATGGTGTCGTTGTCTTATGGATGGTACCAAATGATTGAAAATATTGGGGATCCATATATTCCCCTCCACGATCAGTTCTAAGACATTTAAACGAATTACCCAATTGTAGTTCGACTTCGGTTTTGTAAATTTTAAACTTTTCTAAGGCTTTTCATCTTTTGCATGCAAAAGATATACATAACAAAACCGAGTATTGTCGTCAATAAAAGTGACAACATACTTCTTATTTCCCAAGGAAGGAGTGGAGTGGAAATCACACAGATCACTGTGTACAAGCTCCAAAACATCCGTATTCCGTTTAACGTTCGGAAAAGGTTGTTTTGTAACTTTTGTGAGCATGCAAGCTTGGCACCTCTCCGCATTAATGTCAAAGGCTGGAATTAATCCATCTTTTGACGTTTCATGCATCCTTCTAAAATTCACATGACCCAATCTAGCATGCCACAACATTGAATCAACAATTTTAGAAGAAGACGACGACGATATAAAAGCAGAATTTTCAGAACATAGAATTTTATTAACCACATTTAAGAAAAACATGTGATCACGCAAATAACCAAAACCAATAAAACGACCACCTCGAGATAGGATAAACCTATTCGATTCAAAGACTTGTTTAAATCCAAGATTATCCAAACAACTACCACTCACTAAGTTCTTACGAATTCTAGGCACAAACAAAACATCAAACAATTTAACTTTATTTCCAGAAGAAAACTCTAAATTAACTACTCCAACTCCGCAAACTTGTGCACTCGACTCGTTTCCCATATTCAGCACTGAACCGTCTTCAACCGGTGTCATTTTATCGAACCACCGACGATCCTTGCAAATATGGATTGTCACTCCCGAGTCGATCCACCATGCACAGTCATCATCCTGCACATAGAAAGACTCAGATATGAGTGAAACATAATTCTGGATGGAATTATCAAAGTTAGTCAAAAACTGACCTCCTTTCACTTGATCGCGATCATTAGACCCCGATCCACTTCCACTCGAACCAGCACCATTATTGTTCAACTTCACCCGACAATCACGTTTGTGATGACCCACCTTATTGCATATCCAACACACCAAATCCTTTTTCTTTTTAACGGATTTGTTGGGTCCATCAAACTTACGTTTCTTGCCTTTTCCGTTGTTGTTGGAGTGGGCTTTCTTCTCCTCAACCATGTGAACAGAGGCTGTCCAGATTCAACTTCCCCTTGGATTTGTCATTTTCTTGCACCCGAAGAGATTCTTCAATGCGCAAATGACTCCCAAGTTGAACCAATGTCAGTTCCTCTTTTTGATGTTTCAAGTTATGCTTAAAATCTTTCCAAGAAGGTGGTAGTTTGTCGATCACACTCGACACAGCAATAGATTCATCCATATGCATGTTGTGTAGTGTAAATTGACCCAAGATACGAAGGATTTCATTAAATTGTTCCATTACGGGCCTCGAGTCCACCATTTTATAACTGTTAAAATCTCTAACCAATAACTTCTTACTAGAAGCATCTTCAGCGATGTATTTGGACTCGAGGGAATCCCATAATTCCTTCGCACTTGCCACGTTTTGGTAGATATCAAAAAGGGAATCGCACATACCGTTTAAGATGTGTCCTCTGTAGATATAGTCATCATTCTCCCACTTGCTCCTTCTCCTTGTGTACTCCAGCGTCTCATCCTCCATCACTTCTGGCATGGGTGTACTCAGCACACACACTACCTTCAGAGCGGTCAGCAGAAAGTGCATCTTTTTCTGCCAACGTCTGAAGTTAGTGCCTTCAAACTTCTCCAACTTTCCAATCTTTGATGTCATCTCTTTTTACAGAACCGACCATGATCGACATGTTGAGATACCAATTCGATTGTTAGGGATCGGGGGAAAAGTAGTCGATCAGTTGACCGAATTTCTTGAGAATCGTGTAAGTCACTTTCCGAATTGGTATTTCGACCCTATGCCTGGGTTGCACGAAATCCAATATGGGATAAGACTCAAGAACACTCACGTTTTTAGGCAAAAAAACGAGAGCAAATTTGCTGGAGAGTATATATGATTGTTTAAAATCATGTGAAGTATATACGGTATATATTCTAGTCTCATTCGTAAAATAGGAGATAACGGAAAATGGCAATGATTTTAAATCACCATCAATTATAGTCGATTACAATCAATTTAGATAAAAAAATGGCAATGATTGTAAATCACTATCATTATAGTCGATTACAATCAATTTAGCTAAAATTAAGGGCAGAAAATAACTGACCATTAAATGTTCAGTAAATGCAGATTTAGACCAAAAATAGACACCAAGAGCTTCTGGTCCAGAGACGCCCATCAGAGGCTCTGTCGTGGCAAAGAGGCTCAGAGGCTCTGTCGTGCCTTAAGAGGCTCTGTCGAACCTTAAGAGGCTCTGTCGTGCCAACGAGGCTCAGAGGCTCTGACGTGCCTTCAGAGGCTCTGCCACTTGGATCACCGCTAGGGGCGTTGCCCCTTGACCCCCCGCCATTTCATCATGTCCGGGATCAAATTCGTTTTATAACAAGTGTGCACTCCGCACCACCTAACTTGTATTAGATCATAGTTTGAAACCCATTAGTACTCGTGTTATAACCAATTACACTTAAATGCCTGCTGACACTAAAATCACCAACAGATGGTAATGACAACTATAGTAGCAAACTTGCCTTGAAAACTTTTGGTTCCATAATAGTAACATCAATGTCATGCTCATCTCCCTATTGTCGGAAGTATAAAGACCAAAATACAAGGATCGAGCAGCCAATACCAACCTGTTCATCGAACTTTTCTCCAGCCACATTAAAGATAACATCTAAACCTTCCATGTTATCCAGCAGCATCCCAAAATGTGATCCAATGTTAGACTCATTAACCTTCCATGTTATCCAACAACTATCCACAAATTTGTATACCAACATCCAATTGTAACCTATAAATTATATAAAACAATTAAAGAACAAAAAACCAGCAAAATATCTCACCTTTAAACACTTCTAAATCTAGAATAATCTTTATGAAGCTCACCTGTTAAACAACCAAATAGAAGATGAATAAAATCTGGGATGTGGTTAGAAACATACCTCGTTTTGGGGAGATAGAGATGAAAGATAGAGGGTTTTGGAGAGATGGAACCAATTGGGAGCATATAAACTGAAAAATAAAGTATATGTACAAACAAAACAGACAATTAAAATGCCCTAGAATGATTGAGGCAGTAGATAAAAGAGATTGTGTGCATTTTCAAGAAATTTGAAAGCAATCGAGAGGAACTTTTTAAACCAAAGTTACCGTAGTAAATCCAAGCAAAAACAAAGCAAAAAATAGCAGAATAATGTTAAACTTCAAACAGAAATCAAACAAAGAAACACAACATATTGGATTTGTGAGAGGGATTGGAATCGTGAGAATACCTGAAGAAGAGCGACGTGAAAAAGAATCCTGAAGAAGAGAGGCGTTCAGGCTGGTGTTCAAACGGAGTGTGGAGAGCTTTCAAGTTTCAAACAACGGCTTCAGGGCTCGACGTGGAATTTGTCTTCGTCGCACAACTTTCAAGTTTATATGCAACCTCAACTTCACGTTCTCCATCTCACGCAACGTTTTGCCGGTAGCGTATGAAATCTTCGATTTCAGGAAGAAAAGTATGGTACGAGACGTGAAGAGGTAGAAGTCAGAGAAGAGGTAGAGGAGAAGTCAGAAAGCATGGTTGTAGGAATGGCCCGAGTTTTTTTTTTTCTTTTTTTGTCTTTGTAAACCAAAAGGTTTTTGAATTGTACATTATGTTTTAAAAGTTGTTTTTAAGAGATTTTTAAATTTCATGCTTAAATCGGTTGTACTATATGCTTCAAATATTGTATTTAAGACTTTTGATTAAATGCATATTAAAGTAGTATAGATACATATATAGAGGGTCATTATTTTTGTTAACCAATGGTTTAGTGTTAACCTTGTTAACTAATCTGGACCCTAATCTTGAAAATTAATGGTTGTGATTAAAACAGATTTTTAAATTAAAAAAAGGGAAAAAAGTCGGTTCAAATTTGATGTTCCTATATGAACAAAGGTAAAAAGGTAAAATTGTATTAGTTGATAATCAGGGAAATATATCAAATCCCAAAATACTCGACACCACTTCCCTAAAAATCGTCAAAGACTACAATCCTCCATTCCCTTTACAATTCTTCCTCAATCTTCCACCTCCAACAATCCCTTCAATCTATCTCCGACACCCTCTTCTGATTTTCAGCCGGTAGCACCACCACCGAAGACGAAGACACCGCCAACTGCCTCATTCTCCTTTCCAAAGGTCATAACATAATTAACAACGATCAATTCTCCACCGACAAGTTCAACAACAAAAGATACATACAAACACCAACGGACACCGTTGACGGATTGACCGGAATTTATGTTTACGAGTGCAAAACATGTGGCATGTGGTTTCCGTCCAAAACCCAAACTCTTACAGTCGGTGATTCACCGGTATGGTGTCGTGGATTTTTCTGTGAGATCGAGGTCGCCGATAAGAAGAATTTCCATATATGAGTTTGGGTTGTGGTGTGCATATATGAGCTTTATGATTTGCATATATGAAAATAGATTTTTGTTATGCATATATGTTCTTTACTTTACAGTTCATATATTAACACTTAAGAGTTTGGGTTTTGGTGTGCATATTTGAGCTTTATGATGTGAATATATGAAAATGGATTTTTGTTATGCATATATGTTCTTTACTTTACAGTTCATACATAAACACTTAATACATTGATTGTGTAGTGCATATGTGAAATACATGAAGCTAAATTGATATAGTTACATCTTGGTGTGCATATGTGAAAATTGGATGTCCATTATGTGCATATATGCACTTTTTCCTACGTACATATATGCAATCTGTTTGGGTTGACGTCCATGATCAAAAAACAAGAAAAAAATCGTCTCTAAGATCCTAATATTTATGAAGAATACGCAGATTAGGATTAATAAATAAAAAAAGAACAAAATATTTATGAAGAAGATTAAGAGTAATAATTCAAAAAAAAAAATAACTACCATAAATATCTTGAATGATATTTTGAATATAAGAAAATAAGGATTTGCATATGTAATTTAAAATCCCATAAATATCTCAACGTGTGATTATGATATAATATAATATTAGATAAATTCAAAATTCCTAATTTACCCTTACTAAAAAATGGTTACAATTACTAAACCAAAAAAATCCTTGCAATTCTATTGGTCTAAAATGATTAACATGGTTAACACAAAATCATTGGTTAACAAAAGAAGGGGACCCTATATATATATATATATATATATATATATATATAGGGGTGGGTTCAAACGAGAACATAGTGTGTTTAAAAGAATAAAGGGACAATTCTCAGCCAATCATTTTTTAAATTAATTCCAAAAATAATAGTTTCTAAAATTAATAGTAAAAGGGCAACAAAGTCATATTACGTTATGGATAATTTAGGACCGTATTAACTTCCAAAAAAAAAGGGATTATAATATTTAATTCAAATAAAAAAAGAAATTCCTTCCTAATTTATCTCAACACGTCTCAATCTCTCCCCATTTTTTCTGAAAATAAATTCAAAATTCGTTTATCATGGTAAGCACAAGTGATTCGCTGCTATAATGAATTCAAATTTGGTTTATCATGTTAATCACAAGTGATCTGCTGCTATAAAATTCAAAATTCGTTTATCATGGTAATCATAAGTGATTCGCTGCTATAATGAATTCAAAATTGGTTTATCATGTTAATCACAAGTGATTTCGTACTAAATAACTTGGATATAATATTTGACACTAAAATCACATGTGATTTTGTTCTAAATACTTAACACCAAATTAATAATTAACACCAAAATCATATATGATTTCGTACTAAATAACTTGGCTATAATACTTAACACCAAAATCATATGTGATTTTGTTCTAAATACTTAACACCAAATTTATACTTAACACCAAAATCATATATGATTTGTACTAAATAGGAAGAAAAGTTGATTAGTTCAAATACGAACTATACATAATTAATATACATATGAAAAAATTGTGGCCACTATAGTAATTGGCACATAGTATAAGCAGCACCGGCAACCGGCGACAGCAAAGCAACACCGTAGTCAGCAGCACCGGCCACCGGCGGCAGCATCGCAGCACCGTAGTCAACAGCACCGGCCACCGGCGGCATCGAAGGAGCGCAGCAGTAGGTTTCTCGAATTCACCTGAATGATGATGATGATTAGTGTTGTTGTAATTCTTCGATTTCCACCCGTCGGACGAGATTTGGAAGAACATCTTCTTTACCACCGGATAACACCACATGTTGGTAGTGGTGTTGGTGGTGGTGAGTATAACCCACCGCCGCTGCCAGTCACAACCGTCGCAGCGGAAAATGGAGGCGGAATCGAGTCAATAAGTAGTTTCTGAAGTGTTGGTGGTGGTTGAGTTATGTATCTTAAACCCACCACCACCACCGCCGCTGCCATGGTGGTCCCGACCGGTACGGTTGCCGGAGGAGGATGAGCTCCTTTTACGGTGGTTTTGCAGCGGCTGTGGCGAAGAAGACGACGTCGGAGACGACAAATTCATCATTCCCGCCGACGAGATTGATGGAGGATTGAAGGGTGAAGAGGATTGAAGGGTTGATTGAAATATGGATTGGGATGAATTGAGAATCCCATTAATTTAGGACTTGATTTTACTAATTTCTTAAAATAAAAATTACTAATAAAAAATGACATTTATACCATTTTTTATTAAAATAAACCATTATTAATTTCTTAATTATGATTGGTCTAGAATTGTCCCTTTATTCCTTTAAATCGTTATCATTCTCGTATGAACCTATCTCTCTCTCTCTCTCTCTCTATATATATATATATATATATATATATATATGAAGAGAGAGAGTGGGGGATGGTTCAAACGAGAATGCTATCTAAATAAGAAAATAATTAAGAAGATGAATCCTAGTCAATCATTTATTTAAATCATGCCTTAAATAAAATTTTCGAAAAAAATCACCCAAAACGGTATATGTATCATTTTTTGGATATGGATTATATATGGAAATTCATTTATTTCTATAAGGTTATTTAATGCATTTAATTAAGTTATTTATTTATGATTTTTTTGTACAATTTTTATGATTTAAGCATGATTAGTTTTTCATTCAAAATATTTATATTTTATTGAAATAATTTATTTAAGATTTTTTTACAATTTAAAATCACATGTAATATCCATAATTAGTCAACGTTTTTCCACAAAAAAATAGTTAATTTTCGTCAAAATATCATATGTGATATTGATCATAGTAAATTTAAGTGGAAAAGAAATGTAACCTATCTACAACAATACATGTCATATTTGTAATTATAAATACATTTTAGATCACATGTGATGTAACAACCAGCTATCCCATATAACATAAAACATAGAATTCATACAACACAAACCACATTGGGCTGAACATTGGATCCCAAACACGCAAAACTATACAACTGGTGAAATTCATCACAAACTTTTTGCTAAAGTATCATAATTACAAAAGATCTCTTCAACACATGATCAAAAGCAACTAACAGAGAATCTTCAACCAGCTTCACATATAACCATTCAACAGATAATCTCACAGTTTCCCTTTCCATTTACCTTCTAAACGAGGTTGTCCTAAAATGTATATTTTGGAAGAGAAAATGAAGGTTAGACCACAAGTCTAGTGAGATAATCTCTATCATTTCAATAATGTATTAAAACCAGTTTATATAAAACCTTTCGAATAATCAAACATATCGTTGGCACTCAAGCACAATATCACTGTTAGCCGTAAAGTTGGCACCTAGGTATAACATCGTTGTTAGTTATAACATTGGCGTTCAAGCACAACCGATATATACTAACAATATCGTAACATATTCAACGGTAACAAAATTCTACATATCAACAATGTATCCTATCATAATATCAACTATTTAATAATATATGCATTCCAGTTCTAAAAGGGTTATAAGAAAAATACATTGATCTAATAAACGAAGGTATAAATCTTAACCGATAATGAATCTTCAAACCAAACGCAAATCTAAATTTATAAAGCATATATCACATCGGAAGGATTCAATCAAATCCATAACTCTAGACAACCTCTAAGGAATCTAAATGATGCCTCAAAAGACCCCAAAACGACACGAAGCAAAATCTAGAAAAACCACAAAACAGTGGTTAACGAGACTTTCCACGCGACTTAGATCATTGGCAAAGTCGCGCAAGTCTATGGAAATCACAGGATTTGTTCTTCCCCTGTTTAACTCTATAGTAAAACCAAATGGGTTTTACCCAAAACCTCAAAATAACTTCATATTTACATGAACAAAACTTGTAAATATCATTTTTAGAAATAATAGAAACATGCAATTTAAATCATAACTTTCAGATAAACATGAAAAGTTTAATCGAACTCCAAAACGAAGGTAACTGAGAACTCACTAAACCAGGAATTAAAACCTACTTATATAAACCTCAAAGATCGTTTTCTTTTGACCAAGAATCATAACCTTGACCTAAAACCAAAAATTAAACTTACCAGCATATTGGAAAGAAACATACTTCGATTAGGAAGATCACATAAAAACTTGTAAAAAAAAGTTTAAAAAAAAAAAAAAAAAAAAAACCTTTTTTCCTCATCCTATTTCTTGATACGGTTATACCACATAAACAAAACACTCACACATAAAACTAAAGATGATATTTTAAGGAAACACAAGGAGCTGGAATCACACGAGGAGGTGGGTTTTTATACTCACCACATTTCAAGGTAAACTTTCAACTACGATCACTTAACATAAAAAGCCTTTGAATTCCTTACCTTTATAAAAAAACCCCGGTTATTACAACATCTCCCCCTTAAAGGAATTTCCTCTTGTAATTCTTTCAGTAAAATAAACGAGGGTCTTTGGGTTACATTTCTGATTCTGATTCCCAAGTAGCCTCTTGACCTTTATGATAATGCCACTGAACCTTTACTAAACAGATCTCTCTATTGCTCAACTGTTTAACTTTTTGATCAATTGGCTTCCGGCTCTTCATTGACACTTTATTTCTCATCAACTTGAACTTCTGGTATGGTATTTCCTGTTCAACATCGACAAAACATTTTCTCAAGTTTTACACGTGAAAAGTATTATGTATATCGCTCAATTATGATGTCTGTTCTAACCGGTAGACTACCTTACCAACTCGATCAATGATCACAAACGGTTTGCTATATCTCGGACTCAGTTTACCCCTTTTTTCTTAATTGAACGACTCCTTTCCATGGCAAAACTTTCAACTCACACTGTCGCCAACTTGAAACACAATCGGTTTACGATGTTTGTCGGCGTAACTTTTCTGTCGATCCTGAGCCATCTTTGACCGTTTACGAATTTGAACGATCTTATCTACAGTTAACTGAACGATTTATGGTCCGCCTAACTGTTTCTCTCCCACTCCATTCCAACACAAAGGCGTTCTACATTTTCTATCGTATAAAACTTCTAAGGGCGTTGCTTGAATACTCGAGTGATAACTGTTATTGTAATCAAATTCAATTAAAGATAAATGCCCTTTCGACGATCCACTAAAGTAGATAATAAAAGTTCGTCACATGTCTTCAAGTGTTTGAATCATTCTTTCACTCTGAACGTTAGTGTATGGGTGATAAGTTGTTCTCAACTTTATTTATGATCCCAACTCTCACTGAAAACTCTTCCAAAACATGGAGGTAAACCAACTCTCTCAATCCGATATAATTGATAATGGCACGCCTTGTTGAGTTACTACTTCATCGATATACATCTTTACTAACCTTTCCAACAGATACGATTCTTTAGTCGGTAAGAAATGAGCATACTTTGACAATCGATCTACAATGACCTAGATAGCATCGAAACATTTCAGCTTTCTCAGTAATTTGGTTATAAAATCCATCATGATGCGATCCCATTTCAAAACTGGAATTTCTAATGATTTTAACTTACCGTAAGGTTTTTGATGTTCTACTTCAACCTGTAAACAAGTTAACCAATATTCCACATACGACAATATCTTTCTTCAAACCAGGCCACAAATAAAAATTGATGAAGATCACGACAAATTTTATTAGTACTAGGATGAATAGAGCAACGAGACTTGTGAGCTTCATTCAAAACCCTTTTCCTGAATATCACCGAAACGAGGTACTTAAATTCTGCCTTCAAAACACATTAATCCCTTATTGTCTTTCACTAACACATATGTCATACACACAAGTCGTTCCCATTTTAGATTTTCTTCTCTCAAAGCTTTGATCTGACATTTCTTTAACTCTTCAAAAATGTTCAGTAACAACTCGGCTTATAATGCAATAGCTTCGATAGTTCCACTCTTTTTTGTATGGCTTAAAGCATCAACCACCATATTCGTTTTCCGGGATGATACATGATTTCAAAATCGTAGTCGTTTACTCGTTCAAACCATCATCTTTGTTGCATATTCAGTTCTCCTTGATTAAACAAATGCTGAAGACTCTTATGATTGGTGAAAATCTGACATTTAGTACCGTACAAATAATGTCTACAAATCTCTAAAGAAAATATAACGGCCACTAGTTCTTTATCATGAGTGGGGTATTGTCTCTCGTGATCTTTCAATCGACGAAACGCATAGGCAATGACTTTCCCTCGCTGCATCAAAACATAACCCAGACCCAACTTTGAAACATCACTATAAACCACAAAATACTCTGAACCGTCATGCAGAGATAGAATCGGTGCACTACAAAATCTTTCTTCCAGTATTCGAAAGGCCTCGGTTTGTGCCTCTTTCCATTCAAACTTTACATTCTTTTTCGTTAACATCGTTAGAGCCGTCGCTATACGAGAAAAATCCTGAATGAATTTTCAATAATAACCTGCTAAACCTAGATAATTTCTAACTTCGGTTGGCATTCTCGGTGGTTCCCACTTTTAAGTTGCTTCAATTTTAACTGGATCCACTTTAATACCTTTCTCCGAAACAATGTGTCCCACAAATTGAACTTCTTACAACCAAAACTCACATTTAGAAAGTTTAGCAAAAATTACATATTTTCCTTTTCTTTTTCTCATATTCAAGAACATGGAAAATTATTTTCCTTCCCTCTCGAGAACACAAATAGAAAAATAGAGAGTGTAACTATTAAAATAATTTGCACATATTTATGATATTTAGGCATCGTTTGGTAAAAATAAGCTAGCTTATTTTCTGGGTACATATTTGGATGGACATAAGATATCTTATAAACTACCTTTTTGATAAGCTACTTATAGTAGCTTATGAGTAGTTTTTTGTGATTATTCCAATTATGCCCTTATTAATATTTATTATTATATATTAACTATTAATTATAAATAAATATTAATTATTAAAATTTATTATTATTAATTAATTAATATTATCTAAAAATTAGAGCATAAATTTTAATTATACATTGATATTAATTTTTAGTTATTTAGAATTATTGATAATTATAACAATTTTTTTAATACTGATCAATATATTTTAGTTATCAATTATTATTACATTTGCAATTATTATTTGATTATTTTTTCCATATTATATGTAACGGTTATTTAAAATCATAAGTTTATGTAATTTTTTTTAAAATTTTGTTTAAAATTCAAAATTTATAATATATATAATAATAAATTTTAAATTATTTTAATTATCATATTATATTATTTACTATCTTATTTGTATTAATTAATATATTATATTACTATAAATTTGTTTAAATTATAATATTAAATATTGTAATAGCTTATTTTTCTAGATTTCATTTTTCGTAAATTTACATGCTTATAAGCAAGTTTTTTTGCCAAACGTGACTTTTTCATCAGCTAGTTTATCAGTTACCAACTACTTTAACAGCTACCAGCTACCTTATCAGTTAGTTTGCCAAACATAACCTTAATAATATGATTAAAAACAAAAAAAATATTCGATATTGGGTTTATTTTGAATGTATTGATGAGACGCTGATAATGGTGTAATTTGTACAACAATGTATTGTTTTTTATGTATTTTAGTTAATATACAAGTATGTATGTTAATATAATAAAGTTGTAAAATGAAAAATTAAGAGATATAAAGTAAATCAAATAAATAATTATAAGTGTTTAAAGAGTAAAATAATAACTATATATAGCAAAATGGCTTACGCAAACGCATAAACTATATTTTTTTTCTTTTTTTTAAGGTGTCTTACGACATATACCTAAGAACATCTCCAATAACTTCTCTAAAATAGAAAAAGAAAATAGGTTTTTGTTCTCTAAATATATTTAACAGCTTTGCTATCGTTTTCTATAATATAGAAAACTTGAAAATTTTCCAGATTTAAAGAATTCTCTAAAATTTGGTGGTGAAGAGAGGCATGATTATTTTACTTAATCCCACCAATGAGATTGAATTTTTTTCATTTTATTTATATATCTTTTAAAACTGTATTGGGATGATAAACTAAATAATATTATAATAATATAATTTATGTTAAAATCTTTAAAATAAAGAATATGTTAGAATTGAGTGTAAATATTTTTAGAGATTTTAACTTTATAGTGTTGGGGATGCTCTAAAATCTTTATGTAAAAGTGGACATTTTGCATAATACCTTTACATAAAAATTACTACAAAATAAATTGAGGTTGAATGATTTGCTATTTTTGGTCAATATTTCATTTTCTAAATATCCAGTTTGGTTTTGGTTACAGTAATTAAAAAATTATTTATTAAATTAAATCACGCATGGTTCTTAAATATAAAAGAAAATGTTTTATATTTTATACAAGGGTGTTGCTTTGTGTACCCTAGTCTATATGGCTAGGGTACAATTATGTTATAATTTTGCATTGTTTTCCAACCCACTTCATACAACCATTCATTTTTATTTTATTTTAATTATAGTTACAATTTTGGTCCCTTAACTTTTTTTATTGATTTATTTTATACCTTTTGGTTTTATATTTTACATTTTTATTATATTAACACATATAAGCGTATATTACCTAATATACGTTAAAAAAATAATTTTTAATTTTAACAAGTTACACCATTATAATCGTCTTGTCAATACCTTCGAAATGAGTCCAATATTGAATATTTTTTGATTTAATTGTTATAAAAAGAAAAATAAATTTTTTGAGTACTGTATCACTTGTCTATTAAACGTTTACCAAGATCCTCTAAAAGTCAAACTTGGGATAATTTTTTATAAGAATTAATTACAAAAGAAAATACATAGTAAAATGTAACATATGATTGACTGTCTATTGCCTGTAATGAAATTGACAATTGTACCACAAAAGAAAAAACAACAACTTTACTGTTTTTTAATGTTTTTTCTAAGTGAGAATTGTTTTACTTTAGTCATTTTTTAGGAAAGATTTAATAAATGCCAACAGTTTACACTTGTATTAATTGCTAGGAAGACATAAATTTAATTAATAGTCGTATTTGACTTAAAAATAATAATAATAATAGTTGTATATACCCACTCCCCCCCTTAAGAATTTTAAAATTTATAAGATTCGTAATATTCATTTTTAAGCTATTAATTTAAAATAATTAATATTATTCCTTAATTAATATTGAGATAGTTATATACATATATATTTTTTAATTTGGATGACAACTAAATTAATTCTCTTTTAATAAATTAAAATTTTTAATTATAATCTCTCATTGCACTTATAAATTAATTTATTTCTTATAGACTTTTTCTTTTCAGTTTTATGACATTATAGTTTGTTAATGGATGTGAATATTAATAACATTTGCTTTGTACATATGAGTTAGTTTTTCAATTAAAAAGTTGGTATATGACATTGTCGGTTTTTTGTTAAGAATGTTCTTGGGTGTTCACATAGTTATAGGTTTTTTTTTGAACAGTAAAGATTTCAATAAACCCACCAAGGAGGAAACCATCCAGTACATAAAAAATTAAATTGGACTTTGTAAACTGTATTTTTCTTCTTATAACAATTAAATCAAAAAATATTCAATATTGGACTCATTTCGAAGATATTGACAAGACGATTATAATGATGTAACTTGTTAAAAAAATTACTTTTTTAACATATATTAGTTAATATACACTTATATGTGTTAATATAATAAAAATGTAAAATGTAAAATATAAAACCAAAAGGTATAAAGTAAATCAATAAAAAAAGTTCAGGGACCAAAATTGTAACTATAATTCAAAAACAAACAAAAAAGGAAGGTTGTGAAGAGAGTGTAAATGATTGGATCGAAAACAATTGGATGAAAAATAGACTAGGGTGTAGTTAGAATGACCCTTTATACAAACTAGGTATATACCCGCGCACGATGCGGCGCGAAGCATTTCGAAATCGAAACCGAGAACTTAAAACGACAATCATTTTCTTATTCTATTTCCTTCCTTCTTGATGTTAATTTTATGGATCTATGTGGTTTTATATTGCGGGACATCTCAATTCTGAAGTTCAAAACCCGAAACGGCAATCTAATTTCATGTTTGTTTAATTTTTTTTTATCTCTCAATGCTAATTTTATGGTTTTATTAATGGTTTTACATGTTCATGTCAGAAATATAATAATATATATTTTATGTATAAACAAACTTAAACGAACATGAATGAACGATTGAGACAATTGTTTATATTCGTTCATTTAACTAAACGAACAAAAATAATATGTCTATGTTCCTGCATTTATTAAATAAACGAACTTCCTGCGGAACTGTTCATTGAATGTTTGGTTTGTTTACCGTAATGTTACCGACATTGAGAGATGTGTACCCTCTTTTTTACAGTTTGCAGTGCTACACTACTTTTCTCATCATCATCTACAAAGCTACACTAAAAAAAGATCCCCCATCCATTTTTTTGTTCTATTTCCTTCCTTCTCCACTTGAAATATTACAAGTAAATTACAGTTTAAAAACGAAAAAAAGTATTATTAGAATAAACAAATAATGTACCAAAAAAATATGGATATAAAATTTTATTTTATACCAACAATGAAAATCTATATTGTTTAATAAAAATGTATATTGTTTTCATGGGTTAAGATGCAATGTCATGATATTATCACAAGAAAGTAACATTACGTCATCCAAACCACCGCATATATCAACCAACCACCCCAACGGAGATGGAACAAACCTGGTATTCCTTGAAATTCTAGAGACCGATCTCCAAATATTTGTAGGACTCTGGTATTGCAAGTACCTACAAAAAAAAAGGTTACTTGCATCAATATCCTATTGCATCAGTTATGTCCAATATCAACCAAAAAAAGGAAAAAGGAAAACCATATTCGAAATATGAAACTGAAATTCATTACACAAGGGAGTCAGCTGCTTACTTCCAGCATAAACTGCAACAAACAGCGCATATCCAACAGGTCATATCATGTGCACATTTCAAATAACTTGATGAATGAGAACTTTTTTATATAAACAACATATACAATACAAATTTATTCTTAACAACTTCAATAGTTTTGAGAGGGTCAATAAAGAAAGAAAAAAGGTCGGATTTCATCATGATTAGATCAGTGGGCAATAAATTGGTGATAAGCGTTTGATCTGGTATAGCTGACTGGGCACATTGGGTTATTAAGTTCGCCTGGAATATGTTGAAAATCAGGCATGATGCTTCAAGAAAGTTCCTTCCCATCTTTGGCACGTGGTATTGATTTGTAATTTCTGGGTGATGACGAGTAACTTGTGAAGTTGTATTGTTTTCCTGGTCAGTGGCATAATTCTTGTGCGCTTCGCCAAAACAGAAGTTTAGAAAGCTTCCAGTTAGCTAATTATAGCACCATATTCAACTCAATTTCTCAAGTTTGGTAAATCCATCAGCATCAGATAGACAATAGGAATCCAATTCGCTAGCTCCAACCTCACTTCTCCCGGACACAATGTGAAGCTTGAGCCATGAAAGAGCAGATTGGCTAGCACTACGCCGTTTTCCCTGCATTTTGCAATAAACCAAGAATTACCGAAATAATCTCCAATCTAAGCTTAGACACACATTGCATATAATTATTACCATACAAGTAATCAAACACCCCCCACACAGTTCCACACCCTATAGAAAAGAGAACACATTTTGCAACACTAATCAACCCTAAAATAGATAGCATTATCATCGTCTCGGAATGAAGGCAAATGCAAAATCATGAGGAAGAGGGCAATTGAAAGAAATAGTAACAATTGGGTACCTGGTTGCAAAACAAGTTTTCCCCTTTAATTGACGACGTACCTGGAAAATCCGTAGTTGCAATTTGAAATTAAAGTTTTTCCTATTGCTTGAAGTTGAAATCGAAGAACGTACTTGAAAAATGTAGGGATGGAGAGAGCAAAATATGAGATAAAATCTTCTATATGATCTTGAAATAACAAGAATATATGCATATCACCTAGAAGAAAAGATCCAAATTGCAAAATCGGGATGAATCAATGACGAGGAGGGATTTATTAGTTAATCAAATTAATGTAAATACCTTTTATCAATATTATAAGCTTTAGATTTTTCAAACTTATCCTGACTAATCACCCATTCCAAAGTTTTAGGAAAAGGGTTGGCAGCTTGAGAGTAGTGTGTTGCCGCAAATCTAGATATGTCTCAAAGATGTACATCAATATCATGAATCCTGGGAATCAAAAGCAATTGTCGTTAGAGGAATTCACTTCACCTGTATTACAAATTTTATAGTTACACCAATAAAAGTTGAAAAGCTTCCTGATGACAGAAAAAGCTATAAAAAACAGTTTCATCTTCAATGATTCTGTTCTCGCTTGTATGATGTTTTTTTGCTTCTTGTGCACATTGCAGGGCTGCTTTCATGGTCTTTAAACCCCATTTCAAAGTCATTGTCTGAATCCTGATCTGTAACAAATGCAATCATTTAAATGTAAAGATAGTTAAAACTGGATATATTATATAATATTTATATATATCTTACTCTTACGTTTTTGTTGGTAACCTTTATGTTCAACGAAGTTTACCTTAATAGTTTTGTAAATTGTGAATGTCAAAAGAAAGAATAATTTTTTTCATACGCCAAGATAAGAAATTATATTTTTGAATCCGCGTACCTACCTCTCCTGCTATCCCCATGTTTTGATAGCATGTTTTAAAGACGGTTGCTTACCGCCATCATGTTATGTGCATATTATTATAATAAATTGGTGTTTTAAATCATGAAAAATTTCAAGTTATGAATCTAAGTTATTAATGGTAATACCTTTCATATTATCCTTCATACAATCTTCTTTAGCAGCCCTTTCCCGTTCTCTGATTCAATACTTACTTTCTCTCGTTTGTAGGGTCGTGCCTTGTCTCTTATTTCCTCATTCATTGCAATCATCTCGACAGACTATGTATTATAACCTGGATTTTCCATTTCAAAATTGTTATCACTATTTACACATATCATTAAACATTATACATGAAACAATACATGTCATCTGTTGTTAAAATACACTTCATCAAAATGATGAAATCCTTATTTGATGCATTGCTTGAAATGAGAATCAAAAGAAACTACTAATACTAAATTCTAATATTATTGCAACCCTTTTTTAGGTTCTTGATGTTTTCATTACATATCGCCTTTCCTAGTTTACCTGGCTTCATACAAGTTAACTACGTAGGCCATTCTTTTAATGTTGCATACTTTAAAAAGGTCGCAACACGACATATTCACAGATAATGCAATGTAGTACTATACAATCCCCTTTACCATAAAATAAAAATAGATATAAACTTTGGATTTTATGCAATACATTCTTACTATAGTTAAACAAATTATATCATTAATTACGTTTTGGAATATATTTCATACCCTCAGGTGGATTTACTGTTGAAACAGATGTTGGTAAGGAGTGTTCGGATGACGGAACGGTTTAAGTAGTAGGAAACTCAGGAAGAGGTAGAGAAGTAGGTACAGAAATAGAAGAAAGAGGACGTAAAGGGAAACTAAAGTCAGAAGGTGTAGTTGTTGATGTAGAAGTATGGGAGAAGGGAAAAGAATGTTCATTAAAAATGACATGTCGGGAGATATAAAATCGACTAGTGCCTTTATTGAGACAAAGGTATCCTTTGTGTGTAGAACTAGGGCCGAGATAGACACATTCCATGGAACGAAAAAGGAGTTTATGGTTATTGTAGGGACGAAGCAGCGGAAAACAGGCACAACCAAAAACCCGTAGGTGATTGTAGTCGGGGTTATTTTTGTAAAGTATTGAGAAAGGAGAATGGTTATTTAACACAACTGTGGGAAGTCTATTAATAATATGGACAGCTGTACGAAAAGCATAAGACCAATACGAAAAGGGCATAGATGATTGAGCTAAGAGAGCAAGGCCAACTTCGACAACATGTCTATGCTTTCGTTCAACTCTGCCATTTTGAGCAGAAGTGTAAGGACAAGAAAAACGGTGTATGGTTCCTTGAGATTTCAGAATAGGAGATAAGGGTTTAAATTCCCCACCCCCATCGGTTTGGACAACTTTTATTATGGAGTTATATTGAGTATGTACTAGAGACTGGAAATATGTAAAATGAGAAACAACTTCATCTTTAGATTTTAAACAAAAAATCCAAGAAAAACGGGAGTAATCATCAACAATAAGTAAGAAATAGCGAAAACCATCTATAGAAAAAGTGGGAGAGGGTCCCCATACATCCATATAAACTAAAGCAAAAGGAGCAGTAGCTCTAGACAAAGAAACTGAGAAAGGTAACTTATGAGCCTTAGCTAGTTGACAAGGATTGCAAAAATGTGAACTACTAGGTTTTTTTGCTGATATGTTGCAAACACGCATGACATGATTGACAACAGGCACGGCATAATGGCCTAGTCGTTGGTGCCAGATTATTGAATCAGAAATATGAGTAAGGTAAGTACGTGGAGACGGCGGAACGATGGTTGAGGCAGACAATGGTGAGGAGACTTTGTACAATCCACGATCAAGGAGCCCTTGGAGAAGAGTCTTTTTGGTGAGAAGATCCTTGACAAAGAAAGAGTCATCATAAAATTCAACAAACGCGTTATTATCACGACATAATTTAGTAACAGAAATTAGATTATGAGACAAGGAAGGAGAATGAAGGATTGTTGGGAACTGAAGATTCTACCAAGTGTGGTTACTACTGCTAGTACAAGTGTGGTTAATGCTGCTAATACAAAATTACTACTGCTAGTTCAGAGTTAGTACTGCCAGAGTACTTTGAAGGATAATACTGCTGAGTATTACTACTGCTAGTCAAAGTTAGTGCTGCTTGAACAAAGTTAGTACTGCTTAGCTAGTTAGTACTGCTAGTAGTTAGTACTGCTTAGTAGTTAATGCTGCTAGAAGAAGTTACTGCTGCTGAGCATAATTAGTGCTGCTTAAGAGATCCGGATGGAACAAATGACAGCTGGATATTCTGTAGATACATATGGAAGCTTAGAGATATACATGGAAGATATACTGAAGATTTGTTTATTCTTTGTAATTATCTTTTGATCAGTATATGTATAGAATGTATAGAATAGATAGAATTAACTTTTGATAATTTTTGATAGAGAGAAAATCAACCTCAAGGCATAGATCCTAATTCTAGAGAAGTAGAATTCGTATTGGTGAGCCTGTTCATAAATATTGAGGTTGAGTGTGTAATCTTGTAACTTCAAGCATACAATACAAGTTTACAGTTTGTTCTTTATATTTTCTGTGTTAATTTACTGTTTTATTAAATATCAAAGTGTTATTCCGCAAACTTCTTTGATATTAGTTTCTGAGAATTAATTCTTGTTGAGAATTCGATCCTGACAAGTGGTATCAGAGCAGAACTCTCTTAGAAACATCTATCTATCATGGAAAATCTTACAGAATCAAGCAGTACTTTGGTCTCCAAGGTTCCAATGCTCAAACCCAGTGAGTTTGACATGTGGAAGATAAGAATCAGACAATATATTCTTCTCACTGACTACTCAATGTGGGATATCATTGAGAATGGTCCTTCTGAAGCTGGAAGGATAGGACCAGATGGAAAAAGACCTCCACCAAAGAGAGATGGTGAAAGAAAGATCAGACAGACAGAGATGAAGGCCTTGAGCACTCTGCTCTTGGCAATCCCCAATGAATATCAGCATCAATTTTGCAACTGCACTGATGCTCAAATTCTCTGGAATGCTCTAGAGAAAAGATTTGCTGGAACTAATAGTATCAAAAGAAATCAAAGAGATGTTCTAAAGCAGCAATATGAGAATTTTACTTCCTCAAAGAATGAGTCTATGACTCAAACTGTTGATAGATTCAACAAGCTCATTGGTGAACTGGCTACTGTTGGAGTGAAGATGGATCAAGATGACATCAACAGGAAGTTCCTCAGATCTCTTGGGGATGAATGGACTATGTACACTGTCTCTTATAGGCAGAGTGACAATCTGGAAGAGAAAGAACTTGATGATCTATACAATGATCTAAGAGTTTTTGAAACTGAGGTAGAGATCAAGAAGAAGCCTACTTGTTATGTCCACAATTCTGCACTTCTTTCAGCAGCCACTGATACTACTGCCATCCCTGAAGCAGTTGGTACTGCTGGTGGAGCAAGTTCAGAAAAAGGATCTGAAACAATCTTTGAAGCCTTCTTGTCCAGTCATAGTAACAATTCATTAATCAATGATGATCTGGATCAACTTCACCCTGATGACCTGGAGGAGATGGATATCAAATGGCAGATGGCCATGCTATCCATGAGGGTGAAGAAGTTCATTAAAAGAACAGGAAGGAATAACTTCTCTCAAAGAAGAGAGGATGGAGCTGGTTTCGACAAGACCAAAGTGGAATGTTATAAGTGTCACATGAAAGGACACTTTGCTAGAGAATGCAGGAGTGTTGTTCCTAACAACAACCACCAACAAGCTCAGAATGGAGGCTACACTCAGAACAAGAATCCTGCTCAAGCCCTTGTTTCTCAACAAGGAATGGGATTTGACTGGAGTGATCAAGCTGAGGAAGCCATTCAGAATCAAGCTCTTATGGCAGAAGTGTCTGATCTCCCTTCTGAGGTAATTTCTAACCTTTGCACTAAAACTTGCATTGACACTGTCAAAAGATACAGGGATCACAATCAAAGTATGTGTGATGACCTCAAAAGGTTAGAAAAGGATAGAAGAGATTATGTGCTAATAGTTGAGAGATTTGAAGAACAAATCAAAGGCTTTCAAGCTAATGAACTTCAACACTCTTATGACACTAACTACTGGAAGTGGGAAAAGAATGAGTTAGAGACCAAACTATCTAAATCCTTAGAAGAGAGCGATAAGCTAAAGGAGGAATTGTCTAAAGTTAAACTTGACATAGAGAAGTTTTCATATGCTTCAAAAGCAATGGATTCTCTTCTAAAGGCTCAGATACATGATAAGATGAAGCCTGGTATTGGATACAACAGTACACCTCCTCCTTATAACAACAATTATATCTCTCCTACTTCAGACTTGTTAGAAACCAAGGAGAAAAAGGACTTATCTGAAAAAGCCTTTAAGATAGACCCTTTGGATGAAGTAGTAATTAAGGATATAACTGAGAAAGAAGCCAGTAAGAAGAGAGATAATGATATAAGTAAAGAAATCCATGTAGAAAATAATATAATCACCAATGAGGGATGTGGGAAAAACTGGATAAAGTCCAAGGAGATAGAAAAGACCAAAGGAAAAGACAACAAGGTCCATTACAAACAAACCACAGTTGTGAATCCTGCATCTTGTAAACAGTGTGATTGCAGTAAAGCCAAGAGCCTAAATTCTGGTTTAAAAAGAGGAAATCAAAGAAACTGGAATAATCAATGGGCTCAGAAGCAAGGAGTTGATCTGAGTAAAATCAATAGACCAAAACCTTGCTTCATATGTGGCAAGTTAAATCATCTGGCTAAATATTGCTTCTTCAATCCTATTAATCAACAGATGACCTTTCAAAGATGTAAGCAAAAATCTGTTGATTATAGGAAGGCTGGAAAGAAACATGGTGAAAAGAAAGGCCCTATGAAGAAAAGGATTTTAAAAGAAAGCATTAAAATGTGGGTGCCCAAAAGCACTAAAACTGTTAGTGCTGCTGACAGGGTTAGTGCTGCTGGAAGTATTACTGCTGCTACCTGTGTTAGTACTGCTAAAAATATTAATGCTGCTAATACCGTTAGTACCTCTTCAAAGGTTAACACTGCCAACACAGTTACTGCTGCTAACACAGTTACTACTGCTAACAAGGTTAATACTGCTAAGCATGCAAGTGCTGCTAAGGCAGTTAGTACATCTAAAACCAGTACTGTTTCTAGCACACATGTTTCCAAGCCTATTATTGTGACAAAGTACTCCAAGCATGAGGAGCTAAAATTCAAAAATCTTGTCAAGAAGGAATGCAAGTATTTTGATGAGAAAGGGGTACCCAAGACCACTTTGGCTTGGGTTCCTAATTCATACTAACTGATCTATCTTATGTGCAGGGCAACCAACAGCTCAAGGGAAGGAGCATATGGCATGTTGATAGTGGTTGCTCAAGGCACATGACAGGCAACATGTCATGCCTTCAGGATTTCAAGCATATCAATGGAGGACATGTTGCTTTTGGAGACAATCTTACTGGTGGTAAGATAAGTGGAAAAGGTAATGTCACCAAAGGTAAGATGACATTTGAGGATGTCTACTATGTTGATCAATTAAAATACAACCTGTTAAGTGTATCACAGGTTTGTGACAAACAACATAGTATATTATTTACAAATACTGAGTGTATGATCCTTGCTCCAGGGTTCAAAGTAGTTGATGAAAGCATGATACTACTAAGAACTCCAAGAAAGGACAATGTTTACTGTCTAGATATGGAAAATGTTAAAAGTGATTCATCTCTAAATTGTCTTGTTTCAAAAGCCTCTGTAGATGAATCCTCTCTTTGGCACAGAAGGATGTGACATGAATTTTAAGACTATGAACAAACTTGTTAAAAACAACCTTGTAAGAGGTTTACCTTCTAAAGTCTTTTCATGTGATGATCATTGTGTTGCTTGCCTCAAAGGCAAACAGCATAAAACTTCTCATAAGACCAAAGAGATAAATTCTATTTCTTCTTGTCTCCAGTTATTGCACATGGATCTGTTTGGTCCTACAAATGTTATGAGTATAGGCAAGAAATCTTACTGCTTGGTTATTGTTGATGATTACTCTAGATTCACCTGGGTATATTTTCTAAGGACTAAGGATGAGACAAGTGGACTGATCAAGTCCTTTATCCTGAGAATTGAAAACCAAACTAATCAAAAAGTAAAAGTCATTAGATCAGATAATGGGACTGAATTCAAAAATTTTGATCTAAACACCTTTTGTGAAGAGAAAGGGATTGAGAGACAGTATAGTGCTCCTAGGACTCCTCAACAGAATGGTGTTGCTGAAAGGAGAAATAGGACATTAATAGAGGCTGCTAGATCTCTGTTGGCTGATTCAAAACTGCCAATTACCTTCTGGGCTGAAGCAGTTAATACTGCCTGTTATGTCCAAAACAGAGTTCTAGTAGTTAAGCCAAAGAACAAGACACCATATGAGCTTTTAAATAAAAGAAAACCCTTTATTGGATTTTTCAAACCTTTTGGGTGTCCTTGTACCATTCTTAATACCAAAACTCACTTAGGTAAGTTTGATAGCAAAGCAGATGATGGATTTCTTGTTGGTTATTCATCTCAAAGTAAGGCCTACAGAGTATTCAATTCATCTTCAAGAATAATTGAAGAAAGTGACAATGTCAAATGCAATGAGAACACACCAAATCCTATTGGAACTGGTCCTCAATGGCTATTTGACATTGATTCACTAACTAACTCCTTTGGTTTCAGTAGTAATGATCATGCAGGTTCAGGATGTGAAGGATCAGGGACTACACAAGTTCAAGAAAGTATATCTAAATCAGTGATCTTTCCCACACCCACAGTGAATTCTTTTGAAGACTGTGAAAAGGAACCATCTACTGGACCAAGTCAGAGTAGAGATGAAGAGAATCAAGAAGATAAAGAATCAGAAGTAGCTGCTGAAAACACTTCAGCTGAGTTGAATTACTCTAATCTAGAGGCTGAAGTTAATGAAGAACCTAGTCATAACACCAGAGTTCAAAAGAATCATCCTCCACAGCTGGTAATAGGAGATATATCATCTTCTATGATGACTAGACATCAGAGCAGACTTCAAGAAATGCAAGATCAACAGCATACAGTACTTTCTTGCTTTCTATCCCAGCTTGAGCCTAAAAAGGCACATGATGCAATGAAAGAATCCAACTAGATAGAAGCAATGCAAGAAGAATTGTTGCAGTTCAAACTACAAGATGTATGGGATCTGGTAGACCTTCCTAAAGGTCACAGAGCAATTGGCACAAAGTGGATCTTCAGGAACAAGAGAGATGAAAGAGGAATTGTCATAAGGAACAAAGCAAGGCTAGTGGCTCAAGGGTATACTCAAGAAGAGGGTATAGATTATGAAGAAGTTTTTGCACCTGTGGCTAGGATAGAAGCAATCAGATTATTCCTAGCCTATGCTTCTTACATGAACTTCAAAGTCTATCAAATGGATGTAAATAGTGCTTTTCTCTATGGTTCAATTGAAGAAGAGGTATATGTCTGTCAACCACCAGGGTTTGAAAACCCAAGCTATCCAGACAGAGTATACAAATTGAAGAAAGCTCTTTATGGACTGCATCAAGCTCCAAGAGCATGGTATGACACTCTGTCATCCTATCTCTTGGAAAATGGCTTTGAAAGAGGAGTCATTGATAAGACTCTATTTATCAAAAGAAAGAAGAAGGATATCTTGTTGGTCCAAATTTATGTTGATGACATTATCTTTGGATCTACAAGAGATAACATGTGCAAGGAGTTTGAGGATCTAATGCATCAAAGGTTTAAAATGAGTTCCATGGGGGAACTTACTTTCTTCCTTGGACTCCAAGTTCAACAGAAGTCAGATGGTATCTTCATATGTCAATCCAAGTATGTGCAGGACATTCTAACCAAGTTTGGTTTCTCAGATTCAAAACCTGCTAGTACACCTATGGAGACTCACAAACAGATAACAGCAGATCTTGAGGGGGAGGATATGGATGTGCATCATTACAGATCCATGATTGGCTCTCTCATGTATCTCACAGCATCAAGGCCAGATATAATGTTTCCAGTCTGTGTTTGTGCAAGATTCCAAGTTAGGCCAAAGCAATCTCACTTTCAAGCTGTTAAGAGGATATTCAGATATCTCAAAGGACAACCCAGATTGGGACTTTGGTATCCTCATGACTCACCCTTTGACCTAATAGCATACTCAGACAGTGATCTAGGTGGGGCAAACTTGGACAGAAAGTCTACTTCTGGAGGATGTCAGTTCTTGGGTGCTAGACTAGTTTCATGGCAGTGCAAGAAACAAACCACAGTGTCCACATCTACAACAGAGGCAGAGTACATAGCAGCTGCAAGTTGCTGTTCTCAAGTCTTATGGATTCAGAATCAAATGATGGACTATGGGGTAACCTTTCTACACACTCCCATCTTTATTGATAATAGCAGTGCTATCAGCATTGTAAATAATCCAGTCAAGCACTCTAAGACAAAGCACATTGAGATCAGGTATCACTTTATAAGAGACTGTAATGAAAAGAAACTTGTTCAAGTTGTAAAAGTTCATACTGACAACCAGTTTGCTGATCTATTCACCAAAGCCTTTGATGTGGGTAGATTCACTTTCTTGGTAACAAGTGTGGGAATGATCAACTCTGAATAAGCATTATCTCAAAAAGTGGATAAATATCTGAATATTATAGATTCGTGGTGTTACTAATCTATCTTTGCAGGGCATACATAGCAGTACTCAATTCAGCCTAAGCTTCAATGAGTAAGTACAATTAATACTGCTAGTTGATTAATACTGCTAGTTGGTTAATACTGCTAGTTGGTTAATACTGCTAGTTGGTTAATACTGCTAGTTGGTTAATACTGCTCGCAGTTAATACTGCTAGTTAGTTAATACTGCTCGCGGTTAATACTGCTCGCAGTTAATACTGCTAGGTAGTTAATACTGCTCTAGGTTAATACTGCTTATGTTACAAATACTATAAATACCCTTTGCCCGCCTAAGCGTTGATAACGACTCTTTGCATACTGTTCACTTGTGCGCTAAATCTTTTTCTCTCAAGTACCTAGTCTTCCAGGCAAGTACAACCCAGTTCAAATGGCATCCATGGCGTTTATCGACGAGCACAATGAGATCGCAATGCTACAAAAGCCAAAGCAAGCTGCAGGATTTCATCAAATTGTGGATTTTCTCAAGTCGAGCCATATTGCTCATGCTCTTACAGTTGCACCTACAATCTATATTGAGCATCAAAGGCAGTTCTGGGCTAATGCCACCATTGTTGCTGAGAATGGTGGTGCAGATGATCAAGACCAGGGTGTGTGACCAACCCTTAACTGTTTCTGAAGAAGTTATTCGCATCAGTCTACGTCTAGACGATGCTTCTGGTATAACTTCTATTCCCAATGATGAACTGTTCTCTTCCCTTACAAGAATGGGGTATGGAGGCCCATTGGGTGTTTTCAAATTCTCAAAAGCAAAATTTTCACCCCAATGGCGTTTTCTTGTTCATACCTTGATGCATTGCATCTCCAAAAAGACTACTGGATGGAGTGAGTTCAGCAGTCCCATTGCCTATGCTTTGGTCTGTTTGGCTACAGCCAGAAGGTATAATTTTTCAAAAATGATATTCAATGATCTTGTATCAAACATGGGAAACAAAAAGAGTTTCTTTATGTATCCCAGGTTTGTCCAAGAAGTTATTACTAATGAATTGATGGATATACCACAACCTGTTGGGGTATATGTACCTAAACCCCCCAAAGGCAAGGTTTTCTCAAATATGAGAAGATCTGCTGGGGACTCGGAAGGAGTCGACACCCCATTGTTCTCTACAATGATGGTGGTGTCCCAAACCACTGAAGGTATGGCAGCAGGGTCAAGGCCCCCATTAGACCATCCCACTGCTAGCCAAGCCCAACCTTCCCACTCAAAAACAATTCCCCAGTCCCTTCTTGCAAAACCAACCTCTCTTATTACCCAAACTTACAAGAGGAAACAGGTAAAGAAGGCTCCTTCCCTTCTTGTACCATCACCCCCAAGCCTTTAAGCCCTCTAAAGGAAAATTCTCCTTTAGAGAATATCCATAGGGAAACCACAGGGGTGTCTCCCAGCCCCAAGGAGGTGCTCTCTGAGGAGGAGGAAGAGTATATGGGTGATGAGGCTGCCACTACTCCTGCTAGCACAGAGGAGGAAAGTGGTAACATCAATAAGACCTCCCCCATGGCAACTTCAAATGAGCAATCATTTGAAGGTCCCTGGTGCCAAGAAACCAAGGGGGTGGATAGTGCTTCTGCTAGGCAGAAGACTTCCACTACTAAAAGATCCAATGATCCTTCAAAGGAGGGTAACACTTCCAGAGAAGGTGAGGACAGTTATAACTATTATGAATTGATGGAAACCATGGGAAACATCAACATGGATGTAATCAAACAGGGTAAGGATATAGAAGAACTTAAACTCATAGTTCTGTCACAACTAGAACAAATCATCAACCTGAAGCAAATGGTAAGGAAACTGATTATGCAAAGGAAGAAGAAACAATTTGTGCTCAGAAGGAGGAAACCAGTGACTGATGCTCCCAAAAAGGGGGAGTCAGAAGCTGAGGCCAAAGCTAAGGGGGAGCAAGAGGAAAAACATGATGTTGAGGGGGAGAATGAGCAAGCAGCAGAAACAGAGCCAGCAGCAGAAACCATTAATACTGCCAGTTCAAGTAAAGCAGCAGAAATGGTTAATACTGCTGATCTGAAAGAAGCAGCAGAAACAGTAAAAGAGGTCCTTACAGAGCTTGAGATTGCAGAAACACTCATCAAAGCCAAGCATGATACTCCCAAGGTCATCTCAAAGGCCAAAGGAGTTGTCATAAAAGAAAGAGGTGATGCAGCAAAGAACTCCAGCACTGAGAAAGTGATGGGTAAAGAGAAAGGTAAGGCAAAGCTAGTTGAATCAGATCAACCAATGAAAAGGCAGAAGTTGATTGACTCAGATGAAGCTCTAGCCAGGAAGATTCAGCTTGAACTTGAAGAAGCAGAATTTGAGCAAGTATCAAAGGATAGAGAAATAGCTAAAGCAATGGCTGCAGAGTTAAACAAAGCCTACCAACAGAGTTTAGCAACTGAGCAAGCCAAACAGAAAGCCACATTTTTGAATAAGCCTACTAAGATCAAAATGGCTGCAAGAAAAAGACAACCTTCAAAGACATACCTTGGTGCTCAAGAGAGAAAGAAAATGATTACTTTCCTCAAGGGTGCAGTAGGTGTCAAGGTGGAGATGTTTTCTAAAATGTCTTTTGAGAACCTTAAGAAGATGTATGATGCTGAGATGACAAAGCTCCAAGGGGATGATACTGCAAGGGTTGAAATGGAGAAAAGAAGGAAAGAGAGCAATGATTTCTTACAAAAACCATTCCCTGATGAGCAAGAAACCCCAGAAAAGGAAACTACACTTGGTGAAAGTGTAAGATCTTTGAAAAGAACAAAGATGATGGCTAGGAGAAAGTCAACTAAGAAGCCTAGAGTATCTGAAGGAGAAGTTGAGAAGGTTGTTGAAGAAGAAGTGGCACCTGAGTCATCTAAACAGCAAGAGCCATCAACCAAAGATGATGTAAGTTTGTATATGGTAGTGATGGACAAAGTGCCTGAACCAATTTCTGCAGAACCTGTAGGAGTTAAGCCTCCTGAGGTCATTCACTGGGATACACTGACAGTGGATGGAAAGGAGTATATCAGACTCAAGAGGAAGGATGATCAGTATGAGGTATTCAACACTTGGGTCAAGATTGTCAGAACATGTTCTAGGTCCGATTTAGAAGAGATGTTTGACATAGGAATGAAGTTGTATGCAGATCAATTAAAAGCTCCAGGGATTTCACTTACAAAACTGGTGATGGAGTATTTGTGTATGATGTTCAAACCTGAAGAGGTGGACCAGGTCATAAGAAATGTGTTTCAAGCAGTCACAAATTGGACTCTATATGAAACTAGTGGAGTTTATGCAGTGACTTTGGATAGAAATAACATAGAATACTTCCTAGTGGATAGAGTATACAATCACAGCAGATTGAAGCTTCATGCCATGCTGAAGAAAAAGCTAGGGTGTATTCCAGACTCAGAAATGGCTAAATACTTGATCCAAAGAACCATCAATCAGAGTTTGGGATTGGATGCAAATACTGGAATGTAGGCCACTATGAAGTTTTGGGAGCATCTTGGAGAGCTTCTGAAAGAGTATCTGAAAAACTTGACTTCTCTTCTAAAAGTCAAGTTAGGGGGAGATTGTTGGGAACTGAAGATTCTACCAAGTGTGGTTACTACTGCTAGTACAAGTGTGGTTAATACTGCTAATACAAAATTACTGCTGCTAGTTCAGAGTTAGTACTGCTAGAGTACTTTGAAGGATAATACTGCTGAGTATTACTACTGCTAGTAGAATTACTACTGCTAGTAGAATTACTACTGCTAGTCAAAGTTAGTGCTGCTTGAACAAAGTTAGTACTGCTTAGCTAGTTAGTACTGCTAGTAGTTAGTACTGCTTAGTAGTTAATGCTGCTAGAAGAAGTTACTGCTGCTGAGCATAATTAGTGCTGCTTAAGAGATCCGGATGGAACAAATAACAGCTGGATATTCTGTAGATACATATGGAAGCTTAGAGATATACATGGAAGATATACTGAAGATTTGTTTATTCTTTGTAATTATCTTTTGATCAGTATATGTATAGAATGTATAGAATAGATAGAATTAACTTTTGATAATTTTTGATAGAGAGAAAATCAACCTCAAGGCATAGATCCTAATTCTAGAGAAGTAGAATTCGTATTGGTGAGCCTGTTCATCAATATTGAGGTTGAGTGTGTAATCTTGTAACTTCAAGCATACAATACAAGTTTACAGTTTGTTCTTTATATTTTCTTTGTTAATTTACTGTTTTATTAAATATCAAAGTGTTATTCCGCAAACTTCTTTGATATTAGTTTCTGAGAATTAATTCTTGTTGAGAATTCGATCCTGACAAGGATATTATTTAAGAGAACAGAAGAGGAGGATGAATTGGTGGATAAACATTTCCTACCAATGTTAGAAATTGTATGTTGCTTACCATCACCAACAGTAACTTTTTCACGCCCATGATATGGAGAAGCTAAGTCCATGGAATTGAAGTCAGGGGTAAAATGGTGTGTAGCACCAGAGTCCATAAACCAATCAGATCCAGAGGTATTCGGAGAGAAATCTGGTGAAATTGTATAGGTGTTGAGATTTTTTGGGCTAGAATTTGGTTGGTAATTGAGATTTGCACGGTGAAAACAGTTTAAGGCTGTGTGTCCAGACTTGTTGCAAATCTGGCATTGAGGTTTTGGCATGAAAGGAGATTTCCATGGTTGGGTATTTGGTCGATGTGGAGGTTTTCCAAGTATACTAGGTACTGGAGATTGAGGGCGATAGGGGGTAGGAGATCTCATTTGAAATTGTGAGTTATGTTTAAAAGATTTTTTGAACACTGATGTTTGAGGAGAGTGAGTGAGATTTGCTTGTGCCATATCGATTTGATCAATGGCATTTTGGGTTTCAAGCCGATAATCAAAACTCATGAGAAGGCTGTGTACCTCTTCAATAGTGGGTTTATCTGATCTGTAATGAACGGATGCAACAAAAGCATTATACTCACGACCAAGTCCTCCCAGAAGGTAGATAAGATGGTATTCTCGGGTTACAGGTTCACCAATAGCTTCAAGATTGTTACAAATGCCTTTTAATTTCTGGATATATGCAGAAATCGAGAGTCCCTGTTTTTTTAGGGTTTGAAGAGATGTGCGTAGCTCTGTAACTCGAGCTAGTGAAGATGCTGAGTAGATTTGAGCAAGAGAACTCCAGATTTCACGGGCAGTGGTGTAGACAACAATCTGGGTAAGCATCGACTCTGAGAGAGAAGAGTAAATCCAACTCATAATAAGTCGATTGTATCAATCCCATATGATATACTCTTGATTGATTTGAGTTGTATCAGATGGAAGGAATTTTGGAGGTTGGGGCTTGGTTCCATCGAGATAGCCTTCCAAGCCTTGAGAGATAGCCACGTTCAACAATTGGTTTTTCCATATGAGGTAGTTGTTGGAATCCAATTTCACAGAGAAAACTTGATTCAGATTCAGAGATGGGTATGAAATCGTTTGGGAAGAGGAGCTATTTTCAGAAGAAGAAGAAGAAGAAGAGAGAGATGATTGAGACGCCATTGTATCTCTGATACCAAGTTAAAAGAGAAAATAGATAGATATTGAAAGGATTCTTGTTATTCTCAAAGAAGGTGTGAATACCCTATATATACAGAGAGGTAACAACCAATGTACAAATCACAGCACTAATAATCAGCACATACTAAAATACAACCAAGGTACAATTGGAAAAGGCTATTCATTCCTTTTTTGTATTTGGAAAAGACTATTCATTCCTAATCTGTATTTGTCTTAACATCTTTTGCGTCATGCGCTTTACCTTTGGCGGCTTTCAAACTCATTTTGTCTCCTTGTCTTGTCCTTGTACTGCCAATTCCAGGCTCTTTGTTTGCATTAGAGGGGAAGAGGCCGACTTACCAACTGTTATCCGCCCTACAAACAAACACTTTTACTTAATCTATGCAACGATCAACATCAAATATTTTTGTGATTGTTAATCATAGTCTTATCCATGTAAATGTTCAAACGTATGGTTTCATGATTTACTCGATTTCATATGTTTCATTGAATAAGTGTAACAAAGAAACATGTCATGAACCAACTTTATATCTAATGCAATGGTATCAATTTAATAAGTTAAATTCATTTTTTTGTCAACTTGAAAGGAGCAATTCATGAGCAATCTAATCAAAATTTCAATGGTTGATTAAAGTTAACTGCATTATTTTATAAACCTAAACTACAATCAAGTTTCATGCTAGCTCTTGTACCAAGAAAGAAGACAATGAAGGTATGCAATGTTTGATTAAATTTAACAGTAATTACTGCTGCTAATCATGTTCATAAATCTTGATTGATTCATTTAACGTTTCATTAATCCATAGATCTTCAGTTGGGTTCATCGTACTCCCTCAGTCCCTAAATTAAATACTTATATAACAAATTTGATGTACCTGAATTGATAATTATTGTTGAAGATGAAATAAAAACCGTTTTTTATATGTTTGATCAATAGCAGAACACCAAGGAACATTATCTATAGACTGTAGGTTCTACAATGTATAAGTTTATAGTTATGGTGCCCATACATTAGAAAGAGCTAGTGCTCAGTTTACACCTATGTTGACCAATTTTAGGAATCACTACTATTAGTACTTAATCCATCAAGAAACATGATGCAATTGATGATGATCATGTGTCTTTCATATTTAAGAAAAAGAAGACGCAACATAAAGATGATTCAGCTGATAATCAAGAAAACGAAACTAACATACAACGCATTTCATATCCGAAAGTATTATATAATTTATGGAATGTCTTGATCCTATTTTCATTAATTGAGTGGAAAAATTAATAAGCTAGCATTCCATCAAACACTTTGAGTGCATTATGTAATGCAACATGTTTCACAGTTCAATTAGAGATAGAAGTCAAACATCTAACAGTTTCACAGTTCACAATATGGTCACACGAAATATATTTTCTTCTTTGCTAAAAAAAACTTTAACCGAAAAACCCATTTCGATGCAATACAAATCAGAATTCACACAAACCTTTACTGCTCTTGTTTAAGTTTGTGAATATTTGACTGAAAAAAAACTTTAACTGAAAAACCCATTTCGATGCAACAGAAATCACAATACATACTAACCTTTACTGCTCTTGTTTAGGTTTGTGATTATCTTCACTGAACTAGAACCATCGCCTTTTGCGATAGATGGCTTCCCTTCTTTGGGGGTTTCTGCGTCGATGTCGATGAGAACAGGGTCATCGGCGTGTTTTTGAAACTGGAGAATGAAGTCAACATCCTAATCCTCTCGTTGGGCCTCTTTACTGGTGCAGTCATGTAATAACAATGATTAAAGAATTCATCGAATGAAATGTTGAACCTTAATAACCTATTGATGAAACAGAAAGCAAGTTTACCTCATACTCGTGGATTTAGCGGTGCTAATACGTTTTCTTCTGCCATTGATGAATTGATAATCTCCTCCGAATTTAGCGAACCATTCTATGATGGTGGAGAGATTATCGGGTTTCCAAAAACCGATTTCCAAAAAACACCTTTTTCAAGAACGGTAATACAATTTTAATAATATAGTATATATATATATATATATATATATATATATATATATATATATATATATATATATATATAAATATTTCAGCTTTCACTTGCTACAAGTCAAGTCAACTTTAATCACCCACCAAGGGTGCCCACTAATTAAAGTTAACTGACAACGAGAATGTTGCGCTTTTGTTTAATCTAGTTTGAAACCAACATGTCAAATTGTGGTCAACTCATTGACCCAAACATACACTAAAAGTGTGTGGTTACTTAGGGATTTTTTACCAAAATTTTTATTAAGTCTTGTATGAAATAAATTTGTTTTTTTATCTGTCTATCCACGTAAAAATATGTTGTCGTTTACTTTTTTTTTTGAATGAATTGTCTGAAGGATATAAATGACTGTTTTACCCTTGGGTATAAATTACACTTGTATAGTTGAAATTTTACATATAACATCCATTCATCAAATACATGGTGTGCACAATATCATCCAAAAGATAAATTTCAAAACCAATATATCAATTTATATTTTATACCACCAATATGAAAAGAATCAAACCAATTGCAGAACTCAAAATCAAACCAATATCATCCAAAAGAATCATTGAATACAACAAAGTGGAAGAAAAATTGAAAAGAAAAAACAAAGAGAATAACAAAATCAAACCAATTGCAGAACTCAAAATCAAGCCAAAGAGAAAGAGACGACCTGTAACTACAATCAACAGACCACTTCAACTAAAATCATCGATTAAATCCTTGCTTTGCTCGAATTCTCAAACCCTAAAATCAGTGACCAGAGCACAGGGAAGTGAGAGATTAGGAGTGACGGGAGTGACCGGCAAATCCATCGCAGGCAGTGACCGGAGCACAGGGGGCGAGAGGTATGGAGAGGAGGGTCTCCATCGAGCGAGAGGTATGGAAAAGGGGCGGTGATTTAGGGACGTCGTTGAAGGGGAGTATCGTCGGAGCAGGGACTTTGAAGGAGAATATCGTCGGAAAAGAGGATCGATGAGGATCGATGGAGGGGAGAAGCACGGCTGGGTAAAAATGTCAAGCACGACTGGATCGATGAAGTTTGAAGGCAAGCCCTTTCTTTTTTTTAATTGAAGGGTAAAAATGTCAATATTTTGGCTTAACGTAACACCCTAAAAATTGGGGTAAAATACAGCAAAAAAAATTTCGACAATATGACGGCTAAAAATTAAGGATTTAAAACCTGTAATTTGGAACAACTAAAACCCCAAGACATGGGTTAGTTTGTACAATCAAGTGCGGCGGTAAAATTGAAACATAATACACAACAACCTAGTTAATCTAGAATAAGTTAATTAACTAGATTAAATACGGGTGTTGCTATGTCTCCAAAAATCGCTCTGCTCTCAAGACCCCAAAAATGATGCCCGAACCATTTACACCCCTAGGTGTGCTCTTGGCGGATCAAGGTGCCCTAGACACACCACTAACTGAACCTGTGAGTCAAGTACACATGCACAAGTGTTAGGTTCAAGTCAAGAAGGATATATAAGAAGTTCCCATTTAACAAGAAGTACAAGTAAATCAAGTAAATGTTACCGATACACCTTTAGATTAAACTCGTGCCATCATCCCGAACCGGGGTAATCATATACAACCTGTAGGAATTACTAGAGATAATCTCGAAATAACGGGAAACCCGTTCCATCTTGGGTGACGAAAACACGCGAGTGGAGTCACCCGCGATGTTAAATTGGATTTCACCACATATCCCAATCCTAGTTCACATGTCACGCCGGACATCACAATCCTTGGACCGTTTATGCCTCTAACGCTTACTCCGTCGAGTTACACTCCAAGGACTTATGGACATGGATGCCTATCCAAAGTAAACGAGTTACAACTCAGATACTCGTGTCACCTATTGCCTACTCGCTAGAGACCCAACAGTCAACAATTGCATTATGTACATAATCCATCTAATTCCTCGTGCACATGGGATTAGAGGTAACCTCCGCATTTAAATCATACACACATAGATAATTAACACATTTCATGCGAATGTCATATTTAAATCAAGAGTATCTTAATAACCATCATAGTATCCCCACTAGGTGATACACATAAACCCAACAGCTGATAAGAATAACTATTCATATTTTTCCCATCCATAAACAAGTATTTATCATAACTTTTATTTCTTGAACAAAGACTCATAACACATTAAATGAAACCTCAATATGTCAAACTTCTATACATGACAAATACACCAAACCTTAGATTTAGTTTGCTTGAATACTTTGATTGTTCATATAGACAAATAATAATGCAAGTAGAATAATTTAAGGTTTGGGAAACTCACCAATAGGATTGTAGTGTAAAACCCTAGAATCAATAAAACCTTAGAACTTTGAGTTGGATGAAAGGAGACTTGGAATCTTGAGATCTTGAGGTAGATGGAAGCCCAATAAATGATTCCACCAATCAAGCTTTTGCAATAAATGATAAGAGGGTTTACAGGAGAAGAAAATCGCCCAAAACCCTAACTCTCTCGGTTTGGATCTGATTTTTGTGATAGGAAATGAGAAGAAACGGGCAAAATGGGGTTTTTGGGGACCTGCAGGTTGCCCCGCGACTTGTGCTGCGACTCGCACCCGCGGCATAAGTCGCCCGTTTCCACTGAGAGATGCACTCTAGTGGGTTACGCGGCGTAAGTTGCGAGACTCACTGACTTTCAAAGGTTGTCCTAAGACTTTCCAAACCAAAACCAACAACAACAACAACAACAACAACAACAACAACAACAACAACAACAACATTTAACCAATTATAGAAAATTAAGCATATAATTTCAACTTTGCTAAACATGAAATCATAAGATTAACATAACCTTATACTCACCCAAAACTACGGATGTTACAATCCTCCCCACCTAAATAATATTTTTCGTCCGCAAAATCACATTTATACGAACAAATGAGGGTAACGCTTCTTCAAGTCCTCTTCGGACTCCCAAGTGACATTAGCACCACGATGGTGCTTCCATTGGACCTTCACCATGATCACTTCTTTGTGTTGTAGCTTCTTCGTATTTCTTTTGAGGATGGATTTGGGTTCCTCTATGCATCGATTGTTATCCACTCTAATCTCCGATAGGGGAATGACGTTCTCCTCTTCAGCGAGACATTTCCGCAAATAATATACGTGGAACGTGGGGTAGATCCCGTCCATCTCCGGTGGAAGACCCAACTTGTAGGCTTGAAGTCCAATACGCTCGATGATAGTGAAAGGTCCAAGGAAACGAGGACTGAGCTTCCCGCGTTTTCCGAACCTTATCAACCCTTTCCATGGAGAAACTTTCAGCATTACCCGTTCTCCCACTTAGAACTCGATCGGCCTCCTCTTTTTGTCTGCGTAGCTCTTCTGACGATCTTGAGCAGCTTTCAAACGCTCTCTAATGATTTTCACCTTGTCGGTCGTCTCTTGCATGATCTCCGGTCCGGCAAACTGCTTCTCTCCCGCCTCTAGCCAACACACGGACGTTTTACACTTCTTTCCATACAGTGCTTCAAATGGCGCCATGCCAATACTTGAGTGATAACTGTTGTTATAGGCGAATTCCACCAACGGAAGGTGTGTATCCCAACTTCCCCCGAAGTCGATGACACACGACCTCAACATGTCCTCAAGGTTTTGGATGGTCCTCTCGCTATGTCCGTCTGTCTGCGGGTGATAAGCGGTAATCAACTTAATTCTTGTGCCCAACTCCTTTTGTAAACTATCCCAAAAATGTGATGTGAAACAACTATCCCTGTCGGATACAATAGAAAGTGGCACTCCATGCCTCGAGACCACTTCATCTATATACAACTTGCCAACTTGTCCATCGGTAGAGTCTCTCGCATGGACAAGAAATGCGCGCTTTTGGTCAAGCGATCTACTATTACCCAAATGGTATCGGGGTTTCTCAAAGTCTTCGGTAGTTTGGTCACAAAGTCCATGGTGATGTGTTCCCATTTCCACTCCGGTATTTCCAAGGATTGAAGACTACCGTATGGTCGTTGGTGCTCCGCCTTCACTTGTAGGCAAGTTATGCATCGTTCCACATAATTAGCCACATCTAGTTTCATCACCGGCCACCAATAGTTGAGCTTTAAATCCCGATACATCTTAGCGCTTCCCGGATAACAAGTCCCAACATCCTCCAATCTTTGGCACTCAGATTCGACCTTGGTATAACTTCAAACCCCTTCCATCTTCGGTCAATTGGAGATGTTTCTTCACCATGATTTCACTTTTGAGGTTTGCTTCAAGAAGCGCTTCCGACTATGACACTTTGATTTTATCAATTAAGCTTGAGACCACATCTACCTTTGCAAATGTGGCTTGAACGCCACTACCATACTCCTTCCGGTTTAAGGCGTCCGCGACCACATTTGCTTTTCCGGGATGGTATTGAAGCTCGCAGTCATAGTCTTTGAGTAGTTCGAGCCATCTCCTTTGCCGCATGTTTAATTCTTTCTGATCGAAGACGTACTTTAGGCTTTTATGGTCGGTAAAGAGAGTGCACTTCGTACCATAAAGGTAGTGTCGCCATAACTTCAAAGCAAACACCACCGCCGCTAGCTTGAGATCGTGGGTTGGGTAGTTCTTTTCATGCTCCTTCAACTGCCTTGATGCATAAGCTATGACCTTGCCCCTTTACATCAAGACACACCCCAAACCCATTTTAGATGCATCGCTGTAGACTACAAAATCCTCTGTCCCCTCGGGTAGGGATAAAATTGGCGCTTCGCATAACTTCCTTTGCAAGGTCCGGAAGGCTTCCTCGTCAGAGATGTCAATGGTGTGACGACCTTGGAAAAATCTCGGATGAACCTTCTATAGTAACCGGCTAGACCCAAGAAGCTCCGAATTTCCGTGGGACTCTTTGGCGGTTCTCAATTCATCATGGCTTCAATCTTTGACGAATCCACCTTTACCCCTTCACTTGTCACCACATGGCCCAAAAACTGAACCTCTCTTAGCCAAAACTCACACTTGGAAAATTTGGCATAGAGTTTCTCACCTCTCAACACTTCCAACACTTCTCTGAGGTGTCGCTCGTGTTCTCCAACATTCTTCGAGTATACCAAGATATCATTGATGAACACTACGACCGACTTATCTAAGAAGGGTCAGCAAACTCGGTTCATCAAATCCATGAATACCGCTGGAGCGTTAGTTAGCCTAAAAGGCATAACCAAGAACTTGTAGTGACCATAACGGGTTCTAAAGGCGGTCTTAGAGACGTCTTCTTCTCTAACTTTCACTTGATGATAACCCGATCGCAGGTCGATCTTGGAGAAACATCCGGCTCCTTGTAGTTGGTCGAAGAGATCATCAATCCGAGGTAGTGGATACTTGTTCTTTACGGTTACCTTGTTCAATTCCCGGTAGTCGATGCACATCCGCATTGATCCGTCCTTCTTTTTGACAAAAAGTACCGGAGCTCCTCAAGGCGAGGAACTCGGTCTCACGAATCCCTTCTCCAACAATTCTTGGAGTTGTGACATCATTTCTTGCATTTCGGTCGGGGCGAGACAGTAAGGCGCGCGGGCAATCGGTGCTGCTCCCTGGACTAAATCGATTCTGAACTTTACTTGGTGATCGGGCGGCAAGCCCGATAGATCGTTAGGAAAAAAATCCGGATACTCACTAACGACCCGAACTTCTTCAATCTTTCTCTTCTCCGCCTTGGCATCCAACACGTAGGCAAGGAATGATGGGTAATTCTTCGCAAGACACTTACTTTCTTTGATGGAAGAAATAAGAGCTACTTCACCGTTACGCTTCTCTCCGTAGACAAAGACAAAACCTCCGCTTGAAGTCGGTAATCGGATCAGCTTCTTTGAACATAAGATCTCCGCCTTGTGTCATGACAACCAGTCCATTCCGATCACCACATCTAAACTCCCAATCGCCATGGGAAGTAGGTCTACTTCAAAGAGCTCCCCACTAATATCTAGATGGCATTTTTCCAACACTTCCCGCAAGATAACTTGTTCCCCATTCGCTATCTCTACTATTAACAGATCGCTAAGAGTAATAGGGGTACATTTAAGTCTTTGCAAAAATCAAGCGACATGAAAGAGAAATTTGCACTTGAATCAAATAGCACCTTAGCAGCAAGGGAGTTGAGTAAGAACGTACCCGACACCACGTCGGTGGTCTCCTTTGCTTCCTCTCTCGACATTTGGAAGGCCTTCCCTTGAGCCTTAGGGACGGCTTCCTTCTTTTGTTGAATTGGTGAGTTTCCTCCTCTAGCTCCACCCCTTAGCTTGGGGCAATTTCTCTGACGTGGCCCGACTCCCGGCACTCAAAGCATACCGACCCTTGGAGAGAGCAACTCTGACTAGTGTGACTCGACTTGCCAAACTTGAAACATGAAAGAGGGTTGGAGTGAGAGTTGCAAGAACCGAAGTGCTTGCGCTTACACTTGAAACACCAATTCGCCTCCCGGCGACTATCAATGCTCCTTGGGTTGGATTGATATTTTGGTTTCTTGAACGGGGTCGGTGAGCTCTCCCCCTTCCTCTTTTCCGCGGCCTTAGACTTTTCTTCCTTGTCCCTTGCGTAGACCCTTTCCATTATCTTGGCCTCCTCTATGATCTCTCGAAGATTTGTAGCTTTAGAATTGCGGACTCTATTTCCCATGTCCGCGGGTAGGCCCTTCAAGTAGGCCTTCATCTTTTCCTTTTCAGTTGGGGCCACGTACCCCACGAGATTTAGCTTCTCTATGAAGAGACGGGTATACTCTTTCACCGTCAATTCTCCTTTCGTTAAGGCTCGGAACTCTTCTTCGATCAAATCCATCTCTTGTTTGTTGCAATATTCCTCCATAACCTTCTCCTTGAAAGTTGCCCATGACATCTTTGCCAAAACGGTTTCTCCTATGGTCGCGGTGTGGACATCCCACCATATTAAAGTCTCACCCCGAAGCATTTGAGAACCAAAATTCATCTTCTGGCTCTCATCGCAGCCACAAGCCCTAAAGGCTTGCTCAATTTCCCTTAACCATCTCATGCACGCCACAGGATCATCGGCCCCGGCAAACTCTGGCAGTTTGCAGCCCATGAAGGACTTGTACAGACAACCTTTACCTGCTTGCCTCGTCTCTAGGATCACCAATCCATCAGTATGGTTCTCACCTCCAGTACCACCCGAACCGGCTACCGCATTCTCCGCCACCACCTCCGGTCTCCGAAGGCTGGCATCCCTTTCCTCTAACATTTTCAGAAATACCTTCTGTTGTTTCTCCATTGCCGAAGTCACCATTTGCATAACACTGGCCATCATATCCCATTGAGGGTTTGCTTTTTGAATGACTGGGTTCATGGAGGCTAACTCCACTCTAGGTATGTGCTCCACCTCTCCGGTGAATATCGGCGACATGTTGGGAGGAACTACAATCGCCACCCGGACTATAGGATTCGGGTTAGACGAACTATCCTCATGCATTTCTCCTTCGACCAATGGTCGACTCCGAGTATATACCATTTCGGATCTGCCACACAATTTAGAAGGAAAGAAGATAAGCAACTCAAGATTTACACAAGAAACATACTCATACGGCTCATTGATTATCATAATCACAGTAATTCAAGCATATTTACATAACCATATATTCATAATAACAGTATCTAATTGAAATTATGAACATATACTACATAAAGATTCTCGTTACCACTTTTACAATTTTCAATGACGTAGTTTCTGTTGACCATAAGGTCGTCCCATCTTATACTTTCTACCCAAGGCTCGCAATCCGAAGCTTAATAGTCTCAGCTTAAGTCTAGGCATTGAGTTTTGTTAAACCCAAATATTAGTTGATAAACAATTACACAACACAATAAGAACAAGATATGAATAGAAATCAAATCAATATACCATAGATCTCTTGATAATCAGATGAATACGTGTGTGTGTTCTTGGTGTACAGATCAATACCTCGTGTACGTGTAAACTAAGAATGTGCAGCTCTCTAAAATTCTAGAGAATATTTGCCTTTTATATGTAGGTCAACAGGACCTAAGCAATACTAGAAAACTACCAAAACACCCCCTAAAGAATTAAACACTATTATAAAATAGACCCATTTTGACAATTTAAACTTGAATACAATTACTGATCCAACAATCTCCCCCTTTGGATTCAAGATTAAAAAAAAATTGCAATTATCTCCGGGTCTTCACTTCTCTTGAAAACTGTAGAAGATATGACAATATAAACTTCAAAGCTTGTAGCTTTACACAGTCTTCACAACTTTGAGGAAACTGATATCTTCCTCTTTCTACTGAAATTTAAATGAAGTGTCCTTCTGACGATCATCTTCAGTCAGGATTTTGGTAAATCAGATAGGTTAAGACACTTTGTTATCTTTGAATTCTTCAGCAGTCTTCAATCAATCTTACTTTCTTCAAATTCTTGTATTCTCCCCCTTTTTGATGAGTGGTGATAATCAGCATCATCAAAACATTTCAAATCAATCTAGGAATTTTCTCCCCCAAATCAACAAATAAGCACAGTCTTCATGTATAGATCCCTCTGTGGAAATAAGAGCAGTCTCCCCCCAGATAGAGAGAGTGTGATTATTTTAATCTTTACAAATTCAAATAAGTGATGAGTGGTAACCCTGAATCAACAAATGACTCAGTTCGAAGTGCCTGTCAGTAACACATAGTTATTGAGTAACACAAAGTTACTATATAAGGAGCTGGTTTTGATGTAGGCTCCCCAGGACTTCCATTCAATCATCGAATAACACATGGTTATCTATGAATGTTCTGACATAAAATAAATTTCTGTGTACTCGTGCATGTGTAGGAAATAAATTAAGCACAAATGATTGCTTTTCAATGTAGGCTCAAAGTATGTAAACTTGTTGAGACAGCAACAAATTATACAAGGACTCAATGTGCATGAGAAAGGGTTGAAGGTGGGACAACTTTCCTTCTTTTTCAATATTAGTATCTTCCAAGTGAAGAACCAATAGCGTATGTGTTGCGTCCCCAGAAAATGTGAAACATTCTCTTTTTGAGAAAAGAATGAGTAGCTGGTGGGGTTTTATGCAAGAAATGGCATGGGCTAGTTGCCTTTTTCAAAATTGTTCACCAAAGATTGTGAATCAATAGATTATGTGGCTGCCCGGCTCAGAAAAGAGATAGTGCAGAGTTTATGATTCTTTTACTCTGACCGCTCACCTTCTTTCTTTTAATTCAATTTAGCTCACTATACCAATCGATTGATGTTTTTAACAGTGAATAGGCAATCTAATGTTGTTCAATAACATAAAACACACATAATCAAATCGATTTTATGCTCAAAAAACATAAGAAATCAACCAATCGATCTTCACACAGTGAAGTTTTCGAAAAACACTTTTCAATCCAAAAGCTTGATTCTTTGGCTCTGATACCACTTGTTAAACCCAGATATTAGTTGATAAACAATCACACAACACAATAAGAACAAGAGATGAATAGAAATCAAATCAATATACCATAGATCTCTTGATAATCAGATGAATACGTGTGTGTTCTTGGTGTACAGATCAATATCTCGTGTACGTGTAAACTCAGAATGTGCAGCTCCCTAAAATTCTAGAGAATATTTGCCTTTTATATGTAGGTCAACATGAACTAAGCAATACTAGAAAACTACCAAAACACCCCCTAAAGAATTAAACACTATTATAAAATAGACCCCTTTTGACAATTTAATCTTGAATACAATTATTGATCCAACAAGTTTACATACCTAGTTCACTTAAACTAGAGCTCTGATACCAACTTGTAACACCCTAAAAATTGGGGTAAAATACAACAAAAAAAATTTCGGAAATATGACGGCTAAAAATTAAGGATTTAAAACCTGTAATTTGGAACAACTAAAACCCCAAGACATGGGTTCGTTTGTACAATCAAGTGTGGCGGTAAAAATGAAACATAATACACAACAACCTAATTAATCTAGAACAAGTTAATTAACTAGATTAAATACGGGTGTTGCTATGTCTCCAAAAATCGCTCTGCTCTCAAGACCCCAAAAATGATGCCCGAACCACGTGTGCTCCTAGGTGTGTAGGGGTGTAAATGAGACGAGACAACTCGCGAGCTACTCGAGATCGACTCGGTCAACACTTGACTCGAATAGGTTTGACTCGAACTCGAGCTTGAATCGATATACTAACGAGTCGAGTCGAGCGACCTGATACTTGACTCGATAAGCTCGTGAGATACTCGATAAGAAAAATGATAATAATTAGTAATACTATTTTAATTTAATTGATAATAATAATAATAATAAACTCAAGTTTTTTTTATTTTTTTTTTTGGAAAATGATGGTGTAAAAGACATGGGTAAACTCTTGATGGTGTGTCTAATCCATCCCACATTGGCGGGATATAGAACCCAATGCTTTGAACTCCACTATATATAGACATTTCTCCTCCCTTGTTTTATATCTTTTGCCTTTGTTAAATGCTTTGAGCCTAAGGGCTTGAGCCTATGTAGGGGTGTAAATGAGACGAGACAACTCACGAGCTACTCGAGATCGACTCACTTGAGGTCGACTCGGTCAACACTCGACTCGAATAGGCTAGACTCGAACTCGAGCTCGACTCGATATACTAACGAGTCGAGTCGAGCATAATGATACTCGAGCTCGACTCACATCATTTACACCCCTAGGTGTGCTCTTGGCGGATCAAGGTTCCCTAGACACACCACTAACTGAACCTGTGAGTCAAGTACACATGCACAAATGTTAGGTTGAAGTCAAGAAGGATATATAAAAAGTTCCCATTTAACCAAAAGTACAAGTAAAGCAAGTAAATGTTACCGATACACCTTTAGATTAAATTCGTGCCATCATCCCGAACCGGGTTAATCATATACAGCCTGTAGGAATTACCAGAGATAATCTCCAAATAACGGGAAACCCGTTCCATCTTGGGTGACGAGAAGACGCAAGTAGAGTCACCTGCGATGTTAAATTGGATTTCACCACATATCCCGATCCTAGTTCCCATGCCACGCCGAACATCACAATCCTCGGACCGTTTATGCCTCTAACGCTGACTCCGTCGAGTTACGCTCCAAGGACTTATGGATATGGATGCCTATCCAAAGTAAATGAGTTACAACTCGGAGACTCGCGTCACCTATTGCCTACTTGCTAGAGACCCAACAGTCAACAATTGCATTATGTACATAATCCATCTAATTCCTCGTGCACAAGGGATTAGAGGTAACCTCCACATTTAAATCATACACACATAGATAATAACACATTTCATGCGAATGTCATATTTAAATCAAGAGTATCTTAATAACCATCATAGTATCCCCACTAGGTGATACACATAAACCCAACTACTGATAAGAATAACTATTCATATTTTTCAAATCCATAAACAAGTATTTATCATAGCTTTTATTTCATGAACAAAGACTCATAACACATTAAATGAAACCTCAACATGTCAAACTTCTATACATGACAAATACACCAAACCCTAGATTTAGTTTGCTTGAATACTTTGATTGTTCATATAGACAAATAATAATGCAAGTAGACAGTTTAAGGTTTGGGAGACTCACCAATAGGATTGTAGTGTAAAACCCTAGAATCAAGAAAACCCTTGAACTTTGAGTTGGATGAAAGGATACTTGGAATCTTGAGATCTTGAGGTAAATGGAAGCCCAATAAATGATTCCACCAACCAAGCTTTTGCAATAAATGATAAGAGGGTTTAGAGGAGAAGAAAATCGCCTAAAACCCTAACTCTCTCGGTTTGGATCTGATTTTTGTGATAGGAAATTAGAAGAAACGGGCAAAATGAGGTTTTTGGGGACCTGCAGATCGCCCCGCGACTTGTGCCGCGACTTGCACCCGCGGCATAAGTCGCCTGTTTCCACTGAGAGATGCACTCCAGTGGGTTACGCGGCTTATGCCGTGACTTAAACCCGCGGCGTAAGTCGCGAGACTCACTGACTTTCAAAGGTTGTCCTAAGACTTTCCAAACCAAAACCAACAACAACAACATTTAACCAATTATAGAAAATTAAGCATATAATTTCAACTTTGCTAAGCATGAAATCATAAGATTAACGAAACCTTATACTCACCCGAAACTACGGATGTTACACTTAATGGGGACAACATAACCCCTAGATACTGTGCGAATAAGTCATTTTTGTCTGCGCGAATAAGCCATTAAGCCACAAGTAAATACCTCAAACGTCTGCCCAAATAATCCATTTTTGTGATTAAGCTCATTAAGCAACAAGTAAACACACCATTAGATATGATAGAATAAGACAGTATCAGACACAATAAAATAACTGTTTGAACGTTTTGTAAGACGGAATTAGACATGACAAAACATATAAAATGACCAATTTACCCATAATGAGTTATTTATATATTTTGATTAATTATTGTAATTTATTAAACTATAATAAAATACATAGTTTTTATAACAAAATATATCGCTAAAAAGTTTTCGCCAAAAAAATTACAATGACATCAAAATAAAAAGTTTATGTAGTTTTCAATTTTTTTTATACCTTATAAATTAACCAAAATATAGAAACCAAATAAATATAATATTTTGAGGACAATAAATTAAATGTTCAAAGAGAACAAAATATAATGAATAAAAATTAAATAATGAATAAAATGTAAAGAGGAAGGTCTATTTGATGTTTTAGAAGAGAATTAGGTTTTATTTTGATATTAGAGCATCTCCAATGGAGGTTCTTATAAGAACCTTCTTTTTGCACTTTTTGTTGTCACCTCACTTCCAACTCATCGAAATAAGAACTCATAAATGTCTACAATGGTAGTTCTTATAAGAACCTATTTTTGTGGGTCCTATTCATATTTTAAACTTCACTAATTATCATAAAGTCAGGAAAATAAAATTAAAAAATAAGGAAAATGTCACATCTCACAAATTTCATGGTAAAACCAAGGCTCTTAAATAAGAACCTAGAGGGGTTTGGGTTCTTATAAGAACTCTCCATAATGCTAGTTCTTACATGTCATTGCACTTTTTGCTTATAAGAACTTTGCATTAGAGATGTTTTTAGGGGCTGTTTGGCAGTTGCAGAATGGTTTAGTGCAGAATGATTAAGAGACTCTTATGATTCGGTGCAAAATGAAATCAGGGCTCTAAATAGTTAAGGAGGGTCAAGATACAAAATCATTTAGAGGGTTTTGGAACCATTAATAGACATACCTTTTTTTTTTGCCAAACAATATTCACCTTTTAACGATTCAGATATTGTCTCTTAATGGAACCATTAAGAGGTAAACTTCAATAAGAACCCAACCCTCTCGTTTAATCCTCCCTCCCTCTCTCTCTCTCTCTCTCTCTCTATATATATATATATATATATATATATATATATATATATATATATATACACACATACTATATTATAAAGCACGGATAAAATTCTTAAATACAAATTATTATGCATAAGGTACCATAATTTTATGTAAAATTTTAAAAATCTCTTAATTTACAAGTATCAAAGCACAAGATACATATTACTACTGCAGACTTCTAACACCCACCAATTTGGTATGTACATGACATTCCTTTTATGCAGACTTTTCCATGTATCACAATTTAATTAATTAATATATTATATTACTATAAATTTGTTTTAATTATATTATTAAATATGTAATTGGTTATTTTTTCTAGATGTCATTAAAATATATATAATAATCATTGAATTTTAATAAAATATTTAATTTTTTTATATAAAAAAAATATATTATTAAGCCTAAATTAAACAAATTTATAAAAAAAACATTATCATTTTCTCAAAATCATCCAAAATCGTACTGTAAATCGACAAAAAAAACAAAAAATAAAATGAACCATTAAAATCGTGATGTATCTCGCTGCATTGCGCGAGTACGCTTCTAGTATATATATATATATATATATATATATATATATATATATATATATATATATATATATATTTACACACACATAGAGAGGGGGGGTTGTTCAAATACAATCCTTTTACATGGTGCAACCTTTGCAACCCCTCTATCCACCACACATTTTATGTAATTAAAAAAATAAAAAGTAAAAGTAAAATATGTGTTGGATAAAGGGTTGCATAATGTAGAGGGGTTGCATAATAACCTACCTACCTACCTATATATATATATATATATATATATATATATATATATATATATATATATATATATATATATATATATCGGTGGTTTCAATTGGAAACCATATTAAATTGGAAACTTTGGAAATCGTCAATTTCATTGGTTAAATTAATGAAATTGGTTCATAAAGTTGTTTAATATGATCTGGTTGTTTCATATAATTCTTTTGTTAATGAAATTGTTTCATATATTTGTGTTTTTTATGTAGTTTCATCTATTTTTCTCATTCTGATGAAATTGTTTTATGTATTTTTGCAGTCTGATAAACTTTTTTCATTTTTACATAAAAAACACAAATATATGTAATGATTTCATCAATAAAATAATTATATGAAACAATTTCATCAAATTAAACAATTTCATTAACTTAACCAATGAAATCGAGGGTTTCCACGGTTTTCAAAATTAGAGTGGTTTCCATTTTATCGCTCTCCTATATATATATATATATATATATATATATATATATATATATATATATATATATATATATATAGGGGAAGGATATTTTGCAACCCTTGCAACCCACATCTTAACCGTCGGATTCATGATCGACGGTTACAATATATATGGGGCCCAATATTTTTAATTAAAAAAAGCAGAAAAATAAAAAATAAAATAACCGTCGATCATGAATCCAACGATTAAGATTTGGGTTGCAAAATATCCTTCCACTATATATATATATATATATATATATACAGAGAGAGAGAGAGAGAGAGAGGTGAGTTAGTGTGCACCCTTTTTAATGGTGCAACCCATGCAACCCACCTATCTACCACTCATTTTATTTTCACGTTTTTTAATTAAAAAGATGAAAACAAAATGAGTGGTAGATAGGTGGGTTGCATGGGGTTGCACCATTAAAAAGGGTTGCATTAGAACTCTCTCTCTCTCTCTCTCTCTCTCTCTCTCTCTATATATATATATATATATATATATATATATGGAGAGAGAGAGAGAGAGAGGTGAGTTATTGTGCACCCTTTTTAATGGTCCAACCCACCTATCTACCACTCATTTTATTTTCACGTTTTTTAATTAAAAAGGTGAAAACAAAATGAGTGGTAGATAGGTGGGTTGCATGGGGTTGCACCATTAAAAAGGGTTGCATTAGAACATTCTCTCTCTCTCTCTCTCTCTCTCTATATATATATATATATATATATATATATAGGGGCCTAATCAAATGAGATCTAGATTGTTTGTGGTAATCGTGAGATCCAATGTGAGTCACTCATTTAATATAATTAATTTTGTTTTTAAAATAAAGTAAAAGGATAATTTGGTAAATTGATAATTTGAATTTTCTTTTTATAAAAAAAAAAACCAATTCCTTATTTGACACATTCCAAATTCCAATCACAGGCTTACCTATTCTAATTTCAATTACCCTAATCTACTATAAAGAAATAGAGGATTTTGTATGGTAATCACAATGTAACACAATTGGTATCATAGTGGTACCACATTTGGTATTACCGTCGTATCATAATGGGTATCACATTTGTATGTTAATCACAGTGTAACACAATGTTAATCACAATGTAACACAATGTTTTTTGAGTGCATCACAATAGTAATTATAGTGTAACACGATGTTAATCACAGTGTAACACAATGTTCTTTAAGTGCATCACAATAGTAATCACAGTGTAACACAATGTACTTTGAGTGCATCACATTGTTAATCACAGTGTAACACAATATATTTTGGGTATTCGTCGGAATAAAATTCATCGGAAGTCGACTGATGGAGGCTGGAAAGAGGTGAGAGGAGAGAGATTTTTTTATCAAATACCTAAAATGCCCTTTTAATTAAATTTTAGTCAAAATTACCAAACTTAATAATTTACTAATTTATCATTTAATCTGTGGCTCATATTGGATCTCACGGTTATCACAAACAATCAGGATCTCCCTTGAATAGCCCCTATATATATATATATATATATATAGGGAAAGGTTCATTTGAGAAACACTAAATATATGAGAAATAGAGAAGTGATCTTAAACCATTAATTCGGTCAAGATCGGCGGCTTTGACCGAGAATTAGGGGGATAATTGCTCTCATGGTCCACTCCCGTATTCCTCACATTGTTTATTATTCGAAGGGTGTTTTTGTAAATTATCCAAACGCATTCCTATATGAACGCAAATATGAATATCACTTTTTTTAGCCGTGTGTGTTCATATATGAATGCATGCAAAAAACAGAAGTTCATATATGAATGTTAGTAGACGTTCATATATGAATGTTAGTAGAATGTCACTATTTTTTTTGTACGTATTCATATATGAACGCATGCATTCATATATGAAGGCATGCAAAAAACAGGCGTTCATATATTAATGTCACTTTTTTTTTTTGCATGCATTCATATATGAACGCATGCATTCATATATGAAGACATGCAGTCAGTGTTTATGTAAAAATTATGAACATTCATATATGAACGCATGCATTCATATATGAAGACATGCAAAAAACAAGCGTTCATATATGAATGCCACTCTTTTTTTTTGCAATGCATTCATATATGAACGCATGCATTCATATATGAAGGCATGCAGTCAGTGTTTATTTAAAATTACGAACATTCATATATGAACGCATGCATTCATATATGACTGCATGCCTTCATATATATGAACACGCGCATTCATATTTGAACGCATGCATTCATATATGACTGCATGCCTTCATATATATGAACACGCGCGTGTTTTTGTCAAAGTTACGTAAATACCCTTATATTTTTGGAAGAGCCGTAACTTTTGACCAGTCAAAGCCGCAATTTTTGACCAGTCAAAGCCGTAACTTTTGACCAATTAAATCCAATCTTGACCATATGAATGGCTAAGATCACTTCTCTATTTCTCATATATTTACCATCTCTCAAATGAACCAAACACTATATATATATATATATATATATATATATATATATAGTGTTTGGTTCATTTGAGAGATGGTAAATATATGAGAAATAGAGAAGTGATCTTAGCCATTCATATGGTCAAGATTGGATTTAATTGGTCAAAAGTTACGGCTTTGACTGGTGGTCAAAAATTACGGCTCTTCCAAAAATATAAGGGTATTTACGTAACTTTGACAAAAACACGCGCGTGTTCATATATATGAAGGCATGCAGTCATACATTAATTCATGCGTTCATATATGAATGTTCGTAATTTTAAATAAACACTGACTGCATACGTTCATATATGAATGCATGCAAAAAAAAGAGTGACATTCATATATGAACGTCTGTTTTTTGCATTCCTTCATATATGAATGCATGCGTTCATATATGAATGTTCATAATTTTTACATAAACACTGACTGCATGCCTTCATATATGAATGCATGCGTTCATATATGAATACATGCAAAAAAAAGAGTGACATTCATATATGAACGCCTGTTTTTTGCATGCCTTCATATATGAATGCATGGTTCATATATAAATACGTACAAAAAAATAGTGACATTCTACTAACATTCATATATGAACGTCTACTAACATTCATATATGAACTTCTAATTTTTGCATGCATTCATATATGAACACACACGGCTAAAAAAAAGAAAAAAAAAGTGATATTCATATCTGAACGCATGCGTTCATATATGAATACGTTTGGATAATTTACAAAAATACCCTTCGAATAATAAAAAAATGTGAGGAACACGGGAGTGGACCATGGGAGCAATTATCCCCTAATTCTCGGTCAAAGTCGCCGATCTTGACCGAATTAATGGTTTAAGATCACTTCTCTATTTCTCATATATTTAGTGTTTCTCAAATGAACCTTTCCCTATATATATATATATATATATATATATATATATATATATATATATATTTTTTACATTTATCATATCACACGGTATTAGAATTGATTGTAAATGAAAATTTATGACATAATTATGTCGTTTCAGGGAATTTTTAAAAGACGTTCAAATATTTTGTGAAGACAGCCAGATATTGGAGGGCATAGTTAACAAGTGTTAAGGACTCCCTCCCAAAAAAAATAAAAATTTGGTAACCGTGGGTTTCCGGGCCAGCTTACACGCACCGACTAATCCCTGGACGACCACGAATGGCCTGGAGTCATCGCAGGTGAACCTCCATGGCCACAAGGTCTTTAGCAGCACCTGGATTTGAACTCTGGGTAGATGAGATAGAAGTTGGGATTTCATGGTGACAATGCGTTATCCTCCGGCAACTGACACAGACAACAATGGCATATCTGAGCATGAAGACGGAAACATGATCACCATTGTCCTCCAAGAAGACACCGGAGGTCTAGAGGTATGCAAGGATGGAGATTGGATTCCGGTGATCCCAACCGAGGGCACTTTGGTGGTCAATTTAAGCGATGTGATTCAGGTACACATCATATACTACAAAAATTAACATAATTTCTTATGTTGAGTCCTCCATAGGTATATATTTGAACCATTTCTCTTCAATATATGTTAGAACCTTCCATCTCTCCATGTTGGAACCTTACATCTCTCCTCAAAAGTTCGTATGGAGAACAATCTAACGAGGTTCCACATATTCTTACATGGTATCAAAGTCAATGTCTATAACTCTATAGACTCAACACTCTGGGGGCATGCTAGAATCCCACATTGACTAAACTTGGACCATTTTACCACTATACATGTTGGAACTCCCTTCTCTCCTGGATGACTTTTTTAGAGAGTGATCATTCTCATAACTTTATTGCGAAATTGTAAGGTCGTTGAGCAATAAGAAATTCAAAAGCGCGACACATAGGGTGGTGAGACCGAAGGGAAGAAGCCGTCATTCGTATGTATTCTTCTATAGCTTGAAAGGAGAGAAATGGGTGGAGCCAATGCCAAACTTCACTCAAGAAGTGGGAGAGAAAACCAAGTACAGAGGGTTTTATTACAAGGATTATCAGGCTTTGAGAATGAGAAACAAGACTCACCCACCATCAACACCCCAAGAAATCATCAACATTCAACACTACCAAATTTAACAAAATAAGGTTAATTGTTTGTTTTCAGTTTGGCTATATTTTAGTAATGAGCTTTCTAATAATATGAAGAATTTTCATTTTCGATGAACGGGAATATATATCGTTTAAAAATTAATATAAATTATATTGTGGCATTTTAATGTCGTAAGTTTTTGTTTTGTCATGTCCTGCATATGAAACGCACTCTAAGGAGGCAACAATCCAAATGGTCAAACCATGAAGGGACAAAACCATCAATAGAGCAACAACCTGACTTTACAATAAACCCCAAAAGGAATCACCAGGATGAGGTCTAAAAATGGGGGTAAAACTTGAATTGTGAAGAAGTTTTCACATTCTTAACATCTATCATTACTCGTAAGACTCTCTACTAGCTTTACTCTCTAACCGACCAATAGATCCCACTCCAAAGTAGAATATTGGGGTTGAGATGTAAGCAGACCTGACCTCTAGCATTTGTTCCCCTCACACTTGTGCAAGAGTATAAGCAAATAGATTTACTCTCTAACTAATGCTAAAATATCTTGTTGGGTCCAAATCTACGGGATCTGTTATTTTGTTTGCATGCAAGTAGACAGACAGAACCAGCATCATCAGATACAAATACATAGATGACAAAACGGATGATACGTTATATTAAGATATATGTAATTAAGAATCGACCCAATTTACAGGAAGTAAATAATATTAAGAGCACACTTAAATTTCAGAAACCTGTCCTACAACATGGTTAATAACAGAGTTTAGCCGACATACCATACTTATATGACAAACCAACACACACACAAGCTCTCCATGATGCAGAAAGCTCAGTATCTGTGATCATTTTCAGAAAACAAGCTGCTACCTCTAAACCTGACTTCCCTATCAGACTGCATGAAAGAAACAAGGGTGGAGATAGTTAGATGTAGATCCCGTCTCAACAAACGACTAGAATGTTTTGCATGCATGTGAGAGGGAGAGATGATGCGTACGCGATGAATTATTTCCTGAAATGCATCTGGTCCATGTTCCTGAATGTATTTCTCAGCGGCAACTAGAATGTCATCTGGTTTACTGAACACGTCTTTCTTTCTAGGGACATACCAGATGTTAATAGTCTGCTTTCCCGTGTAAAAAGGTCTAACATATTGCTCGTAAACATACGCCGCACCACTGAAGTATGGTATCACCAACCAGCACGTTACAATCAGCTTTGCATACGACCAGAATGGGATCCTGCCAATGAGTACACTACCAGTAAATACCATATTCTTATAACAAACAACAAGTTCAAAGCAGTGCCCACACCAGTAACAAAAATGAGTTAGAATACCATAAAATCTGAACGATTTCTATCAATTTTGGAAGTCAAAGACTAATCCCTTTTGACTGTTATGAAAATGAGAAGGAACCAACAAGTTTGTGAATGTTTTACGGCAACAATAGAAGGTTCATGCAGAAAACGAAGTATAGGAGAAATAAGGGAAGTGAGCATATTGTTTAGGACATGAATTCTGCCTCTGTTTTAAAAGAGAACCAAGAAAATGCATGTTAGCATAACTGCAGTGGTTCGAAATAGCACCTAAAGTAGAAAGTAAACAGTATGAATCATACAAATAATCAGAAAGAACATTAAGCTCATGGTTAATAGGTCGAAGATTTATGAGCAGATTATCTACAAAGCACTCCCCCAGTCCAAGATTAAATGAGCCATTTGGCTTTTCGGACTGAATGCCCATTTTGTTTTTCTAACTTAAATCAAAATTTACGTCTTTTCTTGCGGTTCTTTTTGTTTAACTAAAAGTTACCCTTCTTTGGTTTTGGGATCAACAATAATTCAATGAAGTTGATTTCCATAGCACCACCAGAAAACAATAAAGAGAACCCCCCCCCCCCCCCCCCCCCCCCAACAATATGATCTCAAACTCAAGTAAGGGCTATAACACACACTTAAGATTGGCTCCAAGAGAGTAATTGTAGTGTAGAATAGCATATAAAGCAAACAACATTACCATTCAATGAGCTTAACAAAGGTTAGCTCGAAGAGAGTAATCATAGAATACAAAACCCAATATGTAAGCCATTGCTGATCATCCAACGGAGATTTAGTCTCTATCGCCCTGATCGAGGCATATCTGTTATTTAAAGAGAGAAAAACATCTGATTGATTATTCACTGATTAAACCAAAAAACTAAACTAATTGATTCCAAGAGAATGATGAAAATTAAACTCACAGAGGATAAGCCAAACTAACCACTGGCCTGTAAAACCAAATACAGGAACCAAATGAGCTTCATCACAAGAATTAAGCATTTGCAAAATATATATGCTAGAGGAAAGAAATCTGGATTCAGTTAAGGATAATATAAGGTTATATGGAACTGGTAATCACCCAAAATCACAGAAGAATTAGATCCTAATTATTAGCGATGGTAAAGGTGATATAAACCCTAGGTAGCAGGTATGAAATGACAAGTAATTTGAATGAAAAAGGAGAGATAAGAAGGAAACCCACCCTGCAAGAAGGTCGAAGTTTTGAGCGATGAGTTTGAGTAAATTTCCAGCTCCAGATCCCATCTTCAATCAAGATTATCTTGATTACCAAATCGGAATACAACAAATATGAAAGGAACTACAGTGGTTTGGTTTGGTGAGTTTGAGTTGAGAGAGAAAAAGAAGAAAAAGGCTTTGCATTATTTTCCTTTTCCCCCTTTTAATTGGGAATTCATTCGGATATCAAAACCATTAATTATAATTTATTACACTCCAATTCCTTTTCCTCGTTCACGACAATTTTATATACACGACAATTTTAAATACTATATATTTTATGTATTTATGTTAGCATTAAACATTTAGGGAGTTTGGATCATTATAAATGAGAATGAGAATGCAGGAGAATGAGAATAGGAATGAGTATTGCATTGATATTGTTTGGTTAAACCAATATAATTAATAAAAAAAATGTTTTATATAATATTTTTAATACAAATTTGTGACATCCAACATGAAAATAAAAAATATTTTACATTCAACATCGACAAATGAAGGAATGCATGAGAAAAGATGACTAAACAGGAATAAACTTTTCATTCCCCCCAATTTGGTCAGGAATGAAAATTAATGGGTTTGAGGTAATGAATCCATTATATTATATCAAAACAAACAACATTTTTCATTATCATTCTCATTTCTTACCCTTCAATACCCCCAACCAAACACCCCCTTATTGTTTTTATTATCTTACATGGCATAGGATTATGCTAATCATAAAACTATAAACCATCTCAAAGATTTTTCAAAATGAAAAAATTAAGGATTTTAAATAATTTTTTGCTGTAATAGATTCTTTTAAATAAAGTAAGGGGGTGTTTGTTTTCAACTTAATAAGCTTAATCGGTAGTTAGCTTAATTGATTAAGGTATATTAAGGTGTTTGATTTTAACTTAATATTAAGAGGTTGACTTAACATATTAAGTTAGCCCATCCTAACTTATGTAACACCCTAAAAATTGGGAACAAAAATTTCCGGAATTGAAAAGGTGGTATATAAAAAAATGCCAAAGCACGAGATATTCCAAAAAGGGAAGAATACACGCCTGTTAATTACAAGTTGTAATAAATATGCATAAAGGGATAACAACTCTTTAATCTAATTTCTAACTAGAAAAGAGATTACATCAAGTTGTTATCTAAATTCCAAAACAAATGTCTTCTAAGGTTGACGTCCCAAAATGCTCCCCAAGCTCACAAATACGGTTACTAATCCTTCCTGGCGGTCGCGTCGCTAAAACATGAGATACACATCAAACCAATCAAGTGTTAGGCCAAACGAGCCTAGTGAGTTGAACAATAACATGGCATGATCATTTGAACAATTATAGACAATAAGTGTCATAAAGGAATCAATGGGGGAGACCCATCCAACCAAAGAGTTTCACATCAAACCAATCAAGTGTTAGGCTAAACGAGCCTAGTGAGTTGAACAATAACATGGCATGATCATTTGAACAATTATAGACAACAAGAGCCATAAAGGAATCAATGATGGAGTCCCATCACACCAAAGAGTTTCACCTCAAGTCAATGTACCTTGATGTTCACTCGCATGAGCAACATCCCGAAGGCCCAACACATTTGAATCAGGTCATGCATGAATAATTGAGGTATTAGATTTATGCTTTCTCCCAGTTAATTAAGAGGTGATCTTTCTGCTTCGATCAATCTCCGGGTTAAGGTTTTGTGTGGTTAATTGCTTATGGTTGGATATATGGGTTGTTGGGTTGATCGTTCGACATCATGCATGTGTTGGGGGATGTGCCATTGGGGCAAGTCTTCAGGATTAAATGGAATGTTGTGGTTCATTTGTTAGAGATGTAAGATTAGGAATTTTAGTGCCATGTTAGGTGTTAACTGTAATTTGGCAATGCAAATCTGGAATGAAATGTTTGTCGGTGTACCTACGTTTTCAGTATCACCATCTTGATTTTAGGTGTCGACTTGTTATTTTGAGGTTAATGAATCTTTAGAATGTTTGGAAATATCCTGTTGGATTATGAGAATGTTAGCCTCACGGTAGTGGAATTTAAGGAAAGATTAGATGTTGGTAATTAAGTATCGATGTGTATAAGCTTCCCTGATATGGTAAATATCTTATTGATGGAATGTTTGAGGTTGGGAGTAGATCGGGTTTGAGTGATAGTCGGATCTACTTTAACCAGTTACCCGGAGAGCGTATTGGTATGCCTCGGAAGGACGACCTTGGAGCATTAAAAATTTAGAGGATTCCTTGGAGGTTGATGTCAAACTTTGGTTTGGGTCTAGAAGTATGTTGAGTTGAGGTGAATTGGCCAGTGTGAAGTTGAGGTCACAAACTACTCTTGAGGTAGTAAGTGTCACCAAAGGTTGGGAGACAACCGTAGTTTTGTGAGTAAAGACTACTTTAGTGAGTTAAGTGTTCACTCGGACATAAGTGTAACGTGCCCAAGGGGACGGCTGTCGTGAGTATCGGCATAAGGATTATGGTAGTGGTTCTGGAATATGGATTAAGAACAATCTATCCTGCAGGCAACGTTTTGTTGAAATCTAGATTTCGGGGACGAAATCTCTTTTAAGGTTGAGAGGATTGTAACACCCGTAATTTTCAGTAAGTATAAGGGCACCTAGGCGTTTCTGTACCTTGTGCTCGGTGGGATTCATGTTGGGAAAACACTACTAAAAGTCCCAAAGAGTGTCGAGGGCCTTAGTGTCGAAAAAGATCGGATTTTCGGGCTTCGGGGAGTTTGGGCGAAAGTGACAGCGAAAGTGACATGTGTCACTCTCGCGTGTCACTCTCGCGGAGGGCCTTATGGTTGCGGTACACTCTCCGCGAGAGTGCCCGACGAAAGTGACACATGTCACAATCGCTGGGCATACTCGCCGTCGGGGTCTAGACCCCATTAAACCCATTTTCTCACTTTTTCTCATTCATTCATTCAACCCTACCATCTTCTTTCTCTTTAAACCGAACCTCATGACCACCATTGTTGATTTTGAGCTTTTAATACTCAATATCTCGGGATTTCAAGTGATACTTCTCCATCCAACAAGGTTATGGAAGCTTGAGCTCAATCTCTCCACTTTATCATCTTCATCACCAACATTCTAAGGTTTTACCAAACCCTCTACAAGACCCTCTCCATTCTCTTAAAAAGTTGTAGTGGTGACTCACTTGGGTGACCTAGAGAAGTATAGTTGATGGATTCGATCTATGGTAAAGGTAATATTCTTTTTTCTTCATATATGGAAATTAGGGTTTTGGGTATAAGTTGAGGTTTTCATGTTTAATGTTTGGGGGAATGATTCTTTATGGTTGAATGTAAGTATTTATGGTTGAAAACTTATGGATCTAGGTTTTTGGAAGATTTGACTTGTGGATTTAAGTTTCTTCAAATGAGCTCAAAGTGGGGTAAAACCTAGATTTAGCCTAAATCTAGCGAGGTGAGTTCAAGTTGATTTGTGAAAATGGTGTACATGCCAAAATGTTTATTTTAAAGTGTTTATGTTTTACATTAAATTGTTAATTGTTGATAAGTTTTGGTTATTTGGATATATTTAACTTTATAAACTTATGTAACACACATCTTTGTGATTTTTGGGCATTTTGATAAATAAATCATTTTGATATGTTTCTTTGACGATGTAATATATAAATGGAGGTCATTTTATATAATTGTCCATTTGGTGCATACGATTTTACAAACCGTTGGAAAATGCATATCATTGAACTATGAGTCATTTTGGCAACATGAAAGTTCATTTGGAAAACATTTTGTTTCAACCAATGAGAAGTTTTGGGTTAATTACCCTTTTGGTTGTGGTGTTTGCATAATTGTTAGTTAAACATATTTCGATGTCTCTACTGACTTTCATTGGGTATTTACGTAAACTGTTGGGTCGTTGGCTCGATTTTGACTAAATGGAGTCTTGAGGGCATTTGTCCGGTTTAAAAACAGTTGTGGAATTTTGGAGTATGATGGCGATTATTTCATGCCATTTGGGGGTTACATGTTTTGGGAGCTTTGGTCTTTCAATTGGAGTCATGTAATGTTAGACAGTGTTGTAATGGATCCATAGGCACGTAAGTCTATCTGTTTTGTAGGGCCTAAGATTTTGGTTACAGTTATTGACCGCTTGGGTTCACTAGCGAGTAGGCAATAGGTGGCGCGATGCTGCTGAGTTGAAACTCGTCTACACTGGATAGGCATTCGTGTCCGCAAGTCCTTGGGGTGGAACTCGACGGAGTATGGCCAGAGGCATAAACAGGCTGAGGATTGTGATGTCTGGCATGACATGGGAACTAGGTCCGGGATACATGGTGAAATCACGGGTGACCCCATTTACATGTTCTCGTCACCCAAGATGGAAACGGGTCTCCCCCGTCGTCGTCCATTAACATTTTAAATATTAACGTCATACTTTATTATCGTTGGTTGTGTGGTCGACGGTAAATGATGACCTTAATATTGGGTTCCCCCACGTATATTAAGATTTGAATGGAATACGTCATCTCCACGTTTCGGTATTTGATTTTGTTCCATTTTATGGTTGCGTGAGTTTTGGGTCTAATGTCCGTGTTCACGACGATATTTATTTATATGGGTTTTCATTTATGGTTTTTATGAGTTGTGTGTCATGTTCCACCCGTGTTGGGTATTTCGAGATATAACATTTTACCCGCGTTTTATAAAATTGGGAGTCCTCTATCTATTTTCCTTTTGAGCAAGTTTTGGGTTGAACTTAAATTTACGAAAGAACGTTTTATATTGGGATCTTCGCCTTTAAAATAGTTAGGTTTAGGTAACGATTAACTCGGTGTCTCTTTCGTTTAAAATGCATAGTTATTGGTAAATGAGCCGTTTTCATAAGTGGAACATATCATTTTGAAAGATTATGATTTTAATTGCATCTTTCCTTTTTAAACGATTAAATTATATATGTTGAAAACTCTTGATCTCATTAGGCGTTAAGCCTAACCTTTTTATTTGTCGACATGTGCATCAGGTTCTAGTTGAGGGTTTGGTTCTACCAGTGCTATGAAGATATGTGCTTAGTTTTTCACAAGTGTATGTATTTGGTGAAGTATTCCGCAGTTTGGAGATAGTGAATATTATTGGATTTTAGTAGCACCCGTCCTTGTTATAGATTGTATGTAGAGAATAATTTGTGTGTGTTGAGGTTAAACCTTAAATTGTGATTGTTTATGAACCATTTATTGATGTATTTAGAAAATTATAAATTAGTTGTTATTTCCATATTTGAGGGTGTTACACTTGGTGCATACCATCACGGTGGCACCCTAAGACTACATCCTCCTAGTGCTTACTCATGGTTCATCCAATACATACAACATTCATCGTTATACATATTCTACATTAAGTAAAATACATGTATAAGACCCCCAAATAGTTCAAATCCCAATTTAGGTCAAAACCCTAAATCATGTATATTTACAAACAATATTCACCAAACATATAACAACATATGTGTATATCTCAACTATTACCAACAAAGTAAACTCATCAAATCTCATATAATGCTTTTTGACCAAAGACCCCAATACATACTAAATATAACAATATGACCCAAACTTATCAGGTGATTAATCATGTGAAAAAAGTTGTGAAATAATATCAAGAACATATTATAAGGTGTATCTCATTTAAAATGGTTAGAAAAACTCACCATCTAGGTTTTATACAAAACCCTAGAAAACTTGGAGAAACCCTAGAAGATGAGGTAGATAGTTGTTTGAAATCTTGAGGCTTGAATCTTGAGAGAATCCTCAATGAATGCTTCCAAATCCCCCAACTACCTCACTTAATGATGTCACCCACTTAAACCCTAGAATTTAATGAGGAGAGGGAGTATAGAGAAGAAAAATCGCTCAACCCTAGCTCTCAAAACGTAACTGATTGATTTGTAAGAGGGAAAATGAAAAATAAGTCTGAAAAAGGGGTTTTGTAGTCCCAACACCCGTCGGTGACAGTGCTCGGCGACATTGCCATTGGCACTGTCGCGGGGTCATAATCGCGAGCTTCCCCCGACTCTCGGTACACATTGAACGATAGTGACTGGCGATAGTGCCATCTGTCACTACCGCGGTGTCATTCTAGCGGAAGGTCCAGGGGTTACGGTACATTCCCCGCGGCCTTAACAAGCGATTGTGCCTAAGGGCACTATCGCGAGTCAATGTCTTCCCAGCCTCCCGAGACGTGGTTTTCTCGCTAAAATTGGACATCGATCACGTATTTTAGGCCATCCTCATGAGGTTCAATAATAATGGGTTTAAGTTACGAAAATACAACATTAAAGATTCCACACTACAAATATTCGTACTAGAATTTAAATTGCATTTAGTGAGCACTTACCTGAAATTCTTGGGTGTTAAAATCCTCCCCACTTAATGAGGATTTTGTCCCCGAAATCTTATTCACTAAACATATGAGGTTTTCTTTTCTTCATGTCCTCCTCCGACTCCCACGTCCATTGGCACCCTGGTGGTGCCTCAATTGTACCTTGACCATAGTTATTTTTTTATGTCGTAATTGTTTCGTCTTTGACTCTAAGATGGCTTCCGGCTCCTCCACACATCGGTTACCGTTGTCCACTCGTATTTCCGTCAATGGAATGACGCTTTCTTCCTCGGCTAGGCACTTGCGAAGGTAGCAAACATGAAAGATAGGGTGAATCCCGTATATCTTAGGTGGCAAGTCCAACCTATATGCTTGAAGCCCAATCTTCTCCAATATCGTGAAGGGTCCAAGGAAACGGGGGCTAAGCTTCCCGCGCTTCCCGAAACGGATGATTCTCTTCCATGGTGACACCTTCAACATGACCCGCTCCCTCACTTGAAACTCAATCGGCCTTCGGTTTTTGTTCGCATAACTCTTTTGTCGATCTTGAGCCGCCTTCAATCGCTCTCGAGTGCCTTTCACCTTGTCCGTCGTCTCTTGCATGATTTCTGGCCCGAAAAATTGCTTATCTCCCGCCTCGAGCCAACACACCAGTGCTCTATATTTCCATCCATATAGTGCCTCGTAGTGTGCCATCCTGATGCTCGAATGATAGCTATTGTTGTAGACACAAGACCGGAGCATGTCCTCGAGAGTTTGGATCGTCCTCTCACTTTGACCATCAGTTTGGGGTGGTAAGTCGTGCTCAACTTGACTCTCGTACCGAGTTCTTTCTGTAAGTCGTCCCAAAACTTGGAAGTGAACTGATTATCCCAATCCGAAACTATGGATAGTGGATCACCATGACGCGATACCACTTCATCGATGTAGAGTTTAGCTAATTTATCAATTGGTAACGTCTCTTGCATTGCCAAAAAGTGTGCGCTCTTCGTGAGTCGATCCACCACCACCCAAATAGTGTCATGCCCTTTCAAAGTTCTCGGTAGTTTGGTGACGAAGTACATCGTGATATGCTCCCACTTCCATTCCGGAATGGCCAATGGTTGTAAACTTCCATAAGGCCTTTGATGTTCCGCCTTGACTTGAAGGCAAGTGACGCATCTTTCTACATAGTTGGCCACATCAAGCATCATTATCGGCCACCAATAGTGAAAATTCAAATCCCTATACATCTTTGTGCTACCAGGATGCATAGAGTACTTGGATTTGTGAGCTTCAACCAAGAGCAACTCGCGAATCCCTCCCATCTTCGGTACCCAAATTCTCCTTTGAAATAACTTGAGGCCGCGAATATCTTCCGTTAGTATCTCCTGTTGCTTCACCATGATCTAGGCTTTGAGGTTCTCTTCACAGAGTGCTTCGACTTGACTCACCTTGATGTCCTCCATTAAGCTTGATACCTGTTGGGAACTGAAGATTTGTTCAAGTATGATTACTACTGCCAGTACAATATGTGTTAATACTGCTGAGACAAGTTACTACTGCTGAGACATATTAATACTGCTTGATGAAGATTAATACTGCTAAGCAGAGTTACTGCTGGTGGTGAAGATTAGTACGCTCAGAGTGTTAATGCTGCTACAACTTAATACTGCTTATGTGATAATCAAGATACGCGCAGATCAAGGTTTGAAGATAATCATGGAAGGTTTGAAGATAACTATGGAAGAATATACTGAAGATCTTTTATGTTTTGTAATTATCTTTTATTTTCAGTATATGTATAGAATTCTTCTGAATAGTTTGATACACGAGTAATTCTAAGTTTTTGTTAGAATAGAGAATTAACCTCAAGGTTTACAACCCTAGTTCTAGAGAAGTAGAATTCGTCTTGGTGAGTCTGTTCATCAAGATTGAGGTTTTGTGTGAAAGCTTGTAACTTTAATCATTCAATAAAGTTTACAAGTTGTGATTTCTATTTTACTGTTACATTGATATTTGAATATTAAAGTGTTTTTCTGCAACTTCTTTAATATTGTTTCTGAGTTTCATTATTCTTGTTAAGAATCAGATCCTGACAAGTGGTATTAGAGCCTAGTATTCTCAGAAACCTTCATTCATCATGGACAACACAGTTGAATCAACTAGTACTCTTGTTTCAAAGGTTCCCATGCTCAAACCTAATGAGTTTGACATGCGGAAAATCAGGATCAAGCAGTACATCCTCCTTACAGACTTTTCTATGTGGGACATTGTTGAGAATGGTCCCTCTGCTGAAGGCAAAATTGGACAAGATGGAAGAAGACCACCTCCACAAACTGATGCTGAAAAGAAAGTGAGACAATTGGAGATGAAAGCGTTAATTACCCTGCTTTTCACCATTCATAATGAATATCAACATCAGTTTCACCACTGCACTGATGCTCAGATTCTCTGGAATGCTTTAGAGAAGAGATTTGCTGGCACCAAGAGCACTAAGAGGAACCAAAGGGATATTCTCAAGCAGCAATATGAGAATTTTACATCTTCAAAGAATGAGTCTATGACTCAAACTTTTGATAGATTCAGTAGGCTAATTGGTGAGTTGGCTACTGTTGGAGTTCAGATGGAACAAGATGATGTCAACCAAAAGTTCCTCAGATCTCTTGGAGATGAATGGACCATGTACACTGTCTCATTTAGACAGAATGACATGTTGGAAGAAAAGAAACTGGATGATCTGTATAATGATCTGAGAGTGTTTGAATCTGAGGTGGAAGCAAAAAAGAAGCCTACTGGATATGTTCATAATGATGCACTCCTATCAGCATCAACTGATTCTACTGCTAACCCTGAATCAGTTAATGCTGCCAGTGGAGTAAATCAAGAAAAAGGCAATGAATCTGTTTTTGAAGCCTTTCTTTCCAGCCATGGTACCTCTCCTTTAATCAATGATGACTTGGAACAGCTTCATCTTGATGATCTAAAATAGATGGATATTAAATGGCAGATGGCCATGCTTTCTATGAGGGTGGAGAAGTTCATCAAGAGGACTGGGAGGAACAACTTCTCCCAAAGAAGAGAAGATGGAGCAGGTTTTGATAAGTCAAAGGTGGAGTGCTATAAGTGTCACATGAAGGTACACTTTGTCAGGGAATGCAGAAGTGGAGTGTCTCACAACAACCACCAACAAGCTCAGACTGGAAGCTTCAACCAGAACAGAAACTCTGCTCAAGCTCTTGTTTCTCAACAAGGAATGGGGTTTGACTGGAGTGATCAAGCAGAAGAGGCCATTCAAAATCAAGCTCTCATGGCAGAGGTATCAGATCTCCCAACTGAGGTAATTTCTAATCTCTGTTCTCAAACTTGCATAGACACTGTTAAAAGGTACAGGGATCACAACCAGAGTATGAGTGATGACCTTAAGAGGTTAGAAAAGGATAGAAAAGACTATGTGAAAATTGTTGAGAGGTTTGAGAAACAAATTAAAGGGTTCTAAGCAAATGAACTTCAACACACATATGATACAAATTACTGGAAGTGGGAGAAGAATGATTTAGAAATCCAACTGACAAAGTCTAGAGAGGAGAATGAAAAGTTGAGAGGAGAGCTAGCCAAGGTTAAGCTAGATGTGGAAAAGTTTTCATATGCTTCTAAAGCCATGGATACAATTCTAAAGGTCCAAATCCATGATAATCTTAAACCAGGACTTGGGTATAATACCACACCACCACCATACAACAACAACTACATCCCTCCTAAATCAGACTTGCTAGAGACCAAGGATAGGAAGGACTTGCATAAGGGAGCCACTAAGATAGATCATTTAGATGAAGTAGTTGTTGAGGACAAGACTGAGAAAGAAGATGGTAAGAGTAAGGATAATACTGTGAGTGGTGAGATTCCCTTAGAAAATAACATTCTTACCAATGAGGGTGGTGGAAGGGATTGGGTCAAATCTGATGGTGTAGAGAAGACTGATGGAGAGTCTAAAAAGGTCCATTACAAGCAGACTACTGTTTTGAATCATGTTCCTTGCAAACAGTGTGCAGGTAATAAATCTGAGCCCCTAAAACATGATAAAAGGAGGGGAAATCAAAGAAATTGGAATAATCAGTGGGCTCAGAAACAAGGAGTTGATCTGAGTAGAATCATCAGACCAAAACCTTGTTTCATATATGGCAAAATGAACCATCTTGCCAAGCACTATTATTTTAATCCTATTAACCAAAGAATAAACTTTCAAAGATCTGTGCAAAAACTCTTTGGTTATAGGAAGGAAGAAAGGAACCATGTGGCTAAGAAATCTATTAAATCCAAAAGCCACATGAAGAAAAAGTCTGTAAAAGAGAGTGTCAAGATGTGGGTTCCCAAATGCACTAAAACTGTTAGTACTGCTACCACAAATAGTGTTGCTGATAAAGATAGTGCTGCCAGAAACAATACTGCTGCTATCAATGTTAGTGCTGCTGAGAGTATTAGTACTTCTAAAGCTAACATTGTTAGTACTTCTTCATATGTTAATACTGCTAACTCTGTTAGTGCTTCTAACAAGGTTAGTACTGCTAAACCTGTTAGTACTGCTAACTCTGTTAGTATTTCTAAATATAGTACTGCTTCTAGTATTTGTGCTTCTAAACCAATCATCTTGACAAAGTACTCCAGTAAAGAGTATTCTATTTTTAAAAATCTCATCAAAAAGGAGTGCAAGTACTTTGATGAGAAAGGGAGGCCCAAAACCACTTTGGCTTGGGTTCCCAGTCAATACTAATTGATTTATCTTATGTGCAGGGCAACCAACAGCTCAAGGGAAAGAGCATCTAGCATGTTGATAGTGGTTGCTCTAGGCACATGACAGGGAACATGGCTTGCCTCAAGAATTTCAAGAAAATTGATGGAGGGCATGTTGCCTTTGGTAATACTCCAGATGGAGGTAAGATTAGTGGTAAGGGTGATGTAACAAAAGGTAAGATGACCTTTGAAGATGTTTACTATGTTGAGCAGTGAAGGTACAACCTGTTAAGTGTATCACAAGTTTGTGACAAAAAGCATAGTATATTATTCACTGATTCAGAATGCATTATCCTTGCTCCTGGATTCAAGGTAGTTGATGAAAAGATGATACTACTAAGAACTCCCAGAAACGATAATGTCTACTGTTTGGATATGGAAAACGTTTTAACTGATTCATCCCTAAACTGTCTTGTTTCAATAGCCTCCCTGGATGAATCATCACTTTGGCACAGAAGGATGTGTCACATGAACTTTAAAACAATGAATAAACTTGTTAAAAACAACCTTGTAAGAGGTCTGCCTTCAAAAGTCTTTTCATGTGATGATCATTGTGTTGCTTGTCTCAAAGGCAAACAACACAAAACTTCTCATAAGTCCAAAGAAGTGAACACAATTTCTTCTTCTCTTCAGTTGTTGCATATGGATCTGTTTGGTCCTACAAATATTATGAGTATAGGTAAGAAATCATACTGCTTAGTTATTGTTGATGATTACTCTAGATTTACTTGGGTGTATTTTCTAAGGACTAAGGATGAGACAAGTGGACTGATCAAATCCTTTATTTTAAGAATTGAAAACCTAACAAATCAAAAGGTAAAAGTCATCAGCTCAGATAAGGGTACTGAATTTAAAAATCTTGACCTAAACACCTTTTGTGAGGAAAAAGGAATTGAGAGGCAATACAGTGTTCCTAGGACTCCACAACAAAATGGTGTTGTTGAGAGAAGGAATAGGACACTGATTGAGGATGCTAGATCTCTGTTAGCTGATTCAAAACTTCCAATTACTTTATGGGCTGAAGCAGTTAATACTGCTTGCTTTGTCCAAAACAGAGTTCTAGTAGTCAAGCCTAAGAACAAGACACCATATGAGCTTTTAAATAAAAGAAAACCATTTATTGGATTTTTCAAACCTTTTGGGTGTCCTTGTACCATTCTCAATACCAAAACTCACTTAGGAAAGTTTGATAGTAAAGCAGATGATGGTTTCTTGTTGGTTACTCATCTCAGAGTAAGGCTTACAGAGTTTTTAATTCTTCGTATAGAATAATTGAGGAAAGTGACAATGTCAAATGCAATGAGAACACACCTAATTCTATTGGTTCAGGTCCTTAGTGGTTATTTGACATTGATTCACTAACTAACTCTTTGGGTTTCAGAAGTGATGATCATGCAGGATCAGGAAGTAGAGGATCAGGGGATGAACAAGTACAAGATATTATTCCTCAGTCTGTGATCTTTCCCATACCTATAATGGATCCTGTTGAAATAGGTGAAAAGGAGACTGTTACTGAACTAATTCAGAGTGAAGAAGAAAGAAGAGATGAGGAGAATTCAGAGCATGAAGAGCCAGAAGTAGCTGATGAGATCCCCTCAGCTGACTTAAATGACTCCAATCTAGATGTGGGAATTAATGCAGAACCTCGTCATCAGACAAGAACTCCTAAGAATCATCCTCCAGAGCTGGTAATAGGAGACATCACTTCTCCTATGATGACTAGGAATCAAAGCAGACTTTAAGATTTGCAGGATCAACAACATACAGTACTCTCTTGCTTTCTATCTCAGATTGAGCCTAAGAAGGCTTATGATGCAATGAAAGATTCAAGTTGGATAGAAGCCATGCAAGAAGAGTTGCTACAGTTTAAATTGCAAGATTTTTGGGACTTGGTGGACCTTCCAAAAGGTCATAGAGCAATTGGCACCAAGTGGATTTTCAAAAATAAAAAGGATGAGAGAGGAATAGTAATAAGGAACAAAGCAAGGCTAGTGGCACAAGGGTACACTCAGGAAGAAGGCATAGACTATGAGGAAGTTTTTGCTCCAGTTGCAAGGGTAGAGGCAATTTGGCTGTTTCTAGCCTATGCTTCATATATGAAGTTCAAGGTATATCAGATGGATGTGAAGAGTGCTATTCTATATGGAACAATTGATGAAGAAGTATACGTCTGTCAACCCCCTGGATTTGAAAATCCATCATATCCTGACAGAGTATACAAACTTAAGAAATCACTTTATGGTCTACATCAAGCCCCAAGAGCTTGGTATGACACTTTGTCTACCTATCTCTTGGGAAATGGATTTGAAAGGGGAATTATTGACAAGACCCTTTTCATTAAAAGAAGTAAGAAGACACCCTACTTGTTCAGATCTATGTGGATGACATTATATTTGGATCCACAAAAGATCAGATGTGTAGAGACTTTGAAGAGTTGATGCACAAGAGCTTCAAAATGAGTTCAATGGGTGAACTCACTTTCTTCCTTGGGCTTCAAGTGAAACAGCAGAAAGATGGGATTTTTATAAGTCAATCAAAGTATGTGCAAGACATCCTGGATAAGTATGGTTTATCAGACTCAAAGCCAGCAAGCACACCAATGGAAACACACAAACAGATCACTGCTGATCTTGAGGGGGAGGATGTTGATGTCCATTTTTTATAGATCAATGATTGGATCTCTCATGTATCTCACAGCCTCAAGACCAGATATCATGTTCCCAGTGTGTGTGTGTGCCAGATTCCAAGTCAAGCCAAAGTAGTCACATCTTCAAGCTGTTAAGAGGATTTTCAGATACTTAAGAAGGCAACCTAGATTAGGTCTTTGGTATCCTTATGAATCTACTTTTGACTTGATTGCATATTCAGACAGTGACTTGGGTGGTCCTAATATGGATAGAATGTCTACTTCAAGAGGATGTCAGCTTTTGGGTGCAAGACTAGTATCTTGGCAGTGTAAGAAGCAAACCACAGTGTCCTTAAGTGAGGGGTTCAGAGCTTCCCCCTAACGAAATCCCACAATAGAAGCTGAGTACATTGCTGCTGCAAGTTGCTGCTCTCAGGTTCTATGAATTCAGAGTCAAATGCTGGACTATGATGTAACCTTTCTTCACACTCCAATCTTCATTCACAATAACAGTGCTATTAGCATTGTTAACAATCCAGTCAAGCACTCCAAAACAAAGCACATTGAAATCGGGTATCACTTTATTAGAGACTGCAATGAAAAGAAGCTCATTCAAGTTGCTAAAGTTCATACTGATAACCAGTTTGCTGATCTATTCACTAAAGCTTTTGATGTTGGTAGATTCACTTTCTTGGTCACAAGTGTGGGCATGATCAACTCTGAATGAGCTCATGTTTAAAAAGGTGTTTGTATCCCTGTTATTTGCCTATTTTTGGTGCTACTAATCATCTTTCTCAGGAAGTTTATTGCCTTGCTCAGACTAACACAAGCTTCAACAGTGTAAGTATAGTTAATGCTGCCAGTGCAGTTTTAATGGTGCCAGTGCAAAGTTACTACTGCAGGTTCATTATTACTACTGCTAGTCTGAGTTACTACTTCAGGTATGTGTTACTACTGCTCTCAGTTAATACTGCTTTAACTGAAATTAGGGTTAATACTGCTTCTTTCCCAAATTGTATAAATACCCTCTTTGTCCGCCTAAAAGCTCAAAACGACTCTTTGAATACTGTTCATCTTCTCTCTAACTCTTTTCTCTCAAGTAACCATTGTGTTTCAGTCAAGAATCCTCAATGTTGGGAAATTCAGAATTTCACAAGTACAGTTAATGCTACTAGAAGAACTTGGTTACTACTTCTGAAGTTACTACTTCTGAAGTTAATGCTGCTGAACAAGATTAGTACTGCTAAGTCAAGATTAATACTGCTAGAGGAGATTACTACTGCTAAGCAATTTTAGTACTGCTAGTAGTTAGTACTGCTGAATTTTAATACTGCTCAAAGTATTAATACTGCTGAAGACTTAGTGTTGCTTATAAGATCAAGTTTGAAGATTATGGAAAGCTGGAAGATAAAGATGGAAGATTATTTTGAAGATCTTTTATTATTTGTAATTATCTTTTATCTTCAGTATATATAGAATTAGTCAGAATAGTTTAGAGTTAACTTTAGAATTCTGAATTTTTGTTTTTATAGAGAGAATCAACCTCAAGGTTTGTAATCCTAATTCTAGAGAAGTAGAATTCGTATTGGTGAGCATGTTCATCAATATTGAGGTTGTGTGTTGAATCTTGTAACTTTATAATCATTCAATAAAGTTTGAAAGTTCTTATTTCTGATTTACTGTGTTCCATTAATTATTGAATATCAAAGTGTTATTCCGCAAACTCCTTTGATATTGTTTCTGAGTGTTTATTCTTGTTTAGAATAAAGATCCTGACAAGTGGTATCAGAGCTAGTATTCTCAGAAATCTCATTCATCATAGAAAACACAGCTGAATCAAACAGTACTCTGGTCTCAAAGGTTCCAATGCTAGACCCAATGAATTTGACATGTGGAAGATCAGAATCAAGCAATACATTCTCCTCAAAGATTACTCTATGTGGGACATCATTGAGAATGGCCCATTTGATGCAGGAAAGATTGGTGAAGATGGCAAAAGAACCCCTCCAAAGACGGATGCAGACAGAAAGACAAGGCAGACAGAGATGAAAGCCTTGAGCATACTGCTCTTGGCCATTCCAAATGAATATCGGCACCAATTCTGCAATTGTACTGATGCACAGATGCTCTGGAATGCTCTAGAGAAGAGATTCTCTGGTACCAAAAGAAATCAAAAGGCAATCTTGAAGCAACAGTATGAAAACTTCATGTCAACTAAGAATGAGTCCATGACTCAAACTTTTGACAGGTTTAACAAACTGATTGGTGAACTAGCTACTATGGGAGTACAGATTGATCAAGATGATGTAAACAGAAAGTTCTTAAGGTCCCTTGGAGATGAATGGACCATGTACACTGTTTCATTCAGACAGAATGATCAGTTGGAAGAGAAAGAACTTGATGATTTGTACAATGATCTTAGAGTATTTGAAGCTGAGGTGGAGGCAAAGAAGAAGCCTTCTGGATATATTCATAATGCTGCACTCTTATCAGCATCAATTGATTCTACTGCTAACCCTGAATCAGTTAATGCCGCTAATGGAGCAAATCAAGATAAAGGCACTGATTCTGTGTTTGAAGCCTTTCTTGCCAGTCATGGAAATTCCTCCTTAATTAATGATGATTTGGAACAACTTCATCCTGATGATCTGGAAGAGATGGATATTAAATGGCAGATGGCCATGCTGTCCATGAGGGTAAAGAGGACTGGGAGGAACAACTTCTCCCAAAGAAGAGAAGATGGAGCAGGGTTTGATAAATCAAAGGTGGAGTGCTACAAATGCCATATGAAATGACACTTTGCCAGGGAATGCAGAAGTGGAGTGTCTCACAACAACAACCACCAACAAGCACAGTCTGGAAACCTCAATCATAACAGAAACTCTGCTCAAGCCCTTGTTTCTCAACAAGGAATAGGGTTTGACTGGAGTGATCAAGCAGAAGAGGCTATCCAAAATCAAGCACTTATGGCTGAAGTATCTGATATCCCATCTGAGGTAAATTCTAATCTCTGTTCTAAAACTTGCATAGACACTGTTAAAAGGTATAGGGATCACAACCAGAAGATGAGTGATGACCTTAAGAGATTAGAAAAGGATATCAAAGATTATGTGAGAATTGTTGAGAGGTTTGAGGAACAGATTAAAGGTTTTCAAGCCAATGAACTCCAACACTCATATGAGACAAAGTACTGGAAGTGGGAGAAAAAGGATCTAGAGCTTAAATTGACCAAATCTAAAGAGGAGAGTGAGAAATTGAGAGATGAACTAACCAAGGTCAAGCTTGATGTAGAAAAGTTTTCCAATGCTTCTAAAGCAATGGACTTTTTACTACAAACTCAGATTCATGATAAGTTGAGAAGAGGAATTGGGTACAATGCCACACCTCCACCATATAACAACAATTACATCCCTCCTACTTCAGATTTGTTAGAAACCAAAGATAGAAAGGACTTGCCTGAGGGAGCCACTGAGATAGATCCCTTATATGAGGTAGTTGTTGAGGATAAGACTGACAAAGAGGTTGATAAGAGTTAGGAGAACAAGATGAGTGGTGAGATTCCTGTAGAGAATAACATTATCACCAATGAGGACTGTGGAAGGGCTTGGATCAAATCAAAGGACATAGAGAAGACAGAGGGAAAGTCTGGTAAGGTCCATTACAAACAGACCACAGTTGTGAATCCAGGTCCTTGCAAACAGTGTGCATGTAAGAAGACTGAGCCCCAAAAACATGATAAAAAGAGGGGAAATCAAAGAAACTGGAATAATCAGTGGGCACAAAACAAGGGGTTGATTTGAGTAAAATCAATAGACCAAAACCTTGTTTTATCTGTGGCAAATTGAATCATCTTGCCAAATTATGTTATTTCAATCCTATGAACCAAAGGATGAATTTTCAAAGATCCATGCAAAAACCCTTTGGTTATAGGAAGGTTGAAAAGAACCATGTGGCTAAGAAATCTGTTAAATCTAAAAGCCACATGAAGAAAAAGTCTGTTAAAGAAAGTGTCAATATGTGGGTTCCTAAAATCACTAAAACTGTTAGTACTGCTACCACAAATAGTACTGCTGACAATGATAGTGCTGCTAGAAGTAATACTACTGCTAACAATGTTAGTGCTGCTGACATTGTTAGTACTTCTTCAAAAGTTAATACGGCTAACTCTGTTAATGTTGCTAACAAGGTTAGTACTGCTAAACCTGTTAGTACTTCTAAGGTTAGTACTGCTTCTAGTGTTTGTGCTGCTAAGCCAATCATATTGACAAAGAACCCTAATAAAGAGTGCTCTAAGTTTAAAAACCTCATCATAAAGGAATGTAAATACTTTGATGAGAAAGGGAGACCCAAGACCACTTTGGCTTGGGTCCCCAATCAATACTAATTGTTTAATCTTATGTGCAGGGCAATCAACAGCTCAAGGGGAAGAGCATTTGGCATGTTGATAGTGGTTGCTCTAGGTACATGACAGGGAACATGTCATGCCTCAAGAATTTCAAGAAAATTGATGGTGGGCATGTTGCCTTTGGTAATACTCCAGATGGAGGTAAGATAAGTGGTAAGGGGGATGTAATCAAAGGTAAAATGACCTTTGAAGATGTATTCTATGTTGAGCAGTTAAGGTACAACCTGTTAAGTGTATCACAGGTTTGTGACAAACAACATAGTATATTATTTACAGATTATGAATGTATTATCCTTGCTCCTGGATTCAAGGTAGTTGATGAAAAGATGATACTACTAAGAACTCCCAGAAAGGATAATGATTATTGCTTAGATATGGAAAGTGTTTCAACTGATTCATCCCTAAACTATCTTGTTTCAAAAGCCTCTTTGGATGAATCATCACTTTGGCACAGAAGGATGTGTCACATGAATTTTAAAACAATGAATAAACTTGTTAAAAACAACCTTGTAAGAGGTTTACCTTCCAAAGTCTTTTCATGTGATGATCATTGTGTTGCCTGTCTCAAAGGCAAACAACACAAAACTTCTCATAAGACCAAAGAGTTGAACACAATCTCTAATTCTCTTCAGTTGTTGCATATGGATCTGTTTGGTCCTACAAATGTTATGAGTATCGGTAAGAAATCATACTGCCTAGTTATTATTGATGATTACTCTAGATTTACTTGGGTATATTTTCTAAGGACTAAGGATGAGACAAGTGGACTGATCAAATCATTTATTCTAAGAATTGAAAACCAAACTAATCAAAAGGTAAAAGTCATTAGGTCAGACAATGGTACTGAATTTAAAAATCATGACCTAAACACCTTTTGTGAGGAAAAAGGAATTGAGAGGCAATACAGTGCTTCTAGGACTCCACAACAAAATAGTGTTGCTGAGAGAAGGAATAGGACACTGATTGAGGCTGCTAGATCTCTGTTGGAAGATTCAAAACTTCCAATTACTTTCTGGGCTGAAGCAGTTAATACTGCTTGCTATGTCCAAAACAGAGTTTTAGTAGTCAAGCCTAAAAACAAGACACCTTATGAGCTTTTAAATAATAGAAAACCTTTTATAGGATTTTTCAAACCTTTTGGGTGTTCTTGTACCATTCTCAATACCAAAACTCACTTAGAAAAGTTTGATAGCAAAGCTGATGATGGTTTTCTTGTTGGTTACTCATCTCAGAGTAAGGCTTACAGAGTTTTTAATACTTCTAGAATAATTAAGAAAAGTGACAACGTCAAGTGCAATGAGAACACACCAAATCCTATTGGGTCTGGTCCTCAGTGGTTGTTTGACATTGATTCACTAACTAACTCCTTGGGTTTCAGTAGTGATGACAATGCAGGTTCAGGAAATGGAGGATCAGGGGATGCTCAAGTACAAGATACTATTCCTCAGTCAGTAATATTTCCCATTCCTACAATAGATCCTGTTGAGTTCTGTGAAAAAAAGACTGATGCTGAACCAATTCAGAGTGAAGAAGAAGGAAGAGATGAGGAGAATCATGTGCATGATGAGCCAGAAGCAGCTGATGAGATCCCCTCAGCTGACTTAAATGATTCCAATCTGGATGTGGGAAACAATGAAGAACCTAGTCATCAGAATAGAACTCAAAAGAATCATCCTCCAGAGCTGGTCATAGGAGACATCTCTTCTCCTATGATAACAAGGAATCAAAGCAGACTTCAAGAGCTGCAGGATCAGCAACACACAATACTCTCCTGCTTTCTATCTCAGATTGAGCCTAAGAAGGTCTTTGAAGCAATGAAAGATTCTAGTTGGATAGAAGCTATGCAAGAAGAGTTACTGCAGTTCAAGTTGCAAGAAGTTTGGGACTTGGTGGACCTTCCAAAAGGTCATAGAGCTATAGGCACCAAGTGGATTTTCAGGAACAAAAAGGATGAGAGAGGCATTGTGATAAGAAACAAAGCAAGGCTTGTGGCACAAGGGTACACTCAAGAAGAAGGCATTGACTATGAAGAAGTGTTTGCTCCAGTGGCAAGGGTAGAAGCAATTAGGCTATTTCTAGCCTATGCATCATACATGAAGTTCAAGGTATACCAAATGGATGTCAAGAGTGCCTTTCTTTATGGTACAATTGATGAAGAAGTATATGTCTGTCAACCCCCTGGATTTGCAAATCCATCAAATCCAGACAGAGTATACAAACTGAAGAAAGCACTGTATGGTCTTCATCAATCCCCAAGAGCATGGTATGATACTCTGTCTACCTATCTCTTGGAGAATGGGTTTGAAAGAGGAATAATTGACAAGACCCTCTTCATTAAAAGAAGTAAGAAGGACATCCTATTGGTTCAGATTTATGTGGATGATATCATCTTTGGATCCACAAAAGATCAAATGTGTAGAGACTTTGAAAATTTGAGGCACAAGAGCTTTAAAATGAGTTCAATGGGTGAACTTACCTTCTTCCTTGGGCTTCAAGTGAAACAAAAGAAAGATGGGATCTTCATAAGCCAATCAAAATATGTGAAAGACATCCTGGACAAATATGGTTTATCAGACTCAAAGCCATCAAGCACACCTATGGAGACTCATAAACATATTACTGCTGATCTTGAAGGGGAGGATGTTGATGCCCATCTATACAGATCAATGATTGGATCTCTCATGTATCTCACAGCCTCAAGACCAGACATCATGTTCCCAGTGTGTATGTGTGCCAGATTCTAAGTCAAGCCAAAGCAATCACATCTGCAAGCTGTTAAAAGGATTTTCAGATACTTAAGAGGGCAACCTAGATTAGTTCTTTGGTATCCTTATGAATCCAACTTTGACTTGATTGCTTATTCAGATAGTGACTTGGGTGGTACTGTCATGGACAGAAAGTCTACTTCAGGTGGATGTTAACTTTTGGGTGCAAGACTAGTGTCTTGGCAGTGTAAGAAACAAACCACGGTGTCCTTATCAACAGCAGAAGCTGAGTATATTGCTGGTGCAAGTTGCTGCTCTCAGGTTCTATGGATTCAGAATCAGATGCTGGACTATGGGGTAACCTTTCTTGACACTCCAATCTTCATTGACAATAGCAGTGCAATAAGCATTGTTAACAATCCAGTCAAGCACCCCAAAACCAATCACATTGATATCAGGTATCACTTTATTAGAGATTGTAATGAAAAGAAGCTAATTCAAGTTGCTAAGGTTTATACTGACAACCAATTTGCTGATCTATTCACTAAAGCTTTTGATGTGGGTAGATTCACTTTCTTGGTCACAAGTGTGGGCATGATCAACTCTGAATGAGCTCATGTTTTTAAAAGTGTGTTCATACTTGTTATTCGTTTATTCTTTGGTGTTCCTAACATCTTTCTCAGACAACTATTACCTTGCTCAGAGTACCTCAAGCTTCAAAAAGTTTAAGTATAGTTAATGCTGCCAGTGTAGTTTTAATATTGCCAGTGCACAGTTAATACTGCTAGTGGTTAATACTGCTCTCAGTTAATACTACTAGTTAGTTAATACTGCTAGTGGTTAATACTGCTCTCAGTTAATACTGCTAGTTAGTTAATACTGCTAGTGGTTAATACTGCTCTCAGTTAATACTGCTAGGTGTTAATATTGCTTATGTCCCGAATCATATAAATACCCTGTTTGCCCGCCCAAAAGTTCATAACGACTCTTTGATTCCTATTCATTTGCTCTCTAACCCTTTTCTCTCAAAGCACCTTGTGATTTTCAGTCCAGAATATTCAAGCTCAATGGCGTCTATGGAATTTATTGACGAGCACAATGAAATCGCGATGCTACAAAAGCCAAAGCAAGCAGCAGGATTTCATCAGATAGTGGACTTTCTGAAGTCTAGCCATATCGCCTATGCTCTAACAGTGCCTCCATCAATCTATATCGAGCACCAACAACAATTTTGGGCTAATGCCACCATTGTTACTGAGAATGGTGTGCAAGTGATCAAGACAAGGGTGTGTGGCAAACCCTTGACAGTTACTGAAGAGGTAATTCACATCAGTCAACGTCTAGACGATGCCTCTGGTATCTCATCTATCTCTAATGATAAACTGTTTTCCACTCTTACAAGAATGGGGTATGGAGGCCCATTGGGTGTTTTCAAGTTCTCAAAAGCTAAATTTTCACCCCAATGGCGTTTCTTTGTCCATACCCTTATGCATTGTATTTCCAAAAAGACTACTGGATGGAGTGAGTTCAGTAGCACCATTGCTTATGCTTTGGTGTGCTTGGCCACTGCCAGAAAGTACAATTTTTCTAAAATGATTTTTAATGACCTTGTGTCAAACTTGGGAAACAAAAAGACTTTTTATATGTACCCAAGATTTGTCCAGGCAGTTATAACCAATGAACTGATGGATATGCCTCACTTTGATGAGGTATATGTACCCAAAATCCCCAAAGGTAAGGTCTTTTCAAATATGAAGAGATCTCCATTGGACTCGGAAGGATTTGACACCCCATTGTTCTCTACAATGATGGTGGTGTCCCACAATGAAGAAGGTATGGCAGCAGGGTCAAGGCCCTCATTAGACCATCCCACTGCTAGCCAATCCCAACCTTCACCCTCCATATCAATCCCTCAGTCCCTACTTCAAAAGCCAAATTCTCCAATCACCCAAACCTACATAAGGAAAAAGGTAAAGAAGGCTCCTTCCCTTCTTGTACCATCACCCGCTGAGCCTTTAAGCCCTCTAATGGAGAATTCTCCATTAGAGAATATCTACAGGGAAACCACAGGGGTGTCTCCCAACCCCAAGGAGGTGCTCACTGAGGAGATGTTTGAGCATATGGGTGCTAAGGTTGCCACTACTCCTGCTAGCACAGAGGAGGTCAGTGGTAACATAAATAAGACCTTCCCCATGGCAACTTTGGGTGAGCAATCATCCAAAGGTCCCTGGTGACAAGAACCCAAGGGGGTGGAGAGTGCTTCTGTTAGGCAGAAGGCTCCCACTACAAAAAGATCCCATGATCCTTCAAAAGAGGGTAATACTTCTAGAGAAGGTGAGGATAGATATAACTATCAAGAATTGATGGATGCTATGGGTAACATAAACATGGATGTCATCAAGCAAGAGAAAGATATTGAAGAGATGAAAATGGTGATTCTGTCTCAACAAGTACAAATCACCAAACTAAAGAAAATGGTGACAAGATTGGTACAGAAAAAGAGGAGAAGGCAGTTTGTGTTAAAGAAGAGGAATGGTGATCAAGATGCTTCCAACAAGGGGGGGAATCAAGAGAATGAAACAGATAAGAAATGCAAATCTGAGATGGGATTTGATGTTGAGGGGGAGAAAGAAGCAGAAATAGAGAAAGAAACAGAATTTTTTCAAGCAGTAGAAATTGTTAATGCTGCTGAGGTAAAAGAAGCAGCAGTAACAGGGCTTTCTGTAGAGGAATTGGAAATTGCAGACGCATTGGTCAAAGCCAAGAATGACACTCCTAAGGCTTCTCAAAAGGCCAAGGGAGTGGTCATAAATGAAAGAGGCCTTCAAAAGAAGAGAAAAGAAAGAAGTGAGACAGGTTTGAAGGATATAAAAGGAAAAGGAAAGATGGTTGAACCTGATCAACCTTCAAAGAAGAAGAGTCAGATTGAGTTAGATGAAGAAGTGGCAAAAGAGCTTCAAGCTGAGATGGAAAAAGAGGAACTGCTACAATCTGAGAAGGATAGAGAGCTTGCACTGAATATGGCCAGAAAACTAAATGAAGAGTATCAGAAAAGCATGAAACAGCAGCTCAGGCCAAGAAAGTACCAGTCAAAAGAATGCCACTCAAAAAGCAGAAAAGACAACCTTCTAAGACCTTTTTGGCCAATCAGGAAAGGAGAAAAATGATAAATTTCCTGAAAGGTTCAATTGGGGTCAAAGGAGAGATGTTCAATAATATGGCATACAGTCAAGTTGAGGAGCTTTATAGAAAGGAAATGGCTAAGCTTCAAGGGGACTCCTCACAAAGGGAAGAGGCTGAAAGAAGGATGAAGGAGAGACATGATCTCAACATTCAACAACCATTCCCTGAGGAAGTCACACCTACAAAAGAAAATAAGGAAGAGCCAGAGAATGTGGGTATAGAAGCTAAATCTGCAAAGAGGGTGAAGACCATAGCTTCAAAGAAACTTTTCAAGAAACAAAGGGTTGAAGAAGTTGAAAAAGAGGCAGAACCTTTAGTTACACCTTCAGCAGAATCTGTGCAGAACCCAGAACAGTCCAATAAGCAATCTAATGTGCATCTTGAGCTTTATATGGCTATAACAGATGATGAACCAGTTCAAGCTGATCCCATTTCTATGAAAGCACCAGAAGTCATCTTTTGGGATATTCTGGAAGATCAAAGAAAGAAATACTTCAGGCTTAAGAGAGTGGGAGATATATATGAAGTGTACTCTACTTGGGGTAGACTCATCAGAAGCTGTTCAAGATCAGATTTAGAAGAGATATTTAAAGTTGGATTGAGTCTCTATGAAAAGGAGCTGACAGGAGAAGGAATGAGCTTAATCAGATTAGCCATGGAGTACTTGTGCATGATGTTTGATCCTAGTAAAGTTAAACATGTGATCAGAGATTAGCATCTACAGAATAAATTCCAAAGAATAGAACACTGGATGATATTTGAAAGGTGTGGAGTCTATGTCATCACTGTAGACAAAGCTTATCATTAGTACTACTTGGTTGATAAAAATCTATGATCACAGCAAGGGTAAACTGCAAGCAATGTTGAATGCCAAGCTTACATGTGCAAAGGAATCAGAAATGGCCAGAATTGTGGTTAGAAGAACAATCAATCAAAGTCTGGGTCTGGATCCGAATTTGGGCAACTAAGCTGCAGTGTTGAAAGCATCTTGAAGATAATCATTGAAGAACTTGACTTCTCTTCCTAAAAGTCAAGTTAGGGGGAGATTGTTGGGAAATTCAGAATTTCACAAGTACAGTTAATGCTACTAGAAGAACTTGGTTACTACTTCTGAAGTTACTACTTCTGAAGTTAATGCTGCTGAACAAGATTAGTACTGCTAAGTCAAGATTAATACTGCTAGAGGAGATTACTACTGCTAAGCAATTTTAGTACTGCTAGTAGTTAGTACTGCTGAATGTTAATACTGCTCAAAGTATTAATACTGCTGAAGACTTAGTTTTGCTTATAAGATCAAGTTTGAAGATTATGGAAAGCTGGAAGATAAAGATGGAAGATTATTTTGAAGATCTTTTATTATTTGTAATTATCTTTTATCTTCAGTATATATAGAATTAGTCAGAATAGTTTAGAGTTAACTTTAGAATTCTGAATTTTTGTTTTTATAGAGAGAATCAACCTCAAGGTTTGTAATCCTAATTCTAGAGAAGTAGAATTCGTATTGGTGAGCCTGTTTATCAATATTGAGGTTGTGTGTTGAATCTTGTAACTTTATAATCATTCAATAAAGTTTGCAAGTTCTTATTTCTGATTTACTGTGTTCCATTAATTATTGAATATCAAAGTGTTATTCCACAAACTCCTTTGATATTGTTTCTGAGTGTTTATTCTTGTTTAGAATTAAGATCCTGACACTCAAGACCGATGGCATCCATGGCGTTTATAGATGAACACAATGAGATCGCAATGCTTCAAAAGCCTAAGCAGGCTACTGGATTCCATCAAATTGTGGATTTTCTCAAGTCCAGTCATATCGCTCATGCTCTTACAGTGTCACCACCAATCTACATCAAGCACCAGAAGCAATTTTGGGCCAATGCTACCGCTGTTACTGAAAACGGTATGCATATTATCAAGACAAGGGTGTGTGACAAACCCTTGATAGTCTCTGAAGAGGTCATTCGCATCAGTCTACGTCTAGACGATGCCTCTGGTATTACCTCTATCCCTAATGAGGATTTGTTTTCAAGTCTTACAAGGATGGGGTATGAAGGCCAACTGGGTGTTTTCAAATTTTACAAAGCTAATTTTTCTCCCCAATGGCGTTTCTTTGTTCATACCCTTATGCACTGTATTTCTCGAAAAACTACTGGATGAAGTCAGTTCAGTAGTACCATTGCTTATGCTTTGGTCTGCTTGTCCACTGCCAGAAAGTATAATTTCTCAAAAATGATTTTCAATGACCTTGTGTCAAACTTGGATAATAAAAAGAGTTTCTATATGTATCCAAGATTTGTCCAGGCAGTTATCACCTCTGAATTGACGGATATACCTCACTTTAATGAGGTATATGTACCTAAAATCCCTAAGGGCAAGGTCTTTTCAAATATGAAAAGATCTGCCAAGGACTCGGAAGGAGTTGACACCCCATTGTTCTCTATAATGATGGTGGTGTCCCACAACCAAGAAGGTATGGCATCAGGGTCAAGGCCCTCACTAGACCATCCCACTGAAAGCCAAACCCAACCTTCAACCACTATATCACTACCTCAGTCCCTTGTTCATAAGCCAACTCCAGTTATATCCAAAACTTATGCAAAGAGAAAGGTACACAAGGATCCTTCCCTTGTTGTATCTCCTATAAACCCAGAACCTCAAAGCCCTCTAATGGAGCATTCTCCATTAGAGAATATCCATATGGAAACCACTGGGGTGTCTCCCAACCCCAAGAAGGTGCTCACTGAGGAGATGCATGAGCATGTGGGTGAGAAGGCTGCCACTACTTCTGCTAGCACAGAGGAGGCCAGTGGTAACATCACTAAGACCTTCCCCATGGCAACTTTGGGTGAGCAATCATCCAAAGGTCCCAGGTGCGAAGAAACCAAGGGGGTGGAGGGTGCTTCTGCTAGGCAGAAGACCTCTACTACTAAACATTCCAATGATCTTTCAAAAGGGGTAATACGCCTAGAGAAGGTGAGGATAGATATGACTACCATGAATTGATTTCTACCATGTCCAAAATGGAAACTGAACTGGATGCTCAAAAGAAGGTTGTTAATGAACTCAAGTAAGTCATCATTAACCAACACGAAGAGATCAGCAGCTTAAAGAGGTTGGTTAAGAAGGTGGTTCAAAGAAAGAAAAAGCAAAGATTTGAGCTCAGAAGAAGGAACCCAATGGATGATGCTCCCAAAAAGGGGGAGTCAGAAGTCAATATAGAGAATGCTCAGAAAAAGGGGGAGAAACGTGGAGGTGAGGGGGAGTTTGCTGAAACAGAAACAGGGTTTGTGTCAGAAAAAGCAGTAGAAACAGTTAAAGCTGCTGAAACAAGAAAAGCAGCAGAAACAGTTAATGCTGCTGAAATAAATGAAGCAGCAGAAATTGTTCAAGAGGTATTAACTGACCTCATTAGCATAAATTTGGAAGAAATTGAGATAGCTGAAGCACTAATCAAGGCTAAACATGATACTCCTAAGGTCACTTCAAAGGCCAAAGGAGTTGTCATCAAAGACAATGCTGAGGTTATCAAGAAAGCTTGTGCTGATAAGGTAGCAAGCAAGGACAAAGGCAAAACCAAGATAGTGGAATCTGACCAACCACTTAAAAAGCAAAAGTTGATTGAGTCAGATAAAGCTTTGGCTAAGAAAATTCAGGCAGAACTTGAACATACAGAAACAGTTCAAGTGGAGAAAGATAGGGAGATGGAAAGAGGTCTAGCTGCAGAGCTTAATGAAGTATATCAAAAGAGTTTGGCAACAGAGATAGCACAGAAGAAATCTGCAACTCCAAAGAAGCATGTGATGATCAAACTGGGTGCAAAAAAGAGGCAACCTTCAAAGACCTACCTTGGCACTCAAGAGAGAAAGAAGATGATCACTTTCCTTAAAGGTCTTGTGGGAGTCAAAAAGGAGATGTTCTCAAAGATGTCATTTGATCAAATCAATGGTTTGTATGATGCAGAAATGACCAAGTTACAAGGGAATGACAAAGCAAGAGTTGAAGTGGAAAAGAGGATGAAAGAAAGTCATGACCTTCTAATACAAAAACCCTTTCTTGATGATCAAGAAACACCAATGAAGGAAGCTACTCTAGGTGAAAGTTTGAGGACTCTGAAAAGAACAAAAATGATGGCAAGAAGAAAATCAGCTAAGAAACCTAGAGTGGATGAGGAAGAAGCTGAGAAAGAACAAAAGGTAGCTGAAGAAGAAGGGGTACCTAAGTCTGATGAAAAGAAAGCTCAATCTCAAGAAGAACCATCCAGTATTTATGATGTAAATATGTACATGGTGGTGATGGAGAAAGTGCCTGAGCCTATAACAGCTGAACCAGTTGGTGTCAAGCCTCCTGAGATTATTCACTGGGATACCATGGAAGTAGATGGAAAGGAGTATATCAGGCTGAAGAGGAAAGATGAAAAATTTGAAGTGTATCCTACTTGGGCCAAGATTGTAAGAGTATGCTCCAGATCTGATTTAGAGGAAATTTTTGAGGTGGGGATGAAAATATATGCTGATAAGATGAAAACTCCAGGGATACCAGTTATAAAACTTGTGATGGAATATATGTGCATGTTGTTCAAGCCAGAGGAAGTTCAGCATGTCATCAGAAATGTGTTCAAAACCATCAACAACTAGACTCTGTATGAAACAAGTGGAGTATATGCATTAGCTATGGATACAAGTCACTTTGAATACTTTTTAGTGGATTAAAGTTTACAATCATAGCAGGTTAAAGTTGCATGCTATGTTAAAGAAAAAGCTTGGTTGTGCACCAGATTATGCAATGGCAAGATACTTGATTCAGAGAACCATTAATCAAAGTTTGGGGCTGAATCCTGATACAAGAGTATGATTATTGGAGTTTTGGGAGCATCTGAAGAACTTGACTTCTCTTCTCTAAAAGTCAAGTTAGGGGGAGATTGTTGGGAACTGAAGATTTGTTCAAGTATGATTACTACTGCCAGTACAACATGTGTTAATACTGCTGAGACAAGTTACTACTATTGAGCCATATTAATACTGCTTGATGAAGATTAATACTGCTAAGCAGAGTTACTGCTGCTGGTGAAGATTAGTACTGCTCAGAGTGTTAATGCTGCTACAACTTAATACTGCTTATGTGATAATCAAGATACGCGCAGAGCAAGGTTTGAAGATAATCATGGAAGGTTTGAAGATAACTATGGAAGAATATACTGAAGATCTTTTATGTTTTGTAATTATCTTTTATTTTCAGTATATGTATAGAATTCTTCTGAATAGTTTGATACACGGGTAATTCTAAGTTTTTGTTATAATAGAGAATTAACCTCAAGGTTTACAACCCTAGTTCTAGAGAAGTAGAATTTGTCTTGGTGAGTCTGTTCATCAAGATTGAGGTTTTGTGTGAAAGCTTGTAACTTTAATCATTCAATAAAGTTTACAAGTTGTAATTTCTATTTTACTGTTACATTGATATTTGAATATTAAAGTGTTTTTCCGCAACTTCTTTAATATTGTTTCTGAGTTTCATTATTCTTGTTAAGAATCAGATCCTGACAATACCACATCGATCCTAGAAAGAGTTAATTTGATTTCGCTCCCATGACTCTTCCGGCTCAAAGCATCCGCTACTACGTTGGCCTTACCGGGGTGATAAAGCAACTCACAATCATAATCCTTCAAAAGTTCCATCCATCTCCTTTGCCTCATGTTGAGGTCCTTTTGGTCGAATATGTGCTTCAAGCTCTTGTGGTCGGTGAATAGTGTACACTTTGTCCCGTAGAGATAATGTCGCCATAGCTTTAAGGCAAATACTACCGCCGCTAGCTCCAAGTCATGTGTAGGGTAATTCTTCTCGTGCTCTTTGAGTTGTCACGATGTATACGCTATCACCTTTCCCCTTTGCATCAACACACACCCAAGGCCCAATTTGAAGGCGTCGCTATAAACTACAAAGTCGTCGAATCCTTCAAGTAAGGATAGAATTGGCGCCTCGCACAATTTCCTTTGAAGAGTCTGAAAGGCTTTCTCTTGCACTTCGGTCCATAAGAACTTGACGTTCTTCCTTGTCAACGATGTGAGCGGAGAAGCGATCTTTGAGAAATCTTGAATGAATCGCCGGTAGTAACCGGCCAAACCCAAAAAGCTTCTTATCTCCGTTGGACTCGTCGGTGGCTCCCAATTCATCATCGCTGCAATCTTCGCCGGATCTACCTTCACCCCATCCATAGATACCACGTGCCCCAAGAATTGAACTTCTTGTAGCCAAAACTTGCATTTTGAGAACTTTGTGAACAACTTCTCTTTCCGAAGAATCTCCAACACTTCTTGCAAATGTTGACGATGTTCGACTTCGTCCCGTGAGTAGATCAGGATATCGTCAATGAAGACTATGACAGATTTGTCCAAGAGAGGTTGACACACGCAGTTTATTAAATCCATGAATACGACCGGAACATTAGTCAACCCGAAAGGCATGACTAAAAACTCATAATGACCGTACCTCGTCTGAAACGCCATCTTCGGAATGTCGCTTTTCTTCACCCGCACTTGATGGTAACTAGACCGCAATTTTATCTTGGAAAAACATCCCGCTCCTTGCAACTGATCGAAGAGGTCGTCGATTCGAGGGAGCGGGTGCTTGCTCTTCATGGTGACCTTGTTGAGTTCGCGGTAGTCGATACACATCCGCATGGACCCGTCCTTCTTTTTCATGAATAAAATTGGAGCTTCCCATGGCGACGAGCTCGGTCGTATGAATCTCTTCTTGAGAAGTTCTTGTAGTTGCATCATCATCTCTTGCATCTTTGTCGGGGCTAGGCGATAATGTAACACCCTCAAATTTGGTAAGAGCAACAAATTTAAAATTTCGATATAACATCAAGTGAGGAACAAGATTTCCTACTACAAATCAAAACTCAAATACCTCAAGGTAAAATTCTATAATTAACCTCAACAATTATAAACTCCATTTACATACAAGGACTAAACCGGAGTTGGGTGTTACTTAACCCAATTACAAATTGCTCTTCCCAATACAAAAGCAGAAGACTTCTCCAAGCTATACACTCCTCGACCACACAACTAGATTTCCTCTCTTCATAGTGTTACTAGAACTATTCCCAACCAAAACATGTTGCACATGTCGACAAATAAAAATGTTAGGCTAACGCCTAGTGAGTTCAAGAGTTTTACACGAATGAACATATTTATAAAAGGAATAAACTCCACTTAAAATCATAACCTTTCAAAAGATTTACTTTAAACCCGAAAACGACTCTTTCCCAATATCATGCATTTTCCAAGATTAACACCTCATTACAAAACATTATTTATAAAATGATGCAACCCAAAACTCACTCAAAACGAGAGCGGAGATTGACTCCCAATTTAAGAAATGTGGATAAAACGTTGTATCCAAAAACACACAAGCACGGGTGGGGTAAAACACTCAACCCATAAATCATAGTTAATAACTCACCAATACGATACGTCTCTGAAAAACATGGACACTAGGCCCAATACTCACGCAACCATAAAATGGAAGGAAACCAAATACCAAGACATGGAAATGACGTATTTCATTCAAACCTTAATATACGCGGGAGAATCCCAATATTAAAGTCATCATTTACCGTCGACCACATAAATCCAACGATAGTAAGATATGGTGTTAACATTTAAAATACTAATGGTCGACGATGGGGGAGACCCGTATACGTTGAGGGTGTAGGAACACACAAGTAGGTCCCCCATACGTCGTTACTCGCATGACACCTCAACGTTTCCATCTTGGGAGACGAGAACACGTGAATGGGTCACCCGTGATGTTATTAGATTTCACCACATATCCCGGCTCTAGTTCCCATGCCATAACAGACATCACAATCCTCAAACCGTTTATGCCTCTAGTGCTTACTCCGTCGAGTTACACCTCAAGGTCTTACAGACATGGGTGCCTATCCAATCTAGACGAGTTACACCTCAAAGGCTTGCGCCCTCTATTGCCTACTCGCTAGTGACCCAAACGGTTAACGGTTATAACCAAATATCTCATGCCCTCCAAAACAGACAGACTTACATGCCTATGGATCCAATGCAACACCGTCTAACATTACATAACACCAATTGAATGACCAAAGCACTCAAAACATGTAACTCTTAAATGACACGTAATAGACACCATCATACTCAAAACTCCACAACGGGCTATTAAACTAGACAAATGTCCTCAAGACTCATCTTAGTCAAAACCGAGCCAAAGGCTCAACAATTTACTTAAATCTCCAATGAAAGCCAGGGTAAATATCAAAACACGTTTGACCAACGATTATACAAACACAACGACTAAAGGTATGATTAACTCAGAACTCATCATTGGTTGAGGCAGACCATTTTCCAAATCAACTCATATCCTTATATTTCCAAAATACCTCATAACTCAATAATATGCATTTTTGTTGCGGTATTTCGTGTTTACACATTTTTAAAATGCAAATAAATAGATTTCGACGCAAGTATACACCTCAATCTACTACCGTTTTTAACAAGTAATAATTAAGTACCGAATACCGATCCCACAGGGAAGCTTGGAAAAGTTCTTCTTGAAAGTCGGGTCTGTAAAAGCGAGTCTCAGATGGCGAATTCGAAAACAATATTTTGATTGGGCGGTTTTTAGTAACAACTACTGAGAAATTATTTTTAAAAGGAAGCTCAGGGTATAAAGATCCGTTGGGACGAATTTAATAATTAAATAAAAGACGAGATCGCATTCCATCGTTATCTCGGAGTCGATATTTTATCTAACTTAAAGAAGCCGTCATACAACGAACCAGTTGTCAGTTGATCAGTTGTAATCTGATATACAATATAACTCTGATTTAAATAACTTTGAACAATCATGCGACATGATACACCTTTTATTATCTTATTGGTCTCGGTCCCAACTTTACTTTATACCCCGAACTGAGACGGTTAGCCCGTCATCATTTTAAATCCTAATTTCAAAGATTGTAAAAGCAATTAAAAAAAATGAGAATTACGTCAACCTTTCACTATTAATTTTAAAAGTAATCTTTAACCAATTACACACGTAACAAAAATCTTTAGTTGAATGAGAAAAGTTAACTTACTTGAGAATAATTACGATATTAAACTACAAACACTACAATTATAGGGTTTTAATAACTAAACGACCTTAAAATAATGCTAGAATTACAAAATTACAATTTACCAACTAATTTATCACTAGTTAAGGAAAGTATTGTTTTAAATGCTAGAGTCCTTGGTATTTGTCAACACAACTAATGTAGTATGCGGGATGGTTTTTAGACTTTTGGAGACACGGAACAATTTTAATACTACAACAAACCGTGAACCAAACAAGGTTGGGAATCCGAAATGATTGATCGGACTTCCGGTTTGTAATAGAACTAAAATTGTAGTGAAAACCAAATAAAAACCAAGAATCAATCGGTCCGTAAGAAATGAATGGAAGTTACGGAAAAATAACGAGAGGAGAAAATCTGTAACGAAAATGTAACTTGCATTAATTGTAACCAAAAGAGGAAGTTTGAAATGTGAGCTAGAGCCAATGGAGCCTATGATGAACTCACGGCTCACTAGGTTCAAACCTCCCAAGACTATGCTATTATATTACAACTCATGGCACCAAATGCTATCTATATGGATGGAGGATAAGCTTACTAGCAACCAAAACTAAGGGAATGAGACATATTAAGTTACTAGCTAATGCCTCTATTTATAGGCCAAATAATTAGAAAAGGCCACGGGCTTTTCAAAAAGACATGGGCTCTTCACACAAATCGGCCCACACAAGTATATAATTAATACACACAATTTTAGCCCAAAATTGCCATCAAGAATGCAACTATTTTTGGCCCACATATGTATTTGTCGAGACCCGAAAATTCAACCCTTCTCCTTCCAAAAATCGGTCCACAAAAAGATTGAAGTCCACGTTTACAAGCTCATAAAATCCTCACGTCGGTTATGTTGGACTCCAATCGGCCACATCCCGTACCTAAAATATGTAAGCATAAATATATAAGACTTTTGGCGCACTTTCCGCATAAGAACGGATTTATTAGGCCAAAGATAACTAACATAAAGTTAAGCTATAATACCATAAAAACAATTAAAAAGACGCAATGGGAAAGGAAAAATAGCTCAAAATTATAAAAAGATGACTAAAAATAGGGTAAATAAATTTACCCTATAATTTTCCAAATTGTTTATAAGCTCAAATACACAAAAGTAACATTTACATCAAATAAACTCTATTTATACATGTCAAATCATCAAGGAAACATATCAACATGATTTATGTACCAAAATGTTCAAAAATCCCAAATGTGGGGGCTTTTACAAGATTTTTATAGCCAAACACCTCAAATGATCAAAGTCCACCAAATAACTTAACAAGTAATAATTTCATGGTAAATACGTAAATACTTTAAAATGAACATTTTGGCATGTACAACGTTTTCACAAATCAATTTGAACTCACCTCGGTAAATTTAGGCTAAATCTAGATTTTACCCAACTTGAGCTTTCTTGAAGAAATCCTAATCCACAAGCAAAATCCTTCCAAAACCTAGATCCATAGATTTCCAACCATAAGTATACATATTCAACCGTATAAAATCGTTCCCGAAACATTTAACATGAAGATCTCATCTATCTCAAAACCCTAATTTCCATAGATGAAAAAAAGAGAAGGTTACCTTACCCACAACTTGAATCCATCAACAATGCACTTCTAGATTGCCAAAATGAGCCATAAACTCCCAACTTCGAAACGATGAAATGGGTTAGGTGGAAACCCTAGAAAATTGATGGAGATGATGAAGAAGGTGAAGATATCATAGCTCTAGCTTCCAACCATGTTAGATTTAGGAGAAACACTTGGTTTATAAAAGGAAAAGCTCCAAAATATGTTAGGGTTTTTGAGAAGATGAGAGGGGTCGGTTTTGGGAGAGAATAAGGAGTAGAAACGAGAAATGGGGAAAATGGTTGAAAATCGTGACTTTTATCCACTGGCACCTTCCGACGATTACGCCAACGATAGTGCTAGAAATGGGGAAAATGGTTGAAAATCGTGCTTTTATCCACTGACACCTTCTGGCGATAGTGCCAAGCGATAGTGCCAGTGGCACTATCGTTGGCGCAATAGCCTAGATTGTACCGCGGCCCAAAATGGCTCGGCGATAGTGCTATTAGCACTATCGCTGGCACAATCGCAGGTGGCCCAAACCCTGAAAATTTGACTTTTTGTATGTCCCTGATTCAAGTTTCTCAATTACAATTAATCAAAACAAACAAGATTATCACAATTACCTGTTTAATTCAAATTCAAATTCAAAGTGTTTACAACTTTCTCTCTCTAGATTATTCTTTCTCTCTCTACAATTCTCTCTGAAAATCAATCTCAAATTTTAGTTATCTATCTATTAAACAGCAAATCAAAGACATTTATACCTACAACTAAAAACAAAGAAACTAAAAACAAATACAATTGACTTTGACTTTTATTAACACAAGACTTTGACTTTTCATGAGAGTTTGACATTCCAGCTTTGACTTCTTAAACTTTGACCTTTAGTCTTTATGATCTTGGATCCAAGATCATCTTTAAAAAGATTTAGTAGTTCAGTCTTCACTTAAGCTCAAAAAGTACAATCTCCTTCTTTTCAACAAGTTTTCTTCCCAAGTCCGTCTCTGAGCAAAATTAACAATCTCCCCAAAATATGATAGAAACGATCTTCAATAATCTCTTCAGAATTATCACAGAAACTCTTTCAGACTTCAGAAAGAAATTATCTTCAGATTTAGCTCGACTTGCTTCAACAAATAATCTTCAAAGAAAATTTCAGTAAAATCAGCACAACTTCAAAATTTCTTTGACTTTGCTTGAACAAACTTTCAAACTTTGAAATTTGTCTTCTTTAAATATTTAACTTTTGGTCTTCAAACAATTCTCTAACTTTGGAATTTCTGACACAGACATTTCTTTAAATCATCTCCCCCTTTTTGATGAAACGAGCATCGATATCATCAAAACTTTCTCAAGAAATGTCTTTTATAATCCGAACTGACCACTGATCTTTCAAGAGCCTCTGAGTCTTTTCAAATCTAGACAAAATATTCGTGTAACACCTGAATCAACAAATGAATCAATTAATATGCCTGTCAGTATCACTAAGTCATTGTGTGTAACGAATACACATAGGAAAGGAGCTTTTTGATGTTCACTCCCCCAGGGCTTCCATCCAATCATCGAAACACCACAAAGGCAATTTCTATGAATGTTATGACAAGAAAACAAATTCCTTGTGTGTTCGTGCAATTGATTGAAAGAATTAAGCATATGATGATTGCTTTTATAAAGGCTCAACATTGTGTAAACCACTGAGACAACAGTAGATAAACACAGACTCAATGTGGATGATTGAAGTGCGAAGGTGGAGGCAGACTTCCTTCTTTTTCAATATCCATATTTTCCAAATGAAAACCAGATAGAATATATGATGCGTCCCCAGAAAAATATGAAACATTTTTTTTTTGAGAAGAAAATGATTAGCTGGTGGAGTTTTAGCAAGAGTTGGCATGGGCTAGTTGCCTGTTTCAATAACGTTCACCAAAGAATTGTGAAATATTAGTAATGTGGTTGCCCGACTCAGAAAGTAGTTGGTGCAGAGTTTGATATTCTTTTACTCTGATCTCACACCCTCTTTCTTTTAATCATTAAACTCACATCTAACCCAACTCTCTTTTCCATTTTACCTCTTCACACAACCCACACTCATTTCTTTTCGACTCCTTACACTCAATCACTAAGGATTAACTTCTTGGATAGGAAACACTGGTTAACGTGAATCCATAGAAGTTCATTTAAGTCCTAGCACAAAGAACCCGTATTGTCCTATAAAGCATATGTTGCTCATAATGGTTTATCTTGAAAATTTAAGACATGGAAAACATGGGTCAGATATGTGTATGCTCATAGATGTAATCATGACAATTTGAGCATTTGAAACAATGAAGTATTTTTCAAACAAGTAAATTGAATGAATAGAAATGAATGCAAGAGACTTGTTTGAAAATCTGACATTGTATGAAAATGATCAGAAATGATATGATTTAACAATCAAGGCTTATGGTCAATAATAATGGATATGTGTCTATACTAACCAAGATATAGACAAGTCTTGAAATAAACGTTTCGAAATGAAATTACGCTTAAAATTCTTTAATGTACAAGCGGGGTGTCTTACCATCGAAAAATATGTTTCAAATTTGAGACATAGTAAGAACATTTTGAACAAAAAGTCAAACTGGTGTGTGTGAATACTTGAAAGTATAAAGAAAAGACAATACACAAGTATTTATCTTTGGAAACACACGGTTTGTAAACATGTAAGCATAAGTAAATTTTGAAAAACATTTAAAATCACACTTCCAATTCATGAAATCTGTTTAAGAATCGGGAAGTGGTTTGAACATTTAAGAACATGTTTTTCTATGAATGAAAGTTGTCCTTCTTTCAACCATAGATGAGATTAAGATAAGAAATTTAATCTTTCTATGCAGTCTTAAATCTCATGAAGTCATGCTTAAGTCATAAAGATATGATCTTGTAAGCTTCTCTCATCCTGCACAAGTCTCAAAGTCATGTCAAAGCAACTTTATTCACAAATTTATTGAAAAATTAAAAGACATAAAGCAGTAAAATATTGAAAGTACGAGTTCTGATCTGAAGTAATCATAAATCATAATTCTTTACTCCTTTTGTGTACTCATAGACTCCCCCTAAAAATATGCATCACAAAAATTTAGCAGTTAAGAAATGCATAAAATTCTAGAAACTCCCCCTCAAAATAATGTTGATCATCTTATAAGCTTGTCTCACTCTCCCTGAGATCATGAACAACATGTTAAAGTGCATATATCCTTTCAGAAATAATTATAAAGAAATGATGAAAAATTACAATAAAATAAACTTTAATAGGTAATTACTGATTAGATCTTGAGATTTAGCATACCAAGCTTAGACACAAGAAAATTAAATCTTTTTTCATCTAAAGCTTTGATAAACAAATCTGCATGTTGATAATCAGTCTTTACAAAGTAAAGTTCTATTGTACCTTTTTCTACATTATATTTAATAAAATGATACCTGACATCAATGTGCTTTGTTTTAGTATGTTGCACAGGATTAGCTGATATTGCGATAGCACTCTTCGAGTCACAATAGATCGGTATTTTGTCAAACTTGAATCCATATTCTCGAAGCTGTGTCCTCATCCACAAGACCTGAGAGCAGCAACTGGCAACAGCTACATACTCTGCTTCTGCAGTCGAAGTGGAAACACAAAGTTGTTTCTTTGACGCCCAGCTAACGAGTTTGTCTCCAAGGAATTGAATATGACCTGACGTGCTCTTCCTGTCCAACATACATCCAGCATGATCTGCGTCTGAATAAGCAGTCAGTTCAAACCCTGTATTCTTAGGATACCACAGATCAAGATCTGCAGTCCCCTTCAGATATCTAAATATCCGTTTGACAGCAGCCAAATGAGATTCTTTAGGTTCAGCCTGATATGTAGCACACAAGCATGTTGAAAACATTATATATGGCCTACTTGAAGTAAGATACATTATAGAACCTATCATGCCTCTATAAGTCCTAACATCAACAGTTTTTCCCGAAGGATCAGTGCTAATCTTAGTACCTGGTGCCATTGGAGTTCCAATTGGTTTTCAATTTTCCATTTTGATCCAAAGAATATCAAAAATGTACTTAGATTGATTAATGAAAATCCCCGTTGAAAACTGTTTGACTTGTAATCCGAGAAAGAAATTCATCTCTCCCATCATACTCATATGAAAACGTGACACCATAAGGCTTGAAAAATTCTTACAGTATTTAGGATTAGTTGAGCCAAATATAATATCATCGACATATATTTGAATAAGAATGATATCGGCTTTTTCCTTTTTGATAAAGAAAGTGGTATCAACTTTACCTTTCGAAAAACCTGACTTGACTAAGAATTTTGATAATACCTCATACCAGGCTCGAGGCGCTTGTTTTAACCCATAATGTGCTTTATCCAAGATGTAGACATGATCTGATTTATCTGGATTCACAAAGCCTTCTGGTTGCGAAACGTAGACTTCCTCCTTAAGTATGCCATTCAGAAAGGCATTCTTCACATCCATTTGATAGATAGTGAAGTTCTTGTGAGCTGCATAGGCTAGAAACATGCTGATTGCCTCTATACGTGCTACTGGAGCATAAGTCTCGTCGTAATCGATGCCTTCCTCTTGCTTATATCCCTTGGAAACAAGTCTTGCTTTGTTCCTTATAACAATACCATCTTCGTCCTTTTTATTCTTGAACATCCATTTAGTGCCGATAACGGTTTTTTCCTTCTGGTTTTGGCACTAGTCTCTAGACTTTCAGGGCTTCGAACTGGTTTAACTCTTCTTGCATAGCAGACACCCAATCCGAATCAGCTAGAGCCTCTGATACACGAGTGGGCTCTATCTTGCTGAGGAAAGAGTCATGCAGACATTGATTCAAAGTTGCTGACCTAGTTTGCACCGGTTTGTCTAGATCTCCAATGATTTGGTGAAGAGGATGCTCTTTGGTCCAACGATGTTCATGAGGGAGTGGATTAGATGAAGATTGATCATGATTATCATCTAAGAAACCACTATCAACTTCTTCATTTTCTACATCATGAGGGAGGGATTCAGTTGAAATAATTGGTGCAGAAGCTTCAGTAGGTACAGCTTGTTCAGTCTGTTGATATGTCCTTACAGCACATCCTACTGACTCAGCAACTTCTGGATCATCATTAGTTGATACAACTTCAACTATAGGAGTAGGCATTTGAACTGGAATATCTTGCTGAATCGGGGAATTTGATTCAGTAGAAACAACTGAAGTGGTTGGATGAGTAGTCGTTGAATCTTCCATCCTGTCAACCACAACAGGTTTATGCACATTAGACCAAGATATTCATCATAAAACAGTTCAAATATAATATCTAAATCAGATAAATGATTAGTAGACATTGATGCTTCATGTGATTTGTTCTTTTCAGGTACAGGTTCTAAACTAATTTGCCCAAAAGCTAACACTCCAGTTATCACGGGTTCTGAACTGACTTATTTAGAAGCCATATCCTCATCGAATGTAACGTTTACGCTCTCGACAACAGTCTTCGACTTCTTCAAATATACTCGATATGCAGCAGATGTAGAAGAATATCCAATGAAGATGCCCTCATCTGCCTTAGCACTGAACTTGTTGAGATTCTCTCTGTCGTTGAGCACAAAATACTTACAACCAAAAATATGAAAATATTTGATGATTGGTGTTCGGTTGTTAATCAAAGCAATAAGAGTCTTTTGAAATCTGTGGTGTATCATGGAACGGTTTTGAGTGTAGCACGCAGTCGAAACAGCTTCTGCCCATTGAAATAGAGGTAAGTCTGATTGGCTGAGCATAGTGCGAGCAGCCTCGACTAGCGTTCGATTTTGCCTTTCAACTACTCCATTCTGTTCAGGCGTACGAGCAGCAGAGTATTGATGTGATATCCCAACCGATTCGAGATATTCTTCAACAGTTCTGTTTTTGAACTCTGTGCCATTATCAGTTCTGAGAAGCTTAACTGGTTTCTGTAGATTCACCTGGATCGTCTTTAGAAATGTAATGAGTACTTCAGGCGTCTCATATTTTGATCGTAAAAATTTGACCCACGTGTATCGCGAATAATCGTCCACGATAACTAGAACATATTTCTTTCCGCCTAAGCTCTGCGTTCGCATCGGACCACAAAGATCCATATGCAACAATTCTAATGGAGAACTGGTACTAGGTTCAGGCTTCGGTTTATGTGGAGCTCTCTTCATCTTCCCTTTTTCACACGCTGCACACAAGTGTTCCTTTTCATATCTCAGTTCAGGAAGTCCATTTACCAATCTACCTTTGACCAATTTGTTGATATAACAAAAATTCAGGTGTGATAGCCGTTGGTGCCAAAGCCAACTTTGCTGCATCGAAGCTTTTGTCAGTAAGCAAACCTGATTGTCAGTCTGGACCTTTGAAAGATTGATGGTGTAGAGGTTTGACTTGCGAGTGCCAACTAAGAGTTCTTTGCCATCTTCAGTACGCACCGCACAACTCTTAGCTTTGAAATTAACCTCTAAGTCTTTGTCACAGAACTAGCCAATACTGAATAGGTTGTGCCCTAATCCTTCAACATAGCTCACCTTCTTAATCGTTACTTTGTCATGCACCACATTACCATAGCCCAGAATAGGTGAAAATTGATCATTGTCGAATCTTACATTTCCACTTAATTTCTCTGTATAATTAGACAATAAAACTTTCTGCCCGGTCATATGCTTGGAACAACCGCTATCCAAGTACCACATATACCGGGTCAGCAAGAGAAATAAGGTAACAATAGATTTTAGGTACCCATTTAAAAACGAGTCCTAACAGATTAGCTCTGATACCAATTGTATGTCCCTGATTCAAGTTTCTCAATTACAATTAATCAAAACAAACAAGATTATCACAATTACCTATTTGATTCAAATTCAAATTCAAAGTGTTTACAACTTTCTCTCTCTAGATGATTCTTTCTCTCTCTACAATTCTCTCTGAAAATCAATCTCAAATTTTAGTTATCTATCTATTAAACAGCAAATCAAAGACATTTATACCTACAACTAAAAACAAAGAAACTAAAAACAAATACAATTGACTTTGACTTTTATTAACACAAGACTTTGACTTTTCATGAGAGTTTCACATTCCAGCTTTGACTTCTTAAACTTTGACCTTTAGTCTTCATGATCTTGTATCCAACATATTTCTGCTCTAACACTTTTTCCTCTCTCAATTAGCTTGGCGTCCAAAGCAACTAATATACCAACAATAATGCTTAATCGTAGCTTAAATGGGGAAGGAAAGATAATCAAACATATCGAAATTCAGGGTGTTACAATCCTCCCAACCTTAAAAGAGATTTCGTCCTCGAAATCTAGTTCTCATGCATAACACTTGAATACAATGCTCAACACTTATTAGTCCCTCTCGGTTCCCAACTGAAGCTCGTTTTGTTTCTTACCTTAGTTAGCCTTGTCAAGGAAATATCCCGAATAACTTTGCCATGGAATTTTACTTTTCACACAACACTCAACTATGTGAGGGACTTGAGTTTATCCAGACATACCACATACCTCGGGGCACAAGCCCGACCATTGACCTGTCGTCTACTCCATCCAAAAGTGTAACATTCTAGCGATATAAGCCTCAAATAACATCTCTTCCACCAATCCAACCATTTATTTCTCCAAGGATGTGGTTGTGTCTCTAACAAATTTTAAATCTTAGACGACCTCTGATAGGAAATTGCTAGGTTGATTTCATGCTGACTCTTACCTCCAAAGTCCACCTCGATGCATCACCCACATACAAGAGTGAACATCGTCCCTTGCCGAAGCAAATCCTAACCATAGAACTTCGGTCGCCTCCTAACCTTAGGCGACACGCACTACCTTCAGGGTAGTTCATGACTTCAACTTCTTATCAACTAGTCCAATCCAACTTCACATAATTCCTGAACCCGTGTTCCAATGACCTACATCAACCCAAAGAATTCCCAAACTTACCACATCGAGAAAATCATACGAATCAATACTTAATTACCAACACTTAACTCCCTTTAAGTTCCACCACCGTGGAACTAATATTTCTCTTAATCCAACGGGGATACTTCCAACCATTCCAAAGATCACTAACCACAAATGAACAAGTCGGCTTATGCCAAACTGATTCCCAAAGAGGTTTAAAGTTGACACCTAACATGGAAATGAAAACTCCAAACATACGACCTTACGGACAAACCATCAAGTCCTCAATATTCCCGTGTACCTATAGAGATGGTACACCACCGACACATAACATGGTGCCGCACTGATGACCTACCAGTAGAATTCTGACCATGCCAAAACAACCGCACACGGTTTTTAGCCCGAAATTTTACCCAAAGGGAAAGATTATCACTTACATAATTGGGAGAATTCATAACTCAAACATCTCAAATATTCATGCGTGTATCGATTCATAACTGAAACCCCAAAATTCAAAACCGACCACAGGTCGGATCATCCGACGCTTCAATTCTCAAGGACTCCTCTGGTCCCGAATTACAACTCCTTTCACGATAGGGTTTTAAATCTATAGCCCTAACGAGTTCAAGGTTTTTAACTATTATGCCAACTTAAAATTTTAAAAACCTTCAAATGCAAAAGTTCCATAACATATAATCGTATGTGTAAAAATCTACTATCGTTTACTCGGTTGGTGTGCAAAGTGATCACCAATGCCACACATATAAAACTATTTCAAAATTCATTTGATCAATACTCACGTTAATAATGACAATAACAGAAGATGCAGAACAAAATTTTCAAATGGATTACCATGGTCCTAGCATGCGTCAACTTACACTATGTATGTGAAAATAATTTTCTGTACGAAAACATATGTAACAAATGTTTCTACAACTCCCAAAAGGGACCTTCACAATTTCAATTCAAAATTCCTTTCATTTAAACCACAAAACGTCGTGGAATAAAATTCCCAACAAGGCCCATGTACATCAGTTTATTCCAAAAACTTAGTAAAACGATAGGTGTGTGAATTTGGTCAAACGCAAATAAATTCTAAATCGAGTTCAAATCTTGGGCTGCGTAAATAAAACACACATGCCCAAAATAGTAGCTACAATGACATGTATATCGATAACTCATTTAATGCATTGCGGAAAATTTATGACAATAAAATCAATAACAAAATGTTCAAAGCAAAAGTTCAATACGAGACAACATAAATCTTTCGCATGATTACTCACACCACAGTATAAATTAATTCAAACACTAAATAGCATACAACGAATGACACTTGTATGAAACCCACAAGAGAAATCACATGATATTGAAACTTCCCAAAATAAAATATGGTACCAACAAAACTCTCAAGACGTCCATTACGGTTGCAAAAATACCAGTGCAAAACTCGCATGAGACAAAAATATTAAACGAAAATTCATAAGTTAACGCACACAATAATGCAAGTATGGTTCGAATTTTTATTTACGCGACGCAGAATGTCGTAAAATAAAACGCCATAAAACCCAACTGAATTTTCATAAAACTAATTAACGCTAAAATCAAGCGGTGTCAACATTTTCGTTTCCCAACATAAAACATAAGGCGGCAAAACGTCTAAAAATGTTAAAGTTCTAAGAGTTCCCCTTTTTTTACTGCTATGTGAAATAAAGTGACACTTTTCAACGAAATTTGCATAGGAAACGACGACGAATAAACTCGTAAATTTACACGAGGCAAAATTAAAACTTACGCATTTCAAAGTTCACCTACCCGACGAGAAAATGTCGTAAAACAATACTCCATAAAATTCAACACAACTCAAGAGCATGGGAATATCTTTTCCTTTAAAACCTTAACATACGTGGAGGAGATCCAATTTCAAGGTTAAAATTTCATAGTTACTTGCCCAATACCCCAAATAACATTAAAACACATATATTACAATATCCGAAAATAGCGTTAGACACGAAATGGGGATGAAGAGATTTTCAATAAAACAATTTCATGCATGCTTAAACTCACAGTTTAAAATCTGATGCGTGCTAAATTCTTTACTAAGACCTCGTACATAACTCACTTTATACTTTGAAAACATGAGAAACAATTGATGCAAACTTATTTTAGAAATAAATTGTGTGCATGGATTTGGTCCGCACTCGACATCTTAGGACCACGCTTCTCAATTTTCCTAGCCACACTATCGACATCCAGATGCTCAATCATCTTAAGGCAACAATCAAATGTTTCGTCTGATCACCTTACAATTTCTCCTCGAAAAAGGTCAATTCAATAAGCCTATGGTTCTACTTCAACCAATTGTCCCGACCCAAAATGGTCGACTTAATAGATTCCTCATTCTTAACCGTCACTACAAGTTACCGCACTATAAACATCAACTTCTTGAAGCCCCTACTCCTCGGAAATTCATTAACTACCCCATCGATCCTCACATAAGGGCGGTTCAAGCACACACATGTAACATGTAAGTTCACCACGACACTGGCCAGGTGCAATTATGAAAGTACCATACATGATTATCCTTGCTACCCTCGTCATGATTCCCGATTCTAGCGGCTCGATCAACTCTAAAATATCATATCTTAAGGTACCTAATGGTGCAATTACTCTCTCATACACTTATAAAAACCATAGTTCGAGTATAGGCATCTAAAATCAATACCTAATTCTCTTAAACTTAAGCTCTGATACCAACTTGTAAAACCCTCAAATTTGGTAAGAGCAACTAATTTAAAATTTCGATATAACATCAAGTGAGGAACAAAACTTCCAACTACAAATCAAAACTCAAATACCTCAAGGTAAAATTCTATAATTAACCTCAACAATTATAAACTCCATTTACATATAAGGACTAAACCGGAGTCGGGTGTTACTTAAACCAATTACAAATTTCTCTTCCCAATACAAAAACAGAAGACTTCTCCAAGTTATACACTCCTCGACCACACAACTAGATTTCCTCTCTTCATAGTGTTACTAGAACTATTCCCAACCGAAACATGTTGCACATGTCGACAAATAAAAATGTTAGGCTAACGCCTAGTGAGTTCAAGAGTTTTACACGAATGAACATATTTATAAAATGAATAAACTCCACTTAAAATCATAACCTTTCAAAAGATTTACTTTAAAACCGGAGAAGACTCTTTTCCAATATCATGCATTTTTCAAGATGAACACCTCATTACAAAACATTCTTTATAAAATGTTGCAACCCAAAAATACTCGAAACGAGAGTGGAGATTGACTCCCAATTTAAGAAATGTGGATAAAACGTTGTATCCCAAAACACACAAGCACGGGTGGGGTAAAACACTCAACCCATAAATCACAGTTAATAACTCACCAATACGATATGTCACCGAAAAACATGGACACTAGGCCCAATACTCATGCAACCATAAAATGGAAGGAAACCAAATACCAAGACATGGGATTGACGTATTTCATTGAAACCTTAATATATGCGGGAGAAACCCAATATTAAAGTCATCATTTACCGTCGACCACACAAATCCAACGAAAGAAAGATACGACGTTAACATTTAAAATACTAATGGTCGACGACGGGGGAGACCCGTATATGTTGAGGGTGGAGGAACACATAAGTAGGCCGCCCATACGACGTTACTCGCATGACACCTCAACGTTTCCATCTTGGGTGACGAGAACACGTGAATGGGGTCACCCGTGATGTTATTGGATTTCACCACATATCCCGGCTCTAGTTCCTATGCCATAACAAACATCACAATCCTCAAACCGTTTATGCCTCTAGTGCTTACTCCGTCGAGTTACACCACAAGGTTTTACAGACATGGGTGCCTATCCAATCTAGATGAGTTACCCCAAAGGCTTGCGCCCTCTATTGCCTACTCGCTAGCGACCCAAACGGTTAATAGTTATAACCAAATATCTCATGCCCTCCAAAACAGATAGACTTGCGTGCCTATGGATCCAATACAACACCGTCTAACATTACATGACACCAATTAAATGACCAAAGCACTCAAAACATGTAACTCTCAAATGACACGTAATAGACGCCATCATACTCAAAACTCCACAACGGGCTACTAAACCGGATAAATGTCCTCAAGACTCATCTTAGTCAAAACCGAGCCAAAGGCTCAACAATTTACTTAAATCTCCAATGAAAGCCAGGGTAAATATCAAAACACGTTTGACCAAGGATTATGCAAACACAACGACCAAAGGTATGATTAACTCAAAACTCATCATTGGTTGAGGCAGACCATTTTCCAAATCAACTCATTTTCTTATATTACCAAAAATGCCTCATAACTCAATAATATGCATTTTCCAAATGGTTTATAAGCTCAAATACACAAAAATAACATTTACATCAAATGAACTCCATTTATATATGTCAAATCATCAAGGAAACATATCAACATGGTTTATTTACCAAAATGTTCAAAAATCTCAAATGTGGGGGCTTTTACAAGATTTTTATAGCCAAACACCTCAAATGATCAAAATCCATCAAATAACTCAACAGGTAATAATTTCATGGTAAACACGTAAATACTTTAAAATGTACATTTTGACATGTACAACGTTTTCACAAATCAACTTGAACTCACCTCGCTAGATTTAAGCTAAATCTAGATTTTTCCCTGACTTGAGCTTTCTTGAAGAAATCCGAATCCACAAGCAAAATCCTTCCAAAACCTAGATCCATAGATTTCCAATCATAAGTATACATATTCAACCGTATGAAATCGTTCCCCAAACATTTAACATGAAGATGTCATCTTATCTCAAAACCCTAATTTCCATAGATGAAGAAAAGAAAAGGTTACCTTACCCACAACTTGAATCCATCAGCAATGCACTTCTAGATCGCCAAAATGAGCCATAAACTCCCAACTTCGAAATGATGAAATGGGTTCGGTGGAAACCCTAGAAAATTGATGGAGATGATGAAGAAGGTGAAGATATCATATCTCTAGCTTCCAACCATGTTAGATTTAGGAGAAATAATTGGTTTATAAAAGGAAAAGCTCCAAAATATGCTAGGGTTTATGAGAGGATGAGAGGGGTCGATTTTGGGAGAGAAGGAGTAGAAATGAGAAATGGGGAAAATGGTTGAAAATCGCGACTTTTAACCCACTGACACCTTTCGGCGATAGTGCTAAGTGATTGTGCCAGTGACACTATCGCTGGCACAATCGCCTAGATTGTACCGCAACCCAAAATGGCTCAGAGATAGTGCCAATGGCACTATCGCTGGCACAATCGCCCAGGTGCCTCAAACCCTGGAAATTTGACTTTTTCCGCTCTCAATTAGCTTGGCGTCCAAAGCAACTAATATACCAACAATAATGCTTAATCGTAGCTTAAATGGGGAAGGCCAGATAACCAAACGTATCGAAATTCAGGGTGTTATAGATAAGGATCACGAGCAATCGGAGCGGCACCCGGAGTGAGGTCGATATGGAACTCCACTTGATGTTCTAGTGGTAATCCGGGTATGTCCTGCAGGAAGAAGTCCGGGTAGTCGCTTACCACATACACATCTTCTACCTTCTTCTTCTCGAGTTTCGCGTCGATTACGTAGGCCAAGTATGAAGTACACCCCTTGGCTAGACTCTTTCGTGCTTTGATTGACGAGATGATCGTGTTGGTCTTTTGATTCTTCTCCTCGTAGATTATCACTTCTCCGCCCTTCAATAAGGGTACTCTAATCATCTTCTTGGAACAAAATATACCGACTTTGTGTTTAGCTAACCAATCCATTCCTACAATTACATCAAACCCCCCGATATCCGCCAGTAACAAATCTAGCACAAAGGGTTCCCCATCTAAGTCTAAGGTGCACCCAACATAGCATTACCGAACTATCATATGCTTCCCATTGGCTACCTCTACCACTAGAGCATCAGTTAACAAGCTAATAGAAGTAGATAATTTCTTGCAGAAAGATGTAGACACAAAGGAACCGTTCGCACAAGAATCAAACAAAACGCGGATAGGTAGAGAGTTCACTAGAAACGTACCCGACACAACATTCGTCGTTGCTCTCGCTTCATCCGTCGTCATCTGGAAGGCCCGACTTGGCTCCTTCGGTGGGATCTCTTTCTTTGGTATGACTCCCCTCGAAACCCCTTGATATCCCCTCTCTAGCTTGGGACAATCCCTCTTGATGTGCCCCGACTCCCGGCATTCATAACAAACTACCCGGGAGGGGCAATCCCTACTCATGTGATCCTTTCGTCCACACTTGAAGCACTCAGTCGGGTTCGAGAAAGGTTTCGGATTACAAAGCCCAAAATTCTTACTCTTACACTTGAGGCACCACCTTGCCTCCCGTAGTGGATCCATGTTCCTCCCCCCGTTGAAAGGTTTGGATGTTCCTATTTCCGCTTCTTCCCTTGTTGTTTCTTTTCTTCTCTCTCTTGAAGGATATCGTTCTCCACCAATTGGGATTCCTCAATGAACTCTTGCAAAGTATTCACCCGGGCATTCCTAACACTCGTCTTCATTTTCGCCGGTAAACCTCTCTAATACGCCTTTATTTTCGACCTCTCGTTGGTCACCAAATGTTCCAGCAAACTGAGCTTCTCCATGAATTGTTTTGAATAATCGGCGATCGACAGACTACCCTTCTTCAGGTTTCGAAACTTCTCCCTGATCTTGTCAAGATCTCTTTCATTGCAGTACTTTTCCATTATCTTCTTTTTGAAGGTTGGCCAAGCGAGCTTGGCTAAAACCTCCGGAGTGAGCACCGCTCGGGTGATATTCCACCAACTCAGTGCCTCCCCTCTAAGAAGTTGGGACGCAAATTTGACTCTTTGAGATTCACCACATTCACTTGAATCGAAAGTCATCTCTACCTCTTGTATCCAATTCATACATGCCACTGGATTGGTTGTTCAGGAAAATCTTGGAGGTCGGCTACATAGGAAGAATTTGTAGGAGCAACCCCCTTCTTTCTTCTTCTCCACTTTTGTTGCTTGCTCTTCTGTCCCAATTGCATTGTTGGTACGACCCGATCCAATCACTGCATTGTCTCCTACCGCTTCGTGCCTCCGATTGCTTGTATCCCGGTCTTCTAGCATCTTCATGAACTTTTCATCCCGCTTGTCCATCGCAGAGTTCATCATCTGCATAATACTAGCCAACAGAACCGATTGGGGACCCACTTCTTGGATGACCGGGTTCTCAGTCTCTACATTTACTTGGCACTGTCGCGGGGTCATAATCGCGAGCTTCCCCCCGACTCTCGGTACACATTGAGCAATAGTGACTAGCGATAGTGCCATCTGTCACTATCGCGGTGTCATTCTCGCGGAAGGTCCAGGGGTTACGATACATCCCCCGCGACCTTGACAAGTTATTGTGCCCAAGGGCACTATCACGAGTCAATGTCGCCCCAACCTCCCGAGACGTTGTTTTCTCGCTAAACTTGGACACCGATCACGTATTTTAGGTCATCATCATGAGGTTCAATAATAATAGGTTTAAGTTATGAAAATACAACATTAAAGATTCCATACTACAAATATTCGTACTAGAATTTAAATTGCAGTTAGTGAGCACTTACCTGAAATTCTCGGGTGTTACAACTTAATGCATTAAGTTAGAAATTTTCCAAAATTACCCTTGTCCTACAATTTAATCACACGTCTAATAAAAAGTATCTTTTTTATTGAAATTATAAAAAATAAATAGTTTACTTACCAATATGTATAAATTAAAAAAAAATGTAATCAAACAATAATATATTATTGTTTTAAATATATTTAAGTTATTAACTATTGTGTTATGAACTCGTTGATTTCATATTTATTTAGGTCATTTTAAATATTTATCAAACAGTTTATTTTCATTCAACACTATGTAGATATAAGGTTGAAATGGTAATTTTTGTTTTCAGACTATTTATTCAGTATAAAAATCAAACAACGACTTATCTTAATTAATCCAGATAGATTAATGGTTAAAAACAATTTAATAGCTTCAGAACTTAATGGATACAAAATCAAACAACTCCAAAGTAAGAGAGAGTTTAATTTTTCTAAATTTGAAGAACTTTCCAAAAATAATGATTGAATAAAATTATTTTTATTATATTCCACCAAAAAAGAACCTTGAAATATAATGCTTGGAAAAGAAAAATAATATTTTATTAAATGTATGAATATTTAATTAATATAATTATTGATGTTAATTTCCATTATATGAAATCTATTCGAGTTAAATACAACTTTATTAAAAGTTTTGAATTTAATTCTCCATTTTAGATAACTTTTGAAAAATCTGGTAGAAATGTTCTAAGAACATGTAGCTAGTATGTCAATTCCAAGCGTATACAACAGTTGTGACCACTGAGTTTATCATGGCTGATTTTTATAGTCACAATTTATCAGGATTAGTTTGGGCATTGTTAATACACCCTTCCTGAAAAACATGTAGCTAATATGAAGTGTAAACTACAATAATAGGGTTGGGGAGGGCGAGGGTGGAACAAGAGGACTAGTTAATAGATAGTTTACCAAAATCTTAGGTGAAATATTATTATATGGAACAAGAGGACTAGTTAATAGATAGTTTACCGACGACCTTTAATGATCCATCGGTAATCCGTCGGTAAGTTTAATAATTTAATAAATATTTATTTTTTCTGTGATCATGTATGTATATATATATATATATATATGTGTGTGTGTATATATATATATATATATGTGTGCGTATGTATGTTTGTGTGTATGTGATCATGTATGTATATACACAAGTACGTATGTGATCATGAATGTATGTACACCATGTATATATAAAGTATGTATGTACATCATGTATATGTATAGTATGTATGTACATCATGTATATGTATAGTACGTATGTGATCATGTATGTATATACAAGTACGTATGTGATCATGTATAGTATGTATGTTAAAGCCCAACTGTGTATGTTAAAGCCCAATTGGATATGTTAAAGCCCAACTGGGAACGTTAAAGCCCCACTGAATCCATTAAAGCCCAACAAGATCTGTTAAAGCCCAACTGGTAACGTTAAAGCCCAACTAAATCCATTAAAGCCCAACTGGATCTGTTAAAGCCCAACTGGTAATGTTAAAGCCCAACTGGGTACGTTAAAGCCTAACTGGATCCATTAAAAACAACTAGATATATTAAAGCCCAACCGGGTCCATTAAAGCCTAACTGTGTACGTTAAAGCCCAATTGGATACGTTAAAGCCCAGCTGGGAACGTTAAAGCCCCACTGAATCCATTAAAGCCCAACTGGATCTGTTAAAGCCCAACTGGTAACGTTAAAGCCCAACTAAATCCATTAAAGCCCAAATGGATCTGTTAAAACCCAACTGGTAACGTTAAAGCCCAACTAAATCCATTAAAGCCCAACTAGGTACGTTAAAGCCTAACTAGATCCATTAAAAGCAACTGGATATATTAAAGCCCAACCGGGTCTATTAAAGCCCAACTGGATTCATTAAAGCCCAACTGTGTACGTTAAAGCCCAATTGGATACGTTAACGCCCAGTTAGGAACGTTAAAGCCCCACTGAATCCATTAAAGCCCAACTGGTAACGTTAAAGCCCAACCGGGTCCATTAAAGCCCAATTGGATTCATTAAAGCCCAACTGTGTACGTTAAAGCCCAATTGGATACGTTAAAACCCATCTGGGAACGTTAAAGCCCCACTAAATCCATTGAAGCCCAACTGGATCTGTTAAAGCCCAACCGGTAACGTTAAAGCCCAACTAAATCCATTAAAGTCCAACTGGGTACGTTAAAGCCCAACCAGATTCATTTAAAGCCCAACTGGGTACGTTAAAGCCTAACTGATCACATATTGTCCATGATCTAACCGGATTCGTTTAAAGCCCAGTTACTTCAGGGGTATTTTAGTCAATTTAAATACAATTTGATAAATTAATTAATAATTTTTAATATAATTTGATAAATTAATTAATTAATAATTTATTTATTAATTTTAATTTTAATTAATATATTAATTAATAATTTATTTAATAATTATAATTTTAATTTAAAAGATTTTATTTAATAAAAAACAATTATCCGTCGGTAATCACCGACAGTCGATAATTACCGACGGACTTTCCGTCGAAAATCCGTCGGTGAATTTCCGAAATAATACGTGGACTAACTCAGTCTCTCCCTCTCAATCTCTCGATTCACCTCTCTCCCTCTAAATCCGTACGATCTCTCGACTCTCTCCCTCACAATCTCTCGATTCAACGGCGACGACCTCACCACCACCGGCGACACCCTCACCTCCACAGCTGCCGGCGATTTCCCTCTCGTCTCTCTCGACCTCCATCTCTCTCTCGACTCTCTCCCTCAAAATCTCTCGATTCACCGGCGACGACCTCACCACCACCGACGACGACATTACCTCCACAGCCGCCGGCGATTTCCCTCTCGTCTCTCTCAACCTCCATCTCTCTCTCGGCGACCTCTCACTCTCCACAGTGCCTTCTCTCTCGGCGACCTCTCACTCTCCACAGTGCCCTCTCTCTCTCTCGGCGACCTCTCTCCCTCTCTCGACCTCCATCTCACTCTCGCTCTCGATCTCGCCATAGCGGCGATTTACAGGTATCCCTGGTTTTGTATGTGTGCAATGAAATAAATGTATATGTGTATGTGTATGTGAATAAATAAATGAATCTTTCCATATTTGATCCATATTTGATGTATGTGTGCAAATGGTTTATTGATAAGTTTATGGATAAGTTTATAAATATGTATGTGTGCAAATGGTTTATTGCTATGACTACACGTCAAAATGAACAAAGTGTATGTATGTATGTATGTATGTATGTATGTATGTATGTATGTATGTATGTATGTATGTATGTATGTATGTATGTATGCATGTATGTATATATTGTAGATTGAAATTGATATGAGCATATTGTATTAGCTTATGAAAACGCCATTTTTGGTTTGATAAACTTGTGATATTAATTAGTTGGGTTGTCGTTTTTTGGACAAACATTAGATTGACAAATGGAGACATTTGGTATGATTTAGGATTTGATTATACTTGATTTTATTTATTTATTTTAGTTGGGTTGCCAATTGTTGGGCAAACATTAGGTTGATATATGGAAATATTCATTTTATAGCCGTTATGCCGCCGAAATTTTAAAAAACATATGTTTGACTTTCCAATAATCAAACAATTACATTTAGAGTTTTAGAGTAATCCAAAACTCCTCTAAACCTATGGTTTGACTTTCAAGGAGACAAACCATTACATGAGTATTCAATAGACTTTTAACTTCGTTGACACCTACGGTTTGACTTTTAAATAGTCAAACCATTACATGTAGGGTTTTTAAACTTTCCAAAACACCTTTCTGTGATTGTAACCTACGGTTTGACTTTCCAATAGTCAAACCATTACACTTAGAGTTTTAGAGTCATCCAAAACTCCTCTAAACCTATGGTTTGACTTTCAAGAAGGCAAACCATTACATGTAGTGTTCATTAGACTTCTAACTTCATTGACACCTACGGTTTGACTTTTAAATAGTCAAACCATTACACGTAGGGTTTTTAAACTTTCCAAAACACCTTTCTGTTATTGTAACCTACGGTTTGACTTTCCAACAGTCAAACCATTACACGTAGGGTTTTAAAGTCGTCCACAACTCATCTAAACCTACGGTGTGACTTTTCAATAGTTAAACCATTACACCACCTCTATCTTGATTATGCCGATTAACTACTTATTTCTTCGTTGTAGTGGTTGAATATGTCGACGGATAGAGGATGGATGTATAGAAAGAACGACAGTCGGGGGTTTCTTAGCGTCGACTATATTGTTGCAATGGACAGTTTTTTGGACTATGCCTATGCCGATGAAAGGACTGTTGGAAGACGTTATTAATCCAACACAACCTGGATGTCATGCACATTGAGAAGAACGTCTTTGAGAATCTCTTTAACACTGTCATGGACACATCAAAAACGAAAGACAATATAAAAGCAAGGAGGGATGTAGAGATGTATTGCAACCGACCGCAGTTGCACATTGCCACGTTAGGCAATAAAGTAGTGAAGCCAAAGTCGTCGTACACTTTGACAAAACAACAAGTAAAACAAGTATGTGAATGGTTGAAGAGACTGAAGTTTCCGGACGGGTATGCTTCGAATATTGGGGTTGTGTAAACATGGCAGATTATAGCTTTTATAGCTTCAAGAGTCATGATTGTCATGTGTTTATGCAACGATTGCTTCCTATTGCGTTACGAGGGATGATACCGACTCCCATATGGGATGCGATAACGGAGTTATGCACATTCTTTCGTGTAATATGCTTAAGGGTGTTACACTTAGAAGACTTGATTCCATTGCAAACAAGTATCGTTCAAACAATTTGTAAGTTGGAAAAAGTCTTCCCGCCCGGATTCTTTGATTCTATGGAACACTTAGTGATACATTTGACACGAGAAGCCATAAATGGTGGGCCGGTCCAATATAGGTGGATGTATCTTTATGAGAGGTAAATGAACTTTGCCATTCAAATACTTACCCATTTATTTTCTAACACGTATTTCAATCGTTGTTTAGGAAACTTGGGTCGTTGAAGATGACTGTTAGAAACAAATCAAGGGTGGAGGGGTCTATCGTTGAGTCATATCTAGTAAATGAACTCTCCACCTATTGCTCCCTGTATTTTGATCCACAGATAGAAACTCGACATAATCGCGAGTCAAGAAACTTTTCCCCAGATATTCCTAGTTCTTCAGGAATAGACGATCGCTTGAGCATATTCAAGGTTTCATCTCGTAGATTATTCGAGAAGGGGGGGGGGGGAAAGACCATCTTGACTCAAGCCGAGATTCACAAGATCCACACATACGTGTTGTTGAATTGTGAAGAAGTTCGACCTTTTCAATGGACCTTCGATGAGTGGATACGATAAAGAGAACCTCATCTTGATGCAGTTGCACGAGATAAAGCTCGAGATGAAAGATTTTCTACTTGGTTCGAACAACACGTGAGTACAAACATATGAAATTTACGTATGTAATGTTACACATATGTAATTTATTTCTTATTTGCGGTTTTATAGGTCATGCTCGGATCTGGCGATTTCTCCGACCATTTGAAATCCTTAGCACGTGGACCAGGCCGATATGCTTGGTCGCATAAGGGATATTTTGTCAATGGTTACAAGTTTCATACGGTAACACATGCTGCTGGGCGTGTCACACATAATAGTGGCGTATGTGTGAGAGGATCTTGTTATGACGACTCCGAGTTTGACTATTACGGATTGTTGGACGACGTGTTAGAGGTGGAGTACTACAGAGTGGGCTATTGTGTTGTAGTTTTGTTCAAATATACATGGTTTGATAGTCCGGATGGAGTTAGAGTCGACCCTAAACATGGGTTGGTTGATATCAAATACAAGTCTAGACTCAGAGGTGAGGACTATTACATCCTAGCATCACAAGCCGAACAAGTGTATTACATACCCTATCCTTCAAGAAGTAAGGATTTAAAGGACTGGTGGGCAGTTGTGAAGACCAAAGCCCGTGGAATATATGAAGTTGCAGAAAGGGCTATCGAGGTGTTGGATGATGATAACGTGGATGGAGAACCGTTCTTTCAAACCAACGAACGGGTAACGCATCATACAAACAACTGGGTAAATGAGGACCTCGATTCCGTCCCTCTTGTCACTGGGGAGCTCAACGTAGTCGCTACAAATGACGAAGATAGCGAGGAAGCTGCATCAGATCACGAAGCTAGCGAGGAGGAAGAAGAATTTGAAGATATAGATGATGATGAATATAACGAAGACGAACTTATGTTATCTGATCACTCGTCTGATAACTAGCGTGTCTTTCATATGTAGACATTTTCGTGTTAAACATTCTCTATTTTGTCGTTCTTATGTAGACATTTTTGGGTCTTATGATTTATGTACACTTATATCATTTTGTGTTAACCATTCTCTATTTTTAGATGTCTGGACACCCTTTTAGGGGTAGTAGGAGTGGTAGGGGTAGGGGCAGGGGCAGTAGCAGCTCCGCTAGGTGTGGTGACCCCCAGGCCGATGAGTTCACCGACGACAGCCTAGATCAGATCCAGTCTGATGACAGAGCATCGGGCTCGAGGGTTAGAGGCCCGAATGTGGCATCATAGACGCCCCAGCCTAGTCAGCGACCGCCACTTTTGTTGTCTGATGCGGGCGGGTAAGTAGATGTGATCTATTATTTATTCTAGTACATAATAAACCGATCCTAATGCTTTTTATGTTGTATATTTTACAATTGTGAAGGTTTAAGGACAAGTCGGCAGTCCGGAAGGCCATTGTCGTCTTTAAGTCCATGTTTGATAGTCCTTGGGCTCATTTTAGGGATGTCCCTAATGAGCACTATCCACGGTTGTTGGATTGATTTCGGGTAGGTATTTTACTCTATTTAACTTATTGAGTGGATTTATTTTTACTTAATCCAAACAATGTGTTTGCAGTTGTATTATAGTTGGCCTCCTGAGATGGACGCCGATGTATTAGCTGCATATCGGCGTCACCTAAATAATAGGTACACCGACATGATGAGAGATGCACGTGTTTTCGCCGAGGAAAGGTCTTTAGGCATTGATGGTGTCCAGTTCGACGGACGTGACTACATGATTCTTGCGCCACACCCTCCAGAGTGGATCCGGAGTGAGTTTTGGGTCCAGATGATTGAGCAGGTTTGTTTTGTTTTGAATACTTGTATCTGGTTGTACTAGGATTTATATTGATTTATGTCTTCTTTTTAACAGGTATGGAACACCGACGCGTTCCGGCGTGTAGTTTCGGCCAACACAGCCAATCGGGCCACCGAGTATGAGGGGATGACATTAAGACACTGTACTGGATCTATTAGTATCCCTATGCATCAGGACCGCTTGGTAATGTATCATACACTAGACTAAATGTATATAATTGATGAATATATGTACTATATACATGATTTTATTACCTACTAACAATTTAAGTTGTGTATTGTAGAGAGATGCATGGGGTCGTGAGCCTACCTGCGACGAGGTTTGGGAGGCTACACATTGCACCAACAGGAAGCTTGTTCCGGGTGTGACTGGTCCGACCGCGGATCCTCCGATCTATGTTTATCCAAAGGCGGCTCATATGATGGTAAGTTCAATTATGCATGACTAGATATTTATTTGTTTTATAAGATAGATAGAAATTATAGCAAACTTAGTTTGGGCTGCCAATTGTTGGGCAGACGATAGGATTGTTTTGATAAAAACATGTCATGGATATATGTTCAAATCACAGTTGAAATGCTGCCGAATTTTCTATAGGTTAGTTGACTTGACAATGTCTAATTTGGTAAACTGTAGGATGCCTACCATCGGAATAGGGAGGAGGAGTACCCGGACTTACCTCCCGACACTGTACCTCCCAATGACGCCGAGTTGTGGGAGCGTAGTGTCGGAGGACGGCGTAAGGGCCGTCTTTTTTGATGGGGGACCAGTCAGGATCCCTATTATGCTATGACCGGTGATTCAGGTGCCAGTTCGAGCGGGAGTACGCGCGGCCGTCGCGATGAGGAGGTGTGCTTGTTAAATGTTGTTTAACATTGTTAATCATATGTTTGTTAAATGTTGTCTGACATTGTTCTATATATGTTTGTCAAATGTTGAATTTCAGTTGGAGGAGCTGAGGCAGAGGTTAGAGAGAGAGGAAACAGAGAGGATCCAGTTGCAGGAGCGACTACAGAGAGAAGAAGCAGAGAGGATCGGGATTCAGGAGCGAATGGATAGAGATGAAGTAGAGAAGAGACAGATGCAGGAACGAATGGCTCAGTTTGACGCGTTCATGATCAAGTTTAACAGTCAACACCCCTTTTCCCCCTTTCCCCCTCCGTAGGATTATGTTTATGTATTTATAGATATTTTGTACACTTTAAGAATTAGTAATATTTAAAAATTGGTAGGTTTTGTATGGGATAAAAAACTGGAAAATTTTAATTTTTAATTATTTAAAAAAAAATTAAATTACCGACGGATTATCCGTCGGTAATCCGTCGGAAAGTATTTTTTAATTTAATTTTTATTTAATAAATATCCGTCGGAAATCCGTCGCTAAATTCGTCGGAAAGAATCCGTCAGAAAGAATCCGTCGGTAATCCGTCGCTAAAGGAAGACCGTCGGTGATCCGTCGGAAATAACCTCACCGTCGGTAACCGTCGGAGATCCGTCGGAAAACATAACCGTCGGTGATCCGTCGGTAATATCCGTCGGTGATCCGTCGCTAATATCCGTCGGTGATCCGTCGCTAATTTGAACGCCGACCACCTCTTTACCGATGGCTATTTACCGACGGATCACCGACGGATTTCCATTTTACCAACGGATCACCGACGGATTTATCCGTCGGTGATAAGTAATGGGAGGTCATCACCAAATTTCATTCTAATTTGAAACTAAATATTAGTATTAAATTATATTTTTTTAAGTTAAATTACTTTTAACCAAAAGGTCATCACAAAGATCTTCAACCCATGGTAGGAATCAAACACTATTCCAGTTGCATATTTCTTTGAGATTGCTATCAATACAAATCAAAAAGATCTACAAAGTTATAATTACCATTTAAAACTAAATTGAAAACTTGTTATCTTATATAACATCACTCTCTTTGGAGTTGAGAGATAACATCCAAAATTGAACAATTACACTATATCAGTCTCATTAATTCTACTTTCATACTTGAGTACACCTCTTATCATTCAGAAGTAATATAAAACTTTAGAGCACCTCTTAAAAAAAACGTATATGAACCACCCATCTTAATCATACACTATAATCAATGTATATTTGTATGTAAACAGTCTTTACCCAAGTCCTAAGGCATAAGTTGGAAAGGCCATGAATCCAATGGGGTGGGATATCTAGGGTGTGGTTTGCTCACATTTGATGCAGCCTTACCTACACCAATACCACCATCACCATCAAGTTGGAGGTTAGGATAAGCTGGGAACACAAAAACAGGCTTAAGAATTGGGCTATCCTCCATGAAATATTGGGATTCTAATTCTATAGGGGGTGCATTCAGGTCCAGCTTCTTTTCCTCTTTTATCAACCTCCTCTTCAATTCACCAATCTGAGTTTGTAGACCACAAGTTTCATCTTCAATCTCATTCTTCTCCAATCTCACCTGTTCATCAAATTAAATTCATCACTTTGAATAAAAGAATTCATTTCAGTGCACATTGGATTAAAAGCCTTACATATTCTGATTCCAACAATAAACCTGCATTCTCTTTTTTTAGGCTTTTGATCTGATCAAGCATCACCTTTATAAAACGACTAGTTTCACCAAGGATCGAGGCCTTCCCGCTGTTCTGTTCTCCCACTTCTGCAACAAAATCCTGAGTTAATGCATTCCTTAACCAAAGATCTTCATTTGCATTGAACCATCGTTTCTTTTTAATGAAACGTATTTGCATAACACCATGTTTAGCAGTCCTTCCAAGTGTTACGAAATTTGTTTCTACACAGATAGCAAAGATGTGATAAACATTAACAAGAAATTAATTACCAAGTGCATCAGCTAATTGCATGAAGAGCTCATTCAAATGCTCGCGCTTCATTTTCTCCCTTTCAGCCTTGTGGATTCTTTTAGGAACTTTACCCAGATTCTTCTTGCTAGGGACCAAGCTGCATCGACAACATCCATCATCATCATCATCATTATTATTATTATTATTTTGAAGAAGACGATATAGATGCAAAGGGATACATACTATGGGACTTGATAAATTAAGGCTTAATTTTGCAAACAGTCTTTCTTTCTTTTCACATTATGCAAGAAATACTCAGTTGGCATGTCATGTGTATATTTAGAGATCAAATGAGAAAAAGTTGGCTACTAGAATTGGTTTTCTTATTATTAATTTAAAACATTATATAATATTCATGTTGCATTCATAATCAAACACATACAGATCTACATATACATCAATAATTTTCTAGCCTCCTAAAATCCGGCATAATTTGAACATATGTCTTATCTACGATAGTTATCTCTAGAGTCTAATGAGGATGACTTTTTGGAGGATATAACATTATTAAACCAAACAAAACGCACCCGGTGAATCCCATGTGAAGTGGGGTCAGGAGAGGGTGACATGTACACAACCTTTCCTCTACCTACATACATATATACACACCCACACATATACATGTGTGTATATATATATATATATAATTTCGTTAGAAAATTCTCAAACGTATATATGAGAGTAGTAATAATTAAAAAAAAAGTACTACAACCACGCAAAATAAGTGAGAAGTAAAAAAATGAAGATAAATATGTCATTATTTTCAAATATATATGTATATAAAACATATGTGTGGGTGAATATGTATATAAAACAAATGTTAATATCAAAAAAAAAAAAAAAAAAAAGTCTGCAAACAAGGAAATTTGGTGTTATTGTTGTAAGACAGTAATTAACTTGTAACAAAGATTATATAAGTTCGAAAATAGAAAAACCACTTCCTTGAAGGTTATTTCTGCACCTATGCTATCTATCCCTGCAGCCTGTTTAATTATGGATGCATTTGGTTGTAAGCTTATAAGATGATTCATACACACAAGTACACAACTATGAACTATATAAGAATTCAAGATAATATGAAGGGGTTGTTTACCAAATTCTTACCGTAAGTGGTTCCTGGCAAGTGTCACCACCCTCATTTACGTTATCAGGTAACACTCTCTATCATCAAAATGGATTGTTGGTAATCATCTTTACCCGATAAGTGCTTAGCGGGGTAAAGTATTCTCCCTGACTTATTGGTAAGATTATCGGTCTTTGTCATACTCATCCAGTAAGTGATATCCTTTAAGAATTTGGTAGATGGCCCCTAACTTTTAAAGTAAAATGTTCAAAAAACTACGAGGCTCGTTTACTAAACAGCTTATCGTGGTAAGCGCTTACCAATATCATTTACCTTGTTGATTGAGCATAGAAAGAACCGAGAATCTTACCCGGTAAGCGTTTACGGGTTTTAAATGCTTACCAACAATTTATTTTCATGTTCAAGGGTGTTACACGATAAGTTAAATGAAGGTGAATGTCTTGTCGGTAAGCGTTTACTGGGTAAGAATTTGGTAAAAATCGTGAAATGACTAACCTAGTTGGCGAATTCTTCTTCGCTCCCATCCCTAATTTATGTTCAGATGCTTATTCCCTTGTGGTCTTTAGCAGAATTCCTGAACACAAAAAAGAAGGAAAATGCATCTAATTAAGGAACTTCTTTCATGAACATATCAATTGACAACTTTCAAACACACATAACAACAATTGACTGCACATCTTAGAAAATAAGAAAATCGATATCACTCCTAAAAAGGATAGAACAGTGGAAAAAAGAAGTGGCAGCTCATAAATCTTATCATAATTAAATCCAGTTAAATTTACACCGCAAACATAAGTCCTGAATTTCAGGGTTATGAACCATTCAAACCCAAACCTGTGTGTCGGATGTCAACTTAGATACAGAGATTACAAAGTAAAACAATCATTAAATTAGAAGGAAGCAGAAAGAAAGAAAGAAAAAGAACCTCTGTGTGCTTGTCGGAGAGAGACGCCGTAACGCACCGCCGTACAGAAGGAGAGGGGGCGGCGTGTGGCGGGAGAAAAGAATAATTTAGCAGAGGTGAAGTGGAGTGTGGCCGGCAGGATTCCATCGAGTTTTATGGCCTCTGTCAGCTTACAACTTGGCCATTCCATTAGCGTGGGGTAATCCGTGGCCTAATTTTTCTTTTAAGAGCAAATTACAATTTTTGGTTGATAGCTCTCTTTTAAACTAATTATAGTTTTTATCATTGTGGTTGTCATTTTGTTTCACTTTTAATCCATCTGATCAACTCTGGTTAAAAATGTTTGTTAACTCAAAGATATTTTAGTTTTTTTAGCATTTATTTAATTTTCAATTAAAATTAGATGATTATATTTTAATTAGAGATGATCTTGAGAGCACAGTATAGTCAGCTATAAAACTCACTGAGTTCATGGTTTCATGAATAAAATCGTATCATATCATGTAGATTAAACATGCAAGCTCCCTTATAAAAATAGTAAGCAAATCTTGAACCAAACATGTACAACTTAAAACAAATGAGATCTTCTTACGTATATGGGTTATTTTGTCACCTGACATTCCCTGGGTCGACCAATTTACACCTGCTCGATCACCCATTACGGGGTTGTCACTCCTGTGACTTACCATTCTAGACCCATCCTTAATAACTGGTCGTAAAATTGTTCCCAGTAAAGCTTGCAATTATAGTTTTAAAACCATAAAACACGCGGCATGCAATTACTCAAAAACACCACATACATGTACTAATGCAACGTAACATGTATGTAAATAAAATAACCATGATACGTACAAAATAACAGTTAAATGCCAAAAGTAAAATTTTTGTATATAAGTATGCATCTCATTATAAGTCTCGTAAAGACTCACCTAATACCATAGGTTAATTAGTGATAAGTTTCGACTGATAACCTACAATACATAATCACAATAATTAAATAAACAACTATGTTCCTCCACAACTCAACCCTAAAGTCAACATCAACTACGATCAACCTCTAAACACCAAATTAAATAATTACACTCAACATTAATTTAACGTCTTTATAATTTGGTATCCTGACCTTTTCTTCTCATTTCTCAAAACGTTTAAAATATTCCACTTCCTTGATTACATACAATTATAATTAATACTCCCAAAATTAATAGAAAATCTAAATTATTTCCATTCCATAATAAACAACTACAATTTTATTTATTTTATTTTCCACCCTTCAATTATTACAAATTTTCGGATGTTACACTGTCTCCATCGAAGAACATCTTACTACTGTAGCATCTCTCTCTTCTGTAACATTGTATATCCTTTTTGCCTTCATCGTGCCATAAATCCATTTACAACTCCGCTCCAGCCATAAAGCTCGATTATAGAAATTGCCCGTGACTATTACCATAAGCCTTGATCAACCGGTTCCCCAATACCCCTACAAAGAAACGAAGACCACAAAAACTGTTGTTCTTCTTGGTTTTCATATTATTAGGTTTTCGACGATGATTTGGGGTTTTTGAATCTAGGTTTGATTTTGAGTGTTTTGGGTTCTCATTGATTTTGGGTTTTCATAAGGCGTTTTCCATGATAAAGGATTTGATTATGTGTTTTTTCAAACCTAAGTTTGATTTTGGGTTTGGGTTGCATCTGTTTAATTTTTGGTTTTGTGATTGTGACAGATCAAGATGAGGGTTGTTTGTTTGCAAATCTTATCTAAATATTATGTTCAATAGAAATAATAGAGGGTTGGTTCGTGTTTAATTTATTTATTTTCGGGTAAAGAGGATTGATAAACGTGATCGGTAGAAATTAGGTGGGGCTAAAAATGAAGAACAAAGTTTTATGTCTCCATCTCCATGGGGGTGTGTGTGGTGTAGATGATAGAAATAGAATGGCCGAAAATTACATAGATGTGGGATAATAGTGGGCAAGCATATGATTGAAACGCGGTGGCCAGAAATGGAGACGGGTTAGGGCACCGGAGATGAACCCGTCCACAGAGATGGTGAAGAAATACTAATAAAGTGAAGAAAAAATTAGTTTATAAAGCACATATAGTATGATATACTAATAATAATGATATACTAATAATGATATAATGATATAATTGTTTTATCAAAAATACCTCTGAGTTAACGGACTTATTTAATAGAAGTTACTCTGAGGGGTCAAAAGTAAAATAAAATGGTAACCACGATTTAAAAGAGGACGAAAGATGCTAGAGGGTGGTAACTATAGGGACCAAAAGTGTAATTTTTTTATTACTCTTTTAATTTATCAACATTTATTTATTTAAGTATTTCATTTCATTTTATTTATTTTGTAAAGTGCTTTAAATATCTTAATTGTTTTCTTTTTTAAAAACTTTTGAAAAGAAATTTATTATGTGAAGTTATTATAATTACAAATAGTAATCTGCTATCCCTCAATTATATTTGCATAGGCGTCGTTTATCCAAACACTTACCTGGTAACGTTTATCGGTAAGAGTTAACATTTTAACTTACTTTATCGAGTAAGATTGTAGTACATAAAAAACGGTGCCGTATATAACAGTTGGTAAGAGTCGTCACAATCATTTACCAGGTAAGACTCTCCATTTTTATCATCGCTCGGGTAAGATTCTTGACTCTTGTCATGTTTACCCGGTAAGGTAAATGACTCGGTAAGCGCTTACTAAATAAACGTTTAATAAACAACCCCTTAATTCACTCGTCTAACACTTTATAACAAGAAAAAAAAATCAAATATTTGAAATACATTTGATATAGACGTTTTGAACCTGAAGTCATGGATTTTTTTTATAGTTATAGAGCTCATTGTTACTTTTTTTGTTACTAATACCATGTTTGATTACTATAAATTGGCAAATTTTGTAAACTTTTTAAAAAAACTCGTTTTAGAGGAACATAACCTAGCTTATTGCTATACTATTTAAAGTAGGATTTTAGTAAGCTCTATAAGCTTATAGGAGTACATTCCCATGAAAAATATAAACTATAATCTGTATATATAATTATAGATTGGGGAGAAAATCGATTTGATTAAACCTATGCATTTCATACAACTCTTCATTCAAGCCATTAGCTTTGGTTCATGAACTTTTTTTTATCATCATGCGCTTATGTTTTCTCGTTACGAATTTAGATAGTTTACCTATAGTTGTTGACCCCTCTATTTACATGGATCATTGGAAATTTGATATCAACTTGAAGATCTTTATTGGTTCTTCAAATTAGGGCATGCATGGTTCATATAGTAAAAGGGGGTGTTAGAGAAAAAGGGCAATACAATCGATCAGATGACCGGATTTCTTGAGAATCGTGTAAGATCTCTTTCCGAATTGGTATTTAGACCCTATGCCTGGGTTGCACGAAATCCAATATGGGATAAGACTCAAGACACTATCGTTTCTAGGCAAAAAAACGAGGGAAAAATTTGCTGGAGAATATATAAAGATTGTTTAAAATCGTGAGTCTAAAACATAAGTATATATGGTATATATACTAGTCTCATTCGTAAAAATAGGAAAATAACTGAAATGACAATGATGACAAATTATTGGCAATAATGGTCGGCTACAATCATTTTAGCTAAAATCATGGGCTAGGAATAACTGAGTATTAAATGTTCAGTAACTACAGGTTCAGAGATAGTCAATCCAAAGATAGGCACCAGAGGCTCTGGTCTAGAGATAGGCACTAGGGGTGAGCATAACCCGGCCGATACGAAAACCCGACCGACCCGACCCGAGAAAATAGGCCCAGAACCGATATCCGCCTACCCAAATGACCCGACTACTTGAACCCGAGTATTTGTATGAGTATAACGGATCGGGTTGGGTATCCATAGTCCACACCCGACTCGTCCGAATATCCGAATTATATTTATTTTTTTAAAAAAATTATTAATTATAATTTAACAAATATAAATACTTATTTCATATTTCTTCCTAAATCCTAATTCCTTAACCCAACTTAGTGAATCCCAATCGACTAAGAACTAAGAGACGACGACAAATAACTTTTGACTTTGTTTATTTGTGGTTAAACTTTGTAACTTTGGTAGTTTGGTTATTTGTAAATTGTATTTGTAATTGGTATTTGTTAATCGTATCGTTTGATTTAATTGTTAAATGTCATTATGTTGTTATTATGTAATGTGATTCAATAAAATAAGTAAATCTGGAAAAACGTAAAAAAGAAAAAGAAAAAAAAAGAGGCCAAATCATGAATATATGAATATCCAAAAAACCGACCCGAATTTACCCGAATATCCAAAAAAATAGGGTTTATCCATTTTTCGGTCGGATTTTGAGATCCACACTCACCACCCGATATCCGATTGGGTTTAAGATTTTGGGCCCTGACTCGACCCAACCGATGCACACCCCTAAGGGGGCGTTTGTTTCCCAAAATGTTTTTGGATGGAATGGAATCTGTCAAAGTAATTTGACTTTGAAGGAATTGGAATGGAATGTTATCAGGTTTGACCACTTGTTTGGTTGACAAACATTGGAATGGAATTTGTTAAAGGAATTGGAATCTGTCTGTTTGGTTCACATAATGTAGCTTTGGAATAGGAATGAAATATTAGTAAATGACCAAAATACCCTTTTTGAAACTTTTGGAATCAAAATCCAACTATTGTGGTTCAAACCGGTGGTGGTTGGCGGTGGTGGTCGGTGACGGTTCAGATCGGTGGTGGTCGGCAATGGATCAAAACGATGGTTCAGATCAGTGGCGGTTCAGAACGGTGGTGGTTAACGGCGGTTCAAATTAGTGGTGGTCAACGACGGTTTAGAACGGTGGAGGTCGGGCGGTTCAGATCGGTGAGGGTTGGCAGTGGTTCAGAACGGTGAGGTTCAGTAGCGGTTCAGAACAGTGGTGGTCGGCGACAGTTCAGATCAGTGGTGGTCGGCGGTGGTTCAGATCGGTGATGGTTCAAAACGGTGGTTCAGATGGTGGTGGTCGACGGTTCAGATCGGTGGTCGTTCAGAACAGTAGTGGTCGGCGGCGATTTAGATCGGTGGTGGTCTGCGGTGGTTCAAAACTGTGGTGGCTAGGCGGTTCAGAATGGTGGTGGTTGGCGGCGGTTCAGAACGGTGGTGGTCGGCGGCGGTTCAGATCGGTGAAGGTGGAAGGCGGTTTAGAATGGTAGTAATCGACGACGGTTCATATCGGTGGTGGTCGGCGGAGGTTTAGAACGGTGGTGGTCGGCGGCGGTTCAGATCGGTGTGGCCAACTGCGGTTCACAACAGTGGTGGTCGACGGTTGTTCAGATTGGTGGTAGTCGGTGGTCGTTCAGATCGGTGGTGGTCGACGGTGGTTTAGATCAGTGGTGGTCGGCATAGGTTCATATAGGTTTCGGTAAATCAAGTAGGGAAAATGAGGGTAGTTTTGTCTTTTTGAGAAAATGGGATGGAATGTAATTGAATTCCTTTTCAATTGTGATGAAATGACCAAATCCATGAATGGTGGAATCTGTGGAATTCAATTCCATTCCATAGGTAACCAAACGCCTAAATGGAATTTGGTTAATGGAATTGATCATTCCAATTCCTTTAGATTCCATCGGAATCCTACGAACCAAACTCCCCCTAATAGGCACCAGAGCCTCTGGTCCAGATATAGGCACCAAAGCCTCTGGTCCAGAGAAGCCCACTAGAGCCTCCGGTCTAGAGATGCCCATCAGAGCCTCTAGTCCAGAGATGCCCACAAGAGCCTCTGGTCCAGAGTTGGCCACCAGAGCCTCTGCAGAAATATACAACAGAGTCTCTGCAGAAATAGGCACCAGAGCCTCTGCAGAGAGCCTCTGATCAAGTTTTTCCACTGCATTCCAAGTCCAAAATTTTGAAGAGCTTTTGGGACGCTGCCCCAAACCCTGCGGGGGTGCGGCCCCTCGACCCCGCCCACTGATCGGTCAGCGAGACCACCGCTAGGGGCTCTGCCCCTTGGACCTCCCTAGGGGGCACAACCCCCTTGACCCCCCGCCATTTCGTCGTGTTCGGGATCAAACTCGTCTTATAACAAGTGTTCATTACGCACCACCTAACTTATAGTAGATCACAGTTTGAAACCCATTAGCACTCGTGTTATATCCAGTTATACTTGAATGACAGGTGACACTAAAATCACCAACATGGGGGAGATTGACAAATGAAGGAGGAGGCAGGGGCATCGATGTAACACCCAAGAAATTCAAGATAAGTATTCATATCTGACACTTTATCAATTATAGTAATTTACCCATCTGAGTTCCTTCAGTGCATGAATTATCTGTTATGGTTTAAATTCGTTATGCATTATTTAGTCTATCTCTTTCGTGAGTGTGTTTGGGTTCGAAAAATGAAATTTTGGTCTCAGGGGTATGGCGCGACAATACCCATGAGATAGTGCCCAGGGCACAATCGCGGGGCACAGTCACAGGGTCTGTACCGTGGCTGGGATCGAGGGCGCGACAATGCCCACTCGACAGTGCCAAGGGCACAGTCGCAGGGCATAGTCACGAGGATGGTACCGAGAGTCGTATCCTTGGCGCAATTGTGACCAGCGATAATGCCATGGGCATTGTCGTCGGCAGACTCTGAGAGTATAAAAACACCACTTAGATCATTTTGACTTCACTTTCTCATCTCAAACGTTTTGGAGCCGGATTAGAACTCTTGTGGGCGCTTTTCTCTCATCTTGAAACCCTCCAACATTTATTGAAACCCTAGAGTTAGTTGGGGACATTTATTGGTGGTTAAGGAAGCTAGAGGATCATTCAAGGGGACATTCAAGGCACAATCAAGTCTTCACCTTCTCACCATCTCATCCAAGTTTTCTAGGGTTTTGTATAAAACCCTAGATAGTGAGTTTCTACTATCATTTTCAAATGAGATACATATCTTGTGTGATTATTTGCTTAGTATTTCATATATATGTAAATATCTGATCACCTGATAAGTTTGACCTAACTGCTACTTGCAAGATTGTTGGGAGTATAGTCATGGCACTTCATGTGGACTTTGATGATGTTATCAATGATGTTATTTAAACTTGATCATGTGGTTTTGGTGAGCCATGGGTATTATATTTGGACTTGTATATTTTTGGAGTTTTGTACCTAAAATATGCATGGGATTTTATGAGGTCTTATACATATATCTTGTTGATATGGAATTATGTATAGAGATGAATATCGTACGTACGTACGATGAACCATGAGTAAGTGCTAGGAGGATGTAGTCTGAGGTGCCACCATGACGGTATGCACCTAGACCTTCGCCATTTGGAGTAATGTCTGGGAGGTAGTCATCAAGTGTGTCGGGCCTTCGGGATGTTGCTCAGGCGAGTGAACATCAAGGTACATTGACTTAAGATAAAACTAATTGGTGTGATGGGTCTCCCCCATTGGTTCCCTGGTGGCCTTTAGTGACTAAAAGGAAATAAATGTTCATAGCATGTTTATAAATGTTATGTTATGTTCTTGTACGACACACTAGGTCCGTTTGACCTAACACTTGATTGTTTTGATATGTATCTCAGGTTCTAGTGGCGCGAGCGCCAAGGAGGTTTAGCCGACCTTTAGAGGTGAGCTTGGGAGCATTTTTGGGATGCCATTCTAGAAGACGATCCTTTTGGGAAATAGTTGACAACTGATCGTATTCTTACTTCTATTTAGATTTTAGATTAGGAGGTTGTCATCTATCATTGCTTAATTTTACAAACTTGTAATTAAACAGGCATTTATTGTTCCCTTTTGGGTGAGCTCATGCTGTGGCATTAAAATGATTACCATATTTCCGTTTTTCGGAAATTTTTGTTTGTCCCATTTTTTGGGGTGTTACAAGTTGGTATCACAACCCTTTTTTAAGTGAACTTGGTGTCGACTTTAATATACCTAGACTTAGACTGGTTGTGCTTATAGGATCACTGTCCACATGGGTAGAATATTCATAGGTGGGGAGAGTATTAAGATTACAGAATTTCATTGATTAAGACTTATAATGACGACAATGAGGATTCTTATGTAAAATACGTTTACAATGTCATTTGGCCAGTGTTGTTCTGAATTTATGATTACGTGAGCATACTTGAAATTGTTATTGTGATGGTTAATCGTTGTAGTAGTACGTATTGAACCTTTTATCTTTCAAAGGATTAACCGGTATGATCTTTATCATGTGTGACAGTTCACAATGTTAAACACTCGAAACATGCTCCAAAATCCACGGGATGGTCACGTTGAAGTTGAGTCTACCGCCAATCAACCTCCTTTGGTAACAGATGCTGAAAGGCCACCTGTAACCGACGTCGTGGGTGGAGGACCGGAACAAGTACCAAGGGTGAATCGCGAGACCGGGAAACCGATTGTAGAAGATGTGACCATGGAGACAAGGATCCAAGATAATGTGATGCAAGCCATGAATTCGGCCATGGCACAACAACAAGAATTTTTCTTGAAACTATTAGAGGACCGTGATGCCAGTCACCGAAGAACCGAGGCAATGGCGGAGAATGTTGTGAATGGGTCGGATGGCGGACCGGTAGTCATCGGAACGGAGGAACATGCAGTTAGGACTGAGAAGAAGAAGGATGGGGGTTGCTCCTTCAAAACTTTTTTATGTTGTCGAGCTCCGGAATTCTCCGGGATGACCGACCCGCTGGTATGCATGAAATGGATCCAATACGTGGAAATGGCGTTCGAGTCAAGTGAATGCGCGGACTCGCAGCGAGTCAAATTTGCATCCTAACTGCTAAGAGGGGATGCGTTAAGCTGGTGGAACGTTATCCGAAGAGCGCTTACATCGGAAGTTTTGGCCAAGCTCACTTGGCCAACTTTCAAGAAGAAGATTATGGAGAAATATTGCAACGACAGGGCACTTGACAAAATCGAAGACGATTTACGAAATCTGAAGAAGGGCAACCTAACTATTGCCGATTACGCTAAACAATTCTTGAATAAACTTAGCCTAGTCGATCACTTGGCAACTGATGAAGGGTCTAAGACAAAGGCGTTTGTGAAGGGATTACCAGTGGAAATGAAGACGGGCGTGAGGAACGCTCAAAAGAATACCTTGCAAGAAGTGATCTAGGCTTCTCAACTAGTAGAGGACGACATACTACAAAAGAGAGAGGTGAGGAAGCAACAAGGTGAGAAGCGAAAGTGGGAGGGGCCAACTGGGCCCGCCCGACCTTCCAAACCCTTTAACGGGGGGAGGAACATTGATCCATGACGAGAGGCAAGATGGTGCCTCAAGTGCAAGAGCAAACACTTCGAGCCTTGCAACCCATAACCGTTTTCTGGAGCGATGAAATGTTTCAAGTGTGGGCGAAAGGACCACATGAGTCAGGATTGCCCCTCACGGGGAGTTTGCTATGAGTGCCGGGAACCGGGGCACATCAAGAGGGATTGCCCTAAGTTAGCCAAGGGTAACCAGGGGGTGTCGAGCGGGGCAACACCGAGGAAAGAAGTCCAACCGAAGGCGCCAAGTCGGGCCTTCCAAATGTCGGCAGATAAAGCAAGGGAGACGGCGGACGTTGTGTCGGGTACGTTTCTAGTAAACTCTCTACCTACCCGTGTTCTATTTGATTCGGGTGCAAACCGATTATTTGTGTCTACTTCGCTTTACAAGAGTTTCACTACTCCTATTAGTTTGTTAAATGATGCTCTAGTGGTAGAGGTAGCCAATGGGGAACATATGGTAGTTCAGGAATGCTATGTTGGATGTACCTTAGAATTAGATGGGGAACCTTTCGCTATAGATTTGTTACCGGCCAATATCGGGGGATTTGACGTGATCATGGGGATGGATTGGCTAGCTAAGCACGACGCTGGCATATTCTGCTCCAAGAAGTTAATTCGAGTACCCTTGCCTAAGGGTAGTGAAGTAGTAATCTACAGAGAGAAGAACCGGAGGACCAACATGATTATCTCGTCACTCAAAGCACGCAAGATTCTATCCAAAAGATGTGTTTCGTATTTAGCCTACGTGATCGACGCGAAGTTAGAAAATAAGAAGTTGGAAGATATGGACGTGGTGTGTGACTACCCGGATGTCTTTCCGGAGGATCTACTCGGTATTCCACCGGAACAACAAGTGGAGTTCCATATCGACCTCACTCCGGGAGCTGCTCCAATTGCTCGTGCTCCCTATCGTCTAGCACCGACGGGGATGCAAGAAATGATGGCGCAACTTCAAGAACTTCTTGAGAATGGATTCATACCACCGAGCTCGTCTCCTTGGGGAGCTCCGGTTTTATTTGTGAAGAAGAAGGACGGGTCTATGCGGATGTGCATCGACTACTGCGAACTCAACAAGGTCACTGTGAAGAATAAGTATCCACTTCCCTGGATCGACGACCTCTTCGATCAACTTCAAGGAGCGGGATGTTTCTCGAAAATAGATTTACGATCCGGTTATCATCAAGTGCGAGTGAAGGAGAGCGACATTCCGAAGATGGAGTTTCGGACTAGATACGGTCACTATGAATTCTTAGTTATGCCATTCGGATTGACTAATGCTCCGGACGTATTTATGGACTTGATGAACCCGGTATGTCGACCCTTATTAGACAAGTCAATCATAGTCTTTATCGACAACATACTTATCTACTCTCGGGACGAGATAGAACATCGGCAGCATTTGTGGGAGGTCTTGGAAATTTTTCAGAAGGAGAAGTTGTTTGCGAAGCTTTCAAAATGTGAGTTTTTACTCCAAGAAGTCCAAGTCTTGGGCCATGTTGTATCAAAAGATAGGGTGAAGGTGGATCCGACGAAGATAGAGGCAATGTTGAATTGGGAGCCACCAACGAGTCCAACAGAGATAAGGAGTTTCTTGGGTTTGTCCGGTTACTACCGACGGTTTATTCAAGACTTTTCGAAGATCGCGTCTTCACTCACTTCATTGACGAAGAAGAACGTTAAGTTCTCATGGACAGAGACGCAAGAGAAGGCCTTCCGGACTGTCCAACAAAAGTTATGCGAGGTGCCAATCCTATCCTTACCCGAAGCGTCCGACGATTTTGTAGTTTATAGTGACGCCTCTAAGCTTGGACTCGGGTGTGTCTTGATGCAAAGGGGAAAAGTAATCGCATACGCATCGCGACAACTTAAGGACCACGAGAAGAATTACCCTACGCACGACTTGGAGCTAGCGGCGGTGGTATTTGCCTTGAAGCTATGGCGGCATTACCTGTACGGGACGAAGTGTACTTTATTCACCGATCATAAAAGTTTGAAGTACATTTTTGACCAAAAAGATCTCAACATGCGGCAACGAAGATGGTTAGAGCTCTTGAAGGATTACGACTGTGAGTTGTTGTACCATCCGGGCAAAGCCAATGTGGTGGCGGATGCTTTGAGCCGAAAAAATTACGGAGGTGAAATCAAAGTGACTCTAACTAGGATTGATGTAATATCAAACTTAGTGGAAGACATCAAAAGAAGTCAAGCGGAGGCACTTCGGGAAGAAAACCTCAAGGAAGAAATCATGGTGAAACAACGAGAGACGCTAACGGAAGATAGTCGCGGCCTTAAGTTATTCCAAGGAAGAATTTTGGTACCGAAGTTTGGGGGAAACCGTGAGTTACTTTTGGCGTAGGCGCACAAGTCCAAGTACTCTATACATCCTGGTAGCACCAAGATGTATAGAGATTTAAAATTGCACTATTGGTGGCCGGTGATGAAGCTCGATGTGGCCAATTATGTGGAAAGGTGTGTCACATGCCTCTAAGTTAAAGCGGAGCATCAAAGACCCTACGGGAGCTTGCAACCGTTAACCATTCCGGAGTGGAAGTGGGAACACATCACGATGGACTTCGTCACCAAGCTACCGAAGACCTTGAAGGGGCATGACACTATTTGGGTGGTAGTGGATAGACTTACCAAGAGTGTGCATTTCTTGGCAATGCGGGAGACATTACCGATGGACAAATTTGCTAATCTTTACATTGATGAAGTGGTGTCGCGACACGGAGTTCCGCTATCCATAGTTTCGGATCGGGATAGTCGATTCACTTCCAAGTTTTGGGATGGGTTACAAAGGGAGTTAGACACAAAGGTCAAGTTGAGCACGACTTATCATCCTCAAACCGATGGGCAAAGTGAGAGGACGATCCAAACTCTCGAGGACATGCTTCGGTCGTGTGTCATTGACTTTGGAGGGACTTGGGACTCGCATTTGCCGTTAGTGAAATTCGCGTACAATAACAGTTATCATTCGAGCATCGGGATGGCACCCTTTGAAGCACTTTACGGACGGAAGTGTAGGACCCAGTTTGCTGGCTCGAGGTCGGAGAGAAAAAAGTCGCGGGACCGGAAATTGTACAAGCAACAGCGGATAAAGTGAAGGGTATTCGAGATCGGTTGAAGGCGGCTCAAGACCGGCAAAAGAGTTATGCGGACAAAAAGCGAAGGCCGATTGAGTTCCAAGTGGGGGAACGAGTTATGTTGAAGGTGTCGCCTTAGAATCAGATCATCCGTTTCGGTAAGCGCGGAAAGCTTAGTCCCCACTTTCTCGGGCCCTTCACAATATTAGAGAAGATCGGACTCCAAGCTTATCGATTGGACTTGCCGCCGGAGATGGACGGGATCCACCCTACAATTCATGTTTGCTACCTTCGCAAGTGTCTAGCCGAACAGGAAGGTGTGATCCCATTGACGGAAATTCGTGTGGACAATGGTAACCGATGCGTAGAAGAACCGGAATCCATACTAGAGTCAAAGACGAAGCAACTGAGGCATAATGAGGTGACTATGGTGAAGGTTCAATGGAAGCATCATCGGGGTACCAACGTAACGTGGGAGTCCAAGGAAGACATGAATAAGAGATATCCTCGCTTATTTAGTGAATAAGATTTCGGGGACGAAATACTTATTAGGTAGGAGGATTGTAACACACGAGAAATTCAAGGTAAGTATTCATATCTGACACTTTATCAATTCTAGTAATTTACCCATCTGAGTTCCTTGAGTGTATGAATTATTTGTTATGGTTTAAATTCGTTATGCATTATTTAGTCTATCTCTTTCGTGAGTGTGTTTGGGTTCAAAAACTGAAATTTTGGTCTAAGGGGTATGGCGCGACAGTGCCCACGCGATAGTGCCCAGGGCACAATCGCGGGGCACAGTCGCGGGGTCTGTACCGTGGCTTGGATCGAGGGCGCAACAATGCCCACGCGACAGTGCCAAGGGCACAGTCGCAGGGCATAGTCGCGAGGATGGTACCGAGAGTCGTATCCTTGGCGCGATTGTGACCATGCGACAGTGCCATGAGCATTGTCGCCGGGCACTGTCGCCGGCGGACTCTGAGAGTATAAAAACACCACTTAGACCATTTTGACTTCACTTTCTCATCTCAAACGTTTTGGAGTCGGATTAGAACTCTTGTGGGCGCTTTTCTCTCATCTTGAAACCCTCCAACATTTATTGAAACCCTAGATTTAGTTGGGGACATTTATTGGTGGTTAAAGAAGCTAGAGGATCATTCAAGAGAACATTCAAGGCACAATCAAGTCTTCACCTTCTCACCATCTCATCCAAGTTTTCTAAGGTTTTGTATAAAACCCTAGATAGTAAGTTTCTACTACCATTTTCAAATGAGATACATATCTTGTGTGATTATTTGCTTAGTATTTCATATATATGTAAATATTTGATCACCTGATAAGTTTGACCTAACTGCTACTTGCAAGATTGTTGGGAGTATAGTCATGGCACTTCATGTGGACTTTGATGATGTTATCAATGATGTTATTTAAACTTGATCATGTGGTTTTGGTGAGCCATGGGTATTATATTTGGACTTGTATATATTTTGGAGTTTTGTACCTAAAATATGCATGAGATTTTATGAGGTCTTATACATATATCTTGTTGATATGGAATTATGTATAGAGATGAATATCGTACGTACGTAGGATGAACCATGAGTAAGTGCTAGGAGGATGTAGTCTGAGGTGCCACCATGACGGTATGCACCTAGACCTTCGCTATTTGGAGTAATGTCTGGGAGGTAGTCTTCAAGTGTGCCGGACCTTCGGGATGTTGCTCAGGCGAGTGAACATCAAGGTACATTGACTTGAGGTAAAACTCATTGGTGTGATGGGTCTCCCTGTTGGTTCCCTGGTGGCCTTTAGTGACTAAAAGGAAATAAATGTTCATACCATGTTTATAAATGTTATGCTATGTTCTTGTACGACTCACTAGGCCCGTTTGGCCTAACACTTGATTGTTTTGATATGTATCTCAGGTTCTAGTGGCGCGAGCGCCAAGGAGGTTTAGCCGGCCTTTAGAGGTGAGCTTGGGAGCATTTTTGGGATGCCATTCTAGAAGACGATCCTTTTGGGAAATAGTTGACAACTGATTGTAATCTTACTTCTATTAAGATTTTAGATTAGGAGGTTGTCATCTATCATTACTTAATTTTACAAACTTGTAATTAAACAGACATTTATTGTTCTCTTTTGGGTGAGCTCATGTTGTGGCATTAAAATGATTCCCATATTTCCGTTTTCCGAAAATTTTTGTTTGTCCCATTTTTTAGGGTGTTACAATCGACAACATGTATGACCGGTTGATTAAGTCTTACAGACCACTAAGCTCATTAAATGAAAAACAAACAGTCTATTCTATGTACAAATTGTTGTAATTTTTTTATTTTATTGAAACATATATTTCAAAGTTTTCTTTTTTAAACGACAATTTTAATTAATTTTTTATTCATGATTTAAAATAAACTTTTCCATTCCGCTACAGTGCAAGATACACAACTAGAAAAATATTAATATAAAAAAATACAATAAAAAATATGATTAAATGTAATAATTAACTTAAAAGATCGTAAGCAATTAAATAAGCTTTAACCGGCTTTCATCTCGTTTTCTTTTTAGTCAAGTTTATTGTTTGTACCCTTTTAATCTTTTGAATCTAAAAATAACCCAAACCTAATTTATGCTTCAATAAACGAATCGAAATGTCACAACTATGGTTTTGCATGTTTTTAAATATATTTAACTATAAAATTCTTGGAGACAACATTTTTACCATTGTATCTGTATTGTTAGTTATATTTAGATATCTCCTATGGATGTCACGTAACTAGAAAACTCTCGGAAACAGTAGGAGATGCATTGTCCTCAGACGTGTAGCTCAGTTGACAAAAGGACGGAACGAAATTTCTTGAATACACAACAGGTTTCGAATCCCACGGGAAGCGGGCTTGAACCCTTCTGCTAGCCTCATCCATCGAATCAACTCTGAAATACCTCATTACATGTGGTTCCTAGAGAGCGGATTCCATGTGGGGCCAATCAAAGTTGCTCGTGATCAACCTTTTGCTCGAATAGGAGGTGCGTTGATGGCTCTTGTTTGTCTAATTTGTTTTCAAGGTTTGGCTTAGCAAGGTGGTAATGGTTGTTCTTTAGTCCATCTTAGGTGTTTGGGTCTTATGGGTCGTAGTCTTGTTATGTAATTTCGTTTTTGCGTCTTACTCTTTTGTTTTTGTTCGGATGGTTGTGGTTTCAAGTTGGTTATGCGGCTTTGGTTGTACCGAGTTTATTTAATTTGATTTTTATTAAACTTATAAAAGCCTAGATCTAGTCGACATACACCTATAGTAGTGGTTGGTTGATAAAAGGAGTCACAGGGTGTAATGCAATACTAGCATTACAAAAGTAGAGGTTTCGAGTGGTATATGATAAAAGTGGACAATAATATTATATAAAATTAAAAAGGGATTGTACTTTAAATAATAAAAATAGGAGGCCCTTTTTATTTATTTATTTATTTATTGATTTCTCGTTTGACCTAATATTTTATATATACGTCATCATCTTGTTTCTAACGAACAAATCACGATTCTGACATTGGTATATATATGTAACGTGTATCAAAATTTATGGGCATGATCCATATTTTGATGTATTATCTTTTTATTTAGTGTAAGAGTAAATTATGGATTTGGTCCCATTGGTTTGTTGATTTTTACGAATTTCATCCCTAGGCTTCATTTATTATGGATTTGGTGTCAGTGATAAGCAATTACTGTTGGATCTAGTCCCTGCATCAAACGACCGTCAATTTCCCGGTTAAACTTAAGGGTAGAAATGTCTTTTTGTTATTTTTTTATTTAATATTAAATTTTCTTTTATTACTTCTTTTTGTCCTATTCCCCATTTAATGTATTTCAATATTATATTATATTTAGAACACAATTATAATATATATATATATATAGAGAGAGAGAGAGAGAGAGAGAGAGATAGAGAGAGAGAGGTAGGTTATTTTGCAATCCCTCTACATGGTGCAACACATGCAAACCCTTTATCCACCACACATTTTACTTTTACCTTTTTTTTAATTACATAAAATATGTGGTGGATAGAGGGGTTTAGGAATGACAACAGGGCGGGTTTGCCGTCCCCCATCCCCGTCCCCGACCCGATGGGGAATCCCCGATCCCCGAACCTGACCCGAACATTGGGAAAAAAAATCCAAGAATAAAAATGGCTGAAAAATCATCTCGAAATGCGATGTAAATTAAATTGTTGCTCCAAACACAATCCAAAAATCTAAATTAAAGTTGTTGCTCCAAACATAATCCAAATTGGAGTCCAAACTCATTACGTCCTCATCATATTCAATTAAAACAAATAACACAAATACATTATTTAAAACAAATAACACAAATATATTAAATATTTATATTAAAAAGAGTAAAAAGCTTAAAAGTTAAAACCCTAAAAAACTAAACATATTTATATTTATATTAAATTTTAATAATATATATAATTTTATTTTTATTAATATATATATATATATATATATATATCGGGGCGGGACGGGGCGGGGATACCTTGCCCCGATACCGAACCCGATAAAATCCTCGAAATCTTCTCCGTTACCCGACCCCAACCCGAAATTGTCTAACCCGACCCGAACTTAGCCGGGTTTCGGGTTTCCCCATCGGGTTCGAGGTTTTATGCCATCCCTAGAGGGGTTGCATGGAATTGCACCATGTAAATGGGTTGCATTTGAACCACATCCTATATATATATATATATATATATATATTATATTCACATATAATCCGGTCACCATACCTTACTTCGGCGACCCCTCCTGCAACACACACCCTTTTTCCGGTGACCACCTCTTACGTCCGACGATGAAACAGGCACCGGTGATCGACTCTTCCCTCCTGCGATGACACAAGCACCGTCACCATCTTTTTCTGCTCTCCCTCCAGCGAACACAGACACGTGGAGACCTCCCTCCCTCCAGTTTCCACCCCTTGGCCTTCCCTCTCTTCGGTTTCCACCCCATGAAACCATTTCTACGGTGATGTTCAACCCAAGACACCCTCCCCCTCCCTTCTTCTTCCTCAAAACAGTCGTGTGTGTTTGTGGTACTCCGGAGCACCTTCGATGACACTTGCAAACCTTACTTCAATTAACCCAAACCCACTCCACTCCACTCCACTCCACCCCATCCCACACACTCTTCTTCTTCCCTAACAACACACACACACACATCACACACCGTTGAGGAGGGTCATTATAACACACACACACACACCATTGGCATTCTCGACGTCTTGAGGGTTATTTTTTCCGTCGTGGGTTTGTTTTGCTAAAGAAGGAGGGCATTTGTTCATGAGCACCTCTGGTTACTCCATCCCCCAACTATTTCGATGACTCCACTCACCCACCTACAACTTTCTCGATCACCCTTACCACCTATAACTGTCTCTGTTACGCCGGTGTGTCTATGTGTGTGCAGGTGGTGTGTGTTTATGTGCAGGTGGTGCGTGCGTGTAGGTGTAGGGGTAAGCATAACCAGGTACCCGGTAAAATTTCATGGAACCGAAATCGGCGGTTCCTAGAATGAAGGAACCGGAACCGCTTACACCGGTTCTCTATATTTTGGAACCGGTCTCGGAACCGCTGGGACACTACTGGAAAATTGGTTATTTCCGACGACATTTACCGACGGATTTAATCCGTCGGTAATTACCGATGGATCACCGACGGTAAAGAAAATTTTGCGACGGATAGACTATCCGTCGGTAAATGTACAAATTACCGACTGATTACCGACGGATATTCAATTTTTTTATTTTATTTTTATTTTATTTTTAAATCAATCGGTAATCCGTCGGTAATTTATATAATTTAATAAATATTTTTTTTACGTCCGTCGGTAATTACAGACGGATTACCGACGGCCTTTAAGAATCCGTCGGTAAGTTTAATAATTTAATAAATATTTATTTTTTCTGTGATCATGTATGTATGTTTGTATGTATGTGATCATGTATGTAGATACACAAGTACGTATGTGATCATGAATGTATGTACACCATGTATATATAAAGTATGTATACATCATGTATATGTATAGTATGTATGTACATCATGTATATGTATAGTACGTATGAGATCATGTATGTATATACAAGTACGTATGTGATCATGCATATACAAGTACGTATGTGATCATGTATAGTATGTATCTGAAAGCCGAACTGTGTATGTTAAAGCCCAATTGGATACGTTAAAGCCCAACTGGGAACGTTAAAGCCCCACTAAATCCATTAAAGCCCAACTGGTAATGTTAAAGCCTAACTGGATCCATTAAAGCCCAACTGGATCTGTTAAAGCCCAACTGGTAACGTTAAAGCCTAACTGGATTCATTAAAAGCAACTGGATATATTAAAGCCCAACCGGGTCCATTAAAGCCCAACTGGATTCATTAAAGCCCAACTGTGTACGTTAAAGCCCAATTGGATACGTTAAAGCCCAGCTGGGAACGTTAAAGCTCCACTGAATCCATTAAAGCCCAACTGGATCTGTTAAATCCCAACTAAATCCATTAAAGCCCAAATGGATCTGTTAAAACCCAACTGGTAACGTTAAAGCCTAACTAAATCCATTAAAGCCCAACTAGGTACGTTAAAGCCTAACTGGATCCATTAAAAGCAACTGGATAAATTAAAGCCCAACCGGGTCCATTAAAGCCCAACTGGATTCATTAAAGCCCACCTGTGTACGTTAAAGCCCAATTGGATACGTAAAGCCTAGTTGGGAACGTTAAAGCCCACTGAATCCATTAAAGCCCAACTGGATCTGTTAAAGCCCAACTAGTAACGTTAAAGCCCAACCGGGTCCATTAAAGCTCAACTAGATTCATTAAAGCCCAACTGGATTCATTAAAGTCCAACTGTGTACGTTAAAGCCCAATTGGATACGTTAAAGCCCAATTGGATATGTTAAAGCCCAGTTGGGAACGTTAAAGCCCCACTGAATCCATTAAAGCCCAACTGGTAACGTTAAAGCCCAACTGGTTACGTTAAAGCCCAACCAGATTCGTTTAAAGCCCAACTGGGTACGTTAAAGCCTACCTGATCACATACTGTCCCTGATCTAACCTGATTCGTTTAAAGCCCAGTTATTTCAGGATTATGTTAGTCAATTTAAATACAATTTGATAAATTAATTAATAATTTTAAATATAATTTGATAAATTAATTAATTAATAATTTATTTATTAATTTTAATATTAAATAATATATTAATTAATAATTTATTTAATAATTATAATTTTAAATATAATTTTAATTTAAAAGATTTTATTTAATAAAAAACAATTATCCGTCGGAAATCCGTTGGTAATCACCGACGGAATTTCCGTCAGAAATCCGTCAGTGAATTTCCGAAAATTCTAAAAAAAAAAATAGCGGGCTTTAAAGCCCTAATTTCAGACGACCTCTCTCAGTCTCTCGTCTCCCTCTCGATACTCTCTCTCTCTCTCTCTCGGCGACCTCTCTCTCTCTCTCGACGACCTCTCTCACCGGCGACCTCTCAATCTCAACCTCTCATCGGCGACCTCTCCCTCTTGATACTCTCTCTCTCTCTCGGCGACCTCGCACTCTCCACAGTGCCCTCTCTCTCTCGGCGACCTCTCTCCCTCTCTCGACCTCCATCTCACTCTCGCTCTCGATCTCTCCACAGCGGCCTTGGTAATTTGTTAGCAGTTTTATGTATTTATCGCATTGATAATTGCAAATTGATGTAGTTTCTGATGAATATATCTACTAATTAATCGTTATAGTATTCGACATGTGATCGATCACAATCTATAGGTAGTTTTCTGTTTTTCTTCGTACTCTAGTCGTAGATGATTGAAATTTTGTTTGAAATTTTACGTTTCATTATCTTTTTATAAATATGGATCAAATATGTGATTATTGATAAGTTTATAACTCAATGAACAAATATGGGTTGTCGTTTTTTGGACAAACATTAGGTTGATAAATGGAGACATTTGGTATGATTTAGGATTTGATTATACTTGATTTTATTTATTTATTTTAGTTGGGTTGCCAATTGTTGGGCAGCCAATTGTTGGGCAAACATTAGGTTGATAAATGGAGACATTTGGTATGATTTAGGATTTGATTATACTTGATTTTATTTATTTATACTTGATTTGATTTGATTATACGAAGACGAACTTATGTTATCTGATCACTCGTCTGATAACTAGTGTGTCTTTCATATGTAGACATTTTCGTGTTAAACATTCTCTATTTTCGTGTTAAACATTCTCTATTTTTGGGTCTTATGATTTATGTACACTTATATCATTTTGTGTTAACCATTATCTATTTTTAGATGTCTGAACACCCTTTTAAGGGTAGTAGTGGTAGTAGGAGTGGTAGGGGTAGGGGCAGTAGCAGCTCCGCTAGGTGTGGTGACCCCTAGGCCAATGAGTTTACTGGTGACGGCCTAGATCAGATCCAGTCTGATGACAGAGCAGCGACCTCGAGGGTTAGAGGCCCGAATGTGGCATCACAGACGCCCTAGCCTAGTCAGCGACCACCACTTTTGTTGTCTGATGCGGGCGGGTAAGTAGATGTGATCTATTATTTATTCTAGTACATAATAAACCGATCCTAATGTTTTTTATGTTGTATAATTTACAATTGTGAAGGTGTAAGGACAAGTCGGCAGTCCGGAGGGCCATTGTCGTCTTATGTCCATGTTTGATGGTCCTTGGGCTCATTTTAGGGATGTCCCTAATGAGCACTATCTACGGTTGCTGGATCGATTTCGGGTAGGTATTTTACTCTATTTAACTTATTGAATGGATTTATTTTTACTTAATCCAAACAATGTGTTTGCAGTTGTATTATAGTTGGCCTTCTGAGATGGACGTCGATGTATTAGCTGCTAATCGGCGTCACCTACATAATAGGTACTCTGACATGATGAGAGATGCACGTGTCTTCGTCGAGGAAAGGTCTTTAGCCATTGATGGTATCCAGTTCGACGGACATGACTACAGGATTCTTGCGCCACACCCTCCAGAGTAGATCCAGAGTGAGTTTTGGGTCCAGATGATTGAGCAGGTTTGTTTTGTTTTGTTTTGAATACTTGTATACGGTTGTACTAGGATTTATATTGATTTATGTCTTCTTTTTAACAGGTATGGAACACCGACACGTTCCGGCGTGTAGTTTCGGCCAATACAGCTAATCGGGCCACCGAGTATGAGGGGATGACATCCAGACACTGTACTGGATCTATTAGTATCCCTATGCATCGGGACCACTTGGTAATTTATCATACACTAAACTAAATGTATACAGTTGATGAATATATGTACTATATACATGATTTTATTACTTACTAATAATTTAAGTTGTGTATTGTAGAGAGATACATGGGGTCGTGAGCCTACCAGCGACGAGGTTTGGGAGGCTACACACTGCACCAACAGGAAGCTTGTTCCGGGTGCGACTGGTCCGACCACGGATCCTCCGATCTACGTTTATCCAAAGGCGGCTCATATGATGGTAAGTTCAATTATACATGACTAGATATTTGTTTGTTTTATAAGATAGATAGAAATTATAGCAAACTTAGTTTGGGCTGCCAATTGTTGGGCAGACGCTAGGATTGTTTTCATAAAAGCAGGTCATGGATATATGTTCAAATCACAGTTGAAATGCTGCCGAATTTTCTATAGGTTAGTTGACTTGACAATGTCTAATTTGGTAAACTGTAGGATGTCTACCATCGGAATAGGGATGAGGAGTACCCGGACTTACCTCCCGACACTGTACCTCCCAATGACGCCGAGTTGTGGGAGCGTAGTGTCGGAGGACGGCGTAAGGGTTGTCTTTTCGGATGGGGGACCAATCAGGATCCCTATTATGCTATGACCGCTGATTCAGGTGTCAGTTCGAGCGGGAGCACGCGCGGCCATCGCGATGAGGAGGTATGCTTGTCAAATGCTGTTTAACATTGTTAATCATATGTTTGTTAAATGTTGTCTGACATTGTTCTATATATGTGTAACACCCCGAATTCTGAGAGTCTATGTATTATCGTGCTCGTTTTGGAAACCTCTTAACTTTAAGGATTTATCAGTTTCATATTGAACCTTTTGGAGTTAAGCATCGTGGGCTAAAAAGTGTCAAAATTGTGAAGTGTGGGATGGCTCGCGATAGTGCCCGCGATAGTGACAGGATGTCACAATCGCAGAGGCACAATCGCCAGGGGTCAAGGACTCTCGGTACGTCTCTCACGATAGTGCCATGCGAGAGTGACAGGGTCACAATCGTCGGGCAGTATCACCCAGATTGTACCGCAGGTGGGGGTGTTGGCGCGATTATGCCCGCGAGAGTGACAAATGTCACTCTCGCCGTGTCACTATCGCCGGCAAGTGTTTTGGGTATATATAGACAAGTAGCGATTTTCAGTCATTTTATCAGATTCTAGGGTTTTGATAGGCGATTTCTCAGCTGGGTTTGGTATGTATTCTCCTGCTAGACTTCTTTCTTCATTTATGGTGTTACAAAATCATTAATGGTGGTCCTTAACACATTTAAGAAGTGTTGTTGGTGAACTCTTCGGTGGCTTTTTCATCTCCTCCATTCTAGGGCTTGGTTTTCTCTTAAGGAAACTACTGAGGTGAGTTCATCCACTTTTACTAAACCTTATACATGTCAAATGTGAGTTTTAAATGCCTAAGTATCTCTTTTGTTTATACTTAAATTTTAGGTCTTGTACCAAAACCAATTTTTGGAGATTTTAGGGTTTATAGTAATTTTCGTGAAATATGATTTTTATGAACTTTTTGATGCTAATAGTGATCTACCTTGCTTAGGAAAATGTATTTTGAAAGGATGGCTTTGAGGGTGTATCACTGATGGATTTCATAAGGGTACCCTTGTGGTTAACTTCTCATAAGTTTGTATTTGAGAAATTATAATGTTTTAAAAGTAGTATTTGTAATAGATGCTTGTGTTTTCAACTAATGATCATTTAGTAGAGAATGGGAGCTATATTTGGGAAAAAATTGTTATCTATGATCTTTATGCATATTAACACTTGTTGAAGTATTCGTTGGACAATGTGAGCATTATTTGACTTAAGTGATGCATTTGGGAGTCATGACCCCGTATTTGGTTATTATTGTTCCGGCGTTGGGACGGCTAGTTTTCCACGTCGAGGCACGTTAGGTACCGGGTGCGGTATAAGTCATTCGTGCTGCACGTTAGGTACCGGGTGCGGTATAAGTCCTTCGTGCTCAAGTATTACGATATTGGATGAGGAGCTCGACATAGGAACCCGACGGGGTTGAACTCGAGTTTCCGTGGGTGTACGTTTAAAGCCACTGAGCCTGACATCCCTTGCGTGTACTTTATGTGTTTATTGGCTTTACTGACCCATCGATTGGCTTACTTTTGTGTTCCGTCATTCGGGTTAGTAGGCGGGTTTCCCCCGTTAACCCAAGAGGTATTGGTTTATTTCAAAGAGCATCATTATTACTATTTCATTATTATTGTTGTACAAAAGGAAACCTTTTACCTATTTTATATTAAATCTCTTTAATTACAAATGTTTGATCTCACTAGGCTTTAGCCTAACACTTTTTCTTAAAATGACATGTATGACAGGTCAGGTTTCCGGTGGGGTTCGTTGGGACTGAGCGGATAGCTTTGGTCTAAGAGCGGTCTTTTTGGGAGATGTATAGACCGGCATTTTGAAATAGTGATCATACCTTTTGGAAGAATAGCAACACCCGACCTTAATCTTTCTTATTTAAGTCAGATTACTAGGTTGTTAGTGTATTCTTCACTTGTTTGATTGTAATGTCTATAACTTTGATTTCCCGTTCTATTGGGATGATACTTTGGGATTGTTTATAAGTAGGTTTTGTATCCAAGTTTCTATCTATTTATAGCCGTCATATTGCAGAAATTTCGAATTTTATTCCGCTAATTTTTTTAGAGTGTTACAATATGTTTATCAAATGTTGAATTTCAGTTGGAGGAGTTGAGGCAGAGGTTAGAGAGAGAGGAAACACAGAGGATCCAGTTGCAGGAGCGACTACAGAGAGAGGAAGCAGAGAGGATCCGGATGTAGGAGCGATTGGATAGAGATGAAGCAGAGAAGAGACAGATGCAGGAACGAATGACACAATTTGACGCGTTCATGATCAAGTTTAACAATCAGCACCCCTTTCCCCCTCCGTAGGATTAAGTTTATGTATTTATAGATATTTTGTACACTTTAAGAATTAGTAATATTTAAAAATTGACAGGTTTTGTATGAGATAAAAAACTGGAAAATTTTAATTTTTAATTATTTAAAAAAAATTAAATTACCGATGGATTATCCGTCGGTAATCCGTCGGAAAGTATTTAGTTTTTATTTAATAAATATCCGTCAGAAATCCGTCGCTAAATTCGTCGGAAAGAATCAGTCGGTAATCCGTCGCTAAAGGAAGACCGTCGGTGATCCGTCGGAAATAACCTCGCCGTCGGAGATCCGTCGGAAAACATAACCGTCGGTGATCCGTCGGTAATATCCGTTCGGTGATCCGTCGGTAATTTGAACGCCGACCACCTCTTAACCGACGGCTATTTACCGACGGATCACCGGCGGATTTCCATTTTACCGACGGATGAATCCGTCGGTGATAAGCCTCTGTTTTGTAGTGGGACCGGTTCCGGTTCCAGGTACCCAATCTCAAAAAAATTTATATAAAGTTTAACATTTCATACAATAAAAGTGTAATTTTAACTTTTTATGTTTAGTGCAAACTACAAAATACAACAAATGATGAAAACTAATCCGTTAAAAACTAACTATTATATAAATAAATTAGACACTTTCGAGTCTTGACAGGAACAAAACGACTTCTATAACATTTCACATCAAGTCATCAACACCTAACAAATAAAACATTATTTTATAAATTGTCTCGGCGGTACCCAGCAGGCAACGGTTCCAAAAAAATGAGAATCGGAACCGAACCAGTCTTAATCGGTTCCGTATTTTAGGAACCGGAACCAGAACCAATCACATCGGTTCCGGTCCTGGAACCGGCAGTTCCAGAGCAATTCCGTTTCCAAAAGCGGGTACCCGGTTCCAAAAGCGGGTACCCAGTTCCGATGCTCACCCCTATGTTGGTGTGTGTGTGCGAGTGGGTGTGGGTGTGCAGGTGGTGAAGATGGTTTAGCTGGTGTTTGTGTTGTGCAGGTCCGCAGATGGGCAGATGTGGTGGAGGACACCTCGAAGATGTGAAGATGGAGGTGGTTTAGGTTGGGTTCACGTCATTGAGAAATGAGGAGAGAGAGTGTGTTTTTTTTAATTTTTATGCCATGTGTCATAGTATAAATGGTGGTTAAAGAAAACAAAAAGACAAAATTGGAACAAGATAAAAATTTAATTAAAAAGGGAGTTAAATGACGGAAAAGCCCTTAAAGTTAACAGAGTAAATGGATAGCCATTTGGTTGAGGGACTAAATCCAACAGAAAGTGCATACTACTAACACCAAATCCATAATAAGTGAAGCCTAAGAACAAAATCCGTAAAAATCAAACAAACCACAGGGACCATATCCGTAATTTACTCATAGGGGGCGTTTTGTTCGCATAATGTATTTGGATGGAATGTAATCTGTTAAAGGAATTTGACTATGAAGGAATTTGAATGGAATGTTGTCAGGTTTGACCACCTGTTTGGTTGATAGAATTTGAATGAAATCTGTTAAATGAATTGGAATTTTTCTGTTTGGTTCACAGATTGTAGCTTTGGAATTATAATGAAATTTTGATAAATGACCAAAATACCCTTTTTGATTATTTTAATTTTTTTAAACAAAAATTACTTTAATGAAATAGTCATTAAATAGTTTAATTTTTAACTAAAATTGTTTTGATTATTTCAGCACACGAATGATGAGAGAGAGGAGAGAGAGATAAGAGAGGGAGAAGAGATAGAGAGAAAGGAGAAAGAGAGGGGGGAGGAGAGAGAGGGGAGAGGAGAGATAGAGAGGAGATAGAGGAAAGAGAAATGAGAGGAGAGGAGAGGAGAGAGAGAGGGGAGAGAGAGGGGGGAGAGAGAGAGGAAAGAAAGAGGAGAGAGAGAGAGTTGGTGTCTTTTGATAATCAATATAAGTAGGGTTTAGTTTGGGGGTAAAGGGTAACTTTGGAATTATCAAAATATGAGATTTCATTCCATTGAAATCCTTGGGTTTTATGATGAAATGTTCAAATCCTATATCTATGGAATTTATTCGAATCCAAAGATTTCATCCATTGAAAAGCTTGAACCAAACAAGAGAATGAAATCTGATCAAAGGAATTCAACATTCCAATTCCACCAGATTCCATCACATTCTGCGAACCAAACGCCCCCTTAATGTAATGTATTGGAATGTAAAAAAAACCGGAAAAGCTATATCACTACAAGAAAAAAGAGTTTTAGAGAAGGAAGTTTCAGAGAAGGATGCAGAAGTGTATCTAAAGATGACCTTTAGGGAAGGAAATGCATGACAAAAATGAAAAATGTACCAAAATGATGATGCTTTTTAGAGAAGGATTTCAAACCAAAATAATACACTTTGAAAATCCTCCCTAAAACTTTTAGAGACACTTCTTATTAAAATCGTCTCTAAAAACCGACTAAAAGCTTTAGATACACTTTTAAAGCGTCTCTAAAAAGTAAATTATTTTTATTTTTATTTTTAAATTAAAAGAAAAGTTTTAGTTACACTTTTATAATTTTTAAAAAGTATCTAAAAGGTTTCTCATTTTCGGTAAATTTAATTTATATAACAAAATTTAGAAAGGAAGCGGAGCGGAGGATGTGCATACGACTAATACGAGAGTCCTGAAGAACTTCGATTCCTTTTCCATTTTCCAACAATCCGAACAATATATCCCTGGAATTAATATCGGTTATGTTCGACTGCTCGATATATGTTCGATTTCTGAAGTTATAGGCGATTGATGTTCGATTTCTAAAGTTCTAGGCGATTTATGTTCGATTTATCGATTTAGGGCTTGAGGATTCATCGTTACGGTAAGATTTCTGTTTAATTTCTCGATTTCTGTTCGATTTCTGAAGTTCTAGGCAATTTTCTGTTCGATTTCTCGATTTAGGGCTTGAGGATTCATCGATACGGTAAGATTATATAAGCTTATATAAATTTTCAGTTTTTCACTATCCTTCTGGAAGTTAAAGCATATGATCACATTTGAGCTTGTTAAACTGCTTATTTTCTATGCAGACCTCATCATCTACAAAGAGATCAATTGCTATAATTTAATCCTTGAACCTTTATCTCGCCACTTATGCTTGCCTTGATCCATCACTTTAATTTGACCCTTTAACCTTTATGTTGTTACTTTATTTTATATATACGTTTGGCTTTGCCATATGAAATATATGCTACCAATAGTAAAGTTGTGTGCTCTTTGAACTTGGTTATCGTACCTATTCTTGAGTGGCATATGTTTGTTGCTACATTGTGAACTTATTTTGACTTTAGGATTTGCTAATATGATTACTTCAAAAAAAAATGCCAGTGGTTAAGTGAATAAGACTCGACTAATCCTTTATGTAGGCCTATTATGGGTTAGGTGAAAGCTTAATGGATAGCAAAAGTTCAAGAAAAGATGAAAAGATGGATAGCATGTTCTGTTTTTTCTCATGCGATTTGCAAATTGTTCTTTGGCATTTCAATTGATATCTGTGTTTTACACATTAATGATGCTTATTATTAGTATGATTGAAATAATAAATTATTCATTGATTCTTTATTTTCATTCTTAATTATGTAAATGTAATATGTACAAGTTGCAGAAGTCAAGGTTGCTACATTGTTATTACGTAATTTATAGTTCTGCTTCTTGCATATTTACATATAGTGGCTTGATTATACAAGGAGGACGTGCTCCAGAATATCTTGCGATGAATGAATCCATCCTAGACCTGGTGAAACATTTTGCCAAATCTGGAAAACCTATGGCTTCCATCTGTCATGGACAAGGCTGCTGTTGATGTAGGGAAAGATAAAAAATGTACAACCAATAGTAGTAAACCAGATTGGCAGAAATCCATATTAGCTGAAAATTGAACTACAGAAGTTTCCAATAGCCATAGAATAGCATATCCAAACAACCAGAAGCTAACAAACTTCAAGAATAAAAGTCAAACATAATGCAAACCATAGATTGAAAGCAGCCATATCACCATAAGAACCATCATGACATGAGACAACATTAAAAAAGAGTATGATGTAAACCATTGCATATAGCCGCAACCATCATTACTTTTGCCTTTGTAGCCTCTGACTAAGAATTTTTTTTTTGGTTTATCAGGTCTCGAAGTTGTATGACATGTATTGACTTGTTGCTGGTAAAGGAGAGGAAATGGCACATTGAAGATCTTGGATGGTTGTAGTATGATTCTGGGTGTTTTTTCCTTTTTTTTTTGATAAATTTTGAACATATGTGTGGATTCATTAAAACATATAGTTTGTTTTGAAAAGATTTTGTCTCTTATGACAAATATATATAAAAAAATTGTTTTAGGATTTTGATGTTGTTTTTCTTGTTTAGTATTGTTATTTATTTTATTACAATATATATAGATGAAATATGTACTACATATATATATATATATATATATATATATATATATATATACATTTGTGTGTACATATAGACACCCTTTAGAGAAGGAAATGATTTTTTCTTAAGTGTAACTAAAGGATGCCTTTAGAGAAGGTTTACAAGAATGTGTAACTAAAAAATATACTTTTAGAGAAGGTTGTGGTTATGTGTATCTAAAGATGACAATTAGAGAAGGTTGAGGAAAGTGTAACTAAAGGATACCTTTAGAGAAGCTTTACATAAAGCATCACTAAAGTGTATATCTTTAGAGAAGCTTTTTCAAAAACTTCTCTGAAGGTACCTTTTAGTGATGCTTGAAAACCGTCACTGATGCTAAAAAAAGGTCACTAAAAGCATATTTTTAGAGAAGCCTTTTAAAATAAATCGGTCAACGTTTAGATAAGGTTTGAAAGCGTATCCAAAGCCCAAAAAAGCTTCTCTAAAGGTTAACGTAAATGTACCCATCGAAAATCCTCCCTAAAACCTTTAGCTACCGTTATATAGGGAAGGTTATTGACGGAAGTGAAAAGCTTCTCTAAAACCTTTAGAGAAGTTTTTCAAACTTTTAAATGCAAAAGAAAACCTTCTCTGAAGGTCATTTCTCTTGTAGTGTATATAGTAATATTAAAAAAATAGAATCTGAATTATATTTGAATAACAATAGAAATTACAATAATATATAATCATACATATGTGATATGTGATTAAATATGTTAAAGAAAATTTAATTTTTAGCATCTTTTTGGAGAAATACAAGCATTTAGAGAATATAAAAAATTCCAGTATGTAAAAAAGAATATTATATCCATACAAATTAATCTCTGAAATCATCACTTAATACATAATTTACACCCACACTCTCAAAAAATTTAAATCACATTTCAACGCTTTATAACAAAATAACAAAAAAGAAAACAATTAGATATTTAAAGTGCATTTGATTGATACACTTTCAGACCAAAGTTTTGGATTCTTTTATAGAAGTGAAGTTCATTCTACCTTTGTTGCTTCATTTATGTGTGATGTGTTTGTAGTAAAAAAATTCTCATTGATTCATAAGTTTTAATGTAACACCTAAAAATTTAGAAATAATTGAGGAATAAAGTAAATAAATGAAGTTAGGTTTATTTATTTTATGGCAAGGAAAGGATTTAAGATTTTGAGTAATTATCGTGTATTGATGATAATGAATTATGAAAATATGAATAGTGTTAGGGGTGTTTATCGGTTGACATCCAATAGATTTGAGGCCGATCGAACCGATCCAATCATCCATCGGATGTTGGATTTTTCCAATCCAATGGATGATTGGATCGGTTCGGTTTCATCCATTGGTTCGAATTGGATCCAACCAACATTAATCGGACTGGATCCGTTCTACATCCAATAGATGATCGGATCAGATCCATCCAATGTTTAAAATCCAATTTACAACAATTCACATGATATCCCAAAATACTTGATTCCATCCGTTCAAAACTAGTGCTAAAAAGTAAAAACATACAACTACGAGCAGCCAAGTTTCACCCATACGTGATAATGATATTGATCAATAAAAGTTCTATTGAAAAGTGGAAAGTGAAAACATTAAACAAGTAAATAGAAATATTGCCCGCAACACCTCAATCCATTCTGACTTAATTAACTTTGAATTGTTTGGTCTTTGGTTGTCACGTGCAAGGATGAAGGACCCACTTTTACTTTTATATTAAATATAATTTTATAAATATATAATTAATTATTAATTTTAATTGGATGAATTGTTGGATGGTAATCGGATGATGGTTGGATGGTTCGGTCGGTTTTTTTACTGGAAGGGGAATCGGATCTGTTCCGGTCGGTTTTGGATTGTCATCCAAGAACCAACCGATCCAAATTGAATGTTAAATTTTTCGATCCGATCCGATCTAATTATAATTGGATATCCGATCATTGTCGGCCGGTTCTAATTGGATCCGTCGGTTCTAATTGGATCGATTGACTTTCTACACACTCCTAAATAGTGTAAAGTTAGAAGTATTCAGATTTGGGGACCAAATGGTAAAAGTTAAAGAGGAGATGGGCCAATCATGTATAATCGAAAAAGTAATGGTGGAAGGTCTTAATGGTAGATTTCTAAAAATCGGGACTTGCCATCGTAAGCAGTAATCGTCCCTATAAATTAATATCATTCGACCAACCCTCTCAAGGTTTGAGAGAGAGAAAGATCGAGTGGGAGCATTCTACCATTGGAGGCACCGAGTTTGGAGCTCAAGAGAGAAATTTGTCGGTTTCAAAGGAAACACATACTTGTTGTTTATCGTAAAATCGAGGTAAAACTCCCAATTACTCTCGAATATTTTGTTAACATAACATTGGTGTTTTAGTTACGGGAGTCCCACATCCGATTTTGAAGCGAAGGAGTAGCAGGAAGGCTATCGTTTCTATTAAACAGATTAAAATGATGTTCTCGATAAAAAACGAAAACTTCAAAATCGAATTGGAGACTCGATTTTCAACGTTTTTGCTTGACTCTTGTTTATGGAGTTGAGGAAACTTTATTATGTAGTTTTGCTAAAAGGATCACATAAAATTGTCACGAAACAAGGTCAGACGGACCAAAAATATGAAGGGGAGGGGGCCGACAACCATGCTAGGCTTCAGGTGGAGCCTGGGTCGTGCACGCACCTAGTTGGGCCGACGCTCAGCTGGGTGGGGCCATGGCACTCTTTGGGCCCAGGTCCAATCATTGGGCTGACTATTTTAATCTGAATCAAGCCCAAATTAAGTAAGGTGATGTTTGTTTTTTCAAAATAAGCTCTTAATTGCCACTTATGTCTGATTCGGTCAGACATAAGATAATTCAGATCGTTTGTTTTTTCTTTTTTTTCAAAGTCTCTTAACCCTTAATGTCCTCTGAATAATTAAGTGATAACCTAGCCACTTAATTACCTTTTATTTTCGTCCAACATCATTCTTTCTATTTCAACATTGGGTTTATCCCAAATGCACCCTGAATTTGCATAAGCGCAAAACATGAATATTGTATCAAACTAACCTTATACATATATGGGTATTGAAATTGCGCTTTTATAAAAGACTAGCATCATGCCCGTGCAATGCATCGGGTGAGTAAGGTGTAAATTTTTATCGTAAATGAAAAATTAAAAACCTCGAACGTGTAACTCCTTTGCTAAATGGGTTGACTGTTGAGAAACTTTGTTAACCATCCAAACAAAGAAATAAATATGTAGAAATGAAGGAAACCAGTAACAAATATACACACTCAAGCAAGTCAAACAAAAACGAAAAAGAAGACAAAACCTGATACAGAAACACCTCAAAGAAATCAAGAAGGACGGTAATAACAAATACACACTCAAGTAAGTCAAACAAAAACGAAAAAGAAGACAAAACCTGATATATTTGTTTGAAAAAAGGCGCTACTCGATCGATCTTTTCGCTTTCATCCTCATCTTCTCCATTCAAAATTCATGTTTAAATAAGGATATAAATAGGGGGAAGATGATGTGTTTAGAGATAGAGATACATGAAAATGATGATAACAATAGTTTTGAATTTTGATTTGAATGGGTTGGAGGGATTTAGGGATAGGAAGGAAGTTAAGTAGTTTATTAAAATTCATTAATTATCTTATATTTTAAATTTTTTATATTTAAATTGAGATGTTTATCCTGTTTTGATTATGTTTATCACAATTCAAATTTCATAATTTTAGGGTTTGGAGATTAGAGATAAAGATTTTGGGGGATAAGGATGTAATTTATTAATTAGGGTTAAAAGCATTTAAAAGTAGTACATATTGCTTCATTATTTATTTTTTAAGAGATTTTAAGTAGATTAGCATTAAATAATAGTACATAATGCTTAATGGGTTGTTTTTAAGAGATTTTTATATCTCTTTTATAATATAGTATAGATATTGATATTAATTTATGAAATCACTTTCTCTCATTTTAATCTATATAATATTAATAGTATATATATCGTATATTTAGTCTGTAATATTAGGGATGTGTTTAGTATGCAAATGAGACTGAATATTATATATAATGTGGACGAAAGTGAGGTAGTCATGTAAAATAATCATTTGAAGGTTTTAGAGTTTTAACTTAATATGCATAGTTTATTAATTTATCTCTAGTTTTTGTTTCATCTATTTTAATGGGATAAAAAAATACATTATTAATATTATAATAAAAGATGCCAAGTTTCTATCATGTCATATCTCGTCTTATGCAGCAAACCAAACGTACTTTAAAAGATCATCACATGCAATTGATATTTCTAAAGTAGTATTTAAAATGTATGTGGAATGTGGAATGTGGAATGTGGAATTTAAATGTGAACACCATTTAATGTATGTATGTAGAGAAGCATATCAATAGTCTTTTTCATTTGAGTTTGTTTGAATTATCAAGATTTTGGTTAGATAATATATAGTATAAAAATTTTAAATTCAGATTTCATCCACACATGCATTGATTATTTGACGATGAAAGTTATATTATTTAAGATACTATTTTAAAGGTATATTTAAAATAATTTAAAGGGTAAATTACAAACTTTTTCATGTAGTTTTAGGTTGATTACGAACAAGGTCTCTGAATCCTAAAATTCATGGCTAGGGTCTTCATGGTTTCATTTTCATTATAGATCAGGTCCTTTACTCTAACTTCTGTTAAAATTCATCCATTAAACTTCCCACGTATCCCTCAAATGAGGGGTATTTTTGTCATTTATCAATTAATAATAATTATAATTGTACAAGTTTGAATGATAAATATACAATCCTTTAAAGAATTTAAATGAAAAAATTAACAAAAAAACACACCCTTTCCTTTTTCCAGTTAGACCCAACCCATGCACTACTCCGATCATCTTCTCCCAGACTACCATATTTCTGGCAATCATAATGGAACACAGGCACATACAACAGAAATCCACATTCCACTCAAAGTTCAAAGACATACATATTTAAATCAATCAAAACTGAAATAAATCCATAATTAATCCACAAACCAAGTATATAATTTTTAGAATGGTGGAACAAAATACTACCATAAAGAACAAGAACATACATATGCACAACAACAAGAAGTAAATTAAAAATCTAATTCAAGATTTAGATCTAGAACCCATTATTGAAATCTGGAAGTTAAACCCCAATTGTTGCTCAAATATGGAAGACATCGATGAAATCTGCTAACCTAGAAGCCATTGATGAAATATATAAGATAAACCCCATCGTTGCTTAGATCTGGAACTTGTCGATGAATCTTGAAACCTGAAACACATCATTGCTCAATTGTTGCTCAAATTTGGAACACCCTCTCAAAGTTGGAATTGGGACTACCATTAGCGGTGATAAAGGTTTCCAGTGACTATAGTTGGTGGGGGGAAGGAGTGTTGGTGATTTTAGTGAAATCATCGTTTTCATTTTAGGTAATTGGATTCAAAAGATAATAACGGGGTTGGTAAGCTAAGCTATAACACGAGCTAGGAGGTGTGGAGTGCAAACTCGTATAAGCTAACTAGGACACGGGATCGTTGGATGGTCATGTTTGGCGGGTTACTAAGTGTAAAATGGATGTGTACGATTATGATCTAATGTTTGGCGGTTTTATCAGTTTTGAGCTGATATCTCTTTGTAACCGCTACTATTTGTGACATCATTTTTGTAACCGCCTATTTATGAAATCATTTTGTAATCGCCACCATTTATGTCCAACAATCAATACCATTCAATGGGGTATTATTATCAATATTAATATGGGTTCGGTTACGATTCTCAAGGTGTATAAATAAGATCGATTTCTGCCTAAATCGATACTGAGAATTAAGATTATCCTCGAGTGAATTTTGTGATACCCGGACAGAATAAGGTCGAAATATCATTTAAGGAAATCGAGCTCTCACGCGATCTCTTATTCTTTATCCAAGTTCTAATCACTCTTTGTCTCCAACGACTTTCTGCACCCTTCCCAACAATCTTAGTGATATTCGTTCTTCGTGAGAGAGATGGCGAGTGATCAATCCGTGAGAGATATGACAACCAAGTTTACCAAAAAGGCGTTGATTTTCGAAGGTGGCAGAAGAAAATGCACTTCTTATTGACCACGTTGAAGGTCGTGTACGTGCTAAGCACTCCGATGCCGGAGGTTATGGAAGACGAGACGTTGAAGATGACTCAGCGTCGCAGGAAATGGGAGAACGACGACTACATATGTCGTGGCCACATCTTAAACGGTATGTGTGACTCCCTCTTTGACATTTATCAAAATGTCGAGTCTGCCAAAGAGCGATGGGACTCTCTTGAGTCCAAAAACATGGCGCAGGATGCTTCTAGTAAGAAGTTCCTCGTTAGTAATTTTAAAAATTACAAGATAGTGGACTTGAGGCATGTGATGGAGCAATACAATGAGCTCATACGCATTCTAGGCCCCTTCTGTGAACATGGTGGAAGAGGGAAAATCCAACAATTTCAAGGGAAAATGCAAGTCAATGAAGCCAAGAAAGGGCCCAATAAAAAGGTTAAATTAACCTGTTGGACCTGTAGTATGACTGACCATCTCAAGCGTGAATGTCGGGTTGTCAAGAACAAGACGGGAGCAAGCACAAGTGGTGGTGGGCAAGAATCCAAGGATCAAAACCCACGACAAGGTCAGTTTCTTGACTTTAGTTTTAATTCGAATTTGAATTATGTACCACAAATATCCGAAACATTTTATGTGTAGGATGATGATGTTGCTTGGTGGATCGACTCGGGTGCCACGAATAATGTGTGCAAGGATCGATGTTGGTTCACTTCTTTGGAACCGGTTGAAGACGGATCCGTGCTACACATAAGAAATGAGTCGAGTGCTCCTATTCATGGACGCGACTTAGTTAGGCTAGAGTTTAGTTCTAGCAAAATAATTTAACTTTTAGACGTTTTGTTTGTACCACAAATTCGAAAGAATTTGGTTTCTGGTAGTGTCTTGAATAAGTTAGGATATAGGCAAGTATTTGAGTCCGACAAGTTTGTCTTGTCAAAAGGTGGTTCTTTTGTAGGATTCAACTATTTGATGAATGGAATGTTTATGTTGAATTTAAATAAAAGGAGTTTTGTCTATTATGCTTATGTTGCAAATAATTTTTTTTTTTATTCCAGTTTGTGGCACACAAGGCTTGGTCATGTGAATTTTAAAAGAATGGTTGAAATGTCAAAAGACGGTCTTATTCCGGGCTTTGAAATTAAAACCGAAAAATATAAAACTTGTCGGTGCTTGAGTTAATTCATAGTGATATTTGTGATTTGCATTCAATTCCATCCTTGGGTAATAAAAAGTATGTTGTTACTTTTATTGACTATGCTTCACGGTTTTGCTATGTGTTTTCTTTTACATACAAAAGATGAAGTGTTGGACAAATTTAAAATTTATAAAACGGAGGTTGAATTGCAAATGAATTTTTTCATAAAATGTTTACGCACCTATCATAGTGTGGAGTATTACGACCCCATGTTTTTCCAATCCGTAGGAATCATTCATGAGACTATGGCGCCTTATACACCACAACAAAATGGTGTGGTGGAACCGAAAAATAGAGTTCTCAAAGAAATGGTGAACTCTATGTTATCCTACTCGGGATTGAGTGATGGATTTTGGGGTGAAGCCATGTTAACGGCTTGTTACTTATTGAATCGAGTTCCCAATAAAAGGAACAAATTACCCCATATGAACTATGATTCAAGAAAAGGCCTAATTTGAGCTATATTCCAGTTTGGGGTTGTCGGGCGGTTGTTCGACTACCCGAACCCAAAAGGAAAACCTTAGGCGAGAAAGGTATTGATTGCATCTTTGTTGTATATGTTGAGCATTCCAAAGCCTATAGGTTCTATGTTATTGAACCTAATGATTCTATAGCGATTCACACCGTTATAGAATCGAGAGATGCATTATTTGATGAGACTAGATTCTCTTCAATACCTAGATCAAAGGACATAGTTCCAAGTACTAGTGGAACTAGTGAGGTTGAAGAACAAGCAATTGTTCCAACCAAATCTCCGATGCTTCGAAGGAGTAAAAGAGGAAGGATTGAAAAATCCTTTGGTACCTATTTCCAATTATACTTGGTAGAGGGATCATGAGATGAGATTGTGTCACAATTCTCTTACTGTTATAGTATTGAGGAGGATCCGAAATCATTTGATGAGGCTATGAATTCTCAAGATGTTGCTTTCTGGAAAGAAGCAATAAATGATGAGATGGACTCCATCGTGGGGAATAATACTTAGGTATTATCAGGCTTGCCACCGGGTTGTAAACCTTTGGGATGCAAGTGGATCTTTAAAAGGAAGATAAAAGTTGATGGATCAATCGAGAAGTTCAAAGCTCGATTAGTAATCCAAGGCTTTAGGAAACGGGAAGGCATCGATTATTTCGATACCTATGCCATGGTTGCAAGGATCTCCACGATTATATTATTGATAGCCTTAGGAGCTATTCACAATTTAGTGATTCACCAAATGAATGTCAAAACAGAATTCTTGAATGGTGACTTGGAGGCGAAAGTTTACATAAAACAACCAGAAGGTTTTGTTATGCCCGGGATGGGGCATAAAGTGTGTAAACTTGTAAATTCATTGTATGGGCTGAAACAAGCACCCAAACAATGGCATAAAAAATTTGACGAGGTTGTCTTGTCAAACGGTTTATGTTAAACCAAACAGACAAGTGTGTATACAACAAATTTGACACATCCGGTAACGGAGTAAACATTTGCTTATACGTTGACGACATGTTGATCTTTGGCACCGACCAAAATCAAGTTGAAAAATCAAAGAGTTTGTGTCATCGAGTTTCTCCATGAAAGATATGGGAGAGGCGGAGGTGATCCTTGGAATATGGATCAAGAGTGAAAACAAAGGGATTGCAATTACGCAATCTCATTACATTGAGAAAGTATTAAAGAAATTTAATTGCTTTGATTGTTCTCCGGTGAGTACTCCATTTGATCCGAGTGTGAAGTTTATGCCCAACTTGGGTGAAGCGGTGTCACAACTCGAGTACTCAAAGGCTATTAGATGCTTGATGTATGCCATGACAAACACTAGGCCGGATATCGCTTTTGCCATAGGAAAGTTGAGTAGGTTTACTATGAGACGCTGCCCGACCCCATAGGAAAGTTGAGTAGGTTTACCTTACTGCACCATGAGACGCTGCCCGACCGTATAGGCCCACACCTTACTTATCATGGCAACCCGATGCCTATCCCGTGCTAAAGCGTGAACCAAATGCCCAAAACAGGGGACATTGGAACACAGTGCCTATGGATCCATTGCACTAAGACTTAAAGCCAAAACATGTCATTTCAGAGCATACTCATATTAAATCAGATATGCAGGCAATTCATATGAACAACGGTTCAATTCTATAAATCGTGATTCTTGAAAATGTGAGATCTTTAGAAGGTATTTCCCAACGACAATAAGTCACTTTGAAACCAGGTTTTCCACTTTCCAAATAATACATTTATCACATAACATTCGTAATACAGACCGATTTAGCTTAAAAGACTCACCTCAGATTTCTTCCTGAATAAAACTGCTTCTGACGATTGCTACCTATGACAACACCGATAATCGGTAAGCCAAAATAAAGACAACTTAATGACTTAAAACTCAGGAATAAGAACACAACACACTGCCAAAACACTGATCCGGTCGAACACCACCCCGGTCGAACAACCAACCCGGTCGAACAGGGTCCGGTCGAAGGACAATACCGGTCGAACCCAACCTCGGTCGAACCCGACCTCGGCCGAACCCAACTTCGGTCGAAAGGCCATCGTCTTGTTCCTCAAGAACATCAAGAACAGATCGAATACAGAACCCAGATCCAAAATGATAAAATACTCAGATCTCACAATGGAACGGTTTAAAACCTTCACAATGAGATTCTACGTGGCTAAAAGCATTCAGATCAAAGCATTAAGCTAGATTCGTACCTTGATTTGGAGAAAACCCGAAGACCTCTTCCTGCTCCTTCTTTCTCTCTGACTTCTCAAAAACCAAAATGATATTTTGTGATATTTCCAAAATATCTAAAATCTGATTTATATTTATATAACCCAAGTTACATTTTACCCCCTTGAACTTTGGGTAATAGTCAACTTTTCACCCAACCCCAAAATAGCGGGTGTTACAATCCTCCCCAACTTGGAGAAGATTTCGTCCTCGAAATCTCGACTATGGGAAGAGGTGAGGGTATCTCCGCCTCAAGTCCTCTTCCGCTTCCCAAGTCACATTAGCACCTCGATGGTGCTTCCACTGAACTTTGACCATTGTGACTTCCCGGTGACGAAGCTTCTTCGTCTTCCTTTCCAAAATCGCCTCAGGTTCTTCAACGCAACGATTCCCCTCATCCACTCTGATCTCGGAGAGTGGAATAACACTCTCCTCCTTTGCTAGACACTTCCGTAGATAGCACACGTGAAACGTGTTATGGATGCCCCTTATCTCCGGAGGAAGTTCCAGCTGATAAGCTTGAAGTCCTACCCGCTTAGTCACAGTGAACGGTCCAAGGAAACGGGGGCTCAACTTTCCACGCTTCCCAAATCTAATAATTCCCTTCCAAGGGGACACCTTCAACATAACCCGGTCTCCCACTTGGAATTCCATTGGCCGTCTTTTCTTATCGGCGTAACTTTTCTGTCGATCTTGGGCCGCCTTCAAACGTTCGCGGATGCCCCTGACCTTTTCCGCCGTTTCTTGTACAACTTCTGGTCCAGCGAACTGCTTTTCCCCCTCCTCGAGCCAACATACGGGGGTTCGACACTTGCGACGGTATAACGCTTCAAACGGTGCCATCCCTATACTTGAGTGGTAGCTATTATTGTACGCGAACTGTACCAAAGGCAGGTGCGTATCCCAACTACCCCCAAAGTCGATTACGCACGATCTTAACATATCTTCTAGCGTCTGGATTGTCCTCTCGCTTTGTCCGTCGGTTTGAGGATGGTAGGCTGTGCTCAACTTCACACGTGTACCCAATTCCTTTTGTAAGCCATCCCAAAAATGCGACGTGAACCGACTATCCCGATCAGAGACTATAGATAGCGGCACGCCGTGCCGGGAAATTACTTCATCGATGTACAACTTCGCCAATTTATCCATTGACAAGGTCTCCCGCATGGCCAAGAAGTGAGCGCTTTTGGTCAAGCGATCCACTAAAACCCAAATGGCGTCGTGACCTTTCAAGGTCTTTGGTAGCTTTGTCACGAAATCCATCGTGATGTGTTCCCATTTCCATTCTGGAATTTCCAAGGATTGCAAACTTCCGTAGGGTCTTTGGTGCTCAGCCTTCACTTGCAAACAAGTCACACACTGTTCCACATAGCGCGCCACATCGAGCTTCATGACTGGCCAGCAATAAAGCAATTTCAAATCTCTATACATTTTCGTGCTTCCCGGGTGAATGGAGTATTTTGACTTGTGGGCATCTTCGAGAAGAAGTCCTCTCTTACCCCCAATCTTGGGCACCCAGACTCGCCTATTGAAAAGCTTCACCCCTCGACTATCTTCAGTCAACAAGAGATGTTGTTTCGCCATAACTTCTCCTTTGAGGTTTTCTTCTAGCAAGGTTTCGACTTGCGATACTTTGATTCTGTCAATAAGCGTTGAAGTTATTTCAATCCGTGCAAAGGTAGCTCGAGAATTTCCTCCGCAGACTTTCCGACTCAAGGCGTCGGCAACCATGTTTGCCTTACCCGGATGGTAGAGCAACTCCCAGTCATAATCCTTCAACAACTCCAACCATCTTCGCTGCCTCATGTTTAGCTCTTTCTGATTAAAGATATGCTTCAGACTCTTGTGATCAGTATAAAGAGTGCAATTCGTACCGTAAAGGTAGTGCCGCCAGAACTTCAGTGCAAACACCACAGCTGCCAATTCCAAGTCATGAGTAGGGTAGTTGACTTCATGCACTTTAAGTTGCCTTGATGCGTAAGCGATCACCTTCCCTCTTTGCATCAGGACGCAACCCAAACCCATCTTCGACGCATCACTGTACACCACAAAATCTTCCGTCCCGTCTGGTAAGGATAGGATAGGAGCTTCACAAAGCTTCTTCTGTAAGGTGCGGAACGCCTCTTCTTGCCTCTCGGTCCACACAAATTTCACGTTCTTCCGGGTCAAGATTGTCAATGACGAGGCTATTTTTGAGAAATCTTGAATGAATCTCCGGTAGTACCCTGCCAAACCTAGGAAACTTCGGATTTCAGACGGGTTCTTGGGAGGTTCCCAATTCGTCATTGCCTCTATCTTCGCGGGATCCACTTTTACTCCTTCTTTTGAAACTATATGCCCCAAAAATTGAACCTCTGGAAGCCAAAAGTCGCACTTTGAAAACTTTGCGTAGAGTCTTTCTCGCCTTAACACATCCAACACTTCACGGAGATGTTGCTCGTGCCCTTCTTCATCCTTGGAGTAAACTAGGATGTCGTCGATGAACACGATTACCGATTTGTCGAGGAACGGTCGGCATACTCGATTCATCAAGTCCATAAATATTGCCGGTGCGTTGGTTAGGCCGAATGGCATCCCCAGAAACTCGTAGTGTCCATAGCGAGTTCTAAATGCCGTCTTTGGGATGCCGCTCTTTGCTACCTTCACTTGATGATACCCCGATCGAAGATCGATCTTTGAAAAACAACCTGCTCCTCGAAGTTGATCGAACAGGTCGTCGATTCTTGGAAGTGGATACCTGTTCTTCACCGTCACTTTGTTCAGTTCCCTGTAGTCGATACACATTCTCAATGCACATTCCTTTTTCTTGACAAATAGAACCGGAGCTCCCCAAGGTGACGAGCTCGGTCGGATGAAACCTTTCTCGAGAAGGTCTTGAAGTTGAACCACCATCTCTTGCATTTCGGTAGGAGCCAAATGATAAGGAGCTCGAGCAATCGGAGCCACTCCAGGAATGAGGTCAATACGAAAGTCCACAACTCGATCGGGCGGCAACCCGGGCAAGTCTTCCGGAAACACATCGGGAAACTCGCGTACCACCCTAACCTCTTCCAACTTCCGTTGTTCGAGTTTGGTATCGATGGCATAAGCCAAGAAAGATACACATCCTTTCACCAAACATTTCCTAGCTTTGATTACTGAAATAATGGCCACGTCGCCTTTCCTTCCTTCACCGTAGATTATAGTCGCTTCTCCGTTTGCCACCGGTAAACGGATCATTTTCTTGGAACATACAATTTCGGCCTGGTTCTTAGATAACCAGTCCATACCTACCACCACGTCGAATCCGCCAATTTGCATTGGTAATAGGTTAATGGGAAATTTCTTCCCCTTAAGCTCTAAGATGCAATCCTTAAGGATATTATGAATTAGGACTTGACCTCCATTTGCTATTTCTACCACAACAGCAATCTCTAGCATACTCTTAGACATAGCAAGCCTTTGACAGAACAAATCAGATATGAACGAGTAGCTAGCACCAGAATCAAATAGCACACGCGTAGGTACGGAATTTAGAAGAAACGTACCCGACACCACATCGGCCGATGTTTTAGCTTCCTCTGACGACATCTGGAAAGCCCTTCCAGTCGACCGCAGCGGTTCCATCTTCTTCCCGCTAACTCCCCCAGTCTTGAGCTTCGGGCATTCCGCCCTTACGTGCCCCGGTTCCCTACACTCAAAACATACCTGTCCCTTGAGAGGGAAATCTCGGAACGTGTGACCCGTCTTCCCACATTTGTAGCACGTCCCGGGAACAAAGTTGCAAGGGCCGAAATGCTTACTTCGGCACTTGGAGCACCACTTGGCATCGCGTCTAGGATCAGCTCCTCGCTGAGCGCTGTTGTTGGCATAAAAGGGTTTCTTTTAGGGTATTGAACTTCCCTCCCACTTCCTCTTCTCGACTTGGCGACCACCCTGATCCCTACCGAGACTGTAAGCATCCTCCATGAGTTGAGCTTCTTCCATTGCCTCCCGAAGGGTGGAGGTCTTCGTCACACGAACCATCGACATCATGTCCGATGGAAGACCCTTGATGTAAGCCTTGATCTTATCTTTCTATGTCGGGACCAGATGTCCCACAAAGCCCAGCTTGTCCATGAAGAGACGGCTGTATTCCCTCACTGACATACCTCCCTTTTTCAAGTTCTGGAATTCATCCTTGATTCGGTCCAACGACCGCTCGTTACAGTATTCCTCTAGCAATTTCTCCTTAAAAGTAGACCAAGACAATTGGTCCAGCACGGTCGGCTCCAGCGAAGCGGAGTACACATCCCACCAAGTGAGAGCTATTCCCCGCAGCATTCGGGAACCAAATATCACCCTCTGTTCCTCCCCACATTCGCTTGAGCGAAAAGCTTGCTCCATCTCTCGGACCCAGGCCATACAATCTAGGGGATTGTCCGAGCCTTTAAATTCTGGTGGTCGGCAACCCAGAAAAGCCTTGAACGTGCAAGTCCGTGCCGTTCGATTGACGCCTAGGGTTGCAGTCACCACAGGGGAAATTATAGGTCCGGTACCCCCAGATCCTGCAACAATCACATTCTCACCAACCGTTTCGTGCCTACGGTTGTTAGCGTCTCGGTCCTCAAGAAGTTTCAAGAATACCTCCTGTTGCTGCGCCATGGCCCTATTCATAACCAACATCATACGGTCCATCATTCTCGTCTCGGCCGTCACTTCTTCGATGATAGGCTCATCAGCCTCCAAATTTTGTCGAGGAATATGCTCGGGTCCTCCACCCAGCACATTACTCACACGTACAGTTTCCCCCACTACGGTCGCCAGCGGATGGTCGGCCGTAGGTATGTCGGCCTCTTGGCCTTCCGGATGACTCCTAGTATTAACCATGGTTCTGCTGAACGCAATCATGCAAAAGAACGGGATAAGGATTACGGAAAACACAGAGAACGTACTTCTACACTTATCAATCGTTATAACAACAGTAATTTAAGTATGCTCACGTAAGACATTTTCATAATAACGTTAGCTAAGTGAAATTATGAACGTATAATATGCAAGAGTGCTTATTACCATCGTTACAACTTTCAACTTGTGCAATTTTCCGTTGACCCTAAGACCATTCTATCTTACAAGATCTACCCCATCTCACGAGTCGTAACTTAATAGTCTCAGCTTAAGTCTAGGCATCTTACAGTCATACCTAGTTCACTTAAACCAAGGCTCTGATACCAACTTGTAACACCCTAGAAACTGCGGAAATAAAATTTCGAAGAAACAATTCGGCAATAGACTAACTTGCGGTATAAGGTGTGACAATTTTATTACACAATCAACCCAACGGGTATAGAGTAGCCAATATTGAGGTAGATAACTGAAGTATAAAACGACATCCTATTAATCTACAAAATATCTAGATTAGGGACGGGTGTCGCTATACTTCCAAAATGAATCTTCAAAAGAATCTCTCACGACCCCAAGGTCGCTCCCTCAGTCCCGACGAGCCCCACTGCTAAGATAACCTGCCAACATGACAACCAAGAGCAAGCGTTAGGCTAACGCCTAGTGAGAACAAGCCAAATAAAAGAGAGTACTAAACCCAACTGGTGCCACGCGGTAGTATAGCCATGAGCTAAGTCAAGAAATCCAATAAACCATTAGTGATTAAACATGGTAAAAGTAATACCCAAAAATCACATAACGAGCTCAACCCCTCTAGATCTGTTGCTCAAAACATTCAAGTCAACCCTTCTAGATCTATCCTTGAGAGTTCCCAAAACAGGGGGAACTCAAGCACATAATGGGATTACACCTTACTGCACCATGAGACGCTGCCCGACCGTATAGGCCCACACCTTACTTATCATGGCAACCCGATGCCTATCCCATGCTAAAACGTGAACCAAATGCCCAAAACAGGGGACATAGGAACACAGTGCCTATGGATCCATTGCACTAAGACTTAAAGCCAAAACATGTCATTTCAGAGCATACTCATATTAAATCAGATATGCAGGCAATTCATATGAACAACGGTTCAATTCTATAAATCGTGATTCTTGAAAATGTGAGATCTTTAGAAGGTATTTCCCAACGACAATAAGTCACTTTGAAACCAGGTATTCCACTTTCCAAATAATACATTTATCACATAACATTCGTAATACATACCGATTTAGCTTAAAGGACTCACCTCAGATTTCTTCCTGAATAAAACTGCTTCTGACGATTGCTACCTATGACAACACCGATAATCGGTAAGCCAAAATAAAGACAACTTAATGACTTAAAACTCAGGAATAAGAACACAACACACTGCCAAAACACTGATCCGATCGAACACCACCCCAGTCGAACAACCAACCCGGTCGAACAGGGTCCGGTCGAAGGACAATACCGGTCGAACCCAACCTCGGTCGAACCCGACCTCGGTCGAACCCGACCTCGGTCGAACCCGACCTCGGTCGAACACGACTTCGGTCGAAAGACCATTGTCTTGTTCCTCAAGAACATCAAGAACAGATCGAATACAGAACCCAGATCCAAAATGAGAAAATACTCAGATCTCACAATGGAACGGTTTAAAACCTTCACAACGAGATTCTACGCGGCTAAAAGCATTCAGATCAAAGCATTAAGCTAGATTCGTACCTTGATTTGGAGAAAACCCGAAGACCTCTTCCTGCTCCTTCTTTCTCTCTGACTTCTCAAAAACCAAAATGATATTTTGTGATATTTCGAAAATATCTAAAATCTGATTTATATTTATATAACCCAAGTTACATTTTACCCCCTTGAACTTTGGGTAATAGTCAACTTTTCACCCAACCCCAAAATAGCGGGTGTTACACTTCAAGAAGACTAAGTCTCAAAAGAAAAGCTTCTGGAGAAGGGATGATGAGAAAGAAAGAGGAAACTAGATCTGGAGAGTTAAAGGATCCTCGGAGGAAAAGAAGAAAGAAGAATCATTTGTGCATACATCAAATGCTAAATGGAACTATGCTACAAAAGGTAAAACTTTTGGCAAACTTGATCTGGTTTACACAATCCATCAATTGATCAGGTTAGCACAAAAGAAAATTAGTTGTTCCTACTGTGGCTCAAATGATTTTGTAAGAAAAGATTATGTGAATAACTAGTATGGTTCTTACTTCATATCTCCTAGTAGAACTGCAACTAACCCATTAGGACCCAAATACCAGTGGGTACCAAAAGCTAAACCTGTGTTGCAGGCACCCAATGTTTAAGGGGGAGAAAGAACGATGGCTTTTGAACAAATCAGTTCAAAACCCGGACTTCATCGTCAAAAATATGGCTTCTAAGTAAATCAACTTAGAACCCGTACCTCAACGGAATATGGCTTCTAATCACATCGGATTAGAACCCGCACTTCAGTGCTTTATTTATTTTTTCTGCTTTATTATTAAAAAAAAAATCTTTCAGTTAAGGTGGAGAATATCTGTGATATTAACAGATTTTTGGATACTTAAAATCTTATCTGACCGTGTGTTCTTAAAGATAAAGACTTGTGTTTTATCTTGTCAATATACTTTGTCAAGTATTCATACACATAACGGTTCAGAATATTCTATTTGATTTTGTTATTACCATGTATCAAAAGTTAAATCTTTCTATGGTAATACTCACGTTCTTTGTATTCACTGTTGATTGAATCAAACGTCATTTCATGTGCTTTCATTGAAAATATGTTTATATATTGTTCATATAAACAACATTCGTTTTTGATTCTCCAACATATTGTTCTTCATGACAAAACTCCTATGAGCTTAATTGTCAAACTCTTTTAGTTTGAGGGGGAGAATTGCATCGTCAAACATCTTCTGTTTTGACATCTCCGAATATTATATTCTTCATGTAACAAGTGGTATTTGTGCTTACATGTACAAAAGACTGTTGAACAACATGTTCTTTTAGGAAAATACATGGGATTCAGTGTGAGAACTCAACAGAACTTCCATGGATTCACGATAACCAGTGTTTCCTACCCAGGAAGTATACCCTGAGTGATTGAGGGTAGAGGGGTAAAAAGAATTGAGTGATGGTGTGTGAAGAGGTAAAATGGAAAAGAGAGATTGGTTAGAAGTGAGCATTAAAAGAAAGAGGGTGAGAGAACAGAGTAAAAGAATATTAAACTCTGCACCAAACTTCTTTCTGAGCCGGGCAGCCACATAATCTGATTGGTTCACATTCTTTGGTGACCATCATTGAAAAAGGAACCTAGCCCATGCCATCTCTTGCATACAACCCCACCAGCTACTCATTCTTTTCTCAAAAAGAGAATGTTTCACATTTTCTGGGGAAGCAGCACATACGCTATTGGTTCTTCATTTGGAAGATACTGATATTGAAAATGAAGGAAAGTTGCCCCACCTTTGAACCCTTTCTCATGCACATTGAGTCTTTGTATAATTTGTTGCAGTCTCAACAAGTTTACATACTTTGAGCCTATATTAAAAAGCAATCATCTATGATTAATTTCTTCCATACACATGCACGAACACACAGAAATTTGTTTTCTGTCAGAACGTTCATAGATAACCATGTGTTATTCGATGATTGAATGGAAGACCTGGGGAGTCTACATCAAACCAGCTCCTTATATAGTAACTTTGTGTTACTCGGTAACTTTGTGTTACTGACAGGCATTCTAACTGAGTCATTTGTTGATTCAGGGTTACACCTATTAAACTGTTTTGAATTTGCAAAGATTTAAACGGTTACAATTGACTATCTTTATCTGAAAAGATTGAAATAATCACTCTTTCCATCTGGGAAGACTGCTCTTATTTCCATACAGGGTTCGTTACATGATGAAGATTGTGCTTACGTGATCATACACAATGGGGGAGATTGTCTTGATAAGGGGGAGATTGTTTTGCCAAGTTTTGATGATGTTGATTCTCACCACTCATCAAAAAGGGGGAGAAGATATAAAAAGGGGGAGAAGATATAAAAAGGGGGAATACAATCTGAAGATTTGAAGATATTCAAATTTTCAAAGATTTTAAAGATTTGAAGATTGTTTAAAGATATCAAGTTTTGAAGTTTTGAAGCTATCAACGTCATATCTGAAGATTCTCAAGAGAAAAGTGAAGACAAGAGAAGATCCGAAGACAATTGCAAATTTTTTTTAATCTTGAATCCAAAGGGGGAGATTGTTGGATCAAATAATTGTATTCAAGATTAAAGTTAAAGTTAAGGGTTTAAACTGCAATTGTGCTAAAGTTAATTAGAGGGTTTATTATGTAATAAGTTAATAGTTATTAAGCTATTGGGCCCAAACCCATTAGAAAGCCCATTAAGGTTAAAGCCCATATGGCCTGGGTATTTAAAGTTATGTTTAGTTTAGTTTTAGGTAAGAACTCTGATAATTTCTAAATAGTCGCTATACGTTTTCTCTGTATTCAAAGGGTATCAACAACACTCAAGGGTTTCATTGTTTATTCAAGGGATTGGTACGTTATTATTAATCTTTATATTTCTTGATTATTATTGTGTTGGTTGATTACTTGATTGATTATTGTTCACCAACTAGATTAAACTGGGATAACACGGTATATAAAATTGCCAAAGCAAGAGGCTCCCTAAAATGGGGAAATATACAAACCTGTTCAATCACAACTGTAATTTAACGGACAATAAAATAACAACCAACTAATCTAATTTCTATGACTAGAAAAGAGATTACAAAAGGGTTGTCATCTATAGTTCCCAAAGTTCATCTATCCAATAAATGTCCATTTGCAAGAATTCCCCAAGCTCTCACCCAAGCACTATGCCAGCTTAGAACCGCGCCGCTAGAACCTGAGATACACATCGACACCAAACAAGTGTTAGGCCAAAAAGCCTAGTGAGTTGAACATTAATAAGCATGCATGAACAGTTACAATTCTTATCAGCAGTTAACCATAGTTCAACAAATATGGTGTCAATAGGGGAGACCCATAGCACAAATCAAGTTCCACCCAAAGAGTCGATATACCTTGATGCCATCTACCAAGAGACACCCGAAAGGCCCGACACATCCAAGGACTACAACAAAGGAAATTCCTCGAATGGCGGAGGTCTAGGCACATACCATTACAGTGGCGCCCAAGACTACATCCTCCTAGTGTCTACTGACTTGGTTCGTCCAACATAAATTTTAGGAGGTCTTTAGGTATATTTCAACCAACACATTTCGATACCAACCAAGGATACAATGTTACCATCCTAACACATAAGTCTAATATGAGACCCAAATACCAACATAATCAATGTTTAGACATTAAATCACCAAAAAGGCATTCCAAGTAGAATTTATCATCTACTATACCGCATATATCCCAAATCATGCCAAAATATCCAATATGTACATTCATGGAGTCAATCCCAAATATCTGACTAATAAAGTAAATCATGGCATTTCACACATAACCACATTCCCAACATTTCTTCATAATCAAATCCCAAATACTTGAACATATAGAGATAAATAACAATAATAGAAGAATATGATGTGTATCTAGTTTTAACAAAGGTTAGTAAACTCACAACCTAGGTTTTGAACCAAAAACCCAAAAAATAGATGGAACCCTAGATTTGAGAAGATGAGGCTTGGAGAAGATGAAGATCTTGAAGAATACTTCAATGCAACCACTTGGATGAATCTTCAATGATAACTTAATTCTCTCACCAACCCAAAACCTAGAAATTATGAGTTAGGAGATGAAGACCCAAAAATCTAGCTTTTGACACTTGGGGAAGATGAAGATGAAGATGGTGGTGAAGCTTCCAAACCGAAACCTTGGATGATGCTCTTAACTTTAGCAATAAATGGTGAGGGTTTGGTGGTTGGAGATGCCCTAGATGAAGTAAATCGAGAGGGAGGTTTTTGGGAGAGAATACTTGGAGATAGAAAATAGGAAATGGTTGAATTTTGGGGAAAATCACTTTTAACCCGCATAGAGCCTTATGATGCCACGCACGACCCGTGCATTTTTTGTGAAGAGAGGCGCACGATCCGTGCGCCCCACAGATTCCGAAAAGTGCCATTTTTTTTCTCTATTCATCCTTTCTTCTTCTTATTTGTCTTAACGTAAATCAGGGTGTTACAATCCTCCCCACCTAATAAGGATTCCGTCCTCGAAATCTCGTCCTAATTAAACAAATGAGGGTATCGCTTTTTCATATCATCTTCGGATTCCCAAGTAACGTTAGCACCCCGATGATGCTTCAATTGGACTTTAACCATGACTACATCCTTATGCCTCAGCTTTTTCACCTTTGAATCTAAAATCGATTCCGGTTCTTCCATACAACGATTTCCATTGTCCACCCGAATTTCCGACAAAGGAATCACGCTTTCCTCCTCGTCTAGACACTTCCGAAGGTAACACACGTGGAACGTAGGATGTAGTCCATCCATTTCCGGTGGTAAATCCAACTGGTAGGCCTGCAACCCAACTTTCTCCAAAATGACGAAAGGTCCAAGGAAACGAGGACTAAGCTTTCCACGCTTCCCAAATCGAATAATTCCCTTCCATGGTGATACCTTCAACATGACACGGTCGCCCACTTGAAACTCGACCGGTCTTCTTTTCTTGTCCGCATAACTTTTCTGACGTTCTTGCATTGCCTTTAGCCGTTCTCGTATTTCTTTCACTTTGTCCTTCGTATCTTGAACTATTTTCGGCCTGGCGAATTGCTTCTCGCCCGCTTCTAGCCAACAAACTGGGGTTCTGCACTTCCGTCCATACAAAGCCTCGAACGGTGTCATTCCGATACTAGAATGGTAACTGTTGTTGCACGCGAACTCCACCAACGGTAGATGTGAATCCCAGCTTCCACCGAAATCTATTACACATGAGCTCAACATATCCTTTAGCGTCTGAATCGTCCTCTCGCTTTGACCATCTGTTTGAGGATGATACGTCGTGCTCAAATTCAGTCGAGTACCCAACTCCTTTTACAAACTAGCCGAAAAGTTCGAAGTGAATCGACTGTCTCGATCCGACACGATAGATTGCAGAACTCCGTGCCTCGACACCACCTCATCAATATAAAGCTTGGCCAATTTCTCCATTGGCAAGGTCTTCCGCATTGCAAAGAAATGCGCACTCTTGGTCAACCGCTCAACGATTACCCAAATGGTGTTGTGCCCACGCAAGGTCTTCGGTAACTTCGTCACGAAATCCATAGTGATGTTGTCCCATTTCCACTTGGGAATGGACAACAGTTGTAAACTTCCATACGGTCTTTGATGTTCTGCCTTGACTTGGAGGCAAGTGACACACTTCTCCACATAGCTAGCCACATCTAGCTTCATCACCGGCCACCAATAATTTAACTTTAAATCTCTATACATCTTAGTGCTACCGGAATGTATAGAATATTTCGACTTGTGCACTTCTTCAAGAAGTAACTCCCGATTTCCTCCCAACTTCGGCACCCAAATACGCCCTTGAAAGAGTTTGAGTCCACGACCGTCTTCCGTTAAGAGTTCCTTTTGTTTCACCATGACTTTGGCTTTGAGGTTCTCTTCTTTAAGTGCTTCCACTTGACTCGCCTTAATACTTTCCAAAAAACTCGACACCACATTGATCCTTGTAAGGGACATTTTGACACTACCATCATGACTCCTTCGACTCAATGCATCTGCCACCACATTGGCCTTACCGGGGTGATAGAGTAGGTCACAAGCGTAATCCTTCAAAAGCTCGAGCCACCTCCTTTGTCGCATGTTGAGTTCCTTTTGGTCGAAGATGTATTTGAGACTTTTGTGATCCATGAAAAGAGTGCACTTGGTCCCATATAAGTAGTGTCGCCACAAATTTAACGCGAAAACTACCGCCGCCAACTCCAAATCATGAGTCGGATAATTCTTCTCATGATTCATTAATTTCCGCGACGCGTAGGCGATTACTTTCCCCCTTTGCATTAGGACACACCCAAGTCCCATCTTGGAAGCATCACTAAACACAACAAAGTCTTCCAATCCCTCGGGTAAGGACAAGATTGGAGCTTCGCACAATTTCCTCTTGAGCGTCTGAAAATCTTGCTCTTGTGCATCGGTCCAAAGAAACTTGACGTTCTTCCTTGTCAGAAAAGTGAGCGGTGTAGCTACCTTCGAAAAATCTTTAATGAAATGCCGGTAGTAACCCACTAAACCCAAGAAACTTCGGATCTCTGTCGGACTTGTTGGAGGCTCCCAACTCATCATTGCCTCGATCTTTGTCGGGTCCACCTTTACTCCGTCCTTTGATACCACATGCCCCAAGAATTGCACCTCTTGGTGCCAAAATTCGCACTTTGAGAATTTCGCAAACAGTTTCTCCCTTCTTAGAACTTCCAATACTTCACGTAAGTGTTTTCCATGCTCGGACCCATCCTTTGAATATATAAAAATATCGTCAATGAAGACGATTACGGATTTATCCAAGAATGGGCGACACACACGGTTCATCAAATCCATGAATACGGTCGGAGCGTTGGTTAATCCGAAAGGCATCACCAAAAACTCATAATGACCGTATCTCGTTCGGAAAGCCGTCTTCGGAACATCTTCGTTCTTCACTCTCACTTGATGATATCCGGACCGAAGATCAATCTTCGAGAAACATCCCGCTCCTTGGATTTGATCAAAAAGATCGTCGATGCGAGGTAAAGGATACTTATTCTTCACCGTGACTTTGTTTAGCTCCCGATAATCTAAGCACATTCGTATGGATCCATCATTCTTCTTCACGAACAGATCCGGTGCTCCCCAAGGTGACGAACTCGATCGAATGAAGCCCTTCTCCAACAAATCTTGAAGTTGCGTCATCATCTCTTTCATTTCTGTCGATGCCAAACGATATGGAGCACGAGCTATCGGAGCCTCTCCCGAGGTGAGGTCAATCTAAATCTCCACTTGCCGTTCCGGTGGTAATTCGGGTAAGTCTTCCGGAAAGACGTCCGGATAATCTTGCACCACCTCCACATCTTCTACCGACTTCTTTTCTTTCTTCGCGTCTACAACGTAGGCCAAGTACGAAGGGTAACCCTTCGCTAGAAACTTGCGAGCCTTAAGAGATGAAATAATGGGGTTATTCCTCTTTCCTTTCTCCTGATAAATGGTAGCCACACCATTTTCCGACAATAGCACTTGGATCATCTTTTTGGAACAAAAGATGTCCGCCTTATGCCTTACCAACCAATCCATACCAATGACCACATCGAACCCTCCTATAGCCATAGGTAATAAATCTACTCCGAAAGAATTCCCATCAATATATAGTGTACAATCACAAAAACGGTCACGAATGATCACTTGATCCCCATTAGCTATTTCTACTATTAACGCATCGGGAAGGACACTAATAGAAGTGGTGAATTGTTTACAGAAAGCATCCGACACAAAAGAACACATAGCACCTGAATCAAACAAAACACGAGTTGGCAAGGAGTTTACTAGGAACGTACCCAAAATAACATCTGCGGTCTCGTTTGACTCCACGGTAGTCATCCGGAAAGCTCGACTTGGCGCCCTTGGTGGTTGCTCGACTCTAGCCGTCGAACCCACAGAATTTCCACCATTTCCTCCCACTAGCTTTGGGCAATCCCTCTTCATATGCCCCGATTCTCTGCACTCATAGCACACCGACCCCTAGATGGGACACTCTCGACTCGTGTGGTCCTTCTTACCACACTTGGCACACCCAGTTGGACCAGAGTAAGTTCTTGCAACACATGGCCTAGAGTGTTTTGACTTGCACTTGTGGCACCACCGGTCTTCACGACGATGATCACCTGCTCTCCCGCTTACAAAGGGTCTTGATTGACGAACGGGCCCAGATGGCCCTTCCCACTTCCGTTTCTCACCAACATGCCTCTTCTCTTCCCTTTCAGCATTGATGTCATCCTCAACGAGTAAAGACTCTTCGATAACCTCTTGCAAGGTCGAACACTTAGCATTTCTTACCGTCATTCGCATCTCGGCCGGTAACCCTTGATGATAGGCCTTAATCTTTGACTTTTCATCAGGGACCAGAAGTCCCACCAAGTTCAGTTTCTCCAAAAAGAGTTTGGAGTAGCCAACAATAGTCAGAGTCCCCTTCTTCAGATCTTGGAACTCCCGCTCCAACTTGTCTGTCGAACGCTCACTACAATACTTGTCCATAATCTTCTCTTTGAACACCGGCCAAGTCAACTTAGCCAGAACTTCAGAAGTGAGGACTGATCGAGTGAGATTCCACCAAATCAGAGCCTCTCCCCGAAGTAATTGAGAAGCAAACTTGACCCGTTCAGAGGGATCACACTCACTAGACTCAAAGGCCATTTCTATCTCCTTGAGCCAATACATACAAGCAACCGGGTTATCTGAACCCGTAAACTCTTTAGGGTGGCACCCCAGAAACGCCTTGAAGGTACACCCCTTAGTCTTCGTCCTGATCCCATCATCTGTTGGTTCTTCAACAGATGCCACAACTGGTCCACCCGACCTCATAACAATGTTTTCCACCATTGTTTCTGGTTGTCGGTTACTGGAATCTCGATCCTCTAAGAGTTTCATGAAGGACTCTTGTTGTTGGGCCATGGCGGAGTTCATGGCCAACATCATGCTATCCTGAATCCGGGTCTCCATGGTTACTTCCTCCATGATGGCATTATTCGCATTGAGATTCCGACGTGGAATCTGTTCAGGTCCTCCTCCCAAGATTGGAGGTATGGGAGGCACCTCATTAGTTACGCCCACAGGAGGTTGTTCAGCTGTAGACTCCACTTCCAAAAGACCATCCGGTGAATTTGGTACCCTGCTCCGAGTGTTTACCATTTCGATCTGCCATACATATATGAGAAATAGATTGAGAAAAGATTAAACGAGTTGAACTTATTGTACGTACTAATACCTTCATCAATTATCATAATAATAGTAAACCAAGTATGCTCACGTAACAATACATTCATAATAGCAGTAGCTAAGTGAAATTATGAACGAACCATACAAAAGAATTCTTGTCCCCATCATCAGAACTTTCAATTAGAGTAATTCTGTAACCTAACGCTCTCCCCACCTAGGATTTCTACCCCAAATGGACAGTGAAATTATAAAGTCTAAAGTTTAAGTCTAGATATGCTAAAACAATACCTAGTTCACTTAAACTAAAGCTCTGATACCAATTTGTAACACCCTAAAAATAGGGATAACAAAATTCAGAAAAACGGATATGCGGTATAAAATTGCCAAAGCAAGAGCCTCCCAAAAATGAGGAAATATACAAACCTGTTCAATCACAACTGTAATTTAACGGACAATAAAATAACAACCAACTAATCTAATTTATACGACTAGAAAAGAGATTACAAAAGGGTTGTCATCTATAGTTCCCAAAGTTCATCTATCCAATAAATGTCCATTTGCAAGAATTCCCCAAGCTCTCACCCAAGCACTATGCCAGCTTAGAACCGGCGCCGCTAGAACCTGAGATACACATCGACACCAAATAAATGTTAGGCCAAAAAGCCTAGTGAGTTGAACAATAATAAGCATACATGAACAATTACAATTCTTATCAGCAGTTAACCATAGTTCAACAAATGTGGAGTCAATAGGGGAGACCCATAGCACCAATCAAGTTCCACACAAAGAGTCGATATACCTTGATGCCATCTACCAAGAGACACCCGAAAGGCCCGACACATTCGAGGACTACACCAAAGGAAATTCCTCGAATGGCGGAGGTGAAGGTATATACCATTACAATGGCGCTCAAGACTACATCCTCCTAGTGTCTACTGACTTGGTTCGTCCAACATAAATTTTAGGAGGTCTTTAGGTATATTTCAACCAACACATTTCGATACCAACCAACGGTACAATGTTACCATCCTAACACATAAGTCCAATATGAGACCCAAATACCAACATAATCAATGTTTAGACATTAAATCACCAAAAAGGCATTCCAAGTAGAATTTATCATCTACTATACCGCATATATCCCAAATCATGCCAAAATATCCAGTATGTACATTCATGGAGTCAATCCCAAATATCCGACTAATAAAGTAAATCATGGCATTTCACACATAACCACATTCCCAACATTTCTTCATAATCAAATCCCAAATACTTGAACATATAGAGATAAATAACAATAATAGAAGAATATGATGTGTATCTAGTTTTAACAAAGGTTAGTAAACTCACAACCTAGGTTTTGAACCAAAAACCCAGAAAATAGATGGAACCCTAGATTTGAGAAGATGAGGCTTGGAGAAGATGAAGATCTTGAAGAATACTTCAATGCAACCACTTGGATGAATCTTCAATGATAACTTAATTCTCTCACCAACCCAAAACCTAGAAATTATGAGTTAGGAGATGAAGACCCAAAAATCTAGCTTTTGACAGTTGGGGAAGATGAAGATGAAGATGGTGGTGAAGCTTCCAAACCGAAACCTTGGATGATGCTCTTAACTTTAGCAATAAATGGTGAGGGTTTGGTGGTTGGAGATGCCCTAGATGAAGTAAATGGAGAGGGAGGTTTTTGGGAGAGAATACTTGGAGATAGAAAATGAGAAATGGTTGAATTTTGGGGAAAAATCATTTTAATCCGCATAGAGCCTTTTGATGCCATGTACGACCCGTGCGTTTTTTTTTTGAAGAGAGGCGCACGACCCGTGCGCCCCACAGATTCCGAAAAGTGCCCTTTTTTCCTCTTTTCATCCTTTCTTCTTATTTGTCTAAACGTAAATCAGGGTGGGGAAGGCGTATCTGAAAGGGTTGTCGACGGATATGATGTCCATGGATTGCAACGCCAAGCCCTCTACTCTCCGTGAGACGATTGAAGAGGCCAAGGTAATGGAGGATGTTTATGCTCAGAGTCGCAAGGAGAGGGTCGGGGCGACCGAGAAGAGAAGATGGGAAGACAACTATTTGTCCTCCAAGAAACCGCGAGCCTTCAACAACATCATCAATAGGGGGACCGAGCCTAGGCAAGAAGCTAGGTGGTGCCCTAAATGCATAAGCAAACATCTCGGCCCGTGCAACTCTAGCGGGATGAATTGATTTAAATGTGGCAAGGCGGGGCATGCTCGTGAAAATTCCCCGACCCGTGGGGTCATTTGTTACGAATACAAGGAACCGGGCCAGATCCAAAGTGAGTGCCCGAAGTTGAAGGCAGGAGGATGGTAGCAGAAAACCCGTATAGTCCACAGTGTGGGTGCAAGAATACACCAACACTATGATCGCTACAAGTAATAAAGTGGTAAATATACCGAGATCGTATCCACAGGGATTGGACTTCAAAGTTTCGAGTCCTAAGTCGAGAATACACCGATTTCAATGACAGAAGAAGGAAATATTTTTTAGAGTGTTTGGTGCTTTCAACAACAACAAAAACTAAATAAGAAACTAAAATGGGTATGGGTATAAGTTTTCCTTGAGATTTATGTAATAACAAAATGGTTAGTCATTTTGTAGAACAATATGTCTATAAAAAGTCCGATCTATCGAAAGTGGATTTTTATAGATCGGTCCTACAAAATTCTCATAAAGTGTTCATTGTTACCGACTCTTAATCTCGACCGACGTTTGAACCTTAGTAAATCATACAAAACCCGTATCGCTACGTGGTTATCAAAGACTCTCTCAAATCTTTGTGCATCACTTAAGCCGTATTTCGAATCCGCCCCTCTCGAGGTCAAGATCTAATATTAACACTTCAAAGTGATCGGCTTATCCACGTTGAGTATAAGTCTCGACTCAAGTGACCAAGCTTAAGAGCTAGCAATAATGGCAACACCCAAGTGTCGCCTACTAGTCTCAAGTTCGACTTACACACCCACACCGAAAAGGGTGCTTAGCTCATAATAAAAATAAAAAACATAATGTAAAGAAAGAAATACTCGTTAACTATTTGCATTAATAAAGATAAACTACAAGTGTAACTAGAAAGTAAAGTTCGGAATTTAAATGCGTTAAAGTAAGTACGGAAAGTAAATACGAGAAATGAAAGACGGAAAGTAAAAGATGAAAATTAAATCCGGGAAATTAAATTCTACACTAAGCTTCATCTCTTCAACCATGAAAGTAAATGCTTGAAGATGAAGAACATATTGTTCTTGCTTAATTTCTTGATGATAGAAGATGAGATTAGATTCTTTAATGTTCCTCCCCAAGCTTGTATTTATACTTGAAATCTTGAGAATCCAAGGGTAAGGATTGTCCCAAAAATTGTGTGGATATTATTAACTTAAAAATCCAGCAAATTCCAGCAATTTACAGCTAGCAAAAGATGGACAACAGTTGTACCCAATGGTCCCTCGGGTGCCCACAGTGGGCAGACTGTGTCCACTGCGGAACAGTGACATTTTTAACCAAAAAATGATGCGTTTAACCATAAAAACATTCCCAACAACTCTAAATGAAAATAAAATAATAAAAGGAAGAAAGACAAACAAATAAAAAGGAAGCACAACTAAAATGAAAGAAAAACTCACACAAATGACGTGTAAATAACGCTCAAAATGAGAGTTATCACACCCCCAAACTTAACTTGTTACTTGTCCCCAAGTAACTAAAAGAACATAAATAAAAACAAATGAAGATAAAAAATACACACCAAGACTAAGTATTACAAATAGATACTTCAACTTTCTTTTTATTTATTTTTTATTTTGCAACTTAAATCCCTTTGATTAAAAATATCCATAGTTTTTCCTAATCTTTCCACTATGTTCTTTTTATTGCAGTTTGATTTCCATAAACTAAGATATAATTCACCCATCTTATGATAATTGACTTCATAAACTTAGATTCATAGGACTTTGAAGGGTTGGTTTAAGACTTCTCACTTTCCTTACATTTTTCATCTTCCCCCAAACTTGTCTTTTGGGGTTACACAAGATTTTTTTTCCTATTGTGTATTTGATGTGTTTTACCCAACTTTTTCACCTTAACGTGTCAAACTCGACTATTTGTATATTTTTCTTTTATCCTTCCAATTTTTCGAAGGATTTAGCTCTTTTTTTTCAACACTTGAGTTTTCTCCCCCAAACTTAAAATACTCAATGTTCTCATTGTGGAGAGAATGGTAAGACTCAAAGGATCGGGTAAGGCCACAAAAGAAAAATGTATCGGCCAAGTGTTTAAAAAAAAGGCGTATATCATTTATAGAGTTTCAAAGTTTAATCAATATGGATATCGGGGAATTGGTTGCTTAGTTCTAGAAATCTGCTAGTTATGGATAGATTATTCAAACTATGAAACAAAAAAAAATCTAAGGATATAAGATGAAAGTGACTTTTTTTTTTCTTTTTGATCCCAAAAAAAATTGATACTAGTCAAAAAAATGGACTCAAATTACACACACAAAAATGTCAAATAAAAGACACAAAAATTGGAGTTGAGAGAAGAAGATGAGTTTGCATCAAAGTTATGTAGGGTGCGATTCACCACCCTACGAGTGCATCTTCCAAAAGTGGAGTGGTTTCAAGATAATAGCCACCTCCACCATACCAAAGCTTTTTCCAACAAGTCCACCACCCAAAAAACACGATCTAGGCAAAATTCTCAAACTTTTGATCACACAAATCCTCCCAACAGTCCATGGCATGATCCCTGTAAGAACATTGTGATCACAAAAAGAAGGTTGCACAACATGAGCAAAAATCATTAAGTTAGGAATTTTAGCATCTTGAAGCACCTCTTCACTATTGGGCAGTAAAGAAGGCTTGCTCATGTGCTCAAAGTTTGCCTCAAAAATCTCCAACTCTTTCTTAACATCACTCTCATTCTTACCAACACATTTTGATTTTTCATTATCACTTGGTAAGGGACCTCTACTTTGATTTTTCAACTCGTCGACTAGTTGTCTCATCTTAGTATTCAAGGCTTCAAAAGAGGATGTGAAATTTCCCAAAAATGTTGTAAAATTTTCCGTTAAGCTTGGAGAAAAAGTTTCAAAAGAGAGAGATGGTTCGGGTTGTTCAAAAACATTCTCGGGTGGGTAGTTGGAAACAAAGGACGTGAATTCATAATGAGGATCACTCCCTTGAAAATCACACGAATAATGAAAAATCCCCTCCCATGATTGGTCGAATGTATTTATAAACGTATCATTCCAAACTTAATAGGGAGGTGAAAATGAAGGGTAGGTGCCATCATCTTGAATATTTGCCAAAAAGTTAGGATGTTGATCCTATGAATAATCGAAAATATTAAAATATGGGGCATCCCAACTAAAATCATCCATTATGGTGAAAAAAAATCAATGAAAAACTCAACTTATAACTCAAGAAACTCTGGAAATACGCTAATTCCTGGCAATGGCGCCAAAAACTGGGTAGAGGAAAAACCGTATAGTCCACAGTGTGGGTGCAAGTATACACCAACACTATGATCGCTACCAGTAATAAAGTGGTAAATATACCGAGATCGTATCCACAGGGAATGGACTTCAAAGTTTCGAGTCCTAAGTCTAGAATACACCGATTTCAATGACAGAAGAATGAAATATTTTTTAGAGTGTTTGGTGCTTTTAACAACAAAAACTAAATAAGAAACTAAAATTGGTATAGGTGTAAGTTTTCCTTGATATTTACGTAGTAACAAAATGGTTAGTCATTTTGTAGCACGATGTGTCTATAAAAAGCCCGATCTCTCGAAAGTGGATTTATATAGACCGGTCCTACAAAATGCTCATAAAGTGACCATTGTTACAGACTCTTAATCTTGTCGATTTAACTAAGTTGATAAAAGAATCAAATTTTACTAGTATGGAGATTTATACCATGTTATCCCAGTTTAATCTAGTTGGTAAGAAATTATCACATAACACATATAGATCAAGAAATAATAAAGATTAATAATAACGTACCAATCCCTTGAATAAACAATGAAACCCTTGAGTGTTCTTGATACCCTTTGAATACAGAGAATAATATGACTACTATTTAGAAAATCATCAGAGTTCTAACCTAAAACTAAACTAAACATAACTTTAAATACCCAGGCCATATGGGCTTTAACCTTAATGGGCTTGGGCCCAATAGCTTAATAACTATTGACTTATTACATAATAAACCCTCTAATTAATTTTAGCACAATTGCAGTTTAAACCCTTAACTTTAACTTTAATCTTGAATACAATTTATTTGATCCAACAATCTCCCCCTTTGGATTCAAGATTAAAAAATTTTGCAATTGTCTTCGGGTCTTTTCTTGTCTTCACTTTTCTCTTGAGAATCTTCAGATATGACGTTGATAGCTTCAAAACTTCAAAACTTGATATTTTTAAACAATCTTCAAATCTTTAAAATCTTTGAAAATTTGAATATCTTCAGATCTTCAGATTGTATTCTCCCTTTTTGTATCTTCTCCCCCTTTTTGATGAGTGGTGAGAATCATCATCATCAAAACATTGCAAAACAATCTCCCTATTTTCAAAACAATCTCCCCCTTTGTGTATGATCACGTAAGCACAGTCTTCATCATGTAACGAGCCCTGTATGGAAATAAGAGCAGTCTCTCCAAATGGAGAAAGTGATTATTTCAATCTTTTCAGATTAAATAAGAAAGTAGTAACCATTCGAATCTTTTCAAATTCAAACAGTTAATAGGTGTAACCCTGAATCAACAAATGACTCAGTTAGAATGTCTGTCAATGACACAAAGTCACTAAGTAACACAAAGTTACTTTATAAGGAGCTGGTTTTGATGTTGACTCCCCAGGTCTTCCATTCAATCATCGAATAACACATGGTTATCTATGAACGTTCTGAAAGAAAACAATTTTCTGTGTGTTCGTGCATGTGTATGAAAGAATTAAGCACAGATGTTTGCTTTTCATTTTAGGCTCAAAGTATGTAAACTTGTTGAGACATCAACAAATTATACAAAGACTCAATGTGCATGAGAAAGGGTTCGAAGGTGGGGCAACTTTCCTTCTTTTTTAATATTAGTATCTTCGAAATGAAGAACCAATAGCGTATGTGCTGCGTCCCCAGAAAATGTGAAACATTCTCTTTTTGAGAAAAGAATGAGTAGCTGGTGGGGTTGTATGCAAGAGATGGCATGGGCTAGTTGCCTATTTCAATGATGGTCACCAAAGAATGTGAACCAATCAGATTATGTGGCTGCCCGACTCAGAAAGAAGTTTGGTGCAGAGTTTGATATTCTTTTACTCTGATCTCTCACCCTCTTTCTTTTAATGCTCATTTCTAACCAATCTCTCTTTTCCATTTTACCTCTTCACACACCATCACTCAATTCTTTTTACCCCTCTCCCCTCAATCACTCAGGGAATACTTCCTGGGTAGGAAACACTGGTTATCGTGAATCCATGGAAGTTCTGTTAAGTTCTCACACTGAATCCAATGTATGATCCTAAAAGAACATGTTGTTCAACAGTCTTTTGTACATGTAAGCACAAATACCACTTGTCACATGAAGCATAAAAATTTTGGAGAAGTCAAAACAATTATGTTTGACGATGCAATTCTCCCCCTCAAACTAAAAGAGTTTGACAATTAAGCTCATATCATTTTATCATGAAGAATAATATTTTGGAGAATCAAAAACGAATGTTGTTTATATGAACAATATATAAACATATTTTCAATGAAAGCACATGAAATGACGTTTGATTCAATCAACAGTGAATACAAAGAACGTGAGTATTACCATAGAAAGATTTAACTTTAGATACATGGTAATAACAAAGTCAAATAGAATGTTCTGAACCGTTATGTGTATGAATACTTGACAAAGTATATTGACAAGATAAAACGCAAGTATTTATCTTTAAGAACACACGGTCATATAAGCATTTAAGTATCCAAAAATCTGTTAAAATCACAGATATTCTCTCCCTTAACTGAATTTTTTTTTTTAATAAGATCAAGAAAAAAACAGAAAAATAAGACACTGAGGTGCGGGTTCTAATCCGATGTGATTAGAAACCATTTTCCGTTGAAGTACGGGTTCTAAGCTGATTTACTTAGAAGCCATCTTTTTGACGATGAAGTCCGGGTTTTGAACTGATTTGTTCAAAAGCCATTGTTCTTTCTCCCCCTTAAGCATTGGGTGCCTGCAACACAGATTTAGCTTTTGGTACCCACTGGTATTTGGGTCCTAATGGGTTAGTTGCAGTTCTAGTGGGAGATATGAAGTAAGAACCATACCAGTTATTCACATAATCTTTGCTTACAAAATCATTTGAGCCACAGTAGGAACAACTAATTTTCTTTTGTGCTAATCTGATCAATTGATGGATTGTGTAAACCAGATCAGGTTTGCCAAAAGTTTTACCTTTTGTAGCATAGTTCCATTTAGCATTTGATGTATGCACAAATGATTTGTCTTTCTTCTTCTCCTCCGAGGATCCTTTAACTCTCTAGATCCAATTTCCTCTTTCTTTCTCATCATCTCTTCTCCAAAAGCTTTTCTTTTGAGACTTAGTCTTCTTGAAGTTACCTGAACCATCAACATTTTTGTCAAAGAAAAGGTTAGAAGGACGAATTTGATCAGTAAATTTAGAAGTTAGACTATCATCTGAATTACAGAAAGGATTATAGAAAACATTTGAAAAATGTGAACTTGAAGTTGTTTTTAATGAACTATCTGAATCAGCTAGATCATCTCTTGGTGATTGATCTATTAACTCTGGCGTCTTGTGCTCAGCCAGCTTCACCTTGAATACGATCTCTTCAAGTTCCTTTATCTTTGAAGATAAACTGTTTCTTTCCTTTTCAATCAGATCAAACTTCTTATGCAACTCAGATTTTGCATTATTCTCCTTCAAGATGGTTGTTGATAACTCAGATAGCTTTCCTGTCAGCTTGGCTATCTCGGTCTCAAATATTATCTTTTCTTCAGAAAAATCTATATTTGTATCCTTCAGCTTAGCTTTATTCTTCTCATTCTCAGCCTTTTCTCTCTCTAGAATGATAACCTTCTCAAAGTCTGAAACTTGTTGAGAAAATTTAACGCATCTAAGCTCTAAATATTTCTTCTCTTCAAAGGCTTTTCTAGAGAAGTCAGAGAATTTCTTAGCGAACTCTTTTCTTTCTTTTTCAATCTTCAACATCTCATCTTGAGCTTTTGTATTGTCTCTGTCTTCGGTTGCCTTTTCTTTTAGCGTTTCAATCTCAACCTCAAGACTGAGAACTTTATCTTTCCACTTATCTCTGTCCGCACAGAGTTGAGAATTTATCTTTCTAAGTCCTTCACTAGTATCTCTTGCAACACTTGTACTCCTTCTAAGCTCCTCAAGCTCTCTTTGCATTGCATCATTCTTAGACCATGTAGAGCTTGACTCAGATCTTTTCAACCTTACTTGAAGATCGAAGATCCTTCTTTCTTTAGACTCAATTATTCCTGCAAATTCAATTAAAGAATCAGAATCTTTTGAATTTTCTTTTAAAGCATTGATCTGAATAAGAAGAGATGAGTTCTGAATCTGTAAAGCCTTGTTCTATGCTTTGAGCATTTTGTCCTCTTTGTCATACTCATCAATCATGCGAGATGATGTTGATAACCATCCAACAAGTTGTTTAGCCTTTGCTCTTACTTCAGAAAGAGTCATGTTGTTAAAATCAAGGCTGTAACCTTCAGACATCATTAGCTGATTCGACATCTTAGCTGTACCATTTGTTAGTAATTAAACTTATATGTACCAAAACAACCAACTAGATGAGATCGTTAGAATCAAAATAAAAACCACACTTAAAATTTTTTAGAAAAATAAATTTCCAAAAATAATTAAATATAGTCCTTTCAATCAGTATAAAACTTAAAGAAATACTGAACAAAAAGAAAAAATTGATCTCGAACAGAACTTTGTCCCCCTTCGCAGACTTTGCACGGGGGTCCCTTGCAGGGGTATGGGGGCAGCGCCTCTAGACAAAAAAAAAATTAGGCTTTTAGAAGCCCTGTTATAGCTTGCAAAAATTTGTCTAGGTCTGGAAAAATGTGCTTCGACCGGTCAAACGTAAGACCGGAGAATGAACCGTACCGGTCGAAGGAAAGACCGGAGTAAGCAAGTACCCGGTCGAATGGTAAGACCGGAGTATACAAGTATCCGGTCGAAGGGTAAGACCGGATTAAGCAGGTACCCGGTCGAAGGTGCAAGACCGGAGAATATACGTATCCGGTCGAAGGGTAAGACCGGATTGAGCAGGTACCCGGTCGAAGGTGCAAGACCGGAGAATACACGTATCCGGTCGAATGATCAGGTCGAAAGACTATTAATTACGATAAACTGATAAGACCGATAAACATTAAGAATTAACCGAAGAACACGATGAATTTCTGTGATTTTACCGAAACCAAACCCAGAAATTTTAATCGACCGATGAACACAATTAAACTAACAGAAATCAGAAAACAATTAATCAATCATTCGATCGATAAACACCAACAGTAACCAGATACCAAATAATCAATCCTTTGATCGAATGAAAACAAATATTCAGAAACTAATCGACCGGATGCGATAACACAGATTCATGAAATCGAATGAACAGTACTCACATGAATAGTGATTTTTGGTGAACAGTAATATTCGATGAACAGTAAAAAAAATTTGATTATTAGGCTCTGATACCAATTGTTATCCCAGTTTAATTTAGTTGTTAAGCAGTTATCACAGAACACATATAGATCAAGAGATAATAAAGATTAATAATAACGTACAAATCCCTTGAATAAACAATGAAACCCTTGAGTGTTCTTGATACCCTTTGAATACAGAGAATAATATGGCTACTATTTAGAAAATTATCAGAGTTCTAACCTAAAACTAAACTAAACATAACTTTAAATACCCAGGCCATATGGGCTTTAACCTTAATGGGCTTTCTAATGGGCTTGGGCCCAATAGCTTAATAACTATTGACTTACTACATAATAAACCCTCTAATTAATTTTAGCACAATTGCAGTTTAAACCCTTAACTTTAACTTTAATCTTGAATACAATTTATTTGATCCAACATACCCAAATCTCTTTGTGATATAAATCTCGACCGACGTTTGAACCTTAGTAAATCATACAAAACCCGTATCTCTACGTGGTTATCAAAAACTCTCTCAAATCTTTGTGCATCACTTAAGCCGTATTTCGAATCCGCCCCTCTCGAGGTCAAGATCTAATATTAACACTTCAAAGTGATCGGATTATCTGCGTTGAGTTTAAGTCTCGACTCAAGTGACCAAGCTTAAGAGCTAGCAATAATGGAAACACCCAAGTGTCGCCTACTAGTCTCAAGTTTGACTTACACACCCACACCGAAAAGGGTGCTTAGCTCATAATAAAAATAAAAAACATAATAGAAAGAAAGAAATAGTAGTTAACTATTTGCATTAATGTAACATCCGAAAATTTAGATAAATAAATAATTATGAAAAAAAACGAAAATAAAAGGGAAAATAAAAATAAAATTAATTGGGTTATAAATTTTGGACTAAAATGTGAAATATTATGTTAGGAGGGGGTAAAAGTGCGAAATTGTCCAAAATAGTGAAAATAAGGGCCGAATCTAAAAGTCAGGAAACTCAAGGGGGTCGAATGTCATATTTTTAAAAGTCTAAGGTCCTGTTTTGCCATTAGTACAAGTCTGTTTAAAGAAAACGACCTCACAACGTGAAAATCACGATTTGTCCGATTTCTTCAACTAATACGCCAAGTTTTTCTCCATATAATCGAAAAGCATCGGCTAAGGGTGTCAGGATCTTAATTCTAAACAAGAATAAACTCTCAGAAAACAATATCAAAGAAGTTTGCGGAATAACACTTTGATATTCAATGAAACAGTAAACAAACAGCAAATCTTATGAATAACTTGCAAACTTGTATTGAATGATTGAAGTTACAAGATTAAACACACAACCTCAATATTGATGAATAGGCTCACCAATACGAATTCTACTTCTCTAGAATTAGGATTACAAATCTTGAGGTTGATTTTCTCTATGAAAGCTAAAACTCAGAATGAATAATTGTTCTAAACTATTCTATACATATACTGAAGATAAAGATAATTACAAAAGAATAAAAGATCTTCAATATAAACTTCCATCTTTATCTCCAAGCTTTCCATAATCTTCAGTCCATCCGGCTGTCATCCTTTCCATACGAATCTTTCATCTCATAAACAGCATTATCTTTCCGCATCATTAATACTCTGAGCAGTACTAAGTTCAGCAGTACTAACCATGCTCAGCAGTATTAATCTCTTCAAGCAGTACTAACTATGAACTAGCAGTACTAATCATGTTAAGCAGCATTAATCTACAACTAGCAGTATTAATAACAAAAGTAGTAACAAGAAGTAGTAACCATGTTCTTCTAGCAGCATTAACTATTCTTAGCATATCATCAGTTCCCAACAATCTCCCCCTAACTTGACTTTTTAGGAAGAGAAGTCAAGTTCTTCATCTGATCTTTTTCAAGATGCTCCCAAAGCTTCATCATGGCTTATATTCCAGTATTTGCATCCAACCCCAAACTCTGATTGATTGTTCTTTGAATCAAATATTTAGCCATTTCTGAATCTGGAACACATCCTAGCTTCTTCTTCAGCATGGCATGAAGCTTCAGTCTGCTATGGTTGTATACTCTATCCACTAGGAAGTACTCTGTGTGATTTAAATCCAAAGTCACTGCATATACTCCACTAGTTTCATATAGAGTCCAATTGTTGACTGTTTGAAAAACATTCCTTATAATCTCCTCCACTTCATCAGGTTTGAACATCATACACAGATACTCCATTACCAGCTTTGTAATTGAAATCACTAGAGCTTTTAATTGATCTGCATACAACTTCATCCCTATATTAAACATTTCTTCAATATCTGACCTTGAGCAGGTTCTAACAATCTTGGACCAAGTACTGTAAACTTCATACTTTTCATCTTTCCTCTTCAGCCTAATGTACTCCTTTCCATCTACTTCCAGTACATCCCAGAGAATAACTTCAGGAGGCTTAACTCCTACAGGTTATGCTGAAATTGGTTCAGGCACTTTGTCCATCACAACCATGTACATCTTTACATCCTCAGTGCTTAAATATGATGGCTCAGGTGCCTCTTCTTCTCCAGCAACCTTTTCTGCCTCTTCTTCAACTCTTCTAGGCTTCTTGGTTATCTTTATCCTTGCCATCATCTTTGTCCTTTTTAAAGTCCTTAGACTTTCACCAATAGTGGCTTCCTTCTTTGGAGTTTCTTGTTCATCAGGGAATGGTTTTTGTAAGAAGTCATTGCTCTCTTTCATTCTTTTCTCCATTTCAATCCTTGCAATTTCATCCCCTTGGAGCTTGATCATCTCTGCATCATATAGCCCTTTGAGTTACTCAAAAGACATTTTTGAGATCATTTCCACTTTTACACCTACAGCACCCTTGAGAAAAGTAATCATTTTCTTTCTCTCTTGCGCACCCAGGTATGTCTTTGAAGGTTGTCTTTTCTTTGCAGCCATTTTAATCTTTCCAGACTTTCTCAAAGATGTGGCTTTCTGCTTAGCTTGTTCTGTTGCTAGGCTTTGTTGATAGGCTTTATTCAGTTCTGCAGCCATTGCTTTTGCTATCTCTCTATCTTTTGCCACTTGCACAGTTTCTGCTTCTTCAAGTTCAGCCTGTATCTTCCTAGCCAGAGCCTCATCTGAGTCAATCAACTTCTGCTTTTTCATTGATTGATCTGATTCAACTAGCTTTGCTTTACCATTTTCTTTACTCATCACCTTCTCAATGCTAGATTTCTTTGCAACATCACCTCTTTCTTTTATGACAACTCCTTTGGCCTTTGAGGTGACCTTGGGAGTATCATGTTTGGCTTTGATTAGTGTTTCTGCAATCTCAAGCTTTGTAAGAACCTCTTTTACAGTTTCTGCTGCTTCTCTTATTTCAGTAGTATTAACCATTTCTGCTGCTTTGCTTGTACCAGCAGTATTAATGGTTTCTGCTGCTTGTTCTTTTACTGCTGCTGCTTGTGTTTCTGCTTTATGTGCAACATTTTCTGCAGTTGCTTGCTCCACCTCAAACTCAACTTTCTCTTGCTCCCCCTTAGCTTTGGCATCTTCCATATTGACTTCAGCTTCTGACTCCCCCTTTTTGGGAGCATCAGTCACTGGTTTCCTCTTTCTTAGTACAAATTGCTTCTTCTTCTTCTTTTGCAGAATCAATTTCCTTACCTTTGCTTCAAGTTGATGATCTGTTCTTGTTGTGACAAAACTATGAGTTTAAGCTCTTCTATATCTTTGCCCTGTTTGAGTACGTCCATGTTGATGTTTCCTATGGTTTCCATCAATTCATAATAGTTATATCTGTCCTCACCATCTCCAGAAGTGTTACCCTCTTTTGAAGGATCATTGGATCTTTTTGTAGTGGAAGTCTTCTGCCTAGCAGAAGCACTATCCACCCCCTTGGTTTCTTGGCACCTGGGACCTTTGGATGATTGCTCACCCAAAGTTGCCATGGGGAAGGTCTTATGTATGTTACCACTGACCTCCTCTGTGCTAGCAGAAGTAGTGGCAGCCTTAGCACCCATATGCTCAACCTCCACCTCAGTGAGCACCTCCTTGGGGTTGGAAGACACCCCTATGGTTTCCCTGTGGATATTCTCTAAAGGAGAATTCTCCCTTAGAGGTCTTAAAGGCTCAATGGGTGATGGTACAAGAAGGGAAGGAGCCTTCTTTACCTGTTTCCTGATATAAGTTTGGGTAATTGGAGAAGTGGGCTTATGAAGTAGGGACTGTGGGATAGATATAGAGTGGGAAGGTTGGGATTGGCTAGCAGTGGGATGGTCTAATGAGGGCCTTGACCCTGCTGCCATACCTTCTTCAATATAGGACACCACCATCATTGTAGAGAACAATGGGGTGTCAACTCCTTCCAAGTCTAGAGGGGATCTTTTCATGTTTGAAAAGACCTTACCTTTGGGGATTTTTGGTACATATATCTCATCAAAATGAGGTATATCCGTCAATTCATGAGTTATTACTTCTTGTACAAACTTCGGGTACATATAAAAACTCTTTTTACTTCCCAGGTTTGAGACAAGATCATTAAAAAGCATTTGAGAAAAATTGTACTTTCTGGCAGTGGCCAAGCACACCAAAGCATAAGCAATGGTGCTACTGAACTCACTCCATACAGAAGTCTTTTTAGAGATACAATGCATAAGGGTATGGACAAAGAAACACAATTGGGGTAAAAATTTTGCTTTTGAGAACTTGAATACACCCAATGGGCCTCCATACCCCATTCTTGTAAGAGTTGAAAATAATTCCTCATTAGGAATAGAGGTTATACCTGCAGTATCGTCTAGACGTAGACAGATGCGTATCACCTCTTCAGTAACTGTAAAGGGTTTTTCACACACCCTTGTCTTGATCATTTGCACACCATTCTCAGTAACAATGGTGGCATTAGCCCAACATTGTTGTTGATGCTCGATATAGATTCGTGGAGACACTGTCAGAGCATAGGCGATATGGCTAGTCTTCAGAAAATCCACTATCTGATGAAATCCTGCAGCTTGTTTTGGCTTTTGGAGCATCGCGATTTCATTGTGCTCGTCAATGAATGCCATGGATGCCATTGTGCTTGAGTATTCTTGCTTGAAAAACTTGATACTTGAGAGAAAAGGGTTAGAGCACAAGTGAACAGTATGCAAAGAGTCGTTATGAACTTTTTAGGCGGGCAAAGGGTATTTATAGTATTCGGGACATAAGCAGTATTAACCTAGAGCAGTATTAACTGACTAGCAGTATTAACCACTAGCAGTATTAACTAACTAGCAGTATTAACTGAGAGCAGTATTAACCACTAGCAGTATTAATTGACTAGCAGTATTAACTGAGAGCAGTATTAACCATACATACTCTTTTTGAAGCTTATGAAGGTCTGATCAAGGCAATAACTTCCTGTTAAATATGATTAGCAGCATACATATAACCAAAATAGCAAGTATAGGATCACTTTTTAAAACATGGGCTCATTCAGAGTTGATCATGCCCACACTTGAAGTCTGCTTTGATTCCTTGTAATCATAGAAGAGGAGATATCTCCTATGACCAGTTATGGAGGATGATTCTTTTGTGTTCTAGTCTGAAAACTAGGTTCTTCATTAATTCCCACCTCTAGATTGGAATCATTTAAGTCAGCTGAGGGAATCACTTCAGCTACTTCTAGTTCTTTATGCACTGAAGTTTCCTCTTCTCTTCTTTCTTCTTCACTCTGAATAGGCTCACATATAGTTTCTTTTTCACAGAATTCAACAGGTTTTGTTATAGGCATAGGAAATATCACAGACTGAGGAATATTGTCTTGAACTTGTGTGTCCCCTGATCCTCCACTTCCTGAACCTGCATAATCATCACTACTGAAACCAAAAGAGTTAGTTAGTGAATCAATGTCAAATAGCCACTGGGACCAGACCCAATAGGATTTGGTGTGTTCCCATTGCATTTGACATTGTCACTTTCCTCAATTATTCTAGAAGAAGTATTAAAAACTCTGTATGCCTTACTCTGAGATGAGTAACCAATAAGAAATTCATCATCTGCCTTGCTATCAAACTTTCCTAAGTGAGTTTTGGTATTGAGGATTGTACAAGGACACCCAAAAGGTTTGAAAAATCCAATAAAGGGTTTTCTTTTATTTAAAAGCTCATAAGGTGTCTTGTTTTTAGTCTTGACTACTAGTACTCTGTTTTGGACATAGCAAGCAGTATTAACTGCTTCTGCCCAGAAAGTTATTGGCAGTTTAGAATCAGCTAACAGAGATCTAGCAGCCTCAATCAGTGTCCTATTCCTTCTCTCAGCAACACCATTTTGTTGTGGAGTCCTAGGAGCACTGTATTGTCTCTCAATTCCTTTTTCTTCACAAAAGGTGTTTAGGTCAATATTTTTAAATTCAGTACCATTATCTGACCTAATGATTTTTACTTTTTGATTAGTTTGGTTTTCAATTCTTAGAATAAAGGATTTGATCAGTCCACTTGTCTCATCCTTAGTCCTTAGAAAATATACCCAAGTAAATCTAGAGTAGTCATCAACAATAACTAGGCAGTATGATTTCTTCCCTATGCTCATAACATTTGTAGGGCCAAACAGATCCATATGCAATAAATGAAGAGAAGAAGAAATAGTGTTCACCTCTTTAGACATATGAGAAGTTTTGTGTTGTTTACCTTTGAGACAAGCAACACAATGATCATCACATTAATAGACTTTAGAAGGCAAACCTCTTACAAGGTTGTTTTTAACAAGTTTATTTATTGTTTTAAAATTCATGTGACACATCCTTCTGTGCCAAAGTGATGATTCATCCAGAGAAGCTTTTGAAACAAGACAATTTAGGGATGAATCAGATGAAACACTTTCCATATCTAAACAATATACATTGTCCTTTCTGGGGGTTCTTAGTAGTATCATATTTTCATCAACTACCTTGAATCCAGGAGCAAGGATAATACATTCAGAATCTGTAAACAATATACTATGTTGTTTGTCACAAACCTGTGATACACTTAACAGGTTGTACCTTAACTGTTCAACATAGAAAACATCTTCAAAGGTCATTTTACCTTTGGTCACATCACCTTTACCACTGATTTTACCTCCATCTGGAGTATTCCCAAAAGCAACATGTCCACTATCAATCTTTTTGAAGTTCTTGAGGCAAGAGATGTTCCCTGTCATGTGCCTAGAGCAACCACTATCAACATGCGAGATGCTCTTCCCTTTAATATGTTGGTTGCCCTGCACATAAGATTAGACAATTAGTATTGATTGGGGACCCAAGCCAAAGTGGTCTTGGGTCTCCCTTTCTCATCAAAATACTTACATTCCTTTTTGATGAGGTTCTTAAAATCAGAACACTTAGTATTTGAGTACTTTGTCAAGATTATTGGTCTAGCAGCACTAATACTAGAGGCAATACTATCTTTAGAAGTACTAACAGAGTTAGCAGTACTAACAGGTTTGGCAGTATTAACATTTCCAGAAGTACTAACAATGTTAGCAGCACAAACATTGGTAGCAGTAGTATTGCTTCTAGCAGCACTATCACTGTCAGCAGTACTATTTATGGTAGCAGTACTAACAACTTTAGTGCTTTTAGGTATCCAGATCTTGACAATGTCTTCCACATTCTTTTTCTTCATGTGGCTTTTAGATTTAACATTCTTCCTGGCCGCATGGTTCTTTTCTATCTTCCTATAACCAAATGGTTTTTAATTAGGTCTTTGAGGGTTAAACCTTTGGTTCATAGGATTGAAATAGCAATCTTTGGCAATGTGGTTAAGCTTTCCACAAATAAAACCGGGTTTTGGTCTATTGATTTTCCTCAGATCAACCCCTTGTTTTTGTGCCCATTGATTATTCTAGTTTCTCTGATTTCCCCTTGGTTTATCATGTTTTTGGGGCTCAGATTTATTGCATGGACACTGCTTGCAAGGAATAGGGTTCACAACAGTGGTCTGCTTATAGTGAACCTTCTTGTTCTTTCCCTCAGTCTTCTCTATTTCATTGGACTTGACCCAATGCTTTCCACATCCCTCATTGGTAATTATGTGGTTTTCTATAGGAATCTCACCACTCACAGTGTTGTTCTTATCCTTGACAACTTCTTTCTCAGATTTATCCTTCACAACTACTTCATCTAAGGGATCAATCTCAGTGGCTCCCTCAGGCAGATCATTCCTATCCTTTGTCTCTAACAAATCAGAACTAGGAGGGATGTAGTTGTTCTTGTAGGGTGGTGGTGTGGTATTTTACCCTATTCCTCTTCTTAGTTTATCATGAATCTGAGTTTGTAACAAAGAATCCATTGCTTTGGAAGCATTGGAAAACTTTTCTACATCTAGCTTGACTTTAGCTAGCTCTCCTCTTAACTTTTCACTCTCCTCTTTGGATTTGGTCAGTTGAAGTTCTAAGTCATTCTTCTCCCACTTCCAGTAGTTTGTGTCATAAGAATGTTGAAGCTCATTGGCTTGAAAGCCCTTAATCTGATCTTCAAACCTCTCAACAATCCTCACATAATCTTTTATGTCCTTTTCTAATCTCTTAAGGTCATCACTCATGTTCTGATTGTGATCCCTATACCTTTTAACAGTGTTAATGCAATTTTGAGTACAAAGATTAGAAGTTACCTCTGTTGGGAGATCAGACACCTCCGCCATTAGAGCTTGGTTTTGGATGGCCTCTTCAGCTTTATCACTCCAATCAAACCCCATACCTTGTTGAGAGACTAGGGCTTGTGCAGAGTTTCTGTTATTATTGAAGCTTCCAGACTGTGCTTGTTGGTGGTTGTTGTTGTGAGACACTCCACTTCTGCATTCTCTAGCAAAGTGTCCCTTCTGATGGCATTTATAGCATTCCACCTTTGACTTGTCAAATCCTGCTCCATCTTCTCTTCTTTGGGAGAAGTTGTTCCACCCAGTTCTTTTGATGAACTTCTTAACTCTCATAGAGAGCATGGCCATCTTCCATTTAATGTCCATCTCTTCAAGATCATCCGGATGGAGTTGTTCCAAGTCATCATTACTTAGAGAAGAGTTTCCATGACTGGACAGAAAGGCTTCAAACACAGTTTCAGTGCATTTCTCATGATTTGCTCCATTAGCAACACTAATTGATTCAGGGTTGGTAGTAGAATCAATTGATGCTGATAGGAGTGCATCATTGTGAACATACCCATAAGGCTTCTTCTTAGCCTCTACTTCAGATTCAAAAACTCTTAGATCATTGTATAGATCATCAAATTCCTTTTCTTCCGGTTGATCATTCTGTCTGAAAGGCACAGTATACATGGTCCATTCATCACTCAGGGACCTTAAGAACTTCCTGTTTAGATCATCTTGATCAATTTGTACTCCCACTGTAGCTAGTTCACCAATTAGCTTGTTGAACCTGTCAAAAGTTTGAGTCATGGACTCATTCTTGGTTGACATAAAGTTCTCATACTGTTGCTTCAGAATGGCTTTCTGATTTCTCTTGGTACTTTTGGTACCTGAGAATCTCTTCTCTAGAGCATTCCAGAGCATCTCTGCATCAGTGCAGTTGCAGAATTGATGTTGATATTCATTGAGAATAGCCAAAAGCAAGGTGCTCAAGGCTTTCATCTCTGTCTGTCTTGTCTTTCTTTCTGCATCAATTTTTGGTGGTGTTCTCTTTCCATCTGCATCAATCTTCCCTGATTCAGATGGGCCATTCTCAATGATGTCCCACATAGAATAATCAGTGAGGAGTATGTATTGCTTGATTCTGATCTTGCACATGTCAAATTCATTGGGTCTAAGCATTGGAACCTTTGATACCAAGGTACTGTTTGATTCAGCAATATTTTCCATGATGAATAAGATTTTTGAGAATACAGGATCTTAATTCTAAACAAGAATAAACTCTCAGAAAACAATATCAAAGAAGTTTGCGGAATAACACTTTGATATTCAATGAAACAGTAAACAAACAGTAAATCTTATGAATAACTTGCAAACTTGTATTGAATGATTGAAGTTACAAGATTAAACACACAACCTCAATATTGATGCACAGGCTCACCAATACGAATTCTACTTCTCTAGAATTAGGATTACAAATCTTGAGGTTGATTTTCTCTATGAAAGCTAAAACTCAGAATGAATAATTGTTCTAAACTATTCTATACATATACTGAAGATAAAGATAATTACAAAAGAATAAAAGATCTTCAATATAAACTTCCATCTTTATCTCCAAGCTTTCCATAATCTTCAGTCCATCCGGCTGTCATCCTTTCCATACGAATCTTTCATCTCATAAGCAGCATTATCTTTCAGCAGCATTAATACTCTGAGCAGTACTAAGTTCAGCAGTACTAACCATGCTCAGCAGTATTAATCTCTTCAAGCAGTACTAACTATGAACTAGCAGTACTAATCATGTTGAGCAGCATTAATCTACAACTAGCAGTATTAATATCAGAAGTACTAACCAGAAGTAGTAACCATGTTCTTCTAGCAGCATTAACTATTCTTAGCATATCATCAGATCCAAACAAAGGGCCATTTGAGTTCAAACCACTCGAAATTCCGTCAACGGTTTCGAGAGAGAAATCAGGTCCGAAAGAGCAAGGTCGAGTTTCTCAGTTTTTCAACGATTTGAGGTAATATACTAAACCAAATCTTATGATTTTTAGTTTCATGGCTTTGTTTTTAAGTGGTCTATCGAACCATAGAAATCTATTGGCTCAGATTTGCGTTTTTATAGTCTAAATCATTGTTTGAAGTTGTTGGGGTTTAGTTTTAAAAATCTAAACTTTAAATAGAAAATTAGAACTCATTTCTTGACGAAAATTCATGTTTCTTATGTCAAAATATGGGTAAAAATATTACCAAGGAATTGGTGCAAAAAGAACGAAGAAAAAAGATCAAAAAACGAGTGAAAACGAAGCTTAAATTTGTAAAAAAACGTGCAGCAATGGTTGATGGGTCAAGAGGATGGCCCATGGGTGTTCCGGGTGGGTTACAACCGGGTCATAAGGTTGACCCTCACTTAATTTAGGGGTTTAAAATTAATGCCAGGGGAGGCCGGATTCAACCCCGTGACCTCGTGCATGAGAAGCATTGCTCCTACCAACTAGTACAAGGGGATTTTTGTGTCTCTTGAGTTCCCAGAAATTAAATAATTTCTTCTACCTGTTCCTTTTAAAACAAAAATCCGACATTAATCCTTGAAGTTTCAGAAATATTATTTCCGCAACGATATTTTACGAATATTTAAGAGATATTTTTGGATTTATAAAATAAACTTTTGACTCGATTTCGATAATTTATCCTTGCGGACTTATCAAGACGCCCCTACGATTTAATAACCGATCTTTCAAATAATACCTTATGTATTTGACCTTTTGAGGTTTTCAACATATTTATACACTTGGGGTAAGGTATTTTAGTTAATTACTCTTAAATGGGTGGCTACGATAAATCATTAATTTACTTATATGATTTAAAAATGAGATTTAAAGTGTTGGGTCGGGTTGGACAATAAGTTGACTTTTGGAGAATTAAGTCATTAATTAGATATTATGGTATAAAATGTGTAGGTCTTCTGTCAGGAGCTATCGATAGTTGATCTACGCAATCAGGTGAGTCTTTATGTGACTTACACTGGGATTCATACATACGTACAAATGTATTTTAAGCATTATATGATTTCTATGGTGGATGTTATGCATGATAATGATTTAAATAATGTCATTGGTATATGTTTACATATATGTGGAATTTTGTAGAGCATGCATGCTAATTGTTTATGGTTTTAAACGTATTTAGCATGCTTGGATTTTCAGTTGGTTTACATTATACAAATGGTGCATGGTACGGAATATGGGATGTTGGTTTGGTTTGTCACACTTAAGGGGAAGCACGACCCCGAAATGTGTGATTGGCTCTGTGTGAGCCGTACACACCAGGGAATGCCTGTGACACGGCAGCACGACCCCGTAATGGGTTATTGACTATAGGTAAGCCGTACACACCCAGGGAATGCTTGCAACTTATCAGTCCTTACTCGATGAGACAATTATAAGGTCTCGTTTATTTTGGTGTTGCATGTTTTAGAAAATAAATATTATTTTATACGAAGTTTGCATGTTTGATATGTGTGACAAGATATGATTTCACTCACGCAAACCATGAACTCACTGAGCTTTATAAGCTGACTATAGTATGCATCTCAGGGCCAGGTAGTTCGAGGTTGGATAAGGGCAAAGGACATGCGTAGAGAATTGCCTACTACCATTATTTATGATTCAGTCTTTTGTTTAGACTTTTATGTATGGATTGGTTGTAACTTAACCTGGTATGGGATGGGTTAACTTATAAGTTACATGTTTATGTATTTTGGAGACTTCCGCTGCGAACGGTGTTGAAAATTTAAATTTGGTTGTAATTTTTGAGTATTCTTGGATGATTTGTTTCAGATTACGTAACACTCCTAAAGGACAAAACATGGGTGTTACAAGTTGGTATCTTAGTCTTAGTTTAAGAGAATTAGGTTATTGATTATGACCTAAACTTAAACTGAGCGGTGTAAAAGTAAATAAGATGGAGAGAGAAGAGGGAGTGTAAAACTTAGTAATGACTAAGCATTCATTTGCTTTTGTATAAGTTCTGTTTATACAGTAACATACATCATAAGGTCAATTATAGAGGAGCATGGGAGAGTGATAAACTAATGTTGGTTAGGTTTGAAGGTGCTTAACCGTAATGTTTATGAATATCACTTATATGCACGGGGATTGTTTAGTTTTGTAAGCAAGATTTATGTTTAATTAAGCGATCTCTAAGGGTGAAGGATATAGATCTAAAATAATTCTACTAAGTATGCTCGGCAGATCTTATGGGGCTTTTGGATGCACATATAATTTTGTTTAGATGCACGGTTTGGTGGTTATATACATTCCAACTTTGAGGAATAATAGGGGTTTGTTTTAACACTTACATGAGATTATTATGTGATAAGAGGTGTCATTCATGTTACTATGTGCCTAGGAATTTTAATGATAATCGGTGTTCGATATCATTATGTATTGGCACATACATGGTAAATTGATTATAATTGATGACAATATGTTATAGTTTGACTTTAGAACCACACAGTAATAATAATAACATATGGTATCAGCATGGCCTCACGTGGATCGGCAAGGGTTGCCATTATCAAAGAAGGTGCTAACGGAGTGGCACCATCAACAAGTCGAGGTCGAGGTCGAGGTAGCGGCCGTTCTGCAAGCTCAGGGGCAACTCCGTCTACCCGTGCTAACTCAACCGCCAGTAGGGGTCTGAACGAGTGGTGCAAGTCCTTCAAAAATACGTTGCCAAGTATGCTCAAGGCGATGTTGGGTGACAGGTTCATAAACCATGAAGAGGAAGAAACAGTAAGCACCCGACGGGAGAAAACAGTGAATAACATTTCTACCACTGAAAAGGTTGAATCATCAGACAAGAAGAAGATGGATTCACCAATCAGGGAAAAGGTTGATCCACAAGTCAATGAGAGAGGATGCAATTACAAGACGTTTAAGGGCACTTGTCCAAAGGAATTTAAGGGCATTGAGGGTCCAGTTGCCCTAATGAACTGGATCACTAAGATGCAAAGTAGCTTTAAGATTTGCAAATGCTCAGAAGAACAACAAGTGACCTATGTTGCGACCACCTTTGTGGACTATGCACTACATTGGTGGGAGAACGAGTGTGCGATCAGAGGTGACGACGATATCGCTACCATGACTTGGGAGCAAATGAAGACGATGATGATGGACAAATATTGCACACAATCAGAGGTTAATAAGTTGGAATCGGAATTTTTGAGCCTGAAGCAAGGGTCGTCTTCAGTGCAAGATTATGTGAATGAATTCCTGGAGAAAGCAAGGTTCGCCAGTTACCAGGTGGCGACCGAACAGAGAAAGATAAATCGTTTCAAAGATGGACTAAAGATAGATATAAAACAATATGTGGACATGACAAAACCGACCACGTTTGTCCAGGTGGTGGAGATGGCAATTGTGGCTGAGGAGAAAAAACATTAAGGCTACCAAAGAAAGGAGGGACATCAAAAGAAAGTGGGAAGATGTCAATGAATCAAAAATGAGGGCGAAGGGGATGCCAACATCAATGAAGGTACGAAGTGATGGTTTTACTATCCCTCAATGCAACAAATGTAGTTTGAGACACAACGGTGAGTGTAAGGTTGGGAATGTGACATGATATAGATGTGGGAAGCCAGGGCATACTGTGCGAGAATGTCCAGAGAGGAAGTCTTGTTACGAATGTGGAGCTATGGGTCATTTACGGTTTGATTGTCCCAATGTTCAGAAAGGAGCAATGAATAATACTAAGACAATGGGACACGGGTCGGGGAAAGAATCTGATAAGGAGTCACCAAGGGGGCGAGGTCGAGCATATAACATAACCTTGGAGGAGGCTATAGAGACTCCTAACGTCACATCTGGTATGTTCCCTACGAAAAATGCTTACATTATGAAGTAGCTATTTATGATTTTGTTACATCCTATAATGATATTGTTTATGTCATTATTGGGATAAGAATGCGTGTAAGCTAGGAGGTAAGTATACAAAGAAAAGTAGTTATAATGTCGTACGAACATTGGTGGAACCCTATAAATTGCACAATAGATTATCTAATTAAGATGATAAGATTAAGGACCAAGATTATACCTCTATTGGTGATTAAATGGAAATTCCACAAGGGTGCAGAAATGACATTGGAGACAAAGGGTAACAGAGGATTGAAAATCCTCAACTTTTTAGTCAGAATAATTTCGAGGACGGAATTCTTTGAAGGAGGGGAGATTTGTAACATCCGAAAATTTAGATAAATAAATAATTATGAAAAAAAAGGAAAATAAAAGGGAAAATAAAAATAAAATTAATTGGGTTATACATTTTGGACTAAAATGTGAAATATTATGTTAGGAGGGGGTAAAAGTGCGAAATTGTCCTAAATAGTGAAAATAAGGGCCGAATCTAAAAGTCAGGAAACTCAAGGGGGCCGAATGTCATATTTTTGAAAGTCTAAGGGCCTGTTTTGCCATTAGTACAAGTCTGTTTAAAGAAAACGACCTCACAACGTGAAAATCGCGATTTGTCCGATTTCTTCAACTAATACGCCAAATTTTTCTCCATATAATCGAAAAGCATCGGCTAAGGGCCATTTGAGTTCAAACCACTCGAAATTTCGTCGAGTTTCGAGAGAGAAATCGGGTCCGAAAGAGCAAGGTCGAGTTTCTCAGTTTTTCAACGATTTGAGGTAATATACTAAACCAAATCTTATGATTTTTAGTTCCATGGATTCGTTTTTAAGTGGTCTATCGAACCATAGAAATCTATTGGCTCAGATTTGCGTTTTTATAGTCTAAATCATTGTTTGAAGTTGTTGGGGTTTAGTTTTAAAAATCTAAACATTAAATAGAAAATTAGAACTCATTTCTTGACGAAAATTCATGTTTCTTATGTCAAAATGTTGGTAAAAATATTACCAAGGAATTGATGCAAAAAGAACGAAGAAAAAAGATCAAAAAACGAGTGAAAACGAAGCTTAAATTTGCAAAAAAACGTGCAGCAATGGCTGTTGGGTCAAGAGGATGGCCCATGGGTGTTGCGGGTGGGTTACAACCGAGTCATAAGGTTCACCCGCACTTAATTTAGGCGTAAAAAATTAATGCCAAGGGAGGCCGGATTCGAACACGTGACCTCGTGCATGAGAAGCATTGCTCCTACCAACTAGTACAAGGGGATTTTTGTGTCTCTTGAGTTCACAGAAATTAAATAATTTCTTCTACCTGTTCCTTTTAAAACAAAAATCCGACATTAATCCTTGAAGTTTCAGAAATATTATTTCCACAACGATATTTTACGAATATGTAAGAGATATTTTTGGATTTATAAAATACACTTTTGACTCGATTTCGATAATTTATCCTTGCGGACTTATCAAGACGCCCCTACGATTTAATAACCGATCTTTCAAATAATACCTTATGTATTTGACCTTTTGAGGTTTTCAACATATTTATACACTTAGGGTAAGGTATTTTAGTTAATTACTCTTAAATGGGTGGCTACGATAAATCATTAATTTACTTATATGATTTAAAAATGAGATTTAAAGTGTCGTTATCGAACTAAAATAGTTATTGGGACCATTTAATTGGGAGTGAAGATTTATAAATTTATAAAAGGGTTAAATTGACGTTTTGGGTCGTCATCGAGTAATACACTTAAGCTTTGACTATAATTTGTCGGGGTTGACCGAGTTGACTAATGGGTTGACTTTTGACTCATTTGACCCATATGGATTTTAATGATGGGTCGTATTGAGCTATTTGGAACAATTTTGGAGACTCAAATTTGGAGTTTGACTTCAGGTTGGGTTAGGTTGGACAATAAGTTGGCTTTTGGAGAATTAAGTCATTAATTAGATATTATGGTATAAAATGTGTAGGTCTTCTGTCAGGAGCTATCGATAGTTGATTTACGCAATCAGGTGAGTCTTCATGTGACTTACACTGGGATGCATACATACGTACAAATGTATTTGAGCATTATATGATTTCTATGGTGGATGTTATGCATGATAATGATTTAAATAATGTCATTGGTATAGGTTTACATATATGTGGAATTTTGTGGAGCATGCATGCTAATTGTTTCTGGTTTTAAACGTATTTAGCATGCTTGGATTTTCAGTTGGTTTACATTATACAAATGGTGCATGGTACGGAATATGGGATGTTGGTTTGGTTTGTCACACTTAAGGGGAGGCACGACCCCGAAATGGGTGACTGGCTCTGTGTGAGCCGTACACACCAGGGAATGACTGTGACACGGCAGAACGACCCCGTAATGGGTTATTGGCTATAGGTGAGCCGTACACACCCAGGGAATGCTTGCAACTTATCAGTCCTTACTCGATGAGACAATTATAAGGTCTCGTTTATTTTGGTGTTACATGTTTTAGAAAATGGATATTATTTTATACGAAGTTTGCATGTTTGATATGTGTGACAAGATATGATTTCACTCACGCAAACCATGAACTCACTGAGCTTTATAAGCTGACTATAGTATGCATCTCAGGGCCAGGTAGTTCGAGGTTGGATAAGGGCAAAGGACATGCGTAGAGAATTGCCTACTACCATTATTTATGATTCAGTCTTTCGTTTAGACTTTTATGTATGGATTGGTTGTAACTTAACCTGGTATGGGACGGGTTAACTCTTAAGTTACATGTTTATGTATTTTGGAGACTTCCGCTGCGAACGGTGTTGAAAATTTAAATTTGGTCGTAATTTTTTAGTATTCTTGGATGATTTGTTTCAGATTACGTAACACTCCTAAAGGACAAAACATGGGTGTTACAATTAATAAAGATAAACTACAAGTGTAACTAGAAAGTAAAGTTCGGAATTTAAATGCGTTAAAGTACGTACGGAAAGTAAATACGAGAAATGAAAGACGGAAAGTAAAAGATGAAAATTAAATGCGGGAAATTAAATTCTACACTAAGCTTCATCTCTTCAACCATGAAAGTAAATGCTTGAAGATGAAGAACATATTGTTCTTGCTTAATTTCTTGATGATGGAAGATGAGATGAGATCCTTTAATGTTCCTCCCCAGGCTTGTATTTATACTTGATATCTTGAGAATCCAAGGGTAAGGATTGCCCCAAAAATTGTGTGGACATCATTAACTTAAAAATCCAGCAAATTCCAACAATTTACAGCTAACAAAAGTTGGACAACAGCTGTAGCCAATGGTCCCTCGGGTGCCCACAGTGGGCAGACTGTGTCCACTGCGGAACAATGACATTTTTAACCAAAAAATGATGTGTTTAACCATAAAAACATTCCCAACAACTCCAAATGAAAATAAAATAATAAAAGAAAGAAAGACAAACAAATAAAAAGGAAACACAAGTAAAATGAAAGAAAAACTCATACAAATGACGTGTAAATAACGCTCAAAATGAGAGTTATCATAGGACCGCAAGGCAAAAAGGAGAATCCTCCGAGGGTGCCGGGGAGATCTTTCCAGATGACCGCTGATGAGGCGAAGGCTTCACCGGATGTCGTTTCGGGTACGTTTTTTTGTCAAATCAGTACCTACTCTCATATTGTTTGACTCCGGTGCCAGTTTTTCCTTTGTGTCCAATTCGTTTTTCCATAACCTTTCGATGGCCACTAGCGCGTTAGATGATGCCTTAGTTGTTGAGATAGCTAACGGTTGTCAAGTAGTGGTCCGTGAGTTGTTGTGGGGTTGAACCTTAGAGATCGGAGGGAAGAAATTCTCAATCGATCTCATGCCATTGACCATTGGGGATTCGATGTGGTGATCGGGATAGATTGGTTAGCCGAGAATCAAGTAGAAATTCTGTGTGACAATAAACTAATTTGAATTTCGACCACCGATGGGGTGAGGTGGTCGTCTATGGTGAGAGGAGGAAGAGCGACGTACCCGTCATCACCATGGATATGGCACGTAGGTGTTTAGCGAAGGGATGTTTCTCTTTCCTAGCTATGTGTTGGACGCCAAGATTGAGAAGAAGAAACTCGAGGACGTGGAAGTAGTGCGGGAATTTCCCGACGTTTTCTCGGACGACTTGCCCGGTTTACCGTCAGAAAGACAAGTTGAATTTCGGATCGGTCTGGTCCCGGGAGTGGCTTCAATCACTAGATCTCCCTACCGATTGGCTCATTCCGAAATACAAGAGATGTTGTCTTAACTCCAAGATCTCCTCAAGAAGGGTTTCGTAAGGCCTAGTTCCTCGCCGTGGGGAGCCCTAGTCTTATTCGTCAAAAATATGACGGTACGATGAGGATGTGCATCGACTACTGGGAGTTGAACAAGGCATTCGTGAAGAACAAGTACCCACTCCTGAGGATCGACGACTTGTTTGATCAACTTCAAGGAGGGGGTTGCTTTTCAAAAATCAACCTTCAATCCGGGTATCACCAAGTGAGGGTGAGGAATGAGGACGTCCCGAAGACGGCGTTTAATTAGGACCCGGTACGGGCACTATGAATTATTGGTCATGCCTTTCGGATTGACCAACACGCTGGCAATATTCATGGACTTAATGAACCGTGTGTGCCAACCATTGCTTAACAAGTCAGTGATCGTATTCATCGACGATATTCTTGTCTATTCCAAGGACGAGGTTAAGCAAGATTGACATATTCGCGAAGTCCTGGAGGTCTTGAGAAAATAACATCTCTACTCCTAGTTCTCGAAATGTGACTTTTGGTTGAAAGAAGTCCAATTCTTGGGACACGTCGTCTCCGAAGAAGGAGTGAAGATGGATCCTTCGAAGATCGAGACCATGATGAATTGGGAACCTCCAAAGAGTCCGTCCGAGATTCGGAGATTTTTAGGTTTAGCGGGTTATCACCGACGATTCATTCAAGATCTTTCTAAGATCGCTTCTTCCTTGCCATCTCTTGCCCGGAAGAATGTCAAATCCGTTTGGACAGATACCCAAGAAAAAGCTTTTCGGACTCTTCAAAAGAAGCTTTGCGAGGCACCGATCTTATCCTTACCCGAAGGAACCGAGGATTTCGTGGTCTTTAGCGATGCCTCGAAGATGGGGTTAGGTTGCGTCTTGATGCAGCAAGGAAAAGTGATCGCCTATGCATCACGGCAACTCAAGGTGCACAAGAAAACTACCCAACTCACGACCTAGAGTTGGCAGCGGTAGTTTTTACATTAAAGCTTTGGTGGCATTACCTTTTATGGTACTAAGTGCACCCTCTATACCGATTACAAGAGTCTGAAGCACATCTTCGACCAGAAAGAGTTGAATATGAGGCAAAGGAGGTGGTTGGAACTTCTAAAAGACTATGATTGTGAATTACTCTATCACCCCGGTAAGGCAAACGTGGTGACGGATGCTTTAAGCCACAAGGAGTATAGTGGTAGCCTACGAGTTTCTCTCTCTCGAATTGATTTAGTGTCGAGTTTGATCGAGAAGATCAAGGCATCTTGGTAGAAAATAATTGTGTACTGCACAGCGGGGGCACAATATTACCTAGTGAGAGCACAAGTATATACCTTCACTAGAATCGCTACAAGTAATATAACGGTAAAAGTACCGAGTATCGTTCTCACAGGGACTGAACTATTGAGAATTGTTGATTTTTATTAACTTCTTGCACAAGTTTCGAGTTTGGAAAAATATTTGTGTGGATGGTGAATTAATGGAAAATGTGAAATGAATTTTATAATTAAAAGTTGGGTACAGATGTAAGATTTTCTTGGGAAAAACGTAGTAACATGATGGTTGGACTCTTTGTAGTACGAAATGTCTATAAAAAGCCCGATCTCTCGAAAATGGATTTTTATAGACCGGTCCTACAAAATGCTCATAAAGTTTCCACCTTTAACAACTTTTGATCTTGTCGATTTAACTAAGTTGATATAAATAATCAAGTTCTACCAATATGGAGATTTATACCCAAATCTCTATGTGATATGAATTTCGACCGGCGTTTAAACCTTAGTAAATCGTACAGAACCCGTATCTCTACGTGATTATCAAAGACTTTCTCAAATCTTTGTGCATCACTTAAGCCGTATTTCGAATCTGCCCCTCTCGGGGTCAAGATCTAATATTAACACATAAAAGTGATCGGCTTATCTGCGTTGAGTTGAAGTCCCGACTCAAGTGACCAAGGTCAAGAGTTAGTAACAATGGTCACACCCAAGTGTGCCTACTAGACCCAAGTTGGCTTACATCCGCACCCAAGAGGGTGCTTAGCTCATAACGATAATAAGAGACATAATATAATAAAAGAAATATTTGTTAACTACTTGCATAATAAAAGAGAACTACAATTATAAAAGAAAAGTACGGAATTTAATTACTTAAAAGTGTGGAAATTAAATACAATAAAATAAGTACGAAATTTAAATACTGAAAAACAAAAGTACGAGAATTAAATACTGAAAATAAAAGACGGAATGGAAAGTAAGCAATAAATACTAAAATTAAAGTCGCACTTCAAGTCAAGATACTTTCAATCAAGTAATCTAGACTTGAATTATGAGAATGTTGATGATGGGAGGTAGATAAGATGGTGAATGGTGTGTCATAAATGCTCCACAAAGTCTTGTATTTATAGGAGGGTGTCTTATTCATCCAATGGCCATGATTGAGTCTTCAAGGAATGGCCAAGATTAATCCAACAAGGATGTGTCTTCAGCCCAAAATTTCAGCTGGCCCAAAACTCTCGGATGCCAACTGTGGGCACACAAGTGCCCACAAATTGATCTGTGGCACCAATTCTTACAAGATTGAACAAATTGGTTAAATTATTATATTTTGCAAACAATGTGGACCAAATGAATGAGATAGAAGCAAAAGTGGGTAAAAAGATGAATAAAAACATATAAAAATAGCAACAAATAACTCTAAAAAATGAGAGTTATCATCCCCCCAAACTTGAGGTGTTATTTGTCCTCAAGTGACGAAAAAAATAAAAATGAAAAAGAATGATACGAGGAGGTGGAAAATTGAATGAAAAATAATACCCGGACGATGTTGATAATTCCTCTAGCTTGAGTAAAGTGCCTTTCTCCATTGTTGAGATGGTTGGTTCAAACCAATCAATAGGGTTTTGCTTCAGGTTGGTGTTTGTGGCTTAAAAATTGAAAATGACCCCTTCTCCCCCAAACTTGAACTATCCCACAAAAGGATTTTTAGATTTCTCGATGTTATATCCAATTTGTGTAGTTCATGAACTCTCGAAACCCCAAATGTTGGATTTGTGTATGGTTTACGGCACGTCAGTTTTCAATAGTCTTTTTATTCAACGATTGTCTTTCAATTTTTTGAAGACTTATTTTGTTTATTTATTATTATTTTGTTTATTCTTTTTCTTCCTTTTTTTGTGTACGGTCATAAAATTTCATGATATTAGATGTCCGTACGTATCGCGAGGCATCCCCCCAAACTTAGAATAGAACAATGTCCTCATTTAGTTACAATGGATAGGAGGCACAACTAAGGGTTTGGTTTCAAAGGGTATGTGTTTAGGCCGCAAAAAAATGGCCTATTTCCTTTTAGTTTAAAACCATCCAAATCAACAAAGAAGAATTGCACCTGAAAGAGACAAAATAACTAAAGGAAACACATTAAATATCAACACCACTAGACAAACATAATACCACCCATTAGAGTAATTACCAAAAAGACGGGATAAGGTTAACAAAGCACAACGCTACCCAAAAGAACTGTTTACGACAGACATAGTTTGCAAAAGATGATTAAAAACCAACATAATCAACCATAAGGAGACGACTGATCACTCGGGCCAGCAGTCGGTGCACTAGATCCATCAGTGGTGACTGTGGGCATACTGGTGGTCACAGCGGGCACTGCAGCAAGTTCTTCAGGCTGAAACATGGGCATCCGCGGGCGGTACTGGGTGTCGTATCTTATGTGACTCTGAAAAGGTCAAAATGAAGTTTCCTTGAGAGGACGAGTGCTCGTCGGTGCTTACCGCCGATGAACCAACGGCAACGTCGCCGGCGGTCGTGGATGATCCGGCGGCATGTGATGGCAAGGTTCTGTGGATGGTGGCGATGAACGGTTCACTAGCGGCGATGGCGGTGAGGGTATCAGCGATGGCAAGGGCTTCGGCTTCCCGCTGCAAACATCTGCTCCGGCGACTAGGGATGGGGTTTGGGTTTCTAGTTAATCTTTTGGGTCTAGCCATTTTCGAAAGATGAGGAAGATGAAAGGTTTTTTTTTTAATTTTTGAAAACAAAGAGACCCACTTTTGTTTAATATTCCCAAAACCACTCCCTCCAAAAACTAAAGCCGGTTTTCTTCCCCTTTTCAAAGTTATTATATTTTTTTTTCTTTTTTTTAACCTTTTACAAAAAGGGGAAAGTCATTTCAAAACAAGGGTTTTTTGTCCTTGAATTTTTTTGTGTGGATGGGGTGACGCCACCAAGGGAGAGAGTACTTCTTACTTGTACTCTTTTGTACTTTGCTCCACCAAAATAAGCCAAGTGTTGTACATGCCAATGATAACCTCTTTCTAGAAACCAACTGCACATAAAGAGCTCCTTTTTTGTAAAAAGAAACGGATCTTTTTATAAAAATACCCAACCCACGTGCCCACAGTGGGCACAGCATGCTCACAGTGGGCAAAATCACTGCTAAAAATAAAAATCCTAACTGTACAATATTTACAGAAAATGCTCACCTTACTAGCTTAAGGTTCCTGGATGGTTGGGTTGGGCACTCCATCAGGAATGTAGTGTTTAACCCAGTACCCATTTACCCTAAAAATGTTGTTATCCTGCGGGTTCAGCAAATCAATCGTACCTATTTTACCAACAATCGTGATGGTAAAGGGTCCTGACCAACGCGATTTAAGTTTTCCCAGGAATAATTTCAGTCCTGAATTAAGGATGAGTACTTTTTGACCTTTTTCAAAAGTTCTTTTATTTATCCTACGATCATGACATATTTTCTTTTTTTCTATAGAAATTTTGGCATTTTCGTAGGCGTGGTGTCTCAACTCCTCCAATTCACTTAACTGAAGTTTCCTCTTTTTCCCTGCGACATCCTCACACAAATTCAACTCTTTTATTGCCCAAAAACCTTTGTATTCTAGTTCCAAAGGTAAATGACATGCCTTCCCAAAAACCAATCTGTACGGAGACATATCCAATAGGGTTTTGAAAGTTGTTCTGTAAGCCCATAGTGCGTCATCCAACTTGAGTGACCAATCCTTTCTATCGGGTTTGACAACTTTTTCCAAGACTGATTTTATTTCCCGATTCAAAAGTTCGGCAAGACCATTTGTTTGCGGATGGTATGTCGTAGACACTCGGTGTTGAATGTTATATTTTCTAAGAACTATGCTTAACATTTTGTTTACGAGATGTGTCCCTTCATCACTAATTAAAACACGGGGGGTGCCAAATCGTACAAAAATATTTTTATGAAGAAAGTTAATCACATTATTAGCATCGTTTCTAGGACACGCAATGGATTCTACCCATTTTGATATGTAATCAAACGCAACCAAGATATATTGATTATTGAAGGACATGGGAAATGGTCCCATAAAATCGATGCCCAAACGTCAAAAAATGTTCAACTTCTAAAATATTATTTAAGAGCATCTCATTATGTTGGGACAAATTCCCCGTATTTTGGCATTGGTCACAACCTTTGACGAATTCAAATGCATCTTTAAATAACGTGGGCCAAAAGAAACCACTCTGAAGAATTTTTGTCGCCGTACGTTGACCACCAAAATGGCCATCGTATGGCGAACCATGACAATCACTCAAAATTCCTTTCATTTCAAAATTTGGGATGCATTTTCTCAAAATTTGGTCTGCACCTGATTCATATAAAAATGGATCGTCCCAAAAATAATGTTTACAATCGTGAATGAATTTTTTGAATTGTTGTCCCCGCATATGGTATGGCTTGATTCCGCTCGCAAGATAGTTCGCGATATCCGCATACCATGGGGCATTATTCTCAAAATGATGTTGTATGGCAAGGATTTGTTCATCTAGGAAAACTTCTTTTATCTCATGATCTCCATCACTTGACACTTGATTTTCAATCCTATAAAGATGATCGGCAACTTGATTGTCAACACCCTTTCTATCGACTATCTCTAGGTCAAATTCTTGTAAAAGAAGGACCCACCGAATGAGTCGTGGCCTTGCATCGGTTTTGTTAAAGAAATATTTAATAGCGGGGTGATCTGTGTGGACAATGACTTTCGTGCTAATCAAATAAGATCAAAAACGGTCAAACGCAAATACTACAGCAAGTAACTCTTTCTCAGTTGTCTTATAATTTATTTGAGCTTCGATAAGCGTTTTACTTGCGTAGTAAATTGGGTGGAAAATTTTAATCCGCCTTTTGTCCTAAAACAGCACCTACAGCCCAATCGCTAGCGTCACACATTACCTCAAAAGGCATGCTCCAATCTGGGCTATCACAATAGGTGTCGAAACAAGGGCGGCCTTGATTGTTTCAAAAGCTTTGGTGCATTCTGGAGTAAAGTCGAAATCTTGGTCGGCATGCAATAAATTACAAAGGGGTTTTGCAATTTTTGAAAAAACTTTTATAAAACGTCTGTAAAACCCCGCATGTCCCAAAAAGCTTCTAATGCCTTTAACCGAACTTGGTTCGGGTAATTGCATTATCACCTCAAGCTTTTCTTTATCCACTTCTAAATCTTTTTTAGAAACCATGTGACCCAACACGATTCCTTCTTGTACAATAAAATGACATTTTTCCCAGTTTAAAACTAAATCGTGTGTTTCACATCTTTCCAAACTCTTTTTCAAATTTTCGAAGCAATTATCAAATGATGTACCGATAATTGAAAAATCGTCCATATATACTTCCATGGAATCTTCAATCATGTCTGAGAAAATAGACATCATACAACGTTGAAACGTTGCGGGTGCATTGCAAAGACCAAATGGCATTCGGCGACAAGCAAAAATTCCGAAGGAACAAGTGAAGGTAGTCTTCTCTTGATATTCGGGTGCAATGTGAATTTGATTATACCTCGAATAACCATCCAGAAAGCAATAAAATTCCTTTCCCGCCAATCTATCTAGCATCTGGTCAATAAATGGCAAAGGAAAATGGTCCTTTTTCGTGGCTAGATTCAATTGTCTATAGTCCATGAAAATTCTCCACCCGGTGACGGTCCTTGTTAGGAGAAGCTCATTTTTCTCATTGGTGATTACCGTGGTACTACCTTTCTTCGGTACACATTGTACCGGACTCACCCAACCACTACTTGAAATGGGGTAAATGATACCCGCATCTAGCCATTTTAAAATTTCTTTCTTAACGACTTCTTTCATGATCGGGTTAAGTTTCCTTTGTGGTTGCACCTTGCCAACTCTATTTTCTTCCAAAATTATCTTATGTTGGCAAAGGTACGGACTGATTCCTTTGATGTCAGTTATTGTCTAACATATGCCCTTCTTGTGCTTCTTCAACAACTCAATCAATTTCACTTCCTGTTCACAACTTAAATTGGAAGAAATAATTACAGGCAATTTTTTATCTTCCATAAGATAAGCATGTTTAAGGTGATTAGGAAGTAGTTTTAACTCTAGATCGGGAGCCTTGATTATAGAAGGAACCTGGGTTGGTCTATCATTAAAGTCCAATTGCTCAAATGCATCTATAACCTCTATCAAATCCTCTTCCGAAATATTTTCCCCTATGTAATCAATCAAACTTAACTCAAAATCATCACCTAAGGCATTTAGGTAGGAGCAATCTTCAATCTCACCATTAAACTTAAGGGACTTGAAAACATTGAAAGTGATTTGTTGGTCATTTACTCTCATAGTCAACTCACCCTTCTGTACAACTATCAAGGTTCTACCGGTTGCCAAAAATGGTCTTCCCAAAATGATGGGGACATCTTTATCTGCCTCATAGTCCAACACTAGAAAATCGACGGAAAAATGAATTTATCGACTTTCACCAGAATATCCTCAATTTTCCCTTTTGGATAGGCCAAAGATCTATCTGCAAGTTATAAAGTGACTGTGGTGGGTCTGACTTCTCTAATCCCTAATTTCTTAAAAACCGACAAAGGCATGAGGTTTATGCTTGGTCCCAAATCACATAGAGCATGTCCAACTTCTTGTCCCCCAATAGTACACGGGATGGTAAAACTCCCCGGGTCTTTTAGTTTCGGAAGGATTTTGCAAGTAAGAAGTGCACTACATTCTTTGGTTAAGGTGACAGTTTCAAATTCTCGCAGCCTTCTTTTCTAGTTGAGAATATCTTTTAAAAGTTTAACATAATTTGGCATTTTCTTGAGAGCCTCTACCAAAGGAATGTTAATGTGAAGTTGTTTGAAGATGTCCAAAAACTTTTTGAATTGTTCATCAACATTTTTGGTCTTTAATCTCTCAAGGAAAGGTAAGTCTCTCAAATTTGGGACAGGTTTGCTCTTGTCGGGAGTGCATGAGATGAGTGCTTCTAGAATGGGTGCAGTCTGTGCTAGACAACTTGGGACAATTGGGCCTGCAGTTTGGGCCACAGATTTTGGTTGTGATGCTTCACTAGAGGATGGGAACAGATCTGGAAAGTTCGAGGCATCAAACAAATGTGAGTCATTTTCCACTACTGGTATGGGAGAGGTTTTCTCGACTTTTCTAGACTCGCTAATGTTTTCAATCTCTCTAATACTTATAACCTTGACGTGTTTCTTGTGAATGCCCTTGGGGTTTTCTGTGTCACTAGGAAGAGTCCCTTGTGGTCTGTTCTTGAGTTCGACAGCAAACTGTCCAAGTTGGGTTTCGAAACCCCTCAAAGTTGCATTGGTTTGGTTTATAAAACCTTTAAGTAATGATTCGATTGAATCATTACCGTCTGATGCATTCTGTTGTCTAGATGCATGTGATTGTGAAGATTGTCCATGTTGATAATTCTGAGATTGTGAAGATTGTCTATGCTGATAATTTTGAGGTGGGCCTTCATGAAATCCCGGAAGATTTTGTAACACCCCGAATTTCGTTTGGCCGTTTTGCAAAGTTGTTGGAGGAAAATGAGGTTCCTGTGGCTGTCTACAGGGCGCACGGGTCATGCGCCCTCCTTCAGGAAAAACGCACGGGTCGTGCGCATGTTTCAGTGTGCGAGGCAGTGACTTTTGCATGGGTCGTTAACAATATAGAGCTACATGTGCATTAAATTGTGAGGCTCTGACCGTTAACAACTATAGAACTACATGTGCATTAAATTGTGAGGTTCTGGCCGTTAATAAATTATAGAACTACATGTGCATTAAATTGTGAGGTTTTATAAGGTAATCAAAACGAAGAACTACATGTGCATTAAATTGTGAGGTTCTGGAAAGAAGGTCTATGACCTTATTTTAATGGATTTTATTCCTAACATTAGTTAACTTGGAAATGCTTGTTGGAAAGGTTTCCTTTTTGGATGCAAATGTTATATCCCTTGAAATTTATAAACTGTATGTTCTCACCAGGCTTTAAGTCTGACACTTTTTCTCAAATGATATGTATATCAGGTTCTCGTTAGCGGCGGGTTGCCAAGGGCTTGAGTGCCGGGGTTTGACCTCGAGGGTTTTTGAGAAGATTAGTACTGGATTGTTGGGCATTTGTTAAGTCCCATATTTTTGGATGATTCTGGATCAACAATTAATGTAATCTAGATAGCATATGTTTAGATTAGTTTGTTGTTGAGATCCTTATCCGTATTCCGATTTTTGTAAAGGTTAAGTACAGTTCACCTTTATGGGAGGTTTAAACCTTTGGTTGATGCTTATTTGTACAGTTTCCGCAGCTTTAAATTTACCCTGGTTTTAGGGTGTTACATTAAGGACTGATCCCCTTTTATGGGAAGTTTATATCATCACGGATGTCTCGTTGCCATATTTCCAGGTTTTAATTTACACTGAATTTTAGAGTGTTACAAGTTGGTATCAGAGCTCTAGTTTAAGCGAACTAGGCATGAATGTAAGATGTCTAGACTTAGACTGAGTTTGATAGGCATTGATTGTGAGATTGGGTAGAACTACTAAGATGGGCTAGTCTTATAATCAATGGAGGTTATGTTAATCAAGCGTTGCGATGATGGTAACAAGAACCCTTATGTGTTATATGTTCATAATCTCACTTAGCTAATGTGATTATGAATATATTTTACGTGAGTGTAATTGGTTTGCTAATGTTATGACAATTGGTAGACGTAGCGGTACGTTTCTTTCGTGCGTGTTTCGGTTAAACTCTTCCTTACCCTTTCTGGTGCTTGTGTTTATCTGCTCTACCTTAGTATGTTGACCGTTAGAGTAGTGCGAAAGTTTCTAAGCGAGTAAGCTAAGGAATGATTGTTGTTTATAAGCAATGTCTCTTTGGAATTATAGTAAGTGCGTGGGAAGCATTAAGTTAATCATCCTAAGCCAGATTCGTTGGTGGAATTAGGATTATATCTTGTTAGATCGATTCTATTTAGAGGAGATTTGTAAGTTAATTTAATGGGATGGTTGCCCTATGATGCCTGAGGCATCCAGTTGATTATAGAACGTCAGAATATTGGGAAGCGTAGTATTAAGATGTGAGTGCCGACCGAATTCATGCATTTAATTTATTTCTAAAATAAGGTTGCCTAAATTGCTTTTCATGAGCGCCAACCATGAATGTAAATTACATTATAACGTTTTGGCAAGACATTTAGCACTCATCATATTTTAAACTATGAGCATAAGCATGCTTAAAATGGTTTTGTTGCACCTGATTTCAAATTATTATCAAAACTCTCTTTATGCAAGTCTCGTGTTTAAATGCTATTTTTGGATGTCGAAATATTTATGTTTTAACACTTTTCGAGTTAATGGGCAAATAGCTGTGGAATTTTGACCTTGACATTGGAGCTCTTCCAAGTATGTCAATGGTTTAAAGGAAAAGTTATTCATATGCTTTTGAGTCGGAGTTCTTGGAAATTTTGGTTTGTGTGAGTCTTGTTGAATTGCATGGAGTATTATTTTACGAATTCTTTTAACGCGTGCGTATATTTTGAGATGCGTAAGTTAATTTTAAATTGTGTGAAATTTATGAGTTCTTTGGGAGTGGTGTCTCATCTTACGACTTTGTGTCGTGTTAATAATTTCAGGAACATGTGCATGTGCATCATTGTGTGTGTTAAGTTCGGGGTTTTGTTAACAAATGTCAACTGTCGTGTACTATGTGCATTGGATTTAAGTATGACGTTGGTGTGAATGATTGCATAAACGATTTATGTTATTTTTAAAAACAGGATTTTCGCTCTGATCGTATTTCCATCATTAACTCTTACTGTTAAAAATTTCCGCAAAAGTATCTAGCGAGTTAGCGGTATTTTGTCGTCGTAATTTCTATTCTGGTCAATTGTGTTTATCTTTACAACGTGAAGCTTTAAACTCGATTTGAAATTTTATTTGTATCCCCGTTATTTTACCGCCCTTTGGGGAATGAATTGTTACATATGTTGAAGTACAAGAACCTATTTTCACGTTTATGGTATAAACTATTGCGTATGTTTTACTTGGTACTTCTCAAGGTGTGAGTATTTTGATAAGTTTCGTATTCGGTAATTTGGATTGTTTTAACAGCATAAATTGCTCATGTCGAGCTTGAATATTTCAACAAGTAAATAGTGTGATTTACATATTCTGGGTGATTTTGTACACGTAAAATCTACATTATGATTTATGCATCTTTGATGATTTTGTGCATCTTAGTGTAATTGCATTCATAAACTTTTGGAAAATCTTTTGTCTCAATACGTGTTGAGTTTTGAGAAATCATGTCCTAGTGGTGTGCGTTTTCATAAGCATTGTTTAAAGACATTTCATTATTTGGGGAAACGTTAAATGTCGGTTAAATGTGTTTTAAGGTTTACGAGACTTTCATTGGAAATTTACGTAAAGTGTCGGGCCTTTGGCTCGGGTTTTGACTGAATGAGTCGTGTGGACATTTTTCCGGATTTATAACCGCAATGAAGGATTTTAGCATGATGGAGTTTATTCGTGTTTTGGTAAGTTAAAGTTGATTTGTGAAAATAGTGTACATGCCAAAATGTTTAGTTTTATGAACATGTGAGACACCCATTTTGGGATCTTTGGTTATTTTGGTAAATAAATCATGTTGAGGTATTTCTTTGATGATTTTACATATATAATTGGAGTTCAATTGACGTAAGTGTCGTTTGGTGTATTTGATCTTATAAACCTTTTCCAGAAAATGCATATTATTGTGTTATGAGGCCTTTTGAAAACATAAGGGTATGAGTTCATTTGGAAAATGGTTTGTTTCAACCAACGATGAGATTTGAGTTAAACATACTTTTGGGTCGTGTTTGCATAATAGTTGGTCAAACGTGTTTCAGTATTTATTTCGGCTTTCATTTGGGTGTTTACGTAAACCGTTGGGTCGTTGGCTCAATTTTGACTAAATGGAGTCTTGAGGACATTTGTACGGTTTAAAAACAGTTGTGGAATTTTGGAGTATGATGGCGATTATTCTATGCCATTAGGAGTCACATGTTTTGGGAGCTTTGGTTTTTCAGTTGGAGTCATGTAATGTTAGACAGTCTGTCTGTTTTGTAAAGCCTGAGGTTTTGGGTTGCACTTAGTGACCGCTCGGGTTGGCTAGCGAGTAGACAATAGGTGGCACGAGCTGCTGAGTTGGAACTCGTCTGGATTGGATAGGCACCCGTGTCCGTAAGCCCTTGGAGTGGAACTCGACGGAGTATGGCTAGAGGCAATAAACGGTTTGAAGTTGTGATGTCTGGTATGGCATGGGAACTAAGATCGGGATACGTGGTGAAATCCAATAACATCACGGGTGGCCCCATTCATTTGTTCTCGCCACCCAAGATGGAAACGTTTAGAGGTCATATGAGGAAGTTGTATGGGCGGCCTACTTGCGTGTCCTTCTATTCTTTTGTGTACGGGTTTATCCGTCGTAGACCCGGGGTATTTTAAACACTAATGTCATATTTTTACCAGCTTTGGTTATGTGGAGTCGACGGTAAATGATGGCTTTAATATTGGGTTTACCCCACGTATATTAAGGTTTGAATGAAATGTGTTATTCGTGCATGTTGATATTTAGTTTTTTTTTGTTTTTGGTCGTGTGAGTATTGGGCCTAGTGTCCATGTTTTCGGACGTACGATATGGATAGTGTTACTAATATTTCGTACTTCGAGTTATACAAATTGTGTCAAATTATAAAACGTATTTGCAATGAAGTATCCGTCTTTGAAAGTGCATGACTTTGAAAATGAGTTGTTTCTATGTTTTAAGGTTCATTATTTTGAAAGGTTCTGATTTAAAGAGAAGTTCATCAATTTAAATGCTTTTACTTATGTAAAACTCTTGAGCTCTCTAGGCGTTAAGCTTAAACTTTTATTTCTTTATTTATCTTCATGTGCATCATTTCCTGTTGGGAGTTCGGTTCTAGCAGTGCTTTGAGGAGTCGGGCCTTAGCCTTGAGCTAGATTAAGTGGTTGGTGAAGTCTTCCACAGGTTGGAGTTAGTGGCTACGCATGAGTTTCTGTAGCGCCCGTCCTTTATAAGTCCGAATGTATAAATTGGTCTTAGGTTTAGAGGTTAATCTTTATAAATGTGGTTGTAGACGAAGTATTTATGGAAGTATTAAGAATTTGAATAAGAGCTATTTTCCAGATTTGGAGTCAGATCAGAGTTGAGTGATAACAGAATCTGTGTTAACCGTTTACCGGAAAGACGCATTAGTACGCCTTGTAAGAGTATCTTTATCACTATTAGGAATGGATCAGTGAAATCTGAGAGTTTTGGGAAGATTAGCGTCGACCGTTAGCTTTGAGTTCGGAACCGTGCAGTTCGAAAGAAATTGGTGGATGGAAAGTTGAGGTCGCTGATTTCCTGGAGGTAGTAATTGTCACCTAAGGTTGGGAGGCAACCATAACCTTGGGAGTAAAGGTTACCTTGAAGTGTCGAATGTTCGCTCGGTTTGGAGTAATTGGTGCCCAAGAAGGGTAGCTAGTATGGATGTCAGTATTAGGATCTCGTTAATGTTTCTGGTATTTAGGTTTGAGGCGATATTCTCTGCGTTCAGTGTTCCATTGAGAAGAGTAGATTTCGAGGACGAAATCATTCTAAGGTTGGGAGTATTGTAACACCCCGAATTTCGTTTGGCCGTTTTGCGAAGTTGTTGGAGGAAAATGAGGTTCCTGTGGCTGTCTACAGGGCGCACGGGTCGTGCGCATGTTTCAGTGTGCGAGGCAGTGACTTTTGCACGGGCCGTGCGCCATTCCCCTTTGAAAACGCACGGGCCGTGCGCTGTATTGGGATTCGTGAGATGTCTTGTCTAAATATCTCATTTTGATGGATCTTTTGATTTAATCAAAAGATCTCAGATTTCTTTCTCTCTCTCTCTCATCCTTTTCTCTCTTTTCTCTTTCGATCTTCAAAGGCTAGTTTAGTTGCTAGTTTTCGGTGTTTCTAGCAAGGGGTCGGTGTTTTAAGCTTCACCTCTATGTCGTGATCGTTGTCTGGTTTTTCGGGTTTTATTCTGAAAACCTACCGGTGAGTTCCTACTATCATTTTACAAACTTTATACATGTCAAAACTCTTATTTGCGAAATCTGAAGTATTTCTTCGGTATGATTTTATGTTCTCTACATTTTGATATAAATGAAGTTTTTGGTGATTCTCGGGGTTCCCGATCAGTTTTGACCAAAATGACGGGTTCCGCCTTATTGAAGTAAAATGATGTTTTACTTGCACATTATGTGGATATGTAAAAAGAATGTTTAAAGACTCATTTTAATGATTTTCATTCTTACCAGAAGTTGAACTGGAAATGACATTTTGTTTATAAAATGTGTTAATACCATATGTTTATTTATGGTTGGTCACATATGTTGTTGTGACGAGTCTGTACCATTACTAGTGGATCCCTAGGTTTTGAGTCGACTGTTATTAATTGGAGATTACCAAGTGAAGTAAATATAGAGCTACATGTGCATTAAATTGTGAGGCTCTGGCCGTTAACAATATAGAGCTACATGTGCATTAAATTGTGAGGCTCTGACCGTTAACAACTATAGAACAACATGTGCATTAAATTGTGAGGTTCTGACCGTTAATAAATTATAGAACTACATGTGCATTAAATTGTGAGGTTCTATAAGGTAATCAAAACGAAGAACTACATGTGCATTAAATTGTGAGGTTCTGGAAAGAAGGTCTATGACCTTATTTTAATGGATTTTATTCCTAACATTAGTTAACTTGGAAATGCTTGTTGGAAAGGTTTCCTTTTTGGATGCAAATGTTATATCCCTTGAAATTTATAAACTGTATGTTCTCACCAGGCTTTAAGTCTGACACTTTTTCTCAAATGATATGTATATCAGGTTCTCGTTAGCGGCGGGTTGCCAAGGGCTTGAGTGCCAGGGTTTGACCTCGAGGGTTTTTTAGAAGATTAGTACTGGATTGTTGGGCATTTGTTAAGTCCCATATTTTTGGATGATTCTGGGTCAACAATTAATGTAATCTAGATAGCATATGTTTAGATTAGTTTGTTGTTGAGATCCTTATCCGTATTCCGATTTTTGTAAAGGTTAAGTACAGTTCACCTTTATGGGAGGTTTAAACCTTTGGTTGATGCTTATTTGTACAGTTTCCGCAGCTTTAAATTTACCCTGGTTTTAGGGTGTTACATTAAGGACTGATCCCCTTTTATGGGAAGTTTATATCATCACGGATGTCTCGTTGCCATATTTCCAGGTTTTAATTTACACTGAATTTTAGAGTGTTACAGATTTGGCGGTCGGTTTTGGACTTGGCTTTCCCCGGGGGTTGAAGTCCTTGATTTCCAGACCAAGAGAAGTTCAGATGGTTTCTCCAATTCGGATTGTATGTTTGGGAAAACAGACTATTTCTAGAATGATTTCCGACATAGTTCACCGAAACGGGGTTACCGGGACAACACTCGAAATGATGATTTTCACCGCAAAAAGTACACGTTTCAATTAAAGATTGATTTAATGCCTGCACATGACTTTTTTCTCCATCAATGTTCAAATTGTTTTTAACCAAATTAGTCAAAGCTACAATTTGTGCATTTAAAGCGGTGATGGCATCAACCTCACGAAATCCTGATGCAGTTTTAGGAATTACAGCACGAGGGTTTGACCAATCAGTGTTATTGTTGGCAACTTTTTTCCAATATGTCATACCCCTCATTGTATGTTTTTGCAGTAAAAGCTCCACCAGCCGTGGCATCGAGGATGATTTTTGCAGCATTAGAAAGACCATTATAAAATGTTTCTAATTGGATGCAGTGAGGGATTCCGTGATGAGGTCATTTTCGAATTAAATCTTTGAGTCTCTCCCATGCATCCGATACTGCTTCATCTTCCTCTTGTTTAAACATTAAAATTTCATTTCTGAATTTCACGTTTTTGGTGGGAGGAAAATATTTCTTCCTAAATTTTTCAGCTAAACTCGTCCAAGTATCAATTGAATGAGGCGGTTGAGAACTTAGCCATGCTTTGGCTTTGTCTCTCAAAGTATAAGAGAAGAGTGTCAACCGTAAGGCTTTTGCGGGAACTCCGGGAATGAGAAAATGATCCGACATTTCTAAAAATGATTTTAAATGAGAGTGTGGATCTTTCGAAGGTAATCCTCCAAATTGACCCATTGCTTGGATCATTTGAAACATTATCGATTTCGGTTCAAAACTTTGTGCAGCAATATTGGGCCTAAGAATACCCGACTTGAGTTGATCAAATTCGGGTGTTGCATAGTCCCGTATTCCCCTTTCTTTATCATCAGCAATTTTAATCGTTGTTTCCAAAGGCGAAGGTGGTGGAGGGTTAGCTTCCGCTTCCGCCATGGTTTAATTTAAAACTTGATTTTGTTGATTTCTTCTACCTCTTCTTCTTTTTCTGAAAGTTTTTTCAATTTCCAGATCAAGAGGTAAAAGTTCACCGTGTTGTAGCCGTGGCGTACAACACGATAAATTCTTTGAAAGTGAAACAAGTGACACAGGATCGAACAAAAATCAATATCTCAGGATGTAAAATCGTGCCAGTTCCTGGCAGCGGTGCTAAAAACTTGGTATCTAATTATCGTGTACTACACAGCGGGGGCACAATATTACCTAGTGAGAGCATAAGTATATACCTTCACTAGAATCGCTACAAGTAATATAACGGTAAAAGTATCGAGTATCGTTCTCATAGGGATTGAACTACTAAGAATTGCTGATTTTTATTAACTTCTTGCACAAGTTTCGAGTTTGGGAAAAAAATTGTTTGGATGGTGAATTAATGGAAAATGTGAAATGAATTTTATAATTAAAAGTTGGGTACGGATGTAAGCTTTTCTTGGAAAAAACGTGGTAACAAGATGGTTGGACTCTTTGTAGTACGGAATGTCTATAAAAAGCCCGATCTCTCGAAAATGGATTTTTATAGACCGGTCCTACAAAATGCTCATAAAGTTTCCACCTTTACCGACTCTTGATTTTTCCGATTTAACTAAGTTGATAAAAATAATCAAGTTCAACCAATATGGAGATTTATACCCAAATTTCTTTGTGATATAAATCTCGACCAGCGTTTGAACCTTAGTAAATCGTACATAATCCGTATCTCTACGTGATTATCAAAGACTTTCTCAAATCTTTGTGCATCACTTAAGCCGTATTTCGAATCCGCCCCTCTCGAGGTCAAGATCTAATATTAACACATAAAAGTGATCGGCTTATCTGCGTTGAGTTGAAGTCCCGACTCAAGTGACCAAGGTCAAGAGTTAGTAACAATGCTCACACCCAAGTGTGCCTACTAGACCCAAGTTGGCTTACATCCGCACCCAAGAGGGTGCTTAGCTCATAACGATAATAAGAGACATAATATAATAAAAGAAATACTTGTTAACTACTTGCATAATAAAAGTGAACTACAATTATAAAAGAAAAGTACGGAATTTAATTACTTAAAAGTGCGGAAATTAAATACAATAAAGTAAGTACGAAATTTAAATACTGAAAAACAAAAGTACGAAAATTAAATACTGAAAATAAAAGACGGAATGGAAAGTAAGCAATAAAGACTAAAATTAAAGTCGCACTTCAAGTCAAGATACTTTCAATCAAGTAATCTAGACTTGAATTAGGAGAATGTTGATGATGGGAGGTAGATAAGATGGTGAATGGTGTGTCATAAATTCTCCACAAAGTCTTGTATTTATAGGAGGGTGGCTTGATCATCCAATGGCCATGATTGAGTCTTCAAGGAATGGCCAAGATTAATCCAACAAGCATGTGTCTTCAGCCCAAAATTTCAGCTGGCCCAAAACTCTCGGATGCCCACTGTGGGCACACAAGTGCCCACAAATTGATCTGTGGCACCAATTCTTACAAGATTGAACAAATTGGTTAAATTATCATATTTTGCAAACAATGTGGACCAAATGAAGGAGATAGAAGCAAAAGTGTTTAAAAAGATGAATAAAAGCCTGTAAAAATAGCAACAAATAACTCTAAAAAATGAGAGTTATCACATCTCAATCCAAAGCACTTCGAGAAGAGAATCTCAAGAGTGGGGTGATGGTAAAACAACATCTACTCTTGACTGAAGATAGTCGTGGGGTGAAGCTCTTCAAAGGACGAGTATGGGTACCCATGATTGGGGGTAACCGGGAGCTACTTCTTCATGACGCTCATAAGTCCAAGTATTTCATTCACCCGGGGAGTACAAAGATGTATCAGGATTTGAAACTCAATTATTGGTGGCCTGTCATGTAGTTGGACGTGGCAAATTATGTGGAACGATATGTGACTTACCTTCAAGTCAAGGTCGAACACCAACGACCCTACGGAAGTCTCCAATCCTTGAAAATACCGGAATGGAAGTGGGAACACATCACCATGGACTTCTTGACCAAAATACCGAAGACTCTTGGAGGACACGATACCATATGGATGGTGGTGGATCGCCTGACCAAGAGTGCTCATTTTCTAGCTATGAGGGAAACTCTTCCGATGGACAAGTTGGCCAAACTTTACATCGACGAAGTAGTCTCGAGACATGGGGTACCTTTGTCCATCGTGTCGGATCGGGATAGTCGTTTCACTTCCAATTTTTGGGACAGTCTTCAGAAAGAGTTGGGAACTAGAGTAAAGTTGAGCAGGGACTATCATCCCCAAACCGACAGTCAAAGTGAGCGAACCATTCAAACGCTCGAGGACATGCTAAGGTCGTGTGTCATCGACTTTGGAGGGAATTGGGACTCACACCTACCTCTTAGTGGAGTTCTCCTACAACAACAGTTACCATTCTAGTATTGGTATGACCCTATTCGAGGCTTTGTATGGTCGGAAGTGTCGAACTCCGGTTTGTTGGCTAGAGGTGGGTGAGAAAAAATTTGCCACACCCGAGATAGTGCAAGAAACCACGGACAAGGTCAAGGGTATCTGGGAACACTTAAAGGTGACCCAAGACCGGAAAAAGAGTTATGCGGATAAGAAGAGACGGTCGGTGGAATTCCAAGTGGGCGATCGAGTTATGCTCAAAGTATTGCCTTGGAAGGGAATCATCCGGTTTGGTAAGGTGGGAAGTTGAGTCCTTGATTTCTTCGACCATTCACCATAATCAAGCGAGTTGGGCTCCAAGATTACCAATTAGAGCTTCCACCAAAGATTAATGGAATCCATAATACATTTCATGTGTGTTATCTCCGAAAATGTTTGGTGGAAGAAGAAAGCGTCATTCCCCTCTCAGAAATTAGAGTGGATGAGAGTAATCGTTGCATTGAGGAGCCCAACGCCATTTTGGAAAAGAAGTCCAAGAGACTCCGTCACAAAGAAGTCACAATGGTCAAAGGTCTAGTGGAAGCACCACTGAGGAGCCAATGTGACTTGGGAAGCGGAGGAAGATATGAAGAGGAGATACCCCCACCTGTTTGGATGAACGTCGATTTCGAGGACGAAATCATTTCCAAATTGGAGAGGATTGTAACACCCGGAATTTTCGGTAAGCATTAATATCTTTTCCCAAATGCCTCAAACTACATTCGTATGCCTTGTATGTGTATTTTTCATGTTGCTTATTGTTCATATGTGTCGAGGTCTGCTTTGTGTGCGAATTTAGTGAAAAAACGAAGCCTGAGAGGTCTGGGCGACAGTGCCATGCAATAGTGACATGGTCACTATTGCCGGTATCACAATCACGACCACCAAACAGGCTATGGTACAAGTTAGGCGACAGTGCCCGGCGAGTACGCCTGGGTCACTGTCGCAGTGGCACTATCGCGGGAGTGGTACCGCGAGCCACTTCTAGCGGGCGACTATGCCCTGGGCATAATCGCTAGTCACAATCGTTGTCGTAATCTTTTTGTTTAAAAGGGCGATTTTGACCTACTTCTCATTCATTACTCTCACCGATTTTGACCTACTTCTCATTCATTACTCTCACCCAACTTACTAAATTCTCTCCCAAGAAACCCTCTCAACATTTATTTCGAAATTAGGGTTTCCCAAAGCTCTCATCCATCATTTATTGCAATAAACTAGGATTACCAACCAAGAGAATCAAGCTAGGAGCATTTAATCACATATCCATTATCATCTTCTCCAAGAACAAACAAGCTAGGGTTTTGGGTTTTCATTAAAACCCACTTTGTGAGTTCATCTTTCATATTAAATGCTTATATGCTTCCATGAAAACCTTTTCTTACATTAATTTAAATATTTACATCTTTCTCTACTTTTGTGTTTCTTGAACTATCTAGGTCAAAATCTAGGGTTTTGACATTTTGGAAAATATGATGATATATATAGTTACAAAATGTGTGGGTGTCTATGTACTTATGTTTTTACATTAATTATGGAATATGGAGACCCAAATGGAAATATGTCCTACACCTTGAGAGGAATATAACTTATGTGAAGATGATGATGTTGTGGTAGTTAAAATTGTCTAGTGATGGTATAATGCTACAAGAGATGTTATGTTTGGGTTTGGTTGCCATGGGCACGATAATAAATGACATACCTTTAATTATGTGGAAATGGTGAGGTTCTAAGGTATAGACCCATGGATAGGGTTGAACATGGAAATCCTTTGGGGTAAAGACTCGAATGGAGTTGAACCTATATTTACATTGAACTAAAAATTCATGGTAGTTGATGGTCTAACGGCTAAAGATTCATGGATAGAGTTGACACCGGTAAATAACCATTTCGACTAAGTGCTCCACATGGGTTGTGACTTACTTCTGTGTTCCGTCACAACTTAAGGTGGAACGGGTCTCCCCCGTCTAGCATAAGGTTCAAACGTGGAAATTGTATTTGTTATTATTACACCAATTATTGTTAAATATTCACTAATGTATTGTACTCCTTCACATTTATATTTTGGATGTTCTTACTAGGCTCTAAGCCTAACACTTGTTTGCTTTGGTGTGAAGCAGGTTCTGTTAGTGGTGGGGTAACAAAGCCTTGAGCGGAGAGTGGAGTCCCGTCATGGACGACCTTTTTGAGGGATAGAGATTTTTGGGAACATAGCATTGACGAGATATAGAGCATGAATTACACTTACCGATATTTTGGGAAATGATGACGACACCCAATTATAATCTAAATTAGAATGTTTTAGATTAAGTAGGTTGTCGGCCCTTGTTTCCATTTCATTCCTAACTTTGTAAATGCTTATATTCTCCCCTTTTTGGGAGGATGTCATTTTGTGAAGTTTATTCCATATCAAACGTTACAGGTTTAATTTCCCTTCACTTTATAAACGTTATATGACGAAATTTTCAAATTTTAAATTTACCCCATTTTTAGGGTGTTACATTAGACATAATATGATTCGTGAGCTAATCACGAATGGGGTGATTTCGGTTGAATTTGTTCGGTCACAACAAAATCTAGCAGACCACTTGACGAAGGGGTTAGCTAGGGACTTGGTTAACAAGTCGGTGATATGGATGGGATTAAAGTCTATCTAAATCTCTAACGATGAGATGCCCAATTCCCTTCTAATGCAACGTTAGAAGTTGAATTCAATGGGAAAGCTCACTCTAAAGGACTGGAGCAAAAGATAATCATCCCAAGGTATGTGCTAGGTACTACAAGTGAAGGAGGTAATAGTTCTTTTGTAAAAGCACAAGTGCAGGTGTATGATGAAAGGAACTACCTATATGAGTTTGAAGTGTGACCGCTCCAAGAAGCTTGGACTTGGCTTTGTATGCACTCGCGAATGGATAAGGACACATGGCCTGTTATGGTATCAAGTTTAAACTTTGGAAAATTATTTAAATCCATGTGTATGTTATTTTTTGGTACTCAAATGGGTTGAAGGGTTCAATCCAATAAAACACCCGGATTCTCGAGTATTTGAAATGTGTAATATACTAAGATGAAAATTCAATCTTCTAGATATTTTCATTTATGCATGAGTTTGTTTTCCTATATTAATTTTTGTTTTTGAATCAAGGATTGCATTAAAATGGGGGAGGAATGTTGGTGATTTTAGTGAAATCGTCGGTTCATTTTAGGTAATTGGATTCACAAGATAATAATGGGGTTGGTAAGCTAAGCTATAACACGAGCTAGGAGGTGTGGAGTGCACACTCGTGTAAGCTAACTAGGACCCGGGATCGTTGGATGATCATGTTAGGCGGGTTACTAAGTGGAAAATGGATGTGTACGATTATGATCTCATGTTTGGCGGTTTTATCAGTTTTGTAATCGATATCTTTTTGTAACCGCCGCTATTTATGATATCATTTTTGTAACCGCCTATTTATGAAATCATTTTGTAACCGCCACCATTTATGTCCAACAATCAATACCATTCTATGGGGTATTATTATCAATATTAATATGTGTCGGTTACAATCCTCAAGGTGTATAAATAGGATCAATTTCTGCCTAAATCGGTACTGAGAAATGAGATTATCCTCGAGTGAATTTCGTGATACCCAGACAGAATCGAGTCGAAATATCACTTATGAAAGCAAGCTCTCACGTGATCTCATATTCTTTATCCAAGTTCTAATCACTTTTTGTCTCCATCAATTTTCTGCACCCTCCCCAACAAGGAGAAGGTGTGGAAGCGGTCGTAAGAAGGGAAGAGATGGAGGTGCAAATCTGTAAAAATGGGGGAGTTGCAGATTTGTAAAAAGAAAGGGGGGGGGGGGGGTGTGGGAAGACTACGATGGAGGATGATATCGGAGAAAAAAAAGGGGAAGGATTCGCCAGGAAAATGGGGAGAGAAAGGAGGTCACCGAAGAAACTGACTAAGGAAGGTCGCCTTTTCTGTGTTCTATGCATCTATGCATTTATGTTATATAAATATTGTAAATAATGTAATATTATATTACATTAATTAAATATATATTGTTAATTATTTTTAATAGAAAATGAAAGAAAAAAAAAAAAAAACCAAAATGTTTAATGGAATTTTTTAACGAAAATTAAGGCAAGGAACCGATCCATAACAATAGGACCATAGTCATAAATTTTAGAGTTTAAGAACCTTGTTCAATGTTCATAATCTACCGAAAATCACGAAGACAAATTTTGTAATTTACTCTAATTTAAAACATACTCATCAAATTATTTTATAAAATATATATTTTATAGTTATATAGACATTTAAAAATACATAAATATAGAAAACATTTTAATATACAACGTTAGGTCCAAGTTTTCTAAAAACTCGAATAAAAAGCTTTTATATTAAATTAACCATTTGTTTATTATTTAGTCTTAGTTATATTATTTCAAATATCTTATAAGTTATTAAAATTGTTTATTAACTAAACATTGTAATTTTAGTACAACATACATTAGTCCTTATTAACTATAAACTGAAAAGAATGAATTTTTCATCATTTTAATGAAAAGTGAAATTAAGAATTTTGTTTTTTAAATCCTAGCCTATCATACTTTAAAATCGAAGAGTAAACTACGTGGTTTCATTCCTAAACCCTTGAAAAATTATCTTGCCTTTCACTATATGTTAAAAACGAGAATGATTACAGATTTCTATTTAACTTTGTTATTTGCATGTTCATACTTTACATTTTGTATAAGGATTTCCATTTATGTAAATTTGTTTACATATATATATATATATCTTTTTTATGTTAATGATTAATTACTCCTAACAAATGTCACAGCAAATGGAGCATTAACGCCTAGAAAAGTAAAAGAAACAATCAAATTTACACAAAAACCCAATTTATAACCATGTGAAAAGAATTGTTTGAAACGTTAAACGAAATAGGGTTTTTGACATAGATTAGCATAAAACATGAATTCAAGTTCATAAGGACCATTGGAAAATAGGTAAACTTTGCTTGAAGCAAAAAAGTAAAACCAAGAAAAAACTTTATAGAATTTCAATGAATCAATCTTCAATTTCCCCTAAATATATTCAAGATCACAAAACAGATATAAAAAGGAAACTTGAAACAAATATGTTGGGGAGTGTGTGCAGAATATCGATGGAGAGGGAGAAGAGTGATCGATTGGAACTTGGATAAGAATGTGAGATCGGGTGAGAGCTCGCTTTCCTTAAGTGATATTTCGACCCTATTCTGCCTGGGTATCACGAAATTTACTCAAGGATAATCTCAAATTCACCGGTATCGATTCTGGCAGAAATCAATCCTATTTAAAATCCAAGAGAATCGTAACTGAAGCTATATTAAAGACCGATAATAATTACCCAATTAATGATATTGATTGTTAGACATAATGGTGTAGGTTACAAATTGATTTGGGAGTTACAAAGAGATTTGGGGGTTACAGAATCGAATCTGCAACAGTGCACCACGCGGGTAGCTACGCGGGTTAACCCACGGCACAACCCGCATGAGCCACTGTTTCGTCCCATACTCTAGTGCACCACGCGGGTAGCCGCACGGGTTAACCCGCGGCACAACCCACGTGAGCCACTATTTCGTCCCACAATCACCAAACGACCGTCCAACAATCTCGAGTCATAGTTAGCTTACACGAGTGTGCACTCCACACCTCCTAACTCGTGTTATAGCTTAGCTACCAACCCCATTATTATCTTGTGAATCCAATTACATAAAATGACCGATGATTTCACTAAAATCACCAACATTTCGTCCCCATTTTAGTGTAATCCTTGATTCACAAACAAAATTAACATAGCAAACAAACTCATGCATAAATGAAAATATCTAAAAGATTGAATTTTTACCTTAGTACATTACACATTTCAAATACTCGAGAATCCGGGTGTCCTAAGGATTGAACCCTTCAACCCATTTGAGTACCAGAAAATAACATACACATGAATTTAAAATTCTCTAAGGTTTAAACTTGGCACTATACAAGTCATGTGTCCTTATCCATTTGTAAGTGCATCAAAGCCAAGTCCAAGCTTCTTGAAGCGGCCACACTTCACACTCATATAGGTAGTTCCTTTCATCATGCACCTGCACATGCACTTTTACAAAAGAACAATTACCTCCTCGCTTGCAGTACCGAGCACATACCTTGGGATGATTATTTTGTGCTCCAATCCTTTAGAGTGAGCTTTCCCATTGAATTCAACTTCTAACGTTGTATTATAAGGGAATTGGGTATCTCACCGTTAGAGATTCAAATGGACTTTAATCCCATCCCGATCACCGACTTGTGAACCAAGTCCCTAGCTAACCCCTTCGTCAAGTGGTCCGCTAGATTTTGTTGCGACCGAACAAATTCAACCGAAATCACCCCATTCGTGATTAGCTCACGAATCATGTTATGTCTAACACCTAACTGTCTAGACTTGCCATTATATACTTGACTATAAGCTTTAGCCAAAGTAGCCGCACTATCACAACGGATAGAAATCGGTGATATTGGTTTCAGCCATAACGGAATTTCATGGACTAAATTCCTTAGCCACTCCGCCTCTTTACCGGTAGCGGCTAATGCCACAAATTCCGACTCCATAGTCGAACTCGTGATGCAAGTTTGCTTCATGGAACCTCCCCTAAGCAAGTATACCCAACCACTCGTAGAAGAGTGATCTTCTAAGTTGGTAATCCAACTTGTATCTGAATATCCCTCTAAAACCGAAGGAAACCCGACATATGACAAACCATAATCAATGGTTTTCTTCAAGTATTTAAATACTCATCTTATCGCTTGCCAATGATGTAGACTAGGATTATTAGTATACCTGCTCAGCTTGCCTACGATAAAAGTGATATCCGGCCTAGCGCTTGTCATGGCATACATCAAGCATCCAATAGCCTTTGAGTACTCGAGTTGTGACACCGCTTCACCCGAATTGGGCATAAGCTTCACACTCGGATCAAATTGAGTACTCACCGAAGAATAATCAAAGCAATTAAATTTCTTTAATACTTTCTCAATGTAATGAGATTGTGTAATTGCAATAACTTTGTTCTCACGCTTGATCCTTATTCCAAGGATCACCTCCGCCTCTCCCATATCTTTCATGGAGAAACTTGATGACAAAAACTCTTTGGTTTTATCAACTTGATTTTGGCCAGTGCCAAAGATCAACATGTCATCAACGTATAAGCAAATGATTACTCTGTTACCGGATGTGTCAAATTTGCTATACACACACTTGTCCGCTTGGTTTAACATAAAGCCATTGGACAAGATAACCTCATCAAATTTTTGATGCCATTGTTTGGGTGCTTGTTTAAGCCCGTATAATGATTTTACAAGTTTACATACCTTATGCTCCATCTCGGGCATAACAAAACCTTCTGGTTGTTTCATGTAAACTTCTTCCTCCAAGTCACCATTCAAGAATGTCGTTTTAACATCCATTTGATGAATTACTAAATTGTGGATAGCACCTAAGGATATCAACAATCTAATCGTGGAGATCCTTGCAACCGGGGCATAGGTATCAAAATAATCGATGCCTTCTTGTTGCCTAAAGCCTTGGATTACTAATCGAGCTTTGAAATTGTTTTTTGATCCATCGGTTTTCATCTTTCTTTTGAAGATCCACTTGCATCCCAACGGTTTGCAACCCGGTGGCAAGTCCGATAATACCCAAGTATTATTCCCATGATAGATTCCATCTCATCACTTATTGCTTCTTTACAGAAAACAATATCTTGAGACTTCATAGCCTCATCAAATGATTTTGGATCTTCCTCAATACTATAACAGTAAGAGAATTGTGACCTAATCTCATCTCTTGATCCCTCTACCAAGTACACTTGAAAATCGGGACCAAAGGATTTTTCAATCCTTCCTCTTTTGCTCCTTCGAAGCATCGGAGTTTCGGTCGGAACAATTGTTTGTTCTTCAACCTCACTAGTTACACTAGTACTTGGAACAAGGTCTTTCGGCCTAGGTATTGAAGAGAATCTAGTCTCATCAAATAAAGCATCTATCGATTCTATAATGGTGTGAATCACTATAGAATCATTAGGTTCAATAACATAAAACCAATAGGCCTTGGAATGCTCGGCATATCCAACAAAGATGCAATCAATACCCTTTTCACCTAAGGTTTTCCTTTTGGGTTCGGGGAGTCGAACAACCGCTCGACAACCCCAAACTCGAATATAGTTCAAGTTAGGCCTTTTCTTAAACCAAAATTCATATGGGATAATCTTGTTCCTTTTATTGGGAACTCGATTTAATAGATAACAAGCCGTTAACATGGCTTTACCCCAAAATCCATCACTCATTCCCGAGTAGGATAACATAGAGTTCAGCATTTCTTTGAGAACTCTATTTTTTCCATTCCGCCACACCATTTTGTTGTGGTGTATAAGGCGCCGTAGTCTCATGGATAATTCCTACGCATTGGAAAAACATGGGGTCATAATATTTCCCAACACGATCGGTGCGTAAACATTTAATAAGACCGTTCATTTGCAATTCAACCTCCGTTTTATAAATATTAAATTTTTCTAACGCTTCATCTTTTGAGTGCAATAAATAAATATAACAAAATCGTGAAGCGTCGTCAATAAAAGTAACTACATACTTTTTATTACCAAAAGACGGAGTTGAATGCAAATCACAAAGATCACTATGAATTAATTCAAGCACCGATGAATCTCTTTTCGCATTAAGAAAAGGTTGTCTAGTGATCTTTGTCAACATGCAAATTTTACATTTCTCGGTTTTAACGTCAAAAGCTGGAATAAGACCGTCTTTTGACACTTCAACCATTCTTTTAAAATTAACATGACCAAGTCTTGCATGCCATAAAAAAAAGAATCAACACAATTCTCATTTGCAACATAAACGGAATTAGAAACACAATCCTTTTTATTCAAACTTAACATGAGCATATTATTATTCAAATAACCAAATCCTACAAAAGAGACACCTTTCGACAAGGTAAACTTTCTGGATTCAAAAACTTGCATATATCCTAACTTATTCAAGACACTACCATAAACTAAATTCTTTCGAATTTGTGGTACAAACAAAACATCTAAAAGTTCAATAATTTTGCTAGAACTAAACTCTAGCCTAACTAAGTCACGTCCAAGAATGGGAGCATTTGACTCGTTCCCTATGTGTAGCACGGATCCGTCTTCAACCGGTTCCAAAGTGGTGAACCAACGTCGATCCTTACAACCATGACTCGAGGCACCCGTGTCAATCCACCAAGCATCATCATCATCCTGCACATAAAATGATTTGGATATTAGTGGTACATAATTCAAATTTGAATTAAAACCAAAGTCAATAAACTGACCTTGCCGTGGGTGTTGATCCTTGGATCCTTGCCCACCACCACTTGCGCTTGCTCCATTCTTATTCTTGACAACCCGAGAATCCCGTTTGAGATGGTCGGTCATGCCACAAGTCTAACAGGTTAATTTAACCTTTTTGTTGAGACCTTTCTTGGCTTCATTGAAATTGTGTTTTCCCTTGAAGTTGTTGGATCTTCCCTCTTCCACCATGTTCACCGAAGGTGCAGAAACCTCTTTCATTTTGGGTTTCTCAGCCTCTTACGCTCGAAGAGATTCCTCTATACGCAAGTGACTACCGAGTTGTACAAGAGACAACTCTTCCTTCTTGTGTATCAACATGTGTTTGAAATCTTTCCAAGAGGGAGGCAATTTATCAATTATGCTCGATACATAGATGGATTCATCCATCTTCATATCATGTTGAGCATATTGGCCTAGAATGCGTAGGAGCTCATTATATTGCTCCATCACAGGCCTTAAATCCACCATTTTGTAATTATTGAAATTACTTACGAGGAACTTCTTACTAGAAGCATCCTCCGCCATGTATTTGGACTCAAGAGAGTCCCATAGCTCTTTAGCGGATTCAACGTTTTGATAAATATCGAAGAGGGAGTCACACATACCGTTTAATATGTGGCCACGACATATGTGGTTGTCATTTTCCCATTTGTCGCGACGCCGGGTCATCTCCAACGTCTCGTCCTCCATCAGTTCCGGCATCGGCATGCTCAACACGTACACGACCTTCAACGTGGTCAACAAGATGTGCATCTTTTTTTGCTATCGCCGAAAGTCAACGCCTTCGAACTTCTCCAGTTTGGTGAACTTTGTCGTCATGTCTCTCACGGATTGATCACTCGTCATCTCTCTCACGATGAATATCACTTAAGATTGTTGGGGAGTGTGTGCAGAATATCGATGGAGAGGGAGAAGAGTGATCGATTGGAACTTGGATAAGAATGTAAGATTGCGTGAGAGCTCGTTTTCCTTAAGTGATATTTCGACCCTATTCTGCCTGGGTATCACGAAATTCACTCGAGGATAATCTCAAATTCACCGGTATCGATTCTGGCAGAAATCGATCCTATTTAAACACCAAGAGAATCGTAACCGAAGTTATATTAGAGACCGATAATAATTATCCATTTAATGGTATTGATTGTTAGACATAATGGTGTAGGTTACAATTTGATTTGGGAGTTACAAAGAGATTTGGGGGTTACAGAATCAAATCTGCAACAGTGCACCGCGCGGGTTAACCCGCGGCACAACCCGCATGAGCCATTGTTTCGTCCCATACTCCAGTGCACCACGTGGGTAGTCGTGCTGGTTAACCAGCGGCACAACCCGCGTGAGCCACTATTTCGTCCCACAATCACCAAACGACCATCCAACAATCCCGGGTTATATTTAGATTACAGGAGTATGCACTCCACACCTCCTAACTCGTGTTATAGCTTAGCTACCAACCTCATTATTATCTTGTGAATCCAATTACATAAAATGACCGATCATTTCACTAAAATCACCAACAAAATATTAAGTGATGTCACACATGCCTGATTAATGAAACAAATGAAAAACATAAATAATGGAAGTAAAATAATCTAAAACTAGAAATGTGGTACTTAAACATGAAAGTATTTACTTGATCCATATCATGAAGAAACCAATGAGTGTCGCTTTAAATCCCTTCTTTTTAACTACTTGAATAAAGGTTTAAAGAACCCTGCGACGAGGAAAGATAGGAGAGGAGCAATAATGATGGCTAGAGGTTCGAATTGTTACAAAGAATAGTTTACATACGCTCGTAATCGAAATACCGAATAAAAAATTGTGGTTTGATTTTTTGTTCCTTCGAAAGTCGAAACTACTATAATGACCTCGAAAACAAGGAATCAAAAGCGCTCCACCACCACCAGGAAAAAGTTTTCAGGAAGAGGGTGGTGGTTTCGAGCGAAGAAAAGATTGTGGTGGTAGTGGATGACATGTGGAGGTGGGAGGCATGGATGTGGTGGTGTGATATCGATGTGGAGGTGTGTTGTCATCAGAGATGGATGGGAGAAGGAGGAGGGGGAGGCCGCTCGGGGGGTCAGGTTTTGTGTTTTGCGTTTATATATATGTGTTGTAGAGTAATATTTAGTATATACTATATTATACAATATAATATATTTTTAAATAGAAAAACTATATAAAAGATAAAAAGACCCTCAATTAACAGACTTTTTTAACGGCATTAGCCCCATGAACAAAAATACCAAAGAATTACTATACAATCTGTAGGGATGAAAACTATACTTTTGAAAGTTCATAATCGAAAGCAATTTTTAACAAACCACATAAACTAAAAACATGCTCTAAAAAGAATATTTTAGCGCATAATAATAATATTTTATTGATCATTTGATCCAAGCCTTACTTTGTTTGCCTTTTCGACTATTTACCAAGAGTAAATATTTAATGAAAATTGATAGTTTATCATGTTCTATAAGTTAAACAATGAATAGATAAGTACAACTTTATAATTCTCATCCTTGTAATAAGAATGTTGAAAATAATATGTTACTAAATATAATAAATGCTAATAATAATACTTTACCAGATGCAATAAATAGTATACAATAGAGTACCAAGGCCTTTTTAGTTGGTAAACCATTGCTAAATGCCATTGATCTGAGTGATCATTAATTATTCTTTGACCAAGTAAAAGGAACGGCCAATAATCTTGATTCAGGAAGAGTTAGGGTGCGTTTAGTACACTAGACAAGGTGAAACAGGACAGAACAGAACAAGTTTGTACCATGTTTGGTGTGGTCATATGTGGGACTAATTGGAACTAACTTGAACAAACTTGGGACACACGTGTCCACCCCTCCCCCCCCCCCCCCCCCCCCGGAACAAGATAGAACAAGACTTTTTGTACCAAAATACCCTTAATCTAATTAGGCCTCCTCCAAGATTTCACGCCTCCAGGTCTGCTTCTTCTTCTTCTTCTCTATTTCATCTTCTTCTGCAAGTTTTCTTCCTCTTCTTCTGATTCACGCCTCCACACAGAGATCTGCTTCTTCTTCTGCGAGTTTTCTTCCTATTCTTCTTCTCGATTTCTTATTCTTCTGATTTCTTTCTTCTTCTGCAATTTCTCTGCAAGTTTTCTTCCTCTTCTTCTGATTTACGCCTCCACACATAGAGGTCTGCTTCTTCTTCTTCTCGATTTCATCTTCTTCTGTTAGTTTTCTTCTTCTTCTGATTTCTTCTTCTTCTCGGTTTCTTTTTTCTTTCTTTGTCTGCGATTTTTCTTCTTCTTCTGATTTCTTCTTCTTCTCGATTTCTTTTGTCTTTCTTCTTCTGCAATTTATCTTCTTCTGATTTCTTTCTTCTTCTGCAATTTTTTTATGATTCTTCTTCTTCGATTCCACAGGGTTGTTCGGATTCTTCTTCTTCGATTCCACATGTTTCTTTTTCCGTTTTGCAATTGGTCTTGTTCTGATTTTATATGCAAAATGCAATTTGTGTTGGGATAATTGAGCAAAATGCAATCTGATGGAATTTTTAGGGGTGGGATTTTTAGAATTTGGGATAATTGATATATGCTTATTAATATTTGGATTGATTATTTAATAAAAAATACACTAAACAGCTCATTAGGGGTAAATTGGTCATTTTAACCGGTTCTGCCCTGTCCTGTCCAGTCATATCTTGTCTTACCAAACGTTGGACACCTGTCCTGTCCTGTCCTGTCCTGTCCTGTCCTGTCCTGTCCTGTCACGTCCCGTCCCATCCCGTCCTGTTCTGTCCTGTCTGCGTACCAAACGCACCCTTAGTATACAACCTTGCTTACCTTACTAAGGTTAGCTAATTATAACATTTAAAATTTTGTATTTATCCAATATTTTGACATTGATTACTTGCTTTATAACCAACGACAACGTTTAGCTATAATTTTTAGCCATGTAGGTTGGGAAAGTTATTGATGATGTGATATACGAAAATGAAAGCATGTTTTTTTGAGGATGTCAACTTATTTATGTTCCTTGACAACCAATTAGAAAGAATCTTATTGGGGATTGTCTACAAGTAAGGTTTTCTACCATGTACATTGATAATGCATATATCTTTGTTTTATTTTATTTTATTTTATTTTGAAGGGACGGGGGTTTGGATGTTTAAAATGTTTTTAAAAGAGGAAGAACCTCGACAAGAAATTGAAAACTAGATATTAGCTAAAAGTAAGGTGTCATTTGTTTTTTAAGAGGTCTAAAGTCTGAAGTCTTATTTTAGTTATGATTAATAAGAGGTGGTGTGTAAAAAGGTCTGAATGATTCAGACTTAAGAGTCATTAAGAGGTTTTTTAAAAAAAAAAAAAAAAAAACAACCCCTAAGAAAATAGAAGTCGATAACCTCTCAAAGTGTAAATATCAACCTATATCAACCAAACCATTTAAGCCACTTTACATTTTTTTTTTAAATCTTCTTAACTATTTAATTCTATCTCTATGTTTTTATCCTTGTCTTACACTTCCACTTTGTGTTTATGTCTCTTCTTTGATTCCTTTCTCATGTAATAAAAAAGTTTACAAAAAATTAAAATAGAATCACACTTGAAATTTAAAAAATTAGAACTACGTACTTTTTCCTAAATATATAATTTAATTTTCAACTTTTACTATTTTTTATATATTGATGAAGATAAAATAAATTAATGTGAAATAAGAGTTACATTAATATTAAGGAACAAAACTAGAGATACACAAATGACTAATTAATTGGTTTGGATCACTAAAGATCGAGCATATGTCAAGAAATGTCCATCAAATTATCAGTTGTATAGTTTACCAGTCTTTCACCATAGTCCACCAGTCCTCCACCCAAGTTGCACCCAAGTTGGTATCATAGCCAACTCCCAACTATTTGGTGACGAAAAGTCTATTTTGGTTCTAAAATTTGAATCTGGGACTAGTCCTTAACCGATTAAAAAAATCCTGGATAAAGCCCAAAAACCATCATCGGTTAACTAAAAACCGATCCAGTTAAATGTAACGACCCTTATCTCGGCGTTAACTCTAAGATAAGCTAAGTGGGGTTGAAATAATAAAATAAGGTAGTGTGAGGACCATTTGTAAGTTATGCAAAAAGGGCCTAAAAACCCTAGGCAAATCTCTGATTTCAGTCATTGTGGTTTGTATGTGTGTGGCGCTGAAGAAAGAAAGGGTGAAGAAATTGTTCTTCGACCTATTGAAGCATTGGAGAATTGTTCTTGAAATCCTTGAGTTTGAGGTAAACCATCTAACCCCTTTTATTGATTTTAAAATTTTAGATTGTTTAGGGAAGCTCTTCGTATTAAAGATTCTCTGTGAAATCCCCAAGAGGTGAGCCGATTTATTTAGGTTTGGGGGAGGTTTGTCTGAATCTTAGAGTGAGAATTGTTGAAACAACTATCCTCCTTAGATTATTTTAGTATCGATTGGGTTTTGGAGAATCGAAGAAGGTGAGTTAGAAACCCCTGGAAGTCGATTGAGTTCGTCGTCGTACCCAAGCGAATTGGGAGTTCCCACCTCGGTTGCACCAGGAATGTTCCCAACCCGGGCGTACCGGGGGTTCATCAACCCAAGCGTCCCAAGAGTTCTACAACCCGGGCGTACCGGGAACGCATCGAACCGGGCGTGCCAGGAAAGTTCTTGGAACCGGGAGGAAGAGGGACCCGGGAGCCGATACCCAGACTCGGGTTGTCCCAGGCGGCGCCGGGTGGCCAGACCCCGCGTGCCCAGCGGCTTGGGCCGTGGCCCATGACTTGCTTGGGCTTCATTCTTGGGTCAAGATCTTTGGGCAATTGGGAGAATTCCAGAAGTGTTTGGATCGAAACCTCGCAAGAATTTATTAAGGATTCGTAATCCGGGTTGTAACCGTAAACTCTAATAAATTGTAGGAGCTCGAACTTTTGGGATTTATATCTGTGTGTGCCGGAATTCAACCTTCCAGGTGAGTTCCCTGATACAATTATTCTATAACTGGAAATGATTGTTATGTTGTTATATGACAGCTATATGCGGGATAAGGTTTGATAACCGTGAAATCAGTTTATCACTTGTTATTATCTTGTAAATGTTGGTTAATTGGTATTACATACGTGGAATTATGTTTGTACGGTGAGGCCATGGCTTGTGAGATACCATCGGGGATGGTTAGATAGTGTGCCCGGAATTCGTTTCCTGTGCACACGGAAACGACATCGACTAGGGGGTCATATGGGGATCTACTGGGGGCCCCGAGTGTGGTTGTTCTTAAAAAAATTCTGGTAACCGATTACAGTTACGGGTTCGTTCGTGGCTTTGAATATGGAAATCGGTATTTGCAAATTAATTACTTTTAACTTGATTTTTCTTACTTTATTGTAAAACTACCCGAGGGGTGGGAATTCACTAGACCATTCGGTCTAACCCTCGTTTTCAATCTTCTTAAAACTCATTTTCAGGTGAGGGAGCCGTTGAGGCTTCTTCCAATTGGAAATAAAAGTGTTGAGAGCTAGAGGAAGTCGATGATGGTCAGTTTAGAGGCGATGCTCGTGATGAATCCCTAGTATCTCGGTTGTGATAGAACTAATTTAGTTTGAGCTATGTCAAGCTTTCTTTTCCGTTGGCTTGTATGGAGACCCGTTTTGGGAGTTTGAATTTATGCTATGTTAAGTTTGATTCTGGGGTATTACATTAAAGCCTGAAAAAGCCAGTGAAATCCGGGAAAAACTGGTCAAGACTAGTTGCTTTTACCCCTATTATTTATTTATGACTAAATTTTTTTTAAAAAAATCAAAACAATAACTTCTAGTCATCAAGAGTGAAATTATTGCAAGAAAAATTTATCAAAGAATTTAAAGATATGTTTTTGTTTTTTATGTGGCTCGACTTTAAACCTAACATGCAACAACATGGAGTCGATAATTTATTAGAAGGAATACCGGATGCTTTAAATTTAAACACCGTTCAATTTGATCACTGAAAAAAGTTTAAACAGATGAAAATTATTCAAGACGACAAAGATAAAAATAATCAAATTGAAGATACGGAGAATATTTAATAAGAAAAACAAAAACGTCAAAAGAATTAATTAGTTTATAATGTCATAATTTAACTAACTTTTATATATTACAATTAATTAGTTTACAGTTAAATAAAATCCGAGGTAAAATAATTGTCAACTTCATTCTTTTATATATGTATTTGTTATTTTCTAAATAAAACTCAAATGATTGGTTAAATGTAACACCCTAAAAATAGGGATAAATTTAAAGCTTACAAACTTACGAAATACGACGTCTAAAATAGATGGAAAATCACCCAAAAGGGGGAAATGTATAATAGCATTTACAATTCCTGTAAATGGATATTAAAATTAACAACAAACTAATCTAAACAATTCACATCTAGATTGTCGGTTGTTAACTCAATCTCCCAAAATATCTATCTTTATATACGTCAATAATCCAAAAGTCTATCTTCAAAAATCACCACTATCGGCCCAAACCCTCATCCATCAATACTTGCGAGCCCCACCACTATAGGAACATGTTATACATGTCATTTAAGAAAACAAGTGTTAGGCTTTACACCTAGTGAGGACATACATTTTATAAATGAAATAAGGCAAAACTGCATAAATAGTTTTCATGAGAGAAAGTAGCAAGATTCATCTTTCCAATTTTATAGAGAATGTAAGGTTTAATAAAGCATCTCATGATGACGGGGGAGACCCGATTTCCAAGGAGGGTAGCGAGCACAAAAGTAGGCTACCATCCAAGTTAGTGAGCTCATACTAGGATCAATGGCCACGAGCTCTACGACTCACACTATACATATGGATATAGGCCCCCGATGATCCTAATCATACTCATTTACTAAGTGTTCATTCACGGTCAATGTCTAGTAACCACCTCTATATAACCGTAACAAATTGCCCTCAATAACCCAACACCTCAACTAGTTACAACGGGAATCATCCCACAAAATAAGCCGACTATAATACCTATGCATCCATTTGTAAAAGACTAAGGCATTGTCATAATTACATTTATGACGAAACTGTAATCAAACACATAGTTCCCAGTAATAGCATTCTTCATAGAACAATCTACACACATAACTCTTTACTTGCACTTGAAATCGATTAGTAGACAACAATTGGACATTTCCATTATACACATAGAAGGTCTGCAAAATGAGGTTTTCTAACATTTAAATATCCCTTTTTCCAAATCTTGCCATATACTCCAAGTACAATTTTAACAAAATAATAATATCTCTCATTTTAGGGGAAAACCCCAAATCACCATACTGAGATGAATGCACTTATACTTTTGTCATAAGGATGTAAAAGAACACATTTTATGTTATCATTCATGATTTCCAACAACATATTTCAAGGTATAGGTAAAAACCTAGAATCTTCCAAAACTCCATTTTAGGTCAAAACTTGTAATAAATGAAGATGTATATAAATAGATGATTCTAGGATCAAAGATGAAATTTTGACATGTATAAGGTTTTTAGAAATCAAGAATGTACTCACCTTAGGCTTTAGTATCAAACCTAAAACCCAAATAAAATGAAGGAGATGGTAACCCTTGCAAACTAAATGCTTAGGAGACCTAGATGATCAATAAATAACCAGGGGAGGTGGTTAGATGAGGAATTTAATGAGGGGAGATATGAAGAGTGAAGAAGGAATACCTTTGAGTTGGGAGAAAAACGCACAAGAATCAAACCCTAAATGATAAAACTATCTAAATTGGATATGCTAATTTTAACACCCTGAAGCCTAAATGCAAAAGTGACATGTGACTGTGCCCAGGGCATAATCGCCCGAGTTGTACCACTGGCACATGGCGCACTGTGTGCCAAGAAATTATTCCCTTGGCACTCTCGCTGGGCACAATCGCCCCAGGTGTACCCAAGGTGGCTTTGGCCTCGCGACTATGCCTCAGCGATTGTGACCTTGTCACTGTCGCGTGGCATAGTCGCCCTGCACGTACCGAATCTCGATTTTCAATTTTCTCGCACGGTAACTTTCAGATTTTAACTAAAACCTCTATACCAACAACAATATAAAAATTAGGACTACCAAATACTAACGGTTAGAGATATACGGAAACAATATGCTTACCCAAAATTCTGGGTGTTAAATTAAAGACCATTGGTTCATATTTGGTCTTAATGTTTGACGCAACGTAGGTTTGCGGAATGATCGAACAATGTCTAAACCCTTTTGATAATGATAATTACGAAACGAAAAACTCAAAAGTTTAAGAGATAGCTCTCAAAAGATATACTTTTATTAATTGATAAAACTAAATAATACTAAAAACAAATAAACCCTATTTATAATCTAAAACTAAAGATAACTATAGAAACTCAAATCTAAACCTAAACTAGAAAAGATAATGATGGAAAAAATAACATAATTAGGATAAGTACTAAGGAAATAGGAAAAAAAAAGGAAACTCTAAGAAAAAGGAAACTAAATGTTGGATATGGCTTAAAAATGTTTAGGCTAGTTTCACGCTAGTTTAAACTAGTATGAAAGTCTCAGTAGCTTCTCTTGGAAATTTGAAAAGAGTGGTTGGGACAACTTTCATGCTAGTTATAGCTATTATAACTAACGTGAAAGTCACGATAGGCGATGTTTGCCCTTTGTTCCCGTTTGAGTTGTTCCTCAATTTCCATGGTCATCCTCTCTATATCAGTCTCCTCCACTTCGAAAGAAATCAACCTCGAGTTCTCATTTAGGGGAATTGCCTCATCTGAGTGATACTCGTAAATAACCTCCACATTGAAGGTATTTGAAATGTGATGCGATTCCAGAAGATAGACGACATAGTATTATCGTTAATCTTTTTTCTAACTTTGAACGGGCCTTATTTCTGTAGTTGGAGCTTGTCGTAGGTACCAATGAGAAATCTTTCTTTACGGAGAAACACCATCATGTAACATCCCACATCGGTTGGGGAGGGGAACTAAGGTTTCCTTATAAGGGACTGATACATCCTCTACCAGACGCGTTTTAAAACCGTGAGTCTAGGTGTGTGAACAAAGCGGACAGTATCTGGTACGGTTAGCCTGTGATGTTACAAATGGTATCAGAGTCGGGTTTCATATACTGGTGTGCCAGCGAAGACGATGGGCTCCCAAGTGGGGTAGATTGTAAGATTCCACTTCGGTTGGGGAGGGGAACTAAGGTTTCCTTATAAGGGACTGGATATCTCCTCTACCAGACGCGTTTTAAAACCGTGAGTCGAAGTGTGTGGACAAAGCGGACAAAATCTGGTACGGTTAACCTAGGATGTTACACATCACTTCATCGCTTCATTAAGAGCTTTTTCTTGTGATGTGTGTCGACCACCGCCTTATTCTTTAACTTGGTTGTTTCAAATCCTGGTTTCACGGCCTCTTTCGTTGCTTAATTCCTTAGCTATGCTACCCGCTGCAATGCAAATTTTTGGATTCTTTTGAGCTTGTTTTTTTCTTTTCCAATGATCTCTAACAACCTTCATTAACTCTCGAAACCTCCCTATATCAGATACCCTCACTTGAAAAGAACTCGACCTCGAATTCACTTGAAACACATCTTCAACCGACTCACATAACATTTGTTTCTTCAAAACCCTTGGATTCACAACTCGGCCTTCGAAATTCAAAAAAGTTGACCAATCTTTAAATTCTAAAAGAGGTTGTCGTGGTTGCTCCCATACAAGAGATACTTTATCAAACTCGAAAGGGTAAGAAACGATAAGATTTTTAGTAGGATTTGTTTCAATTTGATTCAGAACCTTAGGTGTTGGAATAATGGAAACATCATATTCATGCAAAACCTTCTTGACTTCTGGTGACAAAAGTTTCATTGGCTTGATAGTGTCCTTAACTAATTCACTTTCAGTTTCTTCGGTGGTCGGAAGTACCAGATCTGGTTCAGACAATTTGGTCTCAGTAAAGATTTCTTGTTGTGGCTTGGTCACGATGGGGATTATCTTTTCTTTGAATTTTTCCGGCAAGACTTTTTCTTTTTCCGGTGGTTTTTCCCATACGGGTGGTTGATTGACTAGAAAAGAAATCGATTGCCTAATACGATCATAGTTGTTGTCACACAAAACCTTGACTGGTTTCTTGTTCCTATCCTTTCTCTGGTGATTGTCATTTTTGTGTTCGGGATAGAGTTTGTTAAGGATCCGTTCGTAATCTTCCGGTAAAAATCGTTCCATCATAAGTTGCTTCATTCTCCTCCAAGATCGAGATGGTCCCTTTCGTTGTCGTTATCTTTCCATGATCAGTTTATCCCACCAAATGGCGGCAACACTCTTTAGACGGAAAGCAACCAACTTTTCTGCTTGTCTTTGGGAACCTCCGTAACGTCAAAGAGTCGATCGACTTCGATTTGTCAATCTAAGAATCCTTCTACTCCCATGGTTCCATAGAAAAACTGGATATATGCTTTTATCCAGTAATCGTGGTCGTTTCTTCTCAGGTTCACTGGTTCTTCTTCCTCATCCTCTTCGACTTCGGAACTTGAAAGATTTACCTAGTTACAACTGACATCATGCAAAACCTTTCCCGGTTCATCAATCCTGTTTCTTCTCCGACGGTTATCGTTAACGAAATTGGGTTGAAGTTTGTTGACAATCGCTGTTAGATTAGCGGGTGCGGTGGATAAAGCCACATTCACCCGTATTAATCCTGGTTTGATAGTGGTTGTCGATCTGCCATTGTTAGTGAAAATGCAAGTGAATCCTGCTATGATACCAACTGATGCAGTGTAGGTTTGCCGAATGATCGAACATTGTCTAAACCCTGTTGATAATAAGAATTACGAAACGTAAAACTCAAAAGTTTAAGAGAAAACTCTCAAAAGATAAACTTTTATTAGTTGATAAAACTGAATAATAGTGAAAACAAATAAAACATATTTATAATCTAAAACTAGAGATAACTATAAAAGCTTAAATTCAAATCCAATCCTAAACTAGAAAATATAATGATGGAAAAAAATACCATAATTAGGATAATTACTAAGAAAATAAAAAGAAAAAGAAACTCTAAGAAAAAGGAAACAAAACGTTGGATAAGGCTTAAAAAAGGTTCAGGCTAGTTTCACGCTAGTTTAAAGTTGCGTGAAAGTCTTAGTAGCTTATGTTGGAAATTTGAAAACAGTGGCTGGAGCGACTTCCATGCTAGTTATACCTATTATAACTAACGTGAAAGCCACGGGAGGCACTGTATGCCCCTTTTCCCCGTTTGAGTTGTTCCTCGATTTCCATGGTCATCCTCTCTATATCAATTTTTTGGCTAATAATCGGTTAAGGCTCCACCCAGTCTTTTTTTAGCATGATCATTGTTTTCCACTAAAAATGAAATGTATTTTTAAAATTGGTTAAGACCTAATCCTTATGCACTCTTAGGTGGCGTTTGGTTTGCAGATTTTTTAAGAAATCTAATGGGCTTGGAATGCTGAATTCCATTGACCAAATTACATTCCTTTGTTTGGTTCGTTCTTTTTCACGAAAGGAATCTCTAAATTCCATCAAATTCCACAAATGAGGGAATTTAACATTCCTTAGCAACTACAAGGTATTTTGATGGAATGAAATTCTTTTTTTTTCATAATACCATATATGCCCTTAATCCAATATAACCTAGTCATATAAAACCTATCTGATTAAACCTCGCCTCCATCGGTTCCTTCTCCAAACCACCACCGACCACCGCATATTTGAACCACCGCCGATCTGAACCACTACCCCACCACCATCGATATGAATCACCACCAACCACCACCGATCTGAACCACCACTGACAACATTAGATCTGAACCATCACTGATCACTAAAAACATTTTATGAACCAAACAGACAGATTTTGTGAACCAATTCCAAAGGATATTTTGGTCATTTATCAACATTTTATTTCAATTCCAAAGTTACATTTTGTGAACTAAACAGACACATTTCAAATTATTTAACAGATTTCATTCCAATTCTGTCAACAAAACAGATGGTCAAACATTACAACTTTCAATTCATATTCCTTCAAAGTCAAATTCGTTTCATAAATTTCATTCCATCCAAAAAAATATTCCGCAAATCAAACGCTACCTTAGACAAAATTGTTAATGGAGATTTGAAAATGAATGGAGTATATTTAAATAACAAAAAGTGTAATTAAGAATGGAATAATTAGTAAATAATAATAATATATAGTTTTGTAAAAAAGAAAAGAAAAGGAAATGATTACCTGAATGAGAAATGGGACCCAGGGTTTGATGATCATCTTGCCTGTCTAAATCTCTTGACTTGTATGCGTGGCCCCACCACTGTCTTTGTGAATTCAATGAGCACCCACGTGGACTCTGAACCAACCAACTCCTTCATTTTTACTCCTATTTTTTTTTTAATTATACTAGGCATATACTCGCGCGATGCAGCAAAATATAAGTAAAAAACGAACAATTAATACTATCTCTTTATATACATTTCATCAATAATCAACCATGACCTAAAAATCACAACTTATGAAACCTAAACCCATAAAGATATTCAATAATTAGTTTATATTACAATTATTGACGAAAAAAATTATAATGATATTATTTATAATAGGAATGAAACGTATTTTACGATTATGTATTTTTAACGTGCTAACGGTGGAAAAAAATAAAACGTATGGACAGAAAAACAAATTATTTCGTAGATATTCATGATATTTAATAGTACGGTTAAATTAAAAAATATTCAATATTGGACTCGTTTTAAAGATATTGAGGAGACGTTTATAATGATATAATTTGTAGAAAAATGAACGTATTTTTTCATTGCATTTTTGTTAATATATAATTATTTGTGTTAATATGATAATGGTGTAAAATGAAAAATGAAAAAAATAAGGGATATAAAAGAAATTAAATAAGTAATTATAAGGGTGATAAATGTAACATTGTAAGAGTGGTAAATGTAATTGTACAAAAGTTTGTACAATAACCGTTTTAGTTTTTTCATTATATAGTATAAATTCTTATATTTAATAGTACGGCTAAATTAAAAAATATTCAATATTGGACTCGTTTTGAAGGTATTGACGAGACGATTATAATGGTATAATTTATAAAAAAAAGGAACATATTTTTTCATTGCATTTTTGTTCATATACGATTATTTGTGTTAATATGATAACGGTGTAAAATGAAAAATGAAAAAGTAAGGGATATAAAGTAAATTAAATAAGTAATTGTAAGGGTGGTAAATATAACATTGTAAGGGTAGTAAATGTTATTGTACAAAAGATTAAGGGTGGTAAATGTTATTGTACAAAAAATTGTACAATAACCGTATAACCGTTTTAAAATTTTCATTATATAGCGAGGCATATACCCGTACAATGCAGCGAAATGTAAGTAAAGAACGAACAATTAATGCTACTTTCTTATAGATATGTCATCAACAATCAATCATAACCTAAGAATCACAATTTATAAAACCTTAAACCTATAAAGATATTCAATAATTAATTTATATTAGAATTATTGACGAAAAAAATTATAATGATATAATTTATAATAAGAATGAAACGTATTTTACGATTATGTATTTTTAATGTGCTAATGGTGGAAAAATAACTAAAACGTATGGATAGAAAACAAATTAATTTGTAGATATTCATGATATTTAATAGTACGATTAAATTAAAAAATATTCAATATTGGGCTCGTTTTGAAGGTCAGACGAGACGATTATAATGGTATAATTTGTAGAAAAATGAACGTATTTTTCATCGTATTTTTGTTCATATACGATTATTTGTGTTAATATGATAATGGTGTAAAATGAAAAATGAAAAAGTAAGGATATAAAGTAAATTAAATAAGTAATTGTAAGGATGGTAAATGTAACATTGTAAGGGTAATAAATGTTATTGTACAAAAGATTGTACAATAACCGTTTTAGTAGTATAGATAATTCGTATATATTCTGATATTTAATAGTATGGTTAAATTAAAAAATATTCAATATTGGGCTCGTTTTGAAGGGTATTGACCAGACGATTATAATGGTATAATTTGTAAAAAAGGAACGTATTTTTTCATTGCATTTTTGTTCATATACGATTATTTGTGTTAATATGATAACAGTGTAAAATGAAAAATGAAAAAGTAAGGGATATAAAATAAATTAAATAAGTAATTGTAAGGGTGGTAAATGTTATTATACAAAAGATTAAGGGTGGTAAATATAATTGTACAATAGTTTGTACAATAACCGTTTTAGAATTTTTCATTATATAGTATAGATAATTCTTCTTCTAACTTTAAGGCTATGTTTGGCAAAAATAAGCTAGTGTACATGTTTGAATGACTATAAGCTAGCTTATTGAAACGCTACTCAAAAATAGCGTTTTGAAAAGCTAGCTTATATAAGCTATAAGCTAGCTTATAAGCTATAAACTAGCTTATAAGCTATAGCTTATTTTTGACAAACATAGCCTAAATACTCTATAATCATTCATTCATATATTTAAAAATATAAAAAAAAAACTGAAAATTTAAATAAATACATGAGTGAAATTAAAAAAGAAATTCCTTTTATGAAAGATAACAGAAAAAGATGTCGACAAAGTCATTTTCTTTTTTTTGCCTATTTCCTCTTCTATTTCTTCATGTCGGACAATGGACGCTCCGGTCCATCCACTACTGCTAAATATACACTTAACCCTCAACTATTGAAAATGTTTGATTCCGGTCCCTATATTTTAAAAACCTGACTCCTTTGCCCCCAACATCTAGTTTTGGTAGCCTTTATTCCTTTCAACCACTTCACATTTCCACATCTAGCTTCCATGATACAATTTCAATACAAATAGTACATATTGAAACACACATATATACATATGCAACTATTTGATGCATTAAATAGTGACTTCACCGGAATTAGATTTACTACAAAAGATAATGATTAACCATTTGTTTACCATATTGATGAATGATGATAAAATTGCGAATGAGATATAGAAGAAGGAAAATTTTCTTTTAACGAAATTAATGTCAAGTAAACAAAACACTGTTCGAGATAACCTGATCGGGTAATATGTATTGACCCAACATTTTATTAAACACATAAGAACAAAAATTAATAAAGCTCAACTACTTGAAGTGAATATTAATCCATGCTTTCCTTGATAAAGATTGTTGGGGTAGTGTTTTCGTTCCCCACTATCCATCATACAATATGTTTCTAATAAACCAACCAACATATACCAATCTGTAAATTTAAAGTAAAAGATCGAGAACCTTAATTAGGTCACATATGTTTTTTTAATTAACGTGTCTTTAATTTTCATCATTTTTATATTTTGATTTTTGTTTGGGTTTTAAAGGTTACCCATATAATTCCCAGTCATTATCTTTGTTGCTTAAAGCTTGCCTTCTCTCTCTCTCTTTGTGTGTGTGTGTGTGTGAAGGTTGAAACATCAAACAATTGAAAGAATTTGGAGATTTGAAGAGATCAGTGAGACTTTTTATTTATTTTTTATTTTTTTTATATGGTTTGAAAGAGAAAGAAAGAAAGAAAGAAATCCAGACCCACATCATCCCTTAGATTCAATTTAACTCTCTTCATCTTGATATAAGTTTAGAGAGAGAAGATTGTCTCATGTGATCATGGATGGTGGTGATGATCATTTCCACCACCGCCCCAACTTCCCTTTTCAATTACTTGAAAAAAAAGACGACGAAGCTTGCTCCTCCTCCGCCGCCACCTCCGGCTACCCCATCTCCACCGACACTAACAACCCTCTCCTTCTATCCTCCACCACCACCAACACCAACAATAATAATAATAATTCCAACCTGCAAATAACAACAACCACCACTTGTTCCGCCGAACCCTCAAAGAAATTAGCCCCAAAGAGAACCTCCACCAAGGACCGCCACACAAAGGTTGACGGCCGTGGCCGACGTATCCGTATGCCGGCGTTATGCGCCGCCAGGGTCTTTCAGCTCACCCGTGAGCTTGGTCATAAGACCGATGGTGAAACCATCGAGTGGCTCCTTCAACAAGCTGAACCCGCCGTCATCGCAGCCACCGGCACCGGGACAATCCCGGCTAACTTCACTTCACTCAATATCTCACTCCGGAGCTCCGGTTCCAGCATGTCGGTTCCTTCCCAGCTCCGATCTGGTTATTTCAACCCTAACTTCGCTTTCCCACAAAACCGGAATCTCTTCCCCGGAATTGGGTTATCGTCATCGGAAAACAGTTCATCGAACCTTTTGAATTTCGGGTCGGCGACGAATCTTCATCAGATGTTACAAGCGAAGCAAGAAACGAGGGATAATTCAGTTGAGTTGTCAGAAGAGAGCATCGGAAGAAAACGTCGGAATCCGACGGAGGCGGAGTTACCGTCACACCACCAACAACAGATGGGGAATTATCTGCTTCAATCAAGCTCAGCTTCCATGGCGGCAAATAATAATAATCACGCATCGATACCAGCTAATTTTTGGATGGTGGCCAATTCTAATCAACACCAAGGCATGAGTGGTGATCCTATTTGGACTTTTCCGGCCGTCAATAACACCGCCGCCTTGTATAGAGGCACCGTTTCTACTGGTTTACATTTTATGAATTTTCCGACACCCGTTGCCCTTTTGCCGAGTCAGCAATTGGGCTCCGGTATTGGCGGTAACACCGGTAATAATGGTGGTGGTGGTGGTTTTACTCATGAAGGACAATTGAGTATGCTTGCCGGATTAAATCCTTACCGGCCGATATTTGGTCCGGGGGCATCGGAACAGCAGGCGAGTGGATCTCAGTCGCATCACGGCGGCGGTGATGATCCACATGATACAACCAGCCACCAATCATAACTGAATTCCGACGCTGGCTATTGTGTTGTTAAATTTGATGTGTAAAACACACATAAGGTTTGATTTGCTCCAAAATTTTGGAAAATTTTAATTTTTTTCCCCATAATTATGCTGATATTTTTTTTAAAATTTCATTTGTGTGATTATTTATGAGGATTTTCAAAGGGTTTGGAGAGAGTTTTTTTTAACAGGGTGTGTTATTATTGGTTTTTATCATCAAAAGAAAAAAAATATATATATCCGATCCTGGTATTTACTATGAATTTCCATTATTTTGACTTTATTTTTAATTTAATTGATTTATTATCTAAATAATCATCATTATCATTATTATTATTATTATTATTATTATTATTATTATTATTATTATTGGGTGTAAGAAATGGCAATCCTGCAACAATGCCGTATAAAATTCCGTTAAAATTTATGGTCAATCCTATGAAGTTTGAAAGTGATCTTACATCATTTTTTGACCATGGGTGAAAATCTCCAATGACGTCATTATTTTAATATATATTTAAATATTATTTCTGAATTTTTGAATAAATAAATTTAAAAAATTAGGATAATTGTGACAATGGTCAATGCAGTGTTGTATGGGTCAATTTAAGAACAATTTTCTTTGAATATGGAAATTAAATTCGGGAGGTGGGACCCAAACCTTATCAGTCCAGGTATTGGGGTCGGGTTGGTGGAGCCCACACCCTCCTAAAATCAAAGTAACCTTTTATCACAGCAGGGGAACAAGCTTTGATCATCCCCTCTCTCTTTTTATAATTCAATCAATTGCTCCCACTGCCACCCATACAATATACCATTCCCTTCCACATATCATTTATATATTCATATATATATATATATATATATATATATATCATATAATATAACATACATATAATATATAAGAGTAAATTAAGTTTTTAGTCCCTCTGGTTTGGTTTGTTGAAAGTTTCTATTTTCATTCTTATAGTTTTAAAATTATGATTTTCATCCCTATAATTTGTAATTCATTATCTTTTCGTCCTTATGATTTAAATTTTGTTGCTTTTTTTTTCCTATGGTTTACAATTCATTTCTATTTTAATTCTTCATATTTAAAAGTAGTGTTTTGACTTCAGGAACAAAAATATAAATGAATTGCAAATCATAAGAATGAAAACCGAAATTTCAAAACCACAAGAACTATATCTGCAATTTGTAACAAACCACAGGGACAAAAAAGGTAATTTACTCTATATATAAATATACCATTATATATTATGTGAAGGGTATAGTGAATATAGGTTTTGTAACCTTATCATTTTACAAAGTATAACATAACATTCACGAAATATATAAGTACTTTAACCACTTTTTATGGTTTTCATTTATAATATTTTTTCTTCAGTGATCCCAAGTCTATATAAAGTTGGGTTCCTGTGACAAATGTTATTTTTTGTGAAAAATGAAACTTTTATATAATATAACATAACATAACATAATATTCACTTACTATAGATGAGCATACTTTTACATTGCGTAATAGATGTATAATTGTGAAGGTACAAATTAAGGTTATTTAACATTTACAACTTTTATTATATGTAACATAACATTTACACAATATAATGGTTTTTTTTATCACTTTTTATGTTTCCGATCAATAATTCTTTTATTCACGTAATCTTAAATCTCTTATGAACATATGACACATGGTTTTATTTGAGTTCTAGAACTATGTTTTATTTATCTGTATATTGACACAGGGACCAAAATTATTTGTATTATTAAAGTTTTTATATTAAAAAATATAAGATATATTTTAATAAAATTTGTTGATAAAAAGCAGGTTATTAATAAAACGGGAGAGAATAATAATTAAAGAAAAAAAAAAAAAAAGAGGAAAATGAATGATGGAAAATGGTGACCCCACATGGAGTTGGGACCCAGTTCACGATCTCCTTTGATCTGGTCCATGCATATAGATGTGGGTCCAGTGAGTGATTATTTCTTATTTTAGAAAATTGTGCAGGATCTAATCTGGTGTTTGATGAATCATGACCCATGTTTTATGCAAATGTTCTTTATATTCATTTCCTTAAAACCATATTAATAAGTGTTTTTATGTATTATACACTTGGCTAAATGTTTCCCTCCATGTTAAATTTTTTTTTTTTTACATCTTTAATGTCTAATTTAACGTGATTTTAATTTATATAAAGATATCATATAACAACACAAATTTAATTGATTTAGATACAATATTAATTTGTATATCAGTAGAAGAAGATATTGACGTGTTGGTGATCTAGTCTATATAATCATGAAACGAAAGTAAAGAAAACCAAAAATAAGAGGTCTTCATATATATATATATATATATATATATATGAATTATTTACGAGTTGAAGCAAGATTACATTACATGAAGATAAGATAATGTTTTGATATTTTGGAATCTTTGGTACCTGCATGCTCTATGATAAAAGATGGGTTGTACTAGGAGGTCTAAAAGAAAAATGTACTATTTTTCTGTCCGTAGGCAATAGTTTCAGACTGTATAAGCCACAAATGGTTAACACGAGTCCAAATGCATGGGATGAATATCTTCATGTTTCTTCATGTCTGATAGGTTTGGATTTTCACAATCTATTCTTTTTAATAGTACGTAATAAAGACTTAAACAATTTTAATTTGGTGATTTTTTTTTGGAAAGGGTGTCCTACTAATCCCTTGATAATGAAACCGACTGCTAAAGCATACAGCCCTGAGGTTATACCCAGTGGCCACAAAGTTGCGAATGTAAGGAATCGAACCCGGGTTGATTAATTTGGTTGATTTTGTAGAGATTGTTTAAGAGATAGCAATTTTGTATTAAACAAAACAAATATATTTTTTAAAAATAAAAAGAAACAAGTGTAAATTTAAATGTGTTTTTAATCATTGTTCTTTTTATAACATAACGAATATAAAAAGTGAAGATGAAATCGAAACATGCTATTTTAATATTTATTTAAATGGTTGGATGGGTATGAATTCAAAATTCCAAAAAACATAATCTGGGGATTATAAAATTGATGATATGTATATAAACTAAACCAGAATGGATCAAAATATGAAAACATATATAATAATGGCAAAATCATGTACTAAAATCATATGCGATTATGAAACATGATTAACGAAAGGGTGAGCGAGAGACTCGGCCCGTGACCTCACGTCGCGATCAAAGTTGCATGAATCACGTGTGATTTTAGCATAAAAGAGCATGTTATTTGGCCGTTCTCGTGTTCTCGTACTTGGTCACTGTTTTTGTTTGAACCCAACTATACACACACTTGGGATCATGCGATAAAAGATTTTTTTTAAGAAACATAGTAAGAACTGATGGATGTGCTCTTATATTGTGTGAATGTGGTGAAAGTTACAGGAATTGAATGTGTACCGTCACTATTTTTTATGAAGACGGCCTCCTCCACTAGAGGTGAACACGGATTGGGTTGAAGACATTTGAACAACAATTAACCTATTGTTTGCGGTTTAAAAATCTCTACCCAGGCCAACCCAACCCAACCCCAACCGTGCGGATTAGGTTCGGTTACTTGGGTGTTGGTCGAGTTGAAACTTTGATACATCAATATACTCTCGTATGTTTTATTACCTTGAATATGGTTTTTTTTCTCTAGTCATTGACATTGCTCCTTTATTCATCATCAATTAATTAATATAGTTTATCCATACTTCTTCTTAAGTAGATCACATTCAATTGGTTTTCTTAATTTGCATATATATATATATATATATATATATATATATATATGTATGTATATATATATGTATGTATATATATATATGTATGTAGGGGTAGTTTAATTTATAACCCATGTAAATCTTACAACCTATGCAACCCATATATTAACCGTTGGATTCATGATCGACGGTTACAATAGATGTAGACCTAGTATTTTTAAATAAAAAAATAAAATAACCGTTTATTGTTGATCCAACGGTTAAGATGTGGGTTGCATGGGTTGCAAGATTTACATAGATTGCAAATTATCCTTAGCCTATGTATGTATGTATGTATGTATGTATGTATGTATGTATGTATGTATGTGTATATATATATATATATATAAAGAGAGGAGAAGGTTCAAACGAGAACGCTAACTATTTATGAAAAAAATCCTTGTGGGTTAAAATTGTTAGTAGTTTATACGGTATTGAAGGGGGTTTGGGACGGGATGGGTCTGGTAGTGTTAGACGTATTGGGAGTACTAGGAGCAATATCACTTCTCTTGGTTCGGTTGTGGATCTATTCCATTGGTATAGACTTTCTTCATCTTTTATTAAAAAATTGGGGGATGGGTTGTCTATTTCCTTTTGGTGGGATAATTGGTTGGGTAATTTTCGCCTATGCAAGCGATTCCCGCGGTTGTTTAGTTTGGAGAGGGACAAGGGGGTAAATGTTGGTAATCGGGGTTGTTGGGTAGAGGACCGTTGGACTTGGAATTGGGAGTGGCATAGGGATCCTAGGGGTCGATCTACCAACGAATTATTTGATTTGACCGCTTTAATCGAAAATGTTACACCTCTTCGTAATTGCAGGGATAAGTGGTGGTGGCTTCTAGATAATGACGGTCAATTTTCGGTCAAAAAATTGAAGGCGTTAATTGAAGAGAACTCTCTAATCGAAGGGGGCAATTTTTCGAAAACTCGTTGGAACTCTCTCCTTCCCATTAAAATAAACATCTTCGTTTGGCGGGCTCTTCATGGAAAGCTTCCGGTTCGGGTGGCTTTAGAAGATCGAGGGATCGATTTGGACTCGGTGCTTTGTCCTATATGTAAGGAAATACAGAAATCTTTGGATCACTGTCTCGTGGGATGCAAGTTCGCAAATGAAATATGGAAATCGGTTAGGAATTGGTGGGGTATTGACATCAATCTGGAGAGCAATTTAAACAGTGTTTTAAATCATTCGGGTGCTTCTTCCTTTTCAGATTCTCTTAAAAAGATTTGGCAAGCTTCTATTTGGGCAACATCTTACTTGATTTGGGGTCATCGAAATAACGTGGTCTTTAAAGAGAAGTCTCTATCGCCGAAAGCTTTGTTTAACGACATACGGGTTCAAGTGTACGAATGGATTTCAAGAAGATCTTGTAAAGATTTTATCCCTTGGTTTGTTGGGTTGTCGATCCTCACCTGTCCTCCATTTGAGTTCCTCTTTTTTGCTGTTTGGCGTCTTTTGCAGCCGAGAGGTGATCGTCCTTCGTTCGGTAGATGCTCGGTCGATGGAAGGAGTCTGAAGAAAAAGGTTGATTTCAGCAATGGTGCTGCTGGGAAGCTGTTCGCGCAACAGTGGTTCGGTGTCGATGGCGGAGTCTACAACAAGGATTGCTTAATTGCGTGGGGGTTTCTGGGTTGTTGATTGTTCAACAGCGGTTCAGCAGAGGTTCGAGTCTGTTTAGGGGTTGCCTTTGTTAGTTTGTTGGGTTCGGTTTTGGGAGCCTCATGGCTTTGAATCTTGCTTTGCTAGTTAATTGGTGGTGGCAGTTTCGTTATGAAAAGAATTCCTTGTGGGTTAAAATTGTTAGTAGTTTATACGGTATTGAAGGGGGTTTGGGACGGGATGGGTCTGGTAGTGTTAGACGTATTGGGAGTACTTGGAGCAATATCACTTCTCTTGGTTCGGTTGGATTCCATTGGTATAGACTTTTCTTCATCTTTTATTAAAAAATTGGGGGATAGGTTGTCTATTTCCTTTTGGTGGGATAATTGATTGTGTAATTTTCGTCTGTGCTAGCGATTCCCGCGGTTGTTTAGTTTGGAGAGGGACAAGGGGGAAAAATTGGTAATCGGGGTTGTTGGGTAGAGGACCGTTGGACTTGGAATTGGGAGTGGCATAGGGATCCTACGGGTCGAGCTACTAGAGTTATTTGATTTGACCGCTTTAATCGAAAATGTCACACCTCTTCGTAATTGCAGGGATAAGTGGTGGTGGCTTCTAGATAATGACGGTCAATTTTCGGTCAAAAAATTGAAGGCGTTAATTGAAGAGAAATCTCTAATCGAAGGGGGCAATTTTTCGGAAACTTGTTGGAAATCTCTCCTTCCCATTAAAATAAACATCTTCGTTTGGCGGGCTCTTCATGGAAAGCTTCTGGTTCAGGTGGCTTTAGAAGATCGAGGGATCGATTTGGACTCGGTGCTTTGTCCTATATGTAAGTAAATACAAAAATCTTTGGATCACTGTCTCGTGGGATGCAAGTTCGCAAATGAAATATGGAAATCGGTTAGGAATTGGTGGGGTCTTGACATCAATCTGGAGAGCAATTTAAACAGTGTTTTAAATCATTCTGGTGCTTCTTCCTTTTCAGATTCTCTTAAAAAGATTTGGCAAGCTTCTATTGGGCAACATCTTACTTGATTTGGGGTCATCGAAATAACGTGGTCTTTAAAGAGAAGTCGCTATCGGCGGAAGCTTTGTTTAACGACATACGGGTTCGAGTATACGAATGGATTTCGAGAAGATCTTGTAAAGATTTTATCCCTTGGGTTTGTTGGGTTGTCGCTCCTCACTTGTCCTCCATTTGAGTTAGGGATGTTCATCGGTTGACATCCAATGGATGTGAGGGGAACCAAACCGATCCAATCATCCATTGGATGTTGGATTTTCCCAACCGAACCGATCCAATCATCCATTGGATGTTGGATTTTTCCAATCGAATGGATGATTGGATCGGTTCGGTTCCATCCATTGGATGTTCTTATTGGATATCCATTGGATCAGATTGGATATCCATTGGATATTCTTATTGGATATCCATTGGATTGGATTGGATCCATCCGACATCCAATGGATGATCAGATCGGATCTATCGAACATGTTAATTTAATGCAATGTTCTAATTAATTACTTTTAGTATGTGTTAAAACCAACATAAGTGACTAATAATTCAAAAATCAACACAAAACAAAATTAGATTTAAGTAAATTGCAAAAAAAATAATTGGATGATAGTTGGATGGAAAACTGGATGGTAATCGGATGTTAATTGGATGGGTAATTGGATGTTGGTCGGTTCGGTTCGGTTGGTTTTGGTCGGTTCGGTTGGTTTTGGTCGGTTCTGGACTGTCATTCAAGAACCGACCGATCTAAATTGGATGTTGAGATTTTCAATCCGATCCGATCCAAGTACAATTGGATATCCAATTATGGTCGGTCGATTCTAATTGGATCTGTCAGTTCATATCGGATCGGTTGAATTTCTGCACACCCCTAATTTTAGTTCCTCTTTTTTGCTGTTTGGCATCTTTTGCAGTCGAGAGGTGATCGCCCTTCGTTCGATAGATGCTCGATCGATGGAAAGAGTTTGAAGAAAAAGGTTGATTTCAGCACGGGTGCTGCTGGGAAGCTGTTCGCGCAGCAGCGGTTCGGTGTCAATGGCGGAGTCTACAGCAAGGAGTTGCTTAATTGCGTGGGGTCTGCTGGGTTGTTGATCGTTCAGCAGCGGTTCAGTAGAGGTTCGAGTCTGTTTAGGGGCTACCTTCGTTAGTTTGTTGGGTTCGGTTTTGAGTTTGTGTTTTCTGTTTTCGGTCGCCCCTTTGTTTTTAGATTGGTAGTCGCTCGGGTTGGACTGTTTTTTTTTTGGTTTATGTCTTGCAAACCTGGTTGTGGTCTTTTTGGCCCCTGTTTTTTGTTTGGTTTTTGGTGGTAATAAATGCTTGCTTTTCAAAAAAAAAAAACATAGATAAGAAAATAATAATTATACACTAATAAATAAATACATCACAATAAACAATAAGACAATATTTTAGACATAGTAAAAAAGAAAATAAACCATTCATAAATATAACAAAGTGATCCAAATTGTATTGTTTTTGGTCCAATTTAAATATGTATTTAACATTTTATTACATTATGAGTAACATAAATACCTTTTTTTTGTATAAAAGAAAGAGATGATAATTTTTCAAAAACAAAATAAGTAATATTTTAAATAAGCTGTAGTTTAGAGATTGACTTTTCATCAACCGTTCTCATTTGTAAATACATTTTGTTGGATATTATATGTCGGTGAGAATTGAGTTAACGTGAGAAGTGGTTTAACAGCTGTTGGATGAACGTTAGGATGACATGTACCGAGAAACACCTGATCAATCCCCGTATCAAGTGTGATTCATGGGTGGATTTGAGATTAAAAATGATCAAGGGTTCAGATTCACTTCTCACGCTTCTCATGTTAACTCAACTTCTCACACGATCCTTTGCTTATTATATAAATTATAAATATAATCATAAATAATGTATAACTAATATTAATTTTTGCATATGATTTTTGATCAGGAAAATACATCAAAAATATAACAATTTTAGTTTTAAATCTTATTTAATATAACGATAAATTTTTTTCTTAATCAGTATAACAAACATCAATACTTTATATTTCACATTCCTTTTATTTTATAAACGATTTTTCAGCTTATATGACATTGGTTGATTTTGTTGTAATATTTTTCCATGTAATAGAACTCAATATAAAACTAGACAAAATGACGTCCATGCCATCAATAATTATAATTAAAATTATCGGTTCCTAAGAAAAATGAATACAAAATAAAAAGAATTAAACGTTTATTACATTAATTAAAAAATAATAATCATTATATTAAATATGAATATAAACAAATTTCTTGTATTTTGATTTATTGCATTTTTTTCTATTTCAAAATTTCCATTATTTTGTAAGGATTTTTTTTATGTACTAGAAAACAATATAAAATAATGTTTATGTTAAACAAGAAAAAAGGAGATGGAATTGATCATATCCTAAATCCTAACAAAAAAAATAGAAAAAAAAATACTAGTATATAGTGGTGCTAAATAGATATAAATAATATGCTACTGGGAGTGGTAGTAGCAAATAAATGTATTGATTAGAATTCAACACCAACACTTGTGTTGAAAGCAAAGGCAATTATTGAGTGTCTCTATCAAAAGTGGTCCTCAACAATTCAGACAACACACACAAAACTTCAATTCACTTTGCTACCTACCCCTTCCACCTTTTCCTATTCTTACATTCAAACCCCTCCCCTCCCCTCCCCTCCCCTCCAACTCATTCATTATTTTTTTTGGAAAGGGTATACTGGGCCTATAACTCAGACTAATCCCTGACAATTAGGGTCTTTGGCACAGCTGCTAAAGTGTGTAACCCTGAGTTTATCCTCAGTGGCGGGGCTCGAACCCGGGTTGAGCGCTATAAACTCCCCAAGTCTTTACCACCACACCACAACCCTTGTGGTTTAACTCATTCATTATTCATACATACCAAATTACCAATTACCATCCATCCTAACTACTTCTAGTTTTGCATATACACACACACACATATATATATATACAAATTTTGATGCATATGATATTAAGGGGCCGTTTATCAAACGCTTACCTGGGTAAATGTTTACCAAGTTTACCAAGTTATATTACATTAACCGATGAATATGACGATGACCAATAATCTTACCCAGTAAGAGCGAAAACAATGGTCAAGAGTCTTACCCGGTTAGCGCTTACCGGGTAATTTTTTGCCTACAATACCATTGTAATGGACTAAAATCTTACTCGATAGCGTTGAATTTAACCGATAAGTGCTTACCGGGTAAGTGTTCGAGTAAACGACCCCTAAATCACAGACGTGGCCGGCCTTTAGCGCTACCTTGGTCGCGGGCCTAGTCGTGTGCACACACCATCAAGCAGGGACGGACCTGGTATGTTAAATACGGTGGCACGTGCCACCGTATTATTTATCCGACGAATGGTAAAAAAATTTAGGTTCGTGAAAGGTGCAACCGTATTGTTTTGGAAGGTGCTACCATATTATTTTGAAAACTTCAAGAAGGTGCAACCATACCTCATAATCAACCAAAAAACCAAAAGATTCTATCGAAATAAACCAAAAAAACCGAAAAAATCCCACGAAATTATGGAATTAGGCTAAAAACACATCGGACAATATTAAACGTCGGTAAAAAGATAAAGACACATCGATAAAAACCGTGTTTTTTGTAATTATTTTTTGTCTGTATTATATGGTGTCACCGTATGAAAAATTTTCTGGATCCGTCCCTGCCATCAAGTCCGTTCACATGTATTATCACATGTGATATGAGTGTTTTCTCATTTTCGTAAGATGATGATGTTAACGTTTGAATTTCCACTTAGTACACTATTGTGTACATATCCACCTTATATGAGTTTGAAGCATGAGATACCACAGACACATACTATCTTAATTTATATTCGAATAACTAATTAAGATCATGTTCGTAAACCGTAATCTAACTTATTTTTTCCATTGTCACCGTTAAGTAGACTAATAATATTTATTTGATTATATGATATTCTCTAAAAAAAATTTACCGTTAAAAAAGAAATATTTACAGTTTCTATCGTTTTACGTCTAAAGGAATTTTTTAATGGCAAAAAACCTCATACACATTCTTACATATAACAAGACTCCAAACTCTCAACTTTCGCATCACCTATCTCTACACATAACTCGGACGCACAACATTGAACCATTGGCCTTTTGATTACTTCAAAAGAACTTAAATCACAAGTGTACCTTTGTAATTGTAGGTCCACTCTATGTGCCCCATATGATATGTGTAAAAAGATGTCTTCCACACCATTTGTGATTTTGTGTGGTATTGACATATGCTATTATTTCATGAAAATAATTTTTGAACTTAATGAATAAAACCAAATGACATAAATGCCCATTAACTTAAAACTACACACACGAGTTTAAGAATGAAAAATAAGTCAATTAATCATAAGACAAACCAAAAAAAAAAGACGTTAATTTTAATCTTAAAAAAACAATAAATACATAAAATAATATTTATATATAGGGGTTGTTTTATTTGCAATTTTTAAAAAGATTGCAAACCTTGCAACCCACATCTTAACCGTCAGATTCATGATCGGCGGTTACAATAGATATGAGACCCAATATTTTTAATTAAAAAAACAGAAAAATAAAAATAAAATAACCGTCGATCATGAATCCAACGATTAAAATGTGGATTGCAAGGGTTGCAAACTTTTTCAGGGTTGCAAAATATCCTTTCAATATATATATATATAAATAAATAAATGGTGTGCGAGAGGACCAAATGTTTCCCCACCCTCATAAAATCTTGGAAGCTAAATATGGTAGGATTAGATATGGCCTAGAAATGCCCTTCCTTTTAAATGGGAAAGTTTTATTATCCAAAAATAAATAAATAAAAACAATTGTTTAAAATTGGTCCTCCAAGTATTTGGGTTTTGACAATTGAGACCTTTACAATTGAAAGGTAGTTACATGTGTCAGAGAGGGTTTTGTTTCTTCTAGTGTAAGTTTGCTTTTATGTACACTGCATGTGCATCTTCTCTCCCCTCTTAACTAGACTGTCTGTCTGTGTGTATAGTACAATTATTTGCATTAAATACAATTCAGTACTGCAAGATTTAGACATTGCCTAAGTTGGTCCCTCCAACTCACCAAATTTATACCATGTTCCAATTTAATGAAAACGGTTTACTATTGAAAAAATTGTAATAAAAATAATAATATATGGAATCAAAAAAACTCTTTGTTGTTACGTTTGTTTGGTTTTTAAATAATGTTTTGTTTTTTTCAAATATCTCGTGCATTGCACGGGAGGATACATTTTTTGTTGGAATATTGAACCGAGTTAAAATGAAACGTAATTTCTCTATTAACAGTTAATGAAATACAATGTGAAAAACGAATGTATTTTCATAAGTGGTTAACTTGCATATATTCTTAATCGTTTGTTGTTATGAGTTTGTACAATAATATTGGTAATAGTTTTGTATTATATTATTTAAAACTCAAACGACATGTCTCACAACATATTTATCTGACTATTTGACTTCAAGACCTCATAGTATTAGTCGATAAAAATAAAGATATGTATATATATATCTTATTCCCCTACTTCGAAAAATATGATTGTGGGTTTTGAAAAATATAAACAAATCCTCAGTAAATAAAATATAAAAAATTAGTTTTTCAAAGAAAGAAAAATATAGTGGAATACCTTTTGTTCAGTTGCAGGTTCCGCCATTGACACCCGACCGTTCGTCTTCTTCTTGTACTCGGATGATACATAGAGAAGCTATATATATTTATAGTGAATGTAGAGAATATTTTAAAATCTTTTATTTTCATTTTCGATTTTACATTTAAATGTAAATATATTAAAAATATGGAAGAATATTTTTATATCTACATCGTTTCTATTTTATTTTCTTTACACTTGGTTAATTTGGAAAGTATTGCGGAATATTTTTATTTTAAAGAATACGATAATTTATTAGTGTATCTCGTTATTTTTTATTTTTAATTCATATCAACTTTCTTTTTTCTTCTTTTAATGCTCGTGAAAAAAAATACGTGTAGATTTTATATTATCAAAAAAATACGTGTAGATTTTATATTATGCTAATATAAAATACGTGTAGATTTAATAAAATAAAATAGATTTTATATTAGCAAAAAAAATACGGAAGAAAAAATAGTTTATATTACATCTCATTATGTAAAAAGATTTTATAAAATAAAAAATGGAAAAATCATTATGAGATGTAATATAAAAAAATACGGAAGAAAAAAGATTTTATATTACATCTCATTAATATAGATTTAAATGTAAAATCTATATTTAAAATAGATTATGCTAATATAAAATCTATTTTATAAAATCATCCACCAAAAAACAAATAGTTATATTAATAAATGAGTATACATTCCACAAATAGATGATTATGTGAGATCCTGTGCTTGAAAATGTTGTACCAAAGCATTAAGAAACTGTAAATTAAGTAATTGGTTTTAATTAGTTATAACTTGTGCTTAAAATGTTGTAATTAAGAGTTTTTTATGTCGTTTTTATAATATAGTATAGATAGTATATTCTAAAATATTTGAATTTAAATTCTTAGAATTTTTAATTTTTTAATAAAGCAACAATTTATATAGAACTTCTCAAATTTTATAATGTGTTTATTTGAGTCTATTTATAAGTAATTTATACTATATTATAAAATTTTATTACAATTATCTTGAAATTTTTAAAAGGTATAAATCTTGATGCATTATGTATAGTTTAAAAGGCTTCACAACCTCCTACGTTTAATATATTAATATAAAATAAAATATTTTTTTATTTTTAAATTACATTTTATGTTTTTATAATAAACTAGAAACGTATTTGCGCAATGCAGCGAGATACATCACAATTTTAATGTTTCATTTTATTTTTTTGTCGATTTACAGTACGATTTTGGATGGTTTTGAGAAAATGATAATGTTTTTTTTATAAATTTGTTTAATTTAGGCTTAATAATATAATGTTTTTATATAAAAAATTAAGTACTTTGTTAGAATTCAATGATATAATTACATATTTAATAATATAATTAAAACAAAATTATAATTAATATATTAATTAATAGTGATACATGGAAATGTCTGCATAAAAAGAAGACCTTGCACATACCAAATTGGTAGGTGTTAGAAGTCTGCAGTAGTAATATGTATCTTGTGATTTGATACTTGTAAATTAAGAGATTTTTAAAATCTTGCATAAAATGTATCTTGTGCCTAATAATTTATATTTAAGAGTTTTTTATTCGTGATTTATAATATAGTATAGATTATTTAATTTATTTTATCTCTCTTTCTTTTTTATTTTTCATTTTACAATTTGATCATATTAACGTACATAACTTTATACTAATTAAAATATATTAAAAAAATACATTTTTTTTTACATATTATACCATTATAATCATCTAATCAATACTTTCGAGCTCAATATTACATATTTTAAGAATTAGTTATATTATTAAATAACATAATACATAGTGAATTATTTTTAAAACTTACATTTTAAATAATATATATTTTTAATCTGTATATCCATTACTTTTTTATTTTCATTTTACACATTTATCATATTAACATAAATAATCGTATGTGAACTAAAATACATTAAAAATATGTTTTTTTATATAAATTATATCATTATAATTGTTAGAACTTAGTTAAGAAAGAGAGGAACATTGTCCACATAGGAGCTAAGATAAAAGAAATATCACTTAATAAACCCAAACCATTGAGCATTAAATGAATCATTTAATTGCTTGGGCTAATTGGATTGTGGTGTTCTTGGTGGGCTCTCCTTGACATTAATAGATATATATTAAATATCAAAGATTGGGACTCTTGGGGTCTCGATGGGGTCGAGATACATTGACTGTGGAAAGTGTGATGCAGGCATGACAGTGGCGGCAACCTTACCTAGCGAAATTGGAGATCTCATGGTCTTGGTTCAATAGGAAAACTAGTTGAGGAACACTCAAGAGACACTTATACACATGTATGCCTACCCCTATGATGACTTTTATGTGTATATTTCCGTTGATGATTTAGGGTTGAATTTTATATTCTTAATAATGCTAATAGCTTCTTAGTAGAATACAACGGAATATTCTTGATCGGCATTACCTATGTGAGACTGATGTGTGGTCGCATCTTTGAGGACAGATATGGCTATGTCTTCTAAAACTCTTTTGAAGAAATGATTTGTTCACGACCGAAATGAACACAACGGTAAAAATTAATGTATGTATAGATATAATATGTGTGTTGCCTATTATCTAGATTTACTACAAAAAGTTGCTAGTTTAAGACCTTAGTTCACTATCCACGAAGTAGATCCGATATGTATTTACTATGAAAGGTTCAAGTCCAAAAGACACCTCTTCCGATGCATATTATAACTAACTTGGTGATAGAAACATAAGTTCCATAATATTGCTTATTTTCTATCAAATGTGGGGTATTATTTGGGTTTGAATAGAAAATGTGGGGTATTGTTGGAACTTAGTTAAGAAAGAGAGGAATTTTGTCCCACATAGGAGCCAAGGTAAAAGAAACATCACTTAATAAACCCAAACGATTGAGCATTAAATGAATCATTTAATTGCTTGGGCTTGGATTGTGGTGTTCTTGGTGGGCTCTCCTTGACATTAATATATATATATATATATATATATATATATATATATATATATATATATATATGTAACATCCACCCTCCTAAATATGCTTAACTAGTGATTCTAAATATGTATTATACGTTAAAACATGTTTTATGTGTTAATTATGTAAAAAGAGAATTTGCTAAAATGGCAAGTGTACTAGTGAGCTATAAGTAGAGACCATAGTTGGATTGAGATGTAGAAGGTAATATTGGTGCTAACACCTCACAAATAACATAATTGGATGATGTGAGGGTTCAAAATACAAAGTGCATTGCTTAAATGGAAATCGGGTAGGTTATTAGAGTGCCTAAATGGGAAAAATCTACCCAAAACTTGAACGGATGATCCAAATTGAGTGAAACAAGTTGGAACACCCTAGATAAATATATTAACAAGTGTTATAAGTGACAGAACTTAAAGAAAGTCAACCGTTTGGGAGTTATAGAAGTACGATGTTATAAGTGAAAAATATATCAAAGTAAGATTGGAAAATGGACTTCTGGGTCGAATTAGAAGCTGAAATTTTATAATTAAGTTTCTTATAGATTAATTAAGGGATCTGTAAAGTTTCGTGCGAAACAAAGTTGAAACGACCAAGATACACATGAGGGACTAAATCTGCCAACAGTGGAAAAGTAGGTTGACTTGTTGACCAAAATAGTTCAAAAACGGGATTTTCACTTCCAGAACATTCACACACACACACTTAAGGTGTGATTCTCACATAGTATACTCATTCAAGCTAAAAATCAAGGAGATTCAACAAGATTTTGGTGAAATTGAAAGATTAAACAAAGGTATAAACACTATCTTGAACCCATTTCATGATTTTTGGTGTTTTGATGATGATTTGAGGATTCTAGGGTTTCATGTGGTTAGTATTTTTGGTATCTTCATGTTAAAAAAAAGGTTGTATAACATGATATTGATGCTAGATGATGATTAGTTTATGTTTTTCGCTATTATCATGAAATCGGGGTTTATGATGGGTATGAATTTTAGTGATTAAGTGTATTTCTTCTTAGAATATGGTAGTGTATCATGATTATGATGGTAATGATGAATACATTCAAGTAATTTTGCAACTTTATGAACAAAATGTACAAGTCTTGAAGCATATGGTATAACTCATGGGTATAGGTTATGGAATGAGAAATTATGCAAGATTTCATGAAGTTTTGCTAGAAATAGTTAAAATATGATAGTTTATGATGAAAATATGAAATTAGGGGCATTTGGAGTTGAATTGGTTATGGAATGAGAAATTATGCAAGATTTCATGAAGTTTTGCTAGAAATAGTTAAAATATGATAGTTTTTGATGAAAATATGAAATTAGGGGCATTTGGAGTTGAATTGGCTTTTGGAACATGTAAAAATGAAGATTTTCGAGTGGAATGACAATGTAAATACACACACTTTAAAAAATTGTATAAAATAAAAGAAAAATCCTATTGATATGAGGTCAGTTCCATCAGAACCATATGAGAGTCTAAATTATTTCATATTTATAATTCATTAAGTGATTTTGAGTCTAAGTGGGGTAAAACAGGGGAGAAACAGAGAGATGTAATGGAAAATTCAAGAAAGAAAGTTAACTAGTTAAGGTACTACCTTGAGTATTTGTTGCTCAAAGCTCATGATACTTGTTAAACTCACTCCAGGGATCATTTGAAACATGTTGGTTGTATGTGGAGGATATTCAACGTGGGATAACGAAGTTGGGACATAGCTTCCGAATTGACTTCCGGTTGACTACCGATAGCACTGTGAGTTAAATGACTAATTGATATATATTGTATTTATAATTATATATGCATTTTCTTCATGTGTATTTCTTCATGTGTTTTCTTATCTTTATGGATGGTCTTTGATTCCGGTTTAGTCATCTCCGTTACGTGATTCTTTCTACGATGACGGTCGGTTTTGGATCCGGATTCCGTTTGTTTTATTTCTTCAGTTTCTTTGTTATGACGGGAGTACGGGTACTACTTTGTGTAGTATGCCGTAAGCAACATTGGATGTCAATAGCCCGGATGAAGGGGGGGGGGGGCGGTGAGACATTCGGTTAGCCGTACTCATTGCCCAATGGTTAGGAGGGGCATGAGTATAGGACTTTGGCACACCCGGAAGGGGAAGGGCGGGCTGGTGCAAAATCTAATAATTCCTGATAGTTATGTCGTATGGTTATGTGTGATAAATTGTGATATGTCTTGTTTAATTTAGTTTGCATGACTTCTTGAATAACTCGTATTATGGATTTGTTGTTGCCGAAAATGGTCGATTCAAAACATTTGGCCTCTTGATTATAGTAATCGTATACTCCATCCGATATGAGTTGATATAATGTTCCAGTCAGCTTGTTCCGTGTTTTGTGTAACGTCTTGGTTATATTTCCGTACCATATACATATATTTATAATGCCTATATATATTGATTAGTTCATTTATCTCACTAAGCTTTAGTGCTTAACCCGAATTATCTAACATTTTTCAGGCAAAACAGTATTAGATAAGAGCAAGTCCGTGGAAAAGTATATCGTGAAGTTGATTAGAAGTGACAACTTGATATTTTGGTATATATGTCATAATGTTCTTTTGGTAGTTATGTATATAGTTATATCGGGTAGAAGTGTTCCCGAAGTATTGTAAATATGTCTTTTCTTCTTTTGGGGTTGTAAGCCTTAAACCTGTGTGGTTGCTTGTACATTTTACCGATGCGGTTAGTAGTGATTATAAAACGATATTTTAAAGCGTACATTTCAAAGTTTTGATTAAAATTAATATCTTGTATTTTGGTGGTTTTAAAATGATCAATTTTGGAGATTAAAATAGAGATTTGAAAGTTTTGAAAACTGTGATGTTACAATATATTAAATGTCAAAGACTGGGGCTCTTGGGGTCTCGATGGGGCCGAGATACATTGATTGTGGAAAGTGTGATGCAGTTGCCGTCCAAAATCTGGCACGGGTTTACCCACACCACCAGTCGCACGGTTTTCCTGATAGTTAATTTCGGTTGGTGAAACAACCTATATAACCTGCCACTTTCCCTATTCGTTTTTCTGACGAATTTCCCTCAATTATCTCTAAATTTCTCGGGTTTCTCCTCTTTCGTTCTTCACCAAACATACATGTTTCGATAGATTCAAGTATCAAACTTGAATACAATTGTTGTATCCTCTAGAAGGAAGCTATATGGGCAAAATTTCAGTCATAGGACACTGCGATACGTTTAGGCCTCAATCGATTTCAATCCCTACGAGATTCTACAATTCAAGTAAGGGTTTATTTGTTGTTTTTCCATTTGATTAATTGTTGTTTTATGTAAACACCATGTTTTTGTATATAAGAATTTGAATTTTATCCTTAGTTTTTGTTCATATATATACATAATCTATATATGTGATTGATTACTCCTAACATCTAAGACAAAAATTTGTTGTGGAGCGATGGATCAATCATATATATTGAAAAGTCATGTGGAGAAACACGAGAAGTTTAAGGGTTCGGACTTCCGGCGTTGGCAACAAAAGATGTTGTTCTATTTGACAACACTTAGGGTTGCGAACGTGCTCACTAAGGAAGAGCCACCGACAAAATCTCCGGAAGGGGCGGACGAGGCAACGCCAACGCAAATCCAAGTGTCCGCACATCAAAGATCGGTCGAGAATTGGAGATCGAATGAGTATAATGCTCTCGAAGATTCCCTCTACGACATTTATTCTTCCTTCTGAACGGTAAGGGAGATTTGGGAATCCTTGGATGCCAAATATAAAACTGAAATCCTTGGATATTTGGGTTTGGACATTTCTGCATTTCCTGATGGTAGATACAATGACAGTGGTAAAACAAGTGGAAGAATTTCAAATACTTGTCCACGAGCTTGAAGTTGAGGGTATGGGGCTTAAATACAAACTTCGTGGTCGGTTCCATAATCGAGAAGTTACCTCCATCGTGGAAGAACTTCAAGGTTTACTTGAAGCATCTTACGGAGGAAATAACATTTGAACAATTGCTTCTCAAGATCTGAGTTGAAGAGGACAACCAACTTAATGACAAAGCCGATAGCATTCCAAATGAACCACATGCCAACATGGTGGAAGGAAGTTCATCCAAGTCTAAGTTCCCAAAATTTAAGGGAAAGGGAATTTCTACCAATAGGCCTTTCAATATCGGAAAGGGCCCCTTGGCCCCACAAAATAAACAATTCAAGAGGATGATGTGCTGTTGGGTATGTGGTAAGCCGGGACACCGAGCCAGGGATTGCCGATACAAGCCTGACCATGGTGGTGTCGGAGGAAGTGGTGGTGGAGGAAATGGGGCATCTTCGAGTCATGCCAATCTCACTCACTCCTCGAATGAATTCATTGGTGTCATTGAAGCCCATATGGTTACAAACATGGTGGATTGGTGTATCGACACCGGGGACACCCGATACATTTGCAATTCTAAAAGCTTGTTTGAATCTTACCAAAAGGTGAGCGATGGGGAGTCGATGTTTATGGGGAACGCCACAACTGCAAGGATAGAAGGAAAGGGGAAGGTCAACTTGAAGTTGAATTCCGGCAAAGATCTTTTTTTGAATGATGTTGTATATGTACATAGCTTAACTAAAAACTTAATTTATGGCCCTATTCTGAGTAAGAAAGGGTTCAAACTTGTAATCGAATCTAATAAGGTTGTCATCACCAAGGGTGGTGTGTATGTGGGGAAGGGCCACCTCCATGAAGGACTCTTCAAACTAACCATTGTAAATAGTTTGGATGCCGCCATTGTTAATAAAAATAAGGCAGGCCCTAGCTCTGCTAGTTCCATGTACATGATTGTTCCTTCCAATCTTTGGCATTCTAGATTAGGACATGTCAACTTTAGATCCATTCAAAGAATGATCAAACTTGACATGATACCTAAATGTTCCATTGACAAATCAACTAAGTGTGAGGTTTGTGTAGAGGCTAAATACACAAACCATCCATACAAGTCTATTGAAAAATCAAATGAAGTACTTGGGTTAATTCATACCGACTTATGTGATTTCAAGGCAACACCTTCACGAGGAGGTACAAATTATTACATTACCTTCATAGATGATTGCAGTAAGTATTGCTATGTGTATCTAATCCCTACAAAAGATGAGGCCTTAAATATGTTTAAGACTTATAAGGCCGAAGTGAGAATCAACTCAGCAAGAAAATCAAGATTCTAAGGTCTGATCGGGGAGGAGAATATGAATCCCATTAAATTATAGAATTTTGTGCTACACATGGTATTGTGCATCAAACAACCGCTCCATACACACCTCAACAAAATGGAGTGGCCGAGCGGAAGAATAGAAAATTGAAGAACATGATAAATTCAATGATGATCACGTCCGGAGCTCCATATCATTTATGGGGTGAGGTGTATCTTACTGCAAATATGATCCTAAATAGGATCCCCCACAAGAAAAATGACAAATCTCGATATCAACTATGGAAAGGAAGATTACCATCTTACAAAAGGATGAAAGTGTGGGGTTGCCTTGCCAAGGTTCAAGTGCCTTTGCCAAAAAGGACTAAACTTGGACCTAAGACCATTGATTGTGTATATATAGGACCTGCTCATAATAGTGTTGCATATAGATTCTTAGTATATAAATCTAGTGTAAATGACATAAGTAACAACAATCATAGAATCTGCAGAAGCAGAATTCTCTGAAACTATCTTTCCTTACAGATTAAAGGAGGATCAATCCTCTAATTCAAGGAATATGTTGCTTGATGACACACACACTTTAGTTGAAACAAATGAAAATGATCAAGGACATAAAGGTGAAACCTCCAAGGTTCAAGAAGAATTGGAACCAAGGAGAAGCAAACATGGTAGAGTAGCCAAAGACTTTGGACCTGATTTATGGCCTTTAATGTTGAAGGAGAACCTCTATCTTATAAGGACGCAATGGAATAATCCGAGGCACCTTATTGGGAAGAGGCAATCCAAAGTAAGATAGACTCCATAGTACAAAACAATACATAGAGATTGGTTGACCTACCTCCAGGTCATAAAGTAATAAACTATAAAATGGATATTCAAGAAGAAGTTGAGATCCGATGGCACTACAGAGAAATACAAAGCTCGACTAGTTGCCAAAGGGTATCGACAAAAGGAAGGTCAAGACTTCTTTGATACCTACTCTCCGGTCACAAGGATAATGTCTATACGAACGTTGATGACCATAACAACAATTCATAATTTGGAAATCCACCAAATGGATGTGAAAACTACTTTCTTGAATGGAGAGTTAGATGAAGAAATGTATATGCAACAATCGGAAGGGTTTGTTGTTAAAGGTCAAGAAAATAAAGTCTGTAAATTGATCAAGTCACTTTATGGACTTAAGCAAGGGCCTAAAAAATGGCACAGAAAGTTTGATAACACTTTGATATCAAATGGGTTTCAAATAAACGATTGTAAACATGGAACCGCGACGTGAGGCAAGGTGGTGCCTCAATTGTAAGAGTAAGCACTTCGGGCCTTGTAACCCGAGACCTTTCTCTAACACTACTGAGTACTTCAAGTACGGGAAAGAGGACCATATGAGTCGGGACTGCCCCTCCCGGGGGCCGGTTTGTTATGAATGTCGGGAGTCGGGACACATCAGGAGGGATTGTCCCAAGTTAGCAAGGGGACATCAAGGGTTTTCAAGCGAAGTTGTGTCGAATAAAGAGGTTCCACCGAAGGCACCAAGTCGGGCCCCCAAATGAAGACGGAGGAGGCGAGCGTGGTGGAGGATGTCGTGTCGGGTACGTTTCTAGTAAACTCTCTACCTGCACGTGTTTTGTTTGATTCTGGTGCGAACCGTTCGTTTGTGTCTACCATTTTCTGCAAGAATTTCACTAATCCTATTTGTATGTTGTCCGATGCACTAGTAGTAGAGGTGGCAAATGGGGAACATATGTTAGTTCGGGAATGTTTTGAGGGATGTACTTTAGATTTAAATGGAGAAATATTTATGGTGGACTTGTTGTCGGCAGACATTGGGGAGTTCGATGTGATCATAGGTATGGACTGGTTAGCCAAGAATGACGCTGACATCTTTTGCTCCAAGAAGACGATTAGAGTACCGTTGCCAAAGGGTGGGGAAGTGATAGTCTATGGGGAAAGGAATCGAAAGACCAACACAATCATTATGTCACTTAAAGCGTGCAAGAGTTTAGCCAAGGGGTGTCCTTCGTATTTGGCTTACGTTATCAATGCAAAACTCGAGAGTTCCATACTGACCTCACTCCGGGTGCCGCTCCGATCGGCCGTGCTCCTTATCGTCTAGCCCTGACGGAGATGCAAAAGATGATGACACAATTACAAGAACTCCTCGAGAAGGGATTCATACGACCGAGTTCGTCGCCGTGGGGAGCTCCAGTTTTGTTTGTGAAGAAGAAGGACGGTTCCATGTGGATGTGTATCGACTACTATAACACCCTCAAATATGGAAATAGCAACTAATTTAAAATTTTCTAAATACACCAATAAATGATTCATACACAATCATAATTTAAGGTTTAACCTCAACACACACAATTTATTCTCTACATACAGTCTATAACAAGGACGGGTGCTACTAAAACCCAACAATAGTCGCTATCTCCAAACTGCGGAAGACTTCACCAATTACTTACACTTGTGAAAAACTAAAGCACAACACATCTCTTGATAGTACTACTAGAACCAAACCCCCAACTTGAACTTGATGCACATGCCGACAAATAAAAAGGTTAGGCTTAACGCCTAGTGAGCTCAAGAGTTTTCAACATATATAAATTAATCGTTTACAAAGAAAGAATGAAATTAAATCATAATCTTTCAAAATGATATGCTTTACTTATGAAAACGACTCGTTTATCAATAATTATGCATTTTAAACGAAAGAGACACCGAGTTAATCGTTAACCAAACCAAACTGTTTTAAAGGCGAAGATCCCAATATACAACGTTCTTTCGTAAATTTAAGTTCAACCCAAAACTTGCTAAAAAGAAAATGGAGAGAGGACTCCAAATTTTATAAAACGCGGGTAAAATGTTATATCTCGAAATACCCAACACGGGTGGAACATGACACACAACTCATAAAACCATAGGTCAAAACCCATATAAATAATTATCGCCGTGAACACGAACATTAGACCCAAAACTCACGCAACCATAAAATGGACGAAATCAAATACCGAAACGTGGAGATGACATATTTCATTCAAACCTTAATATACGTGGGGGAAACCCAATATTAGGGACATCATTTACCGTCGACCACCCAACCAACGATAATAAAGTATGACATTAATATTTAAAATGCTAATGGACGACGATGGGGGAGACCCGTTTCCATCTTGGGTGACGAGAACACGTAAATAGGGTCACCCGTGATGTTACTGGATTTCACCACATATCCCGGACCTAGTTCCCATGCCATGCCAGACATCACAATCCTCATCCCGTTTATGCCTCTCGCCATACTACATCGAGTTCCACCCCCAAGGACTTACGGACATGGGTACCTATACAGTCTAGACGAGTTTCAACTCAGCAACATCGAGCCACCTATTGCCTACTCGCTAGCGAACCCAAGCGGTCAATAATTGTAACCAAAATCTCAGGCCTTACAAAACAGATAGACTTACATGCATATGGATTCAATACAACACTGTCTAAAATTACATGACTCCAATTGAATGACCAAAGCACCCAAAACATGTAACTCACAAATGGCTTGAATTAAACGCCATCATACTCCAAAACTCCACAACTGTTTTTAAACCAGACAAATGTCTTCAAGACTCCATTTAGTCAAAACGAGCCAACGTCCTAATAGTTTACGTAAATCTCCAACGAAATCATTTGTAAACATTAAAACACGTTTAACCGACGGGGATGTAGACACAACGACCAAAAGTATAATTAACTCGAACTCAACATTGGTTGAGACAAACCATTTTCCAAATGGACTCTTTACCCTTATATTTCCAAAATACCTCATAGCACAATAATATGCATTTTCCGAAAAGGTTTATAAGATCAAATACACAAAATGACACTTACATCAAATGGAGTCCATTTATATATGTAAAATCATTAATGAAACATATCAACATGATTTATTTACCAAAATTCTCACAAATCCCAAAATGGGTGTTCCGCCATGTTTATAAAACTAAACATTTCAAAATAACCAAAACTTATCAGGTGATCAATAGTTAACAATTTAATGTAAAACACAAAACACTTTAAAATGAACATTTTGGCAAGTACACCGTTTTCACAAATCAACTTGAACTCACCTTGCTAGATTTAGGCTAAATCTAGATTTTTCCCCAACTTGAGCTTTCTTGGAGAAACTTGAATCCACAAGCAAAATTTTCCAAAACCTATAATCACAAGTTCCCAACCATAAGTAATCATATTCAACCACTTAGAACCATTCCCCAACCATTTTGTATCAAAATCCCCAACTTGAAGAAAACCCTAATTTTGACCTAACTTTCCCAAAGTCGTCCAAACCGAAATAGAAGAAACATAATACTAGGAAATCATCCATGGAGTGATTATAACTCATAAAGAAGCTCAGAAATGGAGGGGATGAACTTACAATGGTTGGTGTTGGTAAACCCGAGAAACCAAGAAACTCTCAAAATGGTAGCAACCTTGACCTTGAACTTCTAGGTTGACAAATCTTGGATGTGATGATGGTTTAGCTTCTTGAAATCCAAGTATTAGATGTTTTAGAAGAGATTAGGGTTTGCATTTAATGAGAGAAAAACGAGAGAGAAAGTGAGGGTTTTTGGTAGGTGAAAGTGGGAAATGAGAAAAGATTGGAAAAAGGCATTAAATCCTCCTGCAGCCCGTCGGCGAGAGTGACATGTGTGACTTTCGCGGGGCACTCTCGCGGAGAGTGTACCGCGACCATAAGTCCCTCCACGAGAGTGACACACGATTGTGACACATGTCACTTTCGCTGTCACTTTCGCCCAGACTCCCCGAATCCCGAAAATCCGATCTTTTTCAACACTAAGGCCCTCGGCACTCTTTGGAACTTTTAGTAGTGTTTTCCCAACATGAATCACACCAAACACAAGATACATAAACGCCTGGATGCCCCTATACTTACCAAAAATTACGGGTGTTACAACTACCGTGAGCTCAACAAGGTCACCGTAAAGAATAAATATCCACTTCCTCGAATCGACGACCTTTTCGATCAATTGCAAGGAGCAGGATGTTTCTCCAAAATAGATTTGCAGCCCAGTTACCATCAAGTGCGGGTGAAGGAGAGAGACATTCCAAAGACGACGTTTCGGACACGATACGGTCATTATGAGTTTCTAGTCATGCCATTCGGGTTGACTAATGCTCCGGACGTATTCATGGACTTAATGAATCGTGTGTGTCGATCGTACTTGGAAAAATCCGTTATAGTCTTTACCGATGATATTCTAATCTACTCGCGAGACGAGGTCGAGCACCGCCAACATTTACGAGAGGTCTTGGAGATCCTTCAGAAAGAGAAATCGTTTGCGAAGTTTTCAAAGTGTGAGTTTTGGTTACAAGAAGTTCAATTCTTGGGCCATGTGGTATCCAAGGATGGAGTGAAGGTAGACCCGGTGAAGATTGAAGCGATAATGAATTGGCAACCACCGACGAGTCCAACGGAGATAAGAAGCTTTTTAGGCTTGGCCGGCTACTACCGACGGTTTATTCAAGACTTTTCGAAGATCGTCTCTCCACTTACATCGTTGACAAGGAAGAACGTGAGGTTCCTATGGACCGAGGCTCAAGAGAAGGTCTTTCGGACTCTACAAAAGAAACTATGTGAGGCATCGATTCTATCCTTACCGGAAGGATCTGACGACTTTGTGGTTTATAGCGACGCCTCCAAATTGGTCTTGGGTTTGTTTTGATGCAATGAGGGAAGGTGATAGCGTATGCGTCTCGGCAACTCAAAGACCATGAGAAGAATTACCCTACTCACGACTTAGAAATAACAGCGGTGGTATTTGCTTTGAAACTATGGCGACACTACCTCTACGGGACAAAGTGTACACTATTCACCAAAAAACAAAAGCTTGAAGTACATATTTGACCAAAAGGATCTCAACATGCGAGAAAGAAGGTGGGTGGATGTAACACCCCAAAAATTGAGATAAAAAAATTTCCACAAAAGGGAAACATGGTAACAAAAGATGCCATAGCATGAGCTCCTCCCAAAAGGGGAGACAATAAACGCCTGTTAAGATTACAAGTTTGTAATGAATAACAAAGTGAGAGAAAATAACCCTTTAATCTAAATCCTATCTCGGAATAAGATTAATTTAAGTTGCCTTCCAATCCAAAAGTAATCTTTTTATACTTGGCACCCAAAAATGTCCCCCAGGCTCGCATCTAAGTCAACTATACCTTCTTGGCGATCACGCAGCTAGAACTTGAGATACACATCAAAACAAACAAGTGTTAAGCTAAACGGGCCTAGTGAGTTGTACATAAGCACGCCATGATATTTAAAAGACATGGTAAAACATTAATAACGACTCAGTCTACTTGTCCATACTGGAATCAATGGGGGAGATCTATCACACCAATGAGTTTTACCTCAAGTCAATGTACCTTGATGTTCGTTCGCATGAAAAACATCCCAAAGGTCCGGCACACCGTCCCGGTGGTGGAGGCCTTAGGTACATACCGTCCCGGTGACACCTAAGGCTACATCCTCCTAGCACATACTCACGGTTCATCCAACATATACATATATATACTATCCATCCCTATACACATCCCGCATGAACAAGATACATATATAAGACCACGCATGATTTCAATCCCATGTAGGTTCAACAATAATCTTCACAAATTCCATGATATTACACCATCATACCCAATAATAACAATATTAATCAACCCAACAATTCACATATGAATCAATAGCCAAAACCCCCCAATAATCATATAATTAGCAGTTAGGTCAAACTTATCAGGTGATCATATTTGTATATGCTTATGAAATAATACAAGTAAGCATTCAAGATATGTATCCCATTTAAAGATTTTAGTAAAGAAAACTCACAATCTAGGTTTTATAGCAAAACCTTAGAAACTTGGGAGAAACCCTATAAATGGATGGAGGAGGAAGATGATGTTGAAACTTGAGATCCTTGTTTGAAACCTTTGGTTGAGGGCACTAGATTATTTCCATAAATGTGGTAGATGGTGGTTGGGATGAAGCTTGGTTCGGTTGTGGGGAGTGGTAAATGAAGAGAGAGTTTTGAGAGAAAATGGTTGGAGAGTTAATGAGAAATGGGGGCTGAAACCCATTTAAAGTCGTCAGGAATTATGCGCGGGTTGTGGCACGGGTTGACCCGCGCGGTAACTCGCGCCATCCACTGCTTCTCACACGGACAGTGCACCGCGCGGCTTGTGCCGCGGCCTAACCCGCGCGACAACTCCCGCAGGGCACTGTTTTCTGCAGATTTCCCTTAAAAAAAATTTAGAGTGTTACAATCCTCCTCACCTAATAAGGATTTCGTCCCCGAAATCACTACACTTCAAATTGATGAGGGTATCTCCTTTTCATATCCTCTTCCGACTCCCACGTCACGTTCGTACCCCGGTGGTGTTTCCATTGAACCTTTACCATGGCCACTTTCTTGTGCCGCAATTGCTTCGTCTTAGACTCTAATATGGCTTCTGGTTCCTCTACACATCGGTTTCCGTTGTCCACTCGAATCTCTGTCAAAGGTATAATACTCTCTTCTTCCGCCAAACACTTACGTAGGTAACATACGTGAAATGTAGGGTGAATCCCGTCCATTTCTGGTGGCAAATGCAATCTGTAAGCTTGAAGCCCGATTCTTTCCAAAATAGTGAAGGGTCCAAGGAAGAAAGGGCTATGCTTCCCGCGTTTCCCGAAACAGATGATCCCCTTCCATGGTGACACTTTCAACATAACTCGTTCCCCCACCTGGAACTCGACCTGTCTTCTTTTCTTATCTGCATAGCTCTTTTGGCGATCTTGTGCCGCTTTCAAACGTTCCCAAATTCCTTTAACCTTGTCCGCCGTTGCTTGAACTATTTCCGGTCCCGCAAACTATTTTTCTCCAGCCTCAAGCAAACACACCGGCATCCTACATTTTCGCCCGTAAAGTGCTTCGAACGGTGCCATCCCAATGCTCGAATGAAAACTGTTATCGTACGCAAATTCCACTAACGGAAAGTGCGAGTCCAAATTCCCTCCAAAGTCTATGACACATGACCTAAGCACATCCTCAAGTGTCTGAATCGTCCTTTCGCTTTGCCCGTCGGTTTGGGGATGGTAGGTCGTGATCAATTTGACTTTCGTGCCCAACTCTCTTTGTAATTCATCCCAAAACTTAGATGTGAACCGACTATCCCGATCCGAAACTATGGATAGTAGAACACTGTGTCGTGACACTACTTCATCAATATAGAGCTTAGCTAGCTTGTCCATCGGCAATGTCTCTTGCATTGCTAGGAAATGCGCACTCTTGGTGAGTCTATCCACTACTACCCAAATAGTGTCGTATCCCTTTAAAGTCTTCGGTAGTTTGGTGACGAAGTCCATCGTAATGTGCTCCCACTTCCATTCCGGAATGGCCAATGGCTGCAAGCTCCCATATGGTCTTTGATGCTCCGCTTTGACTTGAAGACAAGTGACACATCTTTCCACGTAATTGGCCACGTCGAGCTTCATTACCGACCACCAATAATGAAGTTTCAAATCCCTATACATCTTGGTACTACTGAGATGTATGGAGTACTTAGACTTGTGAGCCTATGCCAATAGCAACTCACGGATCCCTCCAATCTTCGGCACCCAGATTCTCCCTTGGAAAAGCTTAAGCCTACGACTATCCTCCGTTAATGTTTCCCGTTGCTTCACCATTATCTCATTTTTGAGGTTTACCTCTCGAAGTGCCTCCACTTGACTTCGCTTGATGTTCTCCACTAAGATCGAGATTACGTCGATTCTGTTTATGGTTACCTTGACTTCACTCCCGTAACTCTTCCGGCACAAAGCGTCCGCCACTACGTTGGCTTCACCGGGGTGGTAAAGCAACTCACAGTCGTAAACCATCAAAAGCTCTAACCACCGTCGTTGCCGCATGTTGATGTCCTTTTGGTCGAAGATGTACTTCAAACTTTTGTGATCGGTGAATAACGTACACTTCGTCCCATAGAGGTAGTGTCGCTATAGCTTCAAAGCGAACACTACTGCCGCTAACTCCAAGTCATGCGTAGGATAATTCTTCTCGTGATCCTTGAGTTGACGCGATGTATACGCTATCACTTTTCCCCATTGCATCAAAACACACCCGAGCCCAAGCTTAGAAGCGTCACTATAAACCACAAAATCTTCGGATCCTTCGGGTAAGGATAAGATTGGCGCCTCGCATAACTTTTGTTGGAGAGTCCAGAAAGCCTTCTCTCGCGTCTCGGTCCATAAGAAATTAACGTTCTTCTTTGTCAATGCCGTGAGTGGAGTTGAGATCTTCGAAAAGTCCTGAATAAACCGTTGGTAGTAACCGGTCAAGCCCAAGAAACTCCTTATCTCCGTTGGGTTCGTCGGTGGCTCCCAATTCATCATCGCTTCTATCTTCGCCGGATCCACTTTCACCCTGTCCTTGGATACCACATGGCCCAATAATTGGACCTCTTGAAGCCAAAACTCGCATTCCAAAAACTTTGCAAATAACTTCTCCTTCCGCAGAATCTCCAAAACCTCTCGTAAGTGCTGTTGATGCTCCATTTCGTCCCGAGAGTAGATAAGAATGCCGTCGATAATGACTATTACCGACTTGTCTAATAATGATCGGCATACTCGATTCATCAAATCCATAAAGACGGCCGGGGCATTAATCAATCCGAATGGCATGACTAGGAATTCATAGTGGTCGTATCTCGTCCGAAACGCCGTTTTTGGGATATCGCTCTCCTTCACCCGTACTTGATGGTAACCTGATCACAGATCTATCTTGGAGAAACATCCCGCTCCTTGAAGTTGATCGAAGAGATCATCGATCCGGGGAAGCGAATACTTATTCTTCATGGTGACCTTGTTAAGTTCGCGGTAGTCGATGCACATCCGCATAAACCCGTCCTTCTTCACAAATAAAACCGGAGCTCCCCAAGGCGATGAGCTCGGTCGTATGAATCCCTTCTTGAGAAGTTCTTGAAGTTGCGTCATCATTTCTTGCATCTCTATCGGTGCGAGACGATAGGGAGTACGAGCAATCGGAGAGGATCCCGGAGTGAGGTCGATGTGGAATTCTACTTGTCGTTCTGGTGGTAGTCCGGGTAAATCTTCCGGAAAGACATCCGGGTATTCCCGCACCACGACCACATCTTCCACCTTCTTCTTTTCTAACTTCACGTCGATCACGTAGGCTAAGTACGAAGCACACCCCTTGGCTAGGCTCTTGCGTGCCTTGAGTGACAAGATGATCATGTTGGCTTTTCGGTTCTTCTCTCCATAGATTATCACTTCGCCACCCTTTGGCAAGGGTACTCTAATCATCTTCTTGGAACAAAATATACCGACATCATTCTTGGATAGCCAGTCCATATCGACAATCACGTCGAACCCCCCAATATCCACCGGTAACAAGTCTATCGTGAAGGACTCCCCATCTACATCTATGGTATAACCAAAGTAGCACTCCCGAACTAACAATTGTTCCCCATTGGCTACTTCTACCACTAAAGCATCATTCAACAAACTAATAGGAATAGTAAATCTCTTGCAAAACGAAGTAGACACAAATGATCGGTTTACACCCAAATCAAATAAGACACGGGTAGGTAGAGAGTTCACTAGAAACGTACCCAACACAATGTCCGCTATCTCTCTCGCTTCATCTGCCGTCATTTGGAAGGCCTGACTCGGCGCCTTCGGTTGGATTTCCTTCTTTGGCATTACCACACTTGAAACTCCTTGGTGATTCTTTGCTAATTTTGCGCAATTCTGCTTGAAGTGTCCCGACTCCCGGCATTCATAAAAAACTTCCGTCCAGGAGAGACAATCCTTACTCGAATGGCCTTTCCAGCCACAAGTAAAACATTCTGTGGGGTTGGGTAACGATCTTTGATTGCAAGACCCAAAGTGCTTACTCTTGCACTTGGAGCACCATAGTGTGTCGTGCCTCGACTCCATATTCCTTCCCCCATTGAAGGGTTTGGATGGTCGCACGGGCTCGGTCGGCCCTTCCCACTTTCTCTTTTCTCCATGTCGTTTCTTCTCTTCCTTGTCTTGCATCATGTCGTCCTCTACCAATTGCGACGATTCAATCACCTCTTGCATGGTGCTCTTGTGAACGTTCCTCACGTCCGTCTTCATATCTGCCGACAAACCTTTCACAAATGCCTTTATCTTCGCCTCCTCGTCGTTCGCCAAATGCTCAACCAAGATCAGTTTATCCATAAATTGTTTGGCGTAGTCCGCGATCAATAAGTTACCATTCTTCAGATTTCGGAACTCATCTTCGATCTTGTCCAACGCCCTCTCGCTACAATACTTTTCCATAATTTTTTTCTTGAATATTGGCCAAGTGATTTAAGCTAAAACTTCCGGTGTAAGGGCCCTTCTGGTGACGTTCCACCATCTCAGTGCATCCCCTCTAAACAATTGAGATGCAAATTTGACCCTTTGAGAGTCCGCGCACTCTCTCGACTCAAATGCCATCTCGACATTCTGAATCCACCTCATACATGCAAGCGGGTCTGTTGTCCCGGAGAATTCCGGAGCTCGACTATAGAGAAACGTTTTGAAAGAACAACCCCCTCCTTCTTCTTCTCGGTCCTAATTGCATGTTCCTCAGTCCCGACGACGGCCAGTCCACCACCCGACCCATTCACCGCATTCTCCGCCATGGCCTCCGTTCGTCGGTGACTGGCATCACGGTCCTCTAACAGTTTCAAGAAGAATTCTTGTTGCTGTGCCATGGCCGAGTTCATGGATTGCATCACATTGCCTTGGATCCTTGTCTCCATGGTCACCTCTTCTATAATCGGTTGCCCGGTCTCGAGACTCACACTTGGAATTTGTTCTGGCCCTCTACCCAAGACATTTATTACGGGAGACCCTTCCGTAGCTATTACCAAAGGAGGTTGATCGGCGGTAGACTCGTCTGCAATGTGACCATCCCGCGGATTCTGGAGCATATTTCAAGTGTTTACCATGATACTCTGTCATGCATGACAAGGATCATACCAGTTAATTCTTTAAAGATAAACGTTTCAATACATACTACTACAACGATTAATCATCATAATAACAATTTCAAACACGCTTACGTAACTATAAACTCAGAACAACACTGGGCAAGTGAGATTGTGAACGTATTTTACATAAGACTTCTCGTTATCATTATTATAAATTTCAATCAATGCAATTCCGTAATCCTACTACTCTCCACACCTAGGAATGCTCTACCCGCATGGACAGTGATACTATGTGCTCAACCAGCTTAAGTCTAGGTATGCTAAAGTCGGCGCCTAGTTCATTTAAATTAGAGCTCGGATACCAACTTGTAACACCCCAAAAATTGAGATAAACAAAAATTTCCATAAAAGGGAAACATGGTAACAAAAGATGCCATAGCATGAGGTCCTCCTAAAAAGGGAGACAATAAACGTCTGTTAAGATTCCAAGTTTGTAATGAATAACAAAGTGAGGGAAAACAACCCTTTAATCAAAATCCTATCTAGGAACAAGATTAATTTAAGTTGTCTTCCAATCCAAAAGTAAGTTTTCTATACTAGGCATCCCAAAAATGTCCCCCCAGGCTCGCATCTAAGTCAACTATACCTTCTTGGCGATCACGCCGCTAGAACCTGAGATACACATCAAAACAAACAAGTGTTAGGCCAAACGGGCCTAGTGAGTTGTACATAAGCATGGCATGATATTCAAGAGACATGGTAAAGCATTAATAACCACTCAGTCCACTTGGACATACTGGAATCAATGGGGGAGATCCATCACACCAATGAGTTTTACCTCAAGTCAATGTACCTTGATGTTCGTTCGCATGAACAACATCCCAAAGGTCCGGCACACCGTCCCGGTGGCGGAGGCCTTAGGTGCATACTGTCCCGGTGGCACCTAAGGCTACATCCTCCTAGCACATACTCACGGTTCATCCAACATATACATATATATACTATCCATCCCTATACATATCCCGCATCAACAAGATACATATATAAGACCACGCATGATTTCAATCCCATGTTAGGCCCAAAACACCCAAACATGTAGGTTCAACAATAATCTTCACAAATTCCATGATATTACACCTTCAAACCCAATAATAACAATTTTAATCAACCCAACAATTCCATATATGAATCAATAGCCAAAATCCCCCAATAATCATATAAGTAGCAGTTAGGTCAAACTTATCAGGTGATCAGATTTGTACATGCTTATGAAATAATACAAGTAAGCATTCAAGATATGTATCCCATTTAAAGATTTTAGTAAAGAAAACTCACAATCTAGGTTTTATAGCAAAACCCTAGAAACCTGGGAGAAACCCTAGAAATGGATGGAGGAGGAAGATGATCTTGAAGCTTGAGATCCTTGGTTGAAACCTTTGGTTGAGGACACTAGATTCTTGCCATAAATGTGGTAGATGGTGGTTGGGATGAAGCTTGGTTCGGTTGTGGGGAGTGGTAAATGAAGAGAGAGTTTTGAGAGAAAATGGTTGGAGAGTAAATGAGAAACGAGTGCTGAAACCCATTTAAAGTCGTCAGGCGTTCCGCGCGGGTTGACCCGTGCGGTAACTCGTTCCATCCATTGCTTCTCACGCGGACAGTGCACCACGCAGTTTGTGCCGCGGCCTAACCCGCACGGCACTCGCACGGGGCACTATTTTCTGCAGATTTCCCTTTAAACAAAATTTAGAGTGTTTCAGTGGAGCTTTTGAAGGACTATGACTACGAATTATTGTACCACCCCAATAAAGCCAACATAGTGGCGGATGCTCTGAGTCGGAAGAACTATGGGAGTGAAGTCCACGTAACACTTTCCTGGATCGATGTGGTATCAAGTCTTGTGGAAGACATCAAGACAAGTCAAGCCGAAGCACTCCGTGAAGAAAGTCTCAAGACCGAAGTAATGGTGAAGCAAAGAGAACTACTAACGGAGAATAGTCGTGGTCTCAAGATTTTCCAAGGAAGGATTTGGGTACCGAAGATTGGAGGAATTCGTGAGTTGCTCTTGGTGGAAGCTCACAAGTCCAAGTATTCTATACATCCCAGTAGCACTAAGATGTATAGGGATTTGATGTTGCACTACTGGTGACCGGTAATGAAGCTCGATGTGGACAACTATGTAGAAAGGTGTGTCAATTGCCTTCAAGTTAAGGCGGAACATCAAAGGCCTTATGAGAGTTTACAACCATTGGCCATTATGGAATGGAAGTGGGAACACATGACGATGGACTTCGTCACCAAACTACCAAGAACCTTGAAGGGTCATGATACTATTTGGGTGGTTGTGGATCGACTCACGAAGAGTGCACACTTCTTGGCAATGCGAGAGACATTACCAATTGACAAGTTAGCCAAACTTTATATTGATGAAGTGGTATCATGACACAGTGTTCCACTATCTATCGTTTCAGGTCGGGATAGCCGGTTCACTTCTAAGTTTTGGGATGGTCTACAAAAAGAATTGGGCACAAAGGTCAAGTTGAGCACAGCGTATCACCCTCAAATAGACGGTCAAAGTGAGAGGACAATCCAAACTCTAGAGGACATGCTACGGTCTTGTGTTATAGACTTCATGGGTAATGGGAATTCACATCTACCCATAGTGAAATTCGCCTACAACAACAGTTACCACTCGAGCATTGGGATGGAACCATTCGAGGCATTATATGGTCGGCAATGTAGAACACCAGTGTGCTGGCTCGAGGCAGGAGTAAATCAATTTGTGAGACCGTAAATCATGCAAGAAACGATGGACAAAGTGAAAGGTATCCGAGAGCATTTAAAGGAGGCTCAAGATCGACAGAAGAGTTATGCAAACAAGAGGCGAAGACCGATTGAGTTCCAAATGGGAGAGCGGGTCATGTTGAAGGTGTCACCATGGAAGGGAATCATTTGTTTTGGGAAGCGCGGGAAACTTAGTCCCCGTTTCCTTGGACCCTTTACAATATTGGAAGAGATCGAACTCCAAGCTTATAGGTTGGACATACCACCAGAAATGGACGGGATTTACCCTACATTTCATGTATGCTACCTATGCAAGTGTTTAGCCGAAGAGAAAAGCGTTATTCCTTTGACAGAAATCTGGGTGGACAACGGAAACCGATGTGTGGAGGAGTCGGAGGCCATTTTGGAGTCGAAGACGAAACAATTGCGACATAAGGAGGTGAAAATGGTAAAAGTCCAATGGAAGCACCACCGGGGTGCAAACGCGATGTGGGAGTCGGAAGAATACATGAGGAAGATGTACCCTCATCTGTTTTGATTGGTCGTGATTTCGGGGATGAAATCCTCATTAGGTGGGGAGGATTGTAACACCCGAGAAATTCAGGTAAGTATTCAGCGTTCGTAATTCCTTGATTGTGCTAGATTGTTGGTCATGGAAGTTATCAGCATATTTGTTTTCATAAGTTAACCTTGCTTATAATAAACTTTGTGGTAAGTCTAATCCATGCGACCAATTGTGAGATCGATCAAATTTTCGGGTCGTGAGAGTATTGGGCGACAGTGACAAGCGACTGTGCCCAAGGGCACTGTCGCAAGTCACAATCGTCGGAGGGAAACAATAGGTGGGTGTGAGGGGGCGACATTGCCCCAGCGTCCTTGGGCAAAGTCGTTGGACATACTCGCGAACCTTGTATCGTATGCTAGTGTTAGCCAGCGACAATGCCCTTGGCAAAGTTGCATAGCATTGTCGCACAATCCCCCTGAGAGTATAAAAAACCACTTTGACGGGTTTTCAGCTCATTGGTTCAAATCCAGACTCCTTTTTGGCGATTTGACAGCTGCTTGGAGGCGATTTTTCTCCCCATTTCTTCTTCCTCTTGAATGCCAACCTAAATCTTGTTAGGGAGCATTTATTGGTCATCAAGAGTGGTACTAGGATCATTTATTTCAAGATTTTCATCAAGGGTGCAAGCTACCAAGACTCTAAACCATCCTCTACCCCTAATCTAGGGTTTGCCATTTTCTAGGGTTTTGCATAAACCTAGATAGTTATTTTTCTCTTAACTATTTTAAATGAGATACACCTCTTAACATGTTTCATGTCATCCTTTCATACTTTCTTACATATGCAAATCACCTGATAACTTTGACCATATTTCTATATTTGTAAGTGTTGAGGTTTTTGGTCGCAAATCACTATGTATGGGTAATGAGATTGATTGTTGGTGAAGTTGGGATATGTTCATGTGATAACAGGTTATTGATGGATATTGTTTGTGAAATTATATGATTTAGGGTTTTGACCTAAATTGGAACTTGAATTATTTAGGATCTTATACATGTATTTTACTTGATATGAAGTATGTATAATGATGGATTGTATATCGGATGAACCACGAGTAGGCACTAGAAGGATGTAGTCTTGGGGTGCCACCTTAAAGGTATGTGACTAGATCTCCGTCATTTGGAGTAATGCCCTGGAGGTAGTCTTCGAATGTGTCGGGCCTTCGGGATGTTTCTCATGTGAGTGAACATCAAGGTACATCAACTCTTGAGGTGAAACTCGTTGGTGTGATGGGTCTCCCCCATTGATTCCTTTATGGATCTTCTTGTTCATAAATTTTTAATTGATATGCTATGTTATTGTTCAACACACTAGGCTAGTTTAGCCTAACACTTGATTTGGTTGATGTGTATCTCAGGTTCTAGCGGCTCGACCGCCAAGAAGGTTTAGTGTCATTAAGTGTGAGCTTGGGACCATTTTTGGGACGCCAACTTTAGAAGACAAATGTTTTGGATTTTAGATAACAACTTGATATAATCTATTTTCTAGTTAGAAATTAGATTAGAGGATTGTTATCCCTCATTGCTTTATCATTACATACTTGTAATTAAACAGGCATTTACTATCCCCTTTTTGGGAAAGCTCAAGCTTTGGCATTATTTGTATACCACATTTCCATTTTCCGGAAATTTTTGTTTGTCCCAATTTTTGGGTTGTTACAGTTACATAAGTTCCTCATATCTCTCAATTTTAAGCTAGGGATTTTGATGTTCTTCATCCCCTCTCTATATCCTTTTATTTTGGGTGTAACTTTAGAGACTTTTGTTGTGAAGGGAACTTAGTGGAAGTATTGGATCTAAGATCTAGAAATCTTACTTGAAAATGTCAAGTCTTCATCCATAGAAGCTAAATATGGAGTTTGGATTAAACCTAGATTTAGCCTAAATCTAGCAAGGTGAGTTTAAAGTTGCTTTGTGAAAACTATGTACATGCCAAAATGTGTTTTTTGATGTATTGAAATGTTTTCATTACTAATTATCAAACGTGTTGAGTATTTGATGAAGTGTACACACTTGGTGTTTTCGGGTTAATATATTTTGAAAATGCATATATTGGGATCTTTGAATATTTTGATAAATATATCATAAGTGTGGGTATTTTAATGATTTATCTTATAAAGGGCGATTATTTGATGATAATGCATTTTTAGTGTATCTGGTTTGGAAAATACATATTGTTGTATTATGGGACATGTTGGGAATATAAATGATATGTTTTAAATTGGAAAATGATTTGTCCCGATCAACGATGGGTTTTGAGTTAATCATGCATTTGGAGCATGTATTTGCATAAACGTCGGTCAAATATGTTTTATTGTGTTTGATGACGTTGTGGTATGGCTAGTTGAATTGTTGAGCTTTTGCCTCGGTTTTGACTATGCTAGGTCTTGCAGACATTTCTCTAGTTTTAGTAACTCGATGTGGAGATTTGGGCTTGATTTGCATTTATTGCATCTTATTTGAGAATTACATGTTGTGAGTGCATATGTCATTCAATTTGGAGTCATGTAATTTAGACTGTAATTCAATGGATCCATAGGCATAGAATTCGACTTATTGTGTAAATGTGGGATAAGATCTCCAAGATGTAATTTAGAAATAGACATTGGTTATATGATGCAATTTCTAAATGAACAAGCTTGTCTTGGATGTGAGATCCCAAGGTAAAGACCCGGATAAGGTTGAACTTGGTGATCATTTGAGTAAAAGACTTAGATAGAGTTGAGCTCATTATTGTATTGGATTAAAGACCTCGATAGGGTTGATGTCCACATTGACTAAAGACCTGGATAAGGTTGATGTCTTCCATGACTAAAGACCTGGATAGGGTTGATTTCATTGATTGTCCATCATTGAAACATGCTTATAACATAGATACGTGTCACACTTTTGTGTTCCTACTACGTTCAATGGAAACGAGTCTCCACCGTCATCGAAAGGTGTTGATTTTTTATAAAGAGTTTATCCATGTTTCTGGTGACGTTTTAAGTATGGATTGTCATCCATGATTTGTGGCTTTGAGTATAAACCTTATCCATGTTTTTCAATATTTTAGATGATAGAGTTTATCCTGTTTTTAGTATTTGAATATTAAAATCATTATTCATGTTTTAGATGAGTTTTGGGTTTCGACTTATATTTGAAGGAACGTTTGGTATTGGGGTTTTCATCACAAAAATGGTGAGTTTTGGAAAGGAGGTTTCTTTCATACGTAATGCCTTTCATTTGGGAAATCGTGTCCTAAACTGCACTCTTTCAGCTTACCATTTTTTATGAGTATGATGAAATCTCTTGCCTCACTAGGCATTAAGTCTAACTCTTTTACTTGTCGGCATGTGCATCAGGTCCTTGTTGGGGGAATGGTACTAGCGACACCGTGAAAAGTTGAGTGCTAGTTAGATGCATAGAAGGTTATAGTTTTTCGATGTGTCTTTCGCACCTTGGAGATAGCGACTGTTATTGGATTTCAGTAACACTCGACCTTGATCTAGTCTTGATGTAAGTCTTGGTTTGTCTTTTATTGATGACAAATGTGGATTGGATTTTTGGGATAATTTAAGTGTTAAATTATAGAAAGGGAATTTATTGTTATTTGATTACAAGTTGGTATCAGAGTATATGTTTGAGAGATTTAGGTATTGATCTAGGATACCTAGACTCAAATTAGTGTTTTTTGTAAGTAAATGAAAGTGAGAATGCATGATTAGACACTTCAAGATAAGATATCTTGAGGTAGATAGAGACACTAGCATCGGGAATCAAGACGATGGTAGCAAGGATCCTCATGTATGGTACGTTCATAGTTGCACCTGACCAGTGTTATTGTGAATTTACAGTTACATGTATATGCTTGAATCGCCTTGATGTGATGATCGTTGGGGGCTATGAGTGTTGTCTTCGGTTATAGAGCATTTATGAGTTGTTGGTTGGTAGAGTTTTCACTTTATGTGATCGTTAAATATGATGAACATGTTAAGCCAACCATTTGGGGTTAGAGATATTGGTTAAGTTTGAACGATAAGCCTATTGAATCATCACTTGTTTTGGGAAGAATCTGTAACATTAATCGGTTTAGTAGTCGATTACCGCCTTAAGGTATTTTGGAATTCGATGTTGGTAATGTGACTAGTGGACTTGGCGAGCATAGTTATGAGACTTCGGGTCTCGAACAAAAGTCTGCATGATATTCTTCTAAAATGAATTGAATTAATTATACCATGTTTTGTCAAGTCACTCATATTTTTGACGTTGCAAAATTTTGGAAAATGTTTTGGGCGCGGGCAAGAGTATAACCCATGATTAAAAAATGCATGAACTATTTTATTGCATATGATTGCAAACTTTCTTGGGATTTTATCTCATATTTTTCTTAGTGACTAAAAAGTGAAATTTCGAAAGAGCATAAGCTTGGTTTGTTGTGTGAGTTTGTATTTTTATTGATGACTTTGTCTTATGCGATTTTATTTTGTGTACTTATTCATATGGTTTGATGGAGAATTTATCCCATGCGAGTTTGTTGATTTGATGTGATGCTTTTAATTATGTTCAGTTGTATAATTTTCTCTTGAGTTTTGTGCGGACAGTTTGGTTGCATATAATTTGCATACATAATCTATTTGGAGCTTTCTTCATGATATTTTAGTCAGTATTCTAGAACGATGAAAGCATATTGTTATTTGGCTTGAAATTGAAACCGTCATAAATTATTTCATGACTAACCAAAGTGCATTGCATAAATCATTTTATCGGTTTTGTAAAATAAACTGACGCGTGCGAATTTTGTTGGGGAATTCTATCCCATGTCGTTTTGTGGCCAAAAGAATAAAATTTAGAAGCTTGATACCATGTAATTTCTCTTTTGAGTTTTGTGCTAACATATTTCGTTGCACACTATTTAGTGCACAAATTGATTTATACTCATGACGTGTGTAATTGAAAGATGGGACTAAAATGGTTCGTGTTAATGTTTTATTTGGTGCATCTTTGTTTGTTGTCGTCATTGTTATTGGTAAAAAAATGTGTTATATTGATTGGTTTTATTCGTATGACAATTGTGGCCACTTTACGCGATCACCTAGTTGTGGTAAAGATTTTTATGCATGCGTAAGATTGTTAGGACTGAAAGTCCTAGTGCATTGAAAGTTGTATAAAACATTAATAGGGTATGAATTGTAATTGGTTAAAAGTGTTTGTAAATGGGCTTTGAGGCCCATTAGGCTTTATGTGTTTGATATTTAATGTTGTGTTAACGTAGGTTTTAGGTTAATGGTCATTCATAGGTTTACTTAGCCGTATCAGATATTCTCTCTGTAAACCTTAAACTCTTTACTGATAAACTTAATCATATGACCAACAGTTGTGATTGAATATCTATTGTTTATTGATTATTATATCGTGATTGCACTGTATCTAGGATCTACAATTTGTATCAGAGCGGGATCGAATTAATTATTATTCGATATGATCAAAAGGTCTGTCTAAATCCCTCTTATCGACTTCTACTATTAATCGACTTTGGTTCTATCGTGTTCATCACATTCGATTTGAATCTGTGTTTGTGTTTGTTTGGGTTTGATAAACAAAATCTGTGATTCAATTCTTTGGTTTTAAAAAGTGATTTTGTGTAAATCTCTGATTAATCGCCGCCATCAAATTAACCCAGAATTTTTCTTTACGCAGTGTTCATCTTTTGTTCATCTAAATTGAAGTTGTTAGTTTATGTTTTTAGTGGTTTTTCTTGAAATTAAATCTGAGTTTGAGTTTATTGAGCAAAATTTTTGATTAACTTCTGTGCTAAAAGGTTGACTTTGTTGGATTGTTTGAATTATCGCCGTTTTTTTCCGAAGAACAGTAAGAAACACAAATTTTTTATACTCCCAGTTTCTTGATCTCCCGGTACCCTGTCTCCCGGTACCCTACCTTCCTGGTACCAAAGTTCACCGGTACCAAAGTTTTTCCGGTACCAAGTTTCCTAAAGTCTCCCGGGTCCCTCCCGGGTCCTTCATACCGGGACTTAATTTCTCAAATATTGTCAAATAACAATTAGATTTCTAATGTGTGTTGGTGGCTAAAATCGAGTGGGTCGGTGATTAAAGAATTGGAAATAGAGTAGCGGTTTCATTGATTTGACTGCCCTTGAACACCAAAGGAAAGAAGTAAAAGTTGACGGTTGTATCTGTAAATCATATCTAAAGTCAAAATCATGGCCAAACTCAGAATAGCAGTTGGAACAATCGGAAGTTCCGTTTTGATTGGGGTGTTGATCTGATTGAATTTGTTGAAACTGAGCTTTAAGAACCGATATGCGAGCCTCGATATCTTAGCTTGGAATCCTTTATCGACTGGAGTTTGGTGAGAAATTCTTCAACTCCGCCATTCACAAACTCCCGGTATCTCCAGGGGGTCACCTCTCCCGGTCCATCCCGGTACTAACTCCCGGTTTGTAGCAACTCCCGGGACCTTGACCATTGACTCTCCAAGGATTCGATTTCTTGTTTACCGATTTCCATGGTTGGCTAGTAGAAGATCTAATATGGTTCTTTCTTCAAACTGAATTTGTCCATCGTGGTGGTCTCTAAACAACTCAAGGATTATTTTTTTTTGTTTCAATTTTTTTTGAAAAGGTCATCGGTTGTTTCGGTGTGACCGTGAACGAAGTTTTTTTAAATTTTAACTGTTAAGGGTTGCTTACAAAGTCTAAATGATCATTTTTGAACGAAAAATTTCAACCCATGTTGAGTTTTTAAGATTTCGTTCGTTTTCCGAAAAACTTTCGGTTGCTTCGTTTTTGATCGTCGGTTGATTATTTGGACCATAAGCTGTTAAGACGTGTTCACGAGGCCTAAACGATCATTTTTGGTCGAAAAGTTTTTACCCGTACGGAGTTTTTGGAGTTTTTGATCGTTTTCCGAAAAGTTTTCGGTCGATTCGTTTGTGATCGTGAGTTGACCGGTTGAGTTTTAATCTGTTAAGGACTGATCAGGGAGCTTTAACGATCGGTTTGCATTGATTATTTCTCACCGTTTTCAAGTTTTTGCTGGTTGTCTCAACGAAGGGGATGATGAATAGTGTTTCCGTTAAGTGACCGTTAAATTTCTTACATTTTGGCCCTTTTCCGTTAAGTCTCCGTTAGTCCAGTTAGTTTGTTAGCTTGGTTAGTTTTATTTCAATTTTAGGCCATTTTCAGTTAGAGTCCAGTTAAGTTCGTTAGTAGATTTAAATTTTACATTTTTAGTCCCTCTAGTTAGTAGTTTTATCTTTTGTCATTTTTGGTCCTTCTAGTGTTAAGTTTAATTTTTTGTCACTTTTAGTCCTTGCAGTTTTAAGGTTTAGTTTATGTCACTTTTAGTCCCCGTACTTTCAAGTTTCACTCGTTGTCACTTTTGGTCCCCACACTTTAAAGTTTCATCTCTTATCAAGTTTAACCCCTCGACTTCAAATTTTTCAGGCAACAATGTCTCATCCAACTTTTTTTGAGCTAAAAGAGAAAGTTTCTCGTTTAGAAGCTAGGGATGAAGCTCAGTGTAAGAAGCTTGAGGATCTACTTGTAGAAAATGCTGGACAATTGTGCGAAATTTCAAGTCTAAAGGAACAACGTGAGATTTTTTCAAAAGAGTCCAAGGAGTTAAAGATCAAAGTAAAAGAACTTACTGAAAAACTTCAGTTGTCAGAAAATGATAAAACTGAGATTGTCAATAAAAACATCTTTTTCAAAAATGAAAACAAAAAGTTGACTGGCAAGTTAAAGGATCTCGAACTTAAGTTTTACAAACGTGGTCAAACTAATCAAACGTTCCATATGAACACACCCAATGAGTTCAAGGACTCCAATCCTGAATAAGGAATTGGATATGACAACCCTCATTATTTGAAAAGAGCCTTGTCCAAAGTACCCACTTTATATGCTTTCGAATTTTTGTGATTGGACAAAACTTATCCAGAGTACAAAATCAGATGGACCAAATCACTTGATAATGAGGATCCGAAACTGGAAACTTTGAGAAGAAAAACTACTGTCACGATGCAACTTCCTTTTGTGTATGACTCATTGAATGCGTCATATGACACCGATAAACCCACTTTTCTGTCAAATGACTATTTTCGAAGCTATTCTCAGGCTGAAACTTGTTGAGGAGGAATCGATGGACCTCAAAATCTATGTGCCACCTCTAATTTTAGAAACAAAAATTGTTCAGCTAGAAGAGTCATTTGAACAGGAAAGAATCAATTTTCAAAAGGAAAAACAGGAGTTGTTATCCAAACTCGAGTGCGTCAATTCCAATCAAAAGGAATCTGGATCTAAGGAGGAAAAAGAATACATTCTGACAGAGGTAAACAAGCTCACTACTCAACTGTCTGTCTTGGCAGCAGATCTGCTGAAAGAACAACTTCACAAAGCTGAGCTTCAAGCTAAACTTGACTTACTCCAAGGGGAGAAGATTAATCTGTCAGAACATTCTTCTCCACCCTTAGATACCTCTTCCTGTAAAGCTTTTCTAGGTGATTTTTCACGAAATTCTTTTGATAAAGGAAAAGAGCCTCAGTTGAAGTGTCTCAAAAAGGATCTCCATTCCGATTTTCAAAATTCTTCCGCAAATGATCCTTTAAAAGGCAAAAATGCATCCAATTTCCCGACTCTCACTAGTGATAATGTCACATCTGATGAGGAAAAGAAATTCTCAACGTTCTTGAATTCAGAGGTATATTCAGACAGTAAGTTAGACCAGTTTGATTTTGATCCAAAACTTCCAAGTCATGTTGACTTTTTGGATTCAACTGGTGAGCCCCCGGTCAAATTTTATAAAAGTGAATGTTCAACATCTGTCTCTCAAAAGGTTTCTGTGAACAATTCTTCAAAGCAAAAATCTAAAAGACGTTCACAGAAACAAAGAAAGACCGACATCTCTAACAAAATACATATTTACTACTCAAGTTCTTCTGATTGCGAGCTTAATGATTCCTCAGATAATCATTTTTTCAGAAAAGTAAAGATGGTTTGGAGAAAGAAACCATCTACAGAAGATAGTGAAGGAAACAAGTCTCATGATTCTCCTGTAGTTAATACAAATTCATCTATTTCTAAGACTGATTGACCTACTTATGTTTATTCTATAGGAAAGTTGATCAGTCTGAACCGAGCAAAGATCTGTTGCACTCACTGTGGAAATAGTGACTTTATGGATTCAATGTATGTTAATTATTGGTATGGTAATTATAGCATCCCCAATCCTCAGTTTAGTGGCTTAAAAGCTAAGGTAACTAACCATCAAGGATCCATCACAACATGGATACCAAAACCAAAATCTTCCTAATCTGTTTTGCAGGAATATCATGTGTGATTTAATTCAGATTATTCACATTACATGAGTACAATCAAGGGTTAGGCCATCTTTTGAGGGGGAGTACCATGTTGTTTATTTTTCATATCGACTTATGAATACTTCAGTTCATGACTCGTTCTAAAATGTTTTTAACTTCTGATAACCTTATATCAGAAAGTTTACTTCAATGTTCTATCTTGGTGAGTTAAAGGAGTGTTAGGGCTTTTAATGTTTCTATGGTTGAACCACTCCGGTACAACAAGCTAAAGTGACCTCTACGCTTCGTCCCCGGTGCGTAGGGCCGGTCCCCGTGTGCTAGAGGGAGGACCATAAAGTTTGTGTTAAGCATATAGTTGGTTCTTGTCTTGTTTAGGCATTTGGTGCCCTTTCTGCCGGCCTGCTTAGTGGCAGAGCCACATTCTTTGGGGTCAGTGAGGAGGACAGGACAATCCCCCACTCCGACGGTTTCTTTGTGTTAAGAATGGATACTTCTTGGTCTTTGCCGGAATTCCGACTTGGGGATACCTTTGACCGATTGCCTGCCCCTTCATTATTATTAGTAAGATGCAACAAAGTTTTATTTTGGAAAAACACCATCATTATGGGAATGTACACGCGGTAGAAAAACTACGTCAATCGATCAAGATATGGTATGCCACAAGTGAATATTTGCGACAAGAAATGACTCCTAATTTTTGGATGACCGATCCTTTTAATCCAGTCCATATAATGTCTTTTTCGGGAGCCAGAGGAAATGCATCTCAAGTACATCAATTAGTAGGTATGAGAGGATTAATGTCGGAGTTCTTGGTCTGTGAAGATGCGTTGTTAGGTGCTCCATTTTATTTTCCCATTGAGGCCGAGACCAATATGGATAATATCTATTATTATCTAGACTTTTAATGAATATGTATTCATATCAATTAATTAGTAAAATAGAGACTCATATAAATTAATCATGTGTCAGGAACCAAATTTGAACTGGTGACACGAGGATTTTCAGTCCTCTGCTCTACCAACTGAGCTATCCCGACTATTCCTGATGTCTCATCCTCATTTTCATTTTATTAGATAACTCGATAATATATCCAAATTAACCCCGTCTTGATTGAAAGGAATTCCTAAGAATCCAACGAACAAAGTAAATATAATCAATATAAGTATTGGGAATAACATAGTATTATCCGATTCATAAGGATACGAATATGTCTTGGTATTTCCAAAATGCGGAATAGAAAGAAAGGGTTGGATCATATTTCTTACATTCTCATCAATTTTATATACTTTATTTGAAAAAAAAAGAAGCACGTCCATTCTTCTTCATTTTTAATAAAGTTAGGCCTTGTACACGTAATGGATCTTGAAGTACTATTTTTGCATCTCCCTGACCAAATCCACCCACATTAGGTTTACTTGTCAACGGTTGATCAAATTTGATAGATTCCCCTTCTGAAACAAGAAGTTCTGGCCCCGGAGGGATAATATCAACCACTTGACGTCCATCCGATGCATCCGCTATGGTCATTTCGTATCCCCCCTTTTCTTTTCGTAGGATTTTGCTTACTATACCTGATGCTATAGCATTATAAGTTGTATTGTTACTTTTGCTCCCGTCAGGATAAATCTGGCCCCTTCCCTTGTTTCCGCCTACGTATATAGGATATTTTAAGAAGTGAATCTCTTTCTTAGTACCGAGGTCGGGGCTCATTTGCAAATATATCTGGGCAGGATTAAATATATGACAGGGTTACCCGATATTGTAGATCTTTGGGCTTTGATTACCAAGGAATAGAGACTTTACAAATAAAACCCGGGGATTGGCATTCCATTGTTGTCATTTTATATGTATATGGTTACAATTATCTCCGCTCCCAATGTGCCTATGATGTAGCACCAGGCGGACTATTAGCTAGTGTTTATCATCTTACTAGAATAGAGTATGGCGTGGATCAACCAGAAGAGGTATGCATAAAAGTATTTTCCTCGAGGAAGGATCCTAGAATTCCGTCTGTTCTGGGTTTGGAAAAGTGTGTATTTTCAAGAACGGGAATCTTATGATATGTTCGTATGTACGACTTAGAGGGAGATCTTTCATATCTTTCGAGATCCACCTCGGAAGGACCTACCCAAGAAACACATCCCATTCATAGATATCAGTGAGGGGTCTAGATTGAAAGATGAGTTCGGAGTAAAAAAAAATAGCGAGGATGTGACAGGACTTAAAAGAATTATTGGTTCCTACCAAACCAAGTCAGTTATCCGGGTTACCACATAATCTATTCATTCTCGTTCTTTGGAGATGGATATTGAAACAGACATGGACCGAGTGTCGATAACTCGTGTCACCCCACCCAACCACTCAAGTATCTCTCAAAAGATACTTGTTTCATATATGCACGAAGATTTAGCACATAATCTATTTATTCCTCACTCGGAGGTCTTAGATATTGAAAAAGGAAGACATCAACTCCATTCTCCGAACTTCATTTCATCTCACTATGTCTATTGATTTCTAACCTGCGTCCTAGGTTGAATCAATCTTTGAGCCTAATCGATATGATTTATACTTCTTTCACACATGCACAAATCTTTGTGATTCCCCTTGCATATCTTTGTGATATTGTCAGAATAGTTTGAGAAGTAACTTTTTAATAATTTACTTCAGTGATAACTGGAAGTCCTATCAGAGATACCCCCATTGCCAACTCTGAAAATAGGCCACATAATTCATTTTAATTGTTGTGATAACAGTTACTATTGCGTTTCTGTGTTAGCTGTTACCCTTGGTTACTGAATCGCTTTATCTGATTTTTTGTTACTTATCCGGTTAGTCTTTGAAGTTACATAATACTCAGGATTCTCCTAATCATCATAAGGAGGAGAACGACATACAATTCAAAGACACAAATTATCATGTTGAGGGTGAGTTAGCAAAAGTTGAGAGGGAGTAACAGACTTTCTTAAATCTGAGGTTGAAAATGTAACACCCCGATTTCGAAATGTATCGTTTCAAGTCAATATAGAAATTGGTAAGTTTAAGGGGAAAAATAAGATATAGGATTTTGGACTTGAATCCTATATTTTATATTTTTATTGGATGAAGGATTCAATTACGAGTCCAACGGTTCTTTCCGGAGTGAAATCGGAGCTATAACGAAGAAGTTATGGCCAAAACAGTGATCGGGCATGAAAAATGAAGAAACCAGACGAACAGTACACGGGGCGACTTACGGGGTGACTTAGGCCGCCCGGTAACCCGCTAGGAGCCCTGTTCAAGCATAAAACCCATCCGGGCGAGTTGTAGGGCGACTTAGGCCTCCCGGTAACCCGCGTGGAGCCTTGTTCGAGCATAAAACCCGATTTTCATCCCTATAACTTCATTTCTTCTTCATCCTAACTCTGATTTCAGTGATTCAAGTTGCCATGGTTTCGTTTTTGAGAGCTCTTTAAGTATATAACATTAGATTTGGAGTCTATTGGAATATCTAAGTGTATTTTGTGGTGGTAAGTTCCTCATCTCTCTCAATGTTAAGCTAGGGTTTGATGGTTTCACCCTTTTTCCTTTCATCCTTCACCTTGGGTGTGATTTTGGTGACTTTAATGTTAAAAGAAACCTTGTAGATGTGTCGGATATAAGATCTAGAGAAGTTTCTTGGAGATTCAAGCTTTCATCTTTGGAGATTCAAGTTTTGGGGCTAAAATCTAGATTTAACCTAAATCTAGCAAGGCGAGTTCAAGTTGACTTGTGAAAACGTTGTACATGCCAAAATGTTTATTTTAAAGTACTTTGAGTTATTTGGAAAATCTTGGTTATTTGAAGTGTTTCGATTTATAAACCTTGCAAAACACCTGCATTTGGGATTTTGGTAGATAAATCATTTTGATACGTTTCATAAGCTATTTAACATATATAAATGGAGGTCTTTTGGTGTAAATGCCTTTTTTGTGTATTTAATCTTATAAACCATGTTGGAAGGTGCATATTAATGTGTTACGGGGCATTTTGGGAAAATAATGGTATGAGCTCATTCGGAAAAATAGTTTATCTCAGCCCATGGTGAGTTTTGGGTTAATCATACTTTTGGTCACTATGTTTGCATATTCGGGAGTTAAAAGTATTTCATAGGTTGCGCGAACATTTATTGTACAATAAAGTAATTTTGTTAAAGCTCGGTTTAACTAAAAGAGTCTTGAGGACACTTGTCCGGTTTTGAATGGCTCAATGTAGAGCCCAGTTATGACGTACGTACTAATGTACTTTGTTGCATTTTAACGTTGGTTACATGTTCGAGTGCGTTGGTCATTTCGGGTTAGGCATGTAATGTTAGACTGTGTTGCATTGGATCCATAGGCACGTAAGTCAGTCTGTTATAGATGGTCGATTGGGTATTGCGGGTAACCTTCATTACCCATGTTTTATGACAGGAATGTAACACCCCGGATTTCCGTTGTGTAACCTTGCTATTCTTATGTTAAGCTTTTGTCGTTAGCTCCGTGTTTGGTTGGTTGTCGTTTTGGATTTTGTGAAGTTGGGGAGAAACAGTGAATTACGCGAGTTATACCGCGACTAGAGGTCGCGGCACAACCCGCGTAACCCTCTGTTGGATATGGATTTTGAGAACTACGCGAGTTATACCGCGACTAGAGGTCGCGGCACAACCCGCGAAACCCAGTGAATGATTAGGGTTTTTGGGACACGGGCGAGTTATGCCGCGAGTTGAAGTCGCGGCATAACCCGCGTGGTTGCTTTGACCGCCTTAAGAGGTTCAGTTTCCCAAAATTCTCTATCACAAATCTCAATATATCTTTCTCTCTCTTTATCTTTCGATCTTCGAAGTCTCGTTTGGTTGCTATTTTTCGGTGTTTCTAGCAAGGGGTCGGTGTTTTAAGCTTCACCTCTTCGTCGTGATCGTTATCTGGTTTTCTAGGTTTTATTCCAAAAACCTATCGGTGAGTTCCTACTACCATTTTACAAACTTTATACATGTCAAAACTCTTATTTGCGAAATCTAAAGTATTTCTACGGTATGATTTTATGTTCTCTACATTTTGTCATAAATGAAGTTTTTGGTGATTCTCGGGGTTCCCGGTCAGACTTGACCAAAATGACGGGTTTCGCCTTATTGATGTAAAATGATGTTTTACTTGCACATTATGTGGTCATTTGAAAAGAATGTTTATGAACTCATTTTAATGATTTTCATTTTTACCAGAAGTTGAACTGGGAATAGCATTTTGTTTATAAAATGTACTTATACCATATATTTATTTATGGTTGGTCACATATGTTGTTGTGACGAGTCCTTACCATTACTAGTAGATCCCTAGGTTTTGAGTAGACTGTATTGTTGGGATGATACATTCCCCAAATTTGTAGCTATGGATTCACTTGTTCCTAGAGGGCAACTTGGTACGGTTATGTGAGGCCGGATACTAGCCATGGTTCATAGTGATCCTAGTGAAGGAGTATACCTTGGTTTTGCGCTTGGGGCTTGATCTCACATTGTAGCACGAACTTTGTGATTCGTATCCGCGGACTCCAATTGGTTTAGCTCGTAAGTCGGATTGTTGGCCTAACTTTGTGTTACGCCACGATCCTTGGTAAAATGTTTTGTTTTCGGTCCTTTTATGGCATGTTTATAACGAAAAAGCCCGTTTGTGGCAATGACCTAAATTGTAAACTTAATCTCTTTGGAAATGTTATCTTGGAACTAATGTTTTATCTTTTGAGCTTATAAATTGTATGTTCTCACCAGGCTTTAAAATCTGACACTTTTTCTCAAATGATGTGTATAACAGGTTTCCATTAGCGGTGGGTGCTGGGGTTTTTGGAGAGACGAGTTTTGAGTCTCGAGATTTTTGGAGATATTTTAGTTTTGATGCTGGGCATTGTTAAGTCCCATTCTTTTGATGAAATCCTTGTATAGGATTGTATAGTCTAATGGACTGATCCCATTTATGGGAAGTTAATGGACTTACTTTCGTCATATTTGTCAGGTTTTCCATGTTTTAATTTACTCTGATTTTTTAGGGTGTTATAGGTTGGTATCAGAGCTCTAGTTTAAGCGAACTAGGCATGAATGTAAGATGTCTAGACTTAGACTGAGTATACTAAGAATTGATCCGCGAGATTTGGGTAGAGAGCTTCTAAGATGGGTTAGTCTTAGAGTCAACGGAAAGTACGTTTATCAGGCGTTGTAGTGGTGGTGATAAGAACTGTTATGTGTTGTATGTTCATAATTTCACTTAGCTAATGCTATTATGAAGATATTGTACGTAAGTGTGCTTGAATTTCTATTGCTATGACAATTGGTAATGTGGTAGTACGTTTTTTCTTTCGTGTTTTCCTATCTCTCTCTTATCTCTTTATTTGTTCTGTGAAGCTGTTCAGTATGGTGAATACGCGTGGTAGACCGCGTACTCGTGTTGATGGTCTGGAAGCGACAGCCTCCACCGCTGATCGGCCAGAAGGAGTTGAGGTTGTCGTGCGTCCACCCGTTCAGCAAGTGCTAGGTGGGGGGCCAGAGGTCATTCCGCGAGTAGACCAGGCTTCGTCCCACCCAGTCATCGGGGATGCTAATCCCCAGTCAGAGTTGTTGGCCAGCGATGTTGGCGATGAGAGAAGAGATGGCTAAGCAGCAAGAGTTTCTGCTGAAAGCGATGGAGGACCGCGACGTGAACCATCGGAGAAGTGAGACGGTTGTGGAGGACGTCGTAGCAGGTTTTGGAGACGATGGTATAAGGGTCGTGTCGGTAGAGCGCGGGATTTCTAGTGCTCCGAGGAATAGGAAGAGTTGTTCCTATAAGTCCTTTCTGAGTTGCGGACCGCCAGAATTCTTCGGTTCTGATGACCCGGTGGTGTGCGTAAAGTGGATCCGAGCGGTTGAGCAAGCTTTTGGCTCTTCCGAATGTGGTGATGATCAGAGGGTGCGGTTCGGTACCCAACTGCTGAGGGACACTGCACTCATCTGGATCAGTTGTCTTGGGCCGAGTTCAAGAAGAAGCTGCTAGAAGAGTTTTGCAATGAAAGGACGATGGATGGAATTGAGAAAGAATTCCGGTCTTTGGTAAAGGGAAGCCTGACGGTGAGGGAGTACACCCGTCAGTTTATGGAGAAGCTTGGTCTGGTGGGGTATGCTGCCCCAACAGAGAAAGACAAGATGAAAGCTTATCTCAACGGCTTGCCAGCGGACATGCAATCCATGGTCCATAATTTCAAAGCTTCTAACCTCCGAGAGATGGAGGAGGAAACTCAGTTCATGGAGGAAATGTTCGCGAAGAGCAAATCTGAGAAGGCAGTGGTGGTGCCTGAAAAGAGAAAGTGGGAGAGCAGTTCAGTACCTCCCAAGCGGGCCCGACCTTTTGTTGGAAACCGCAATTTCAGCAGTTATCAGGATGCAAAATGGTGCCCGAAGTGTCGAACCAAGCATCACGGTAACTGTTACAGCAATTCTCAAACTTGTTATAAGTGCGGGAAGCCTGGTCACACTGTCAGAAATTGCCCGGTCAGAGGACCCATCTGTTATGAGTGCAAGGCACCGGGGCACGCAAGGAAAGATTGCCCGAAGCTTGTGTCGGGTAGCACGCCAACAAGGAAGGAGAACCCTCCGAAGGTTCCGGGTCGAGCATTTCAGATGACGACCGAAGAGGCCAGAGCATCCGCTGACGTGGTATCGGGTACTTTCCTTATAAACTCTGTACCTGCTCGTATTTTGTTCGATACGGGTGCTAGTTTCTCTTTCATATCTGATTTGTTCCGTCAGAAAATTGCTATTCCCACTACTAGTCTTGAGGATGCGTTAGTAGTAGAAATAGCTGATGGTAGACGAGTTATGATCCGCGAAGTTCTGAAGCAGTGTGCTCTTAGTATCGAAGGGAGAGAATTCCCGATCGATCTACTACCAATGTCAATCGGGGGTTTTGATGTGGTAATCGGTATGGATTGGTTGTCAAACAATCAGGCCGAGTTCGTGTGTTCCAAGAAGATGATTCGAGTTCCCAACCCCTCTGGAGAGGTCGTGGTCATCTATGGTGAAAAGAGGAAGGGTGAAGTGGCAATAATCACAATGGCAAGAGCACGCAAGTGTTTAGTAAAAGGATGTTCGTCTTTCCTAGCCTATGTGATCGATGCCAAGTTAGAGAAGTCAAAGCTGGAATATGTGAAGATCGTGCGTGAGTATCCAGATGTCTTTCCAGACGATTTGCCCGGGTTACCACCCGATCGTCAGGTAGAGTTTCGGATTGATCTTGTGCCTGGAGCAGCACCAATTGCTAAAGCTCCTTATCGCTTAGCGCTGTCGGAGATGCAAGAGATGGTAGCACAACTCCAAGAGCTATTGGAGAAGGGATTTATAATACCGAGTTCGTCACCTTGGGGAGCTCCGGTCTTATTTGTCAAGAAGAAGGATGGCACAATGAGAATGTGCATTGACTACCGTGAGTTGAACAAAGCTACAGTGAATAACAAGTATCCGCTTCCGAGAATAGACGACTTGTTCGATCAACTTCAAGGAGCGGGTTGTTTTTCCAAAATCGACTTACGTTCAGGTTATCACCAGGTGAAGGTAAGAGAAGAAGATGTTCCGAAGACGGCTTTCAGAACGCGTTACGGCCATTACGAGTTCCTTGTAATACCTTTTGGCCTGACGAACGCACCAGCAGTGTTTATGGACTTGATGAATAGAGCGTGCCGACCTTTCCTCGACAAGTCGGTCATTGTATTCATTGATGACATACTAGTGTACTCCAAGAGTGAGTCGGAGCACGAACAACATCTACGTGAGGTTCTGGAAGTGTTGAGAAGAGAAAGATTGTACGCCAAGTTTTCCAAGTGCGACTTTTGGCTTAAAGAAGTACAATTTCTGGGGCACGTAGTCACTCGGGAAGGAGTGAAAGTGGATCCCTCCAAGATTGAAGCTATGATGAATTGGGAGCCTCCTAAGAGTCCGTCTGAGATCCGAAGTTTCTTGGGTCTGGCGGGATACTACAGAAGATTCATTCAAGACTTTTCTAAGATCGCTTCTTCCTTGACAGTTCTGACTCGGAAGAATGTGAAGTTTGAATGGACCGAAACCCAAGAGAAGGCGTTCCGGATTCTTCAAAAAAAGTTGTGTGAAGCTCCGATCTTGTCGTTACCTGAAGGGTCGGAAGATTTCGTGGTACATAGCGACGCTTCAAAGATGGGACTGGGATGTGTGTTGATGCAACGAGGCAAGGTGATCGCTTATGCCTCGAGCCAGCTTAAGATACACGAGCAGAATTATCCAACCCATGATTTGGAATTAGCGGCGGTGGTGTTCGCTTTGAAGCTTTGGCGACACTACCTATACGGCACGAAGTGTACTCTTTTCACAGATCACAAGAGCCTGAAGTATGTCTTTGATCAGAAAGAGCTGAATATGAGGCAAAGGAGGTGGCTCAAGTTGCTGAAAGATTACGACTGTGAATTGCTTTACCATCCAGGTAAGGCAAACGTGGTGGCCGATGCGCTAAGTCGGAAGGACTATAGCGGAAGTATTCGAGCTACCCATTCGAGAATCGAGCTAGTGTCTAGTCTTGTGGAGAAGATCAAGACATCACAGATGGAAGCACTGTTAGAAGAGAATCTAAAGGATGAAGTCATGACTAAGCAGTGTTTGCTCTTAACGGAAGATAGGCGTGGAGTGAAACTGTTCAGCGGTCGTGTGTGGGTGCCCAAGATTGGGGGTAACCGTGAGATGTTGTTAGAAGATGCACACAAGTCTAAATATTCCATACATCCGGGAAACACAAAGATGTACAGGGACTTAAAGCTGCACAATTGGTGGCCGGTAATGAAACTTGATGTAGCGCGTTACGTTGAGCGTTGTGTGACGTGTTCGCAAGTTAAGGCCGAACATCAGAGACCATATGGGAGTCTTCAGTCTTTAGAGATTCCCGAGTGGAAGTGGGAGCATATCACCATGGACTTCGTGACGAAGCTACCTAAAACTCTTCGAGGTCACGATACCATTTGGGTGATAGTTGATAGATTGACAAAGAGCGCTCACTTCTTCGCTATGCGCGAGACTCTACCGATGGATAAGTTAGCAAAACTTTATATCGATGAGGTGGTCTCGAGGCACGGCATACCATTGTCGATCGTGTCGGATCACGACAGTCGGTTCACTTCGAACTTCTGGGATGGATTTCAGAAAGAGTTTGGTACTCGAGTGAAGTTGAGTACGGCTTACCATCCGCAAACCGACGGGCAGAGCGAGCGAACGATCCAAACTTTGGAAAACATGTTGAGGTCTTGTGTCATCGATTTCGGGGGTAGCTGGGACACTCACCTGCCTTTGGTGGAGTTTGCCTACAACAATAGCTACCACTCGAGTATCGGAATGGCACCCTTTGAGGCTTTGTATGGGCGAAAGTGTCGGACTCCCGTGTGCTGGCTTGAAGCGGAAGAAAAGCAGTTTGCCAGGCCTGAAATCGTGCAAGAGACTGCCGATAAGGTCAAGGGCATTCGTGAAAGAATGAAAGCAGCTCAGGATCGTCAGAAAAGCTATGCCGATAAGAAGAGGCGACTGATGGAATTCCAAGTAGGCGACCGCGTTATGCTTAAGGTGTCGCCTTGGAAAGGCATTATACGGTTCGGAAAACGTGGGAAGTTGAGTCCCTGTTTCCTCGGACCTTTCAAAGTGCTTAAACGGGTGGGTTTGCAAGCCTACCAGTTGGAACTGCCACCGGAGTTGAGTAGAATACACAACACGTTTCATGTTTGCTACCTCCGGAAATGTTTGGCGGTGGAAGACAGCGTCATTCCCCTTTCAGAGTTAAGGGTAGACGAAGGCAACCGTTGTGTGGAAGAACCCGACGCCATCTTAGAGAGAAAGTCTAAGAAGTTGCGTCATAAAGAAGTCACCTTGGTCAAGGTGCAGTGGAAGCATCACCGGGGAGCGAATGTGACGTGGGAAGCCGAGGAGGATATGAAGCGAAGATATCCTCATCTTTTCGAATAGTTTGGATTTCGGGGACGAAATCATTCCCAAGTTGGGGAGGATTGTAACACCCCGGATTTCCGTTGTGTAACCTTGCTATTCTTATGTTAAGCTTTTGTCGTTAGCTCCGTGTTTGGTTGGTTGTCGTTTTAGATTTTGTGAAGTTGGGGAGAAATAGTGAATTACGCGAGTTATACCGTGACTAGAGGTCGCGGCACAACCCGCGTAACCCTCTGTTGGATATGGATTTTGAGAACTACGCGAGTTATACCGCGACTAGAGGTCGCGGCACAACCCGCGAAACCCACTGGATGATTAGGGTTTTTGGGACACAGGCGAGTTATGCCGCGAGTTGAAGTCGCGGCATAACCCGCGTGGTTGCTTTGACCGCCTTAAGAGGTTCAGTTTCCCAAAATTCTCTATCACAAATCTCAATATATCTTTCTCTCTCTTTATCTTTCGATCTTCGAAGTCTCGTTTGGTTGCTATTTTTCGGTGTTTCTAGCAAGGGGTCAGTGTTTTAAGCTTCACCTCTTCGTCGTGATCGTTATCTGGTTTTCTAGGTTTTATTCCAAAAACCTATCGGTGAGTTCCTACTACCATTTTACAAACTTTATACATGTCAAAACTCTTATTTGCGAAATCTAAAGTATTTCTACGGTATGATTTTATGTTCTCTACATTTTGTCATAAATGAAGTTTTTGGTGATTCTCGGGGTTCCCAGTCAGACTAGACCAAAATGACGGGTTCCGCCTTATTGAAGTAAAATGATGTTTTACTTGCACATTATGTGGTCATTTGAAAAGAATGTTTATGAACTCATTTTAATGATTTTCATTCTTACCAGAAGTTGAACTGGGAATAGCATTTTGTTTATAAAATGTACTTATACCATATATTTATTTACGGTTGGTCACATATGTTGTTGTGACGAGTCCTTACCATTACTAGTGGATCCCTAGGTTTTGAGTAGACTGTATTGTTGGGATGATACATTCCCCAAATTTGTAGATATGGATTCACTTGTTCCTAGAGGGCAACTTGGTACGGTTATGTAAGGCCGGATACTAGCCATGGTTCATAGTGATCCTAGTGAAGGAGTATACCTTGGTTTTGCGCTTGGGGCTTGATCTCACATTGTAGCACGAACTTTGTGATTCGTATCCGCGGACTCCAATTGGTTTAGCTCGTAACTCGGATTGTTGGCCTAACTTTGTGTTACGCCACGATCCTTGGTAAAATGTTTTGTTTTCGGTCCTTTTATGGCATGTTTATAACGAAAAAGCCCGTTTGTGGCAAGGACCTAAATTGTAAACTTAATCTCTTTGGAAATGTTATCTTGGAACTGATGTTTTATCTTTTGAGCTTATAAACTGTATGTTCTCACCAGGCTTTAAAGTCTGACACTTTTTCTCAAATGATGTGTATAACAGGTTACCATTAGCGGTAGGTGCTGGGGTTTTTGGAGAGACGAGTTTTGAGTCTCGAGATTTTTGGAGATGTTTTAGTATTAATGCTGGGCATTGTTAAGTCTCATTCTTTTGATGAAATCCTTGTATAGGATTGTATAGTCTAATGGACTGATCCCATTTATGGGAAGTTAATGGATTTACTTTCGTCATATTTGTCAGGTTTTCCATGTTTTAATTTACTCTGACTTTTTAGGGTGTTACACGGAAACTTTACAAGTAAGCATTGGGAGGGGTTGAGTCTGATAGCGCTACAGGCAAAGTAGACGCTAGGACCTCCGCCGCTTGAAGTAATGCTTGGGACAGGTAGTCTTTAAATGTGTCGGGCCTTTGGGTTGGAGTTCTTTGGGATGTTCATCAAGGTCAACTTTACTTGGGGTGGGCTTGTAAAGAAGTCGTTGGGACACCTGGCTGTGATGTCGTGAGGTGTCATGCGATTAACGTTGCATGGGTGGTATACTTTTTTGTTTCCTCCACCCTCAACGGGTATGGGTCTCCCCCATTGTCGGCTACCAGTATTTTAAATATAAGGATATTTCACTTTATTATCTTTGGTCTTATGTGGTCGACAGTAAATGATGACCTTAATATTGGACCTTCCTCCACGTATATTAAGGTTTGAATGATGTATGTCGCCCCACGTTTGGGTGTTTGTTCTCCTTTTAATTTATGGTAGTGTGAGTATTGGGACTAGCATCCGTGTTTTTGGTATCATATTGTACATGCGGGTTATAACCATGTAGTGTCGATTGAGTATTTTACCCCACTTGTGTTCGGGTGATTTGGGATACAACGTTTTACAAATAAAGTTTTGTAGTGGGGTGTCCACCTTTGATAAATGCATGGTGTTGGAAAAGAGTCGTTTTCCGCATTTTAAAGTACGTCAATTGAATGGTCATGTTTTCTAATGGGGCTCATTCTTTTAAAAGATATACTAACTCATGTAAAACTCTTGAACTCACTAGGCGTTTGCCTAACCCTTTTTATTTGTCGGCATGTGCAACAGGTTCCGGTTGGGAATAGTTCTAGTGAAACCATGAAGAGAGGAGTGCTAGTTGTATGCTCGAGAAGTAAGTAGTTTGGTGAAGTCTTCCGCATTTGTTGTTAAAGGGCAACTTGTATTAGAGTTATGTTATACCCGATTTCAATTTAGTCTGTATTTATTATTGGAGTTTTATAATTGTCAAGGTTAGCGATAAAATTTTATATTAAGGTGAATTGTGTTGTTTAGTAAGAGGAAGTCTTGTTCCTCATTTTGATGTTACATTGGAATTTTAAATTAGTTGCTCTTACCAAATTCGAGGGTGTTACAAGTTGGTATGAGAATTAGGTATTGATTTTTGGATGCCTAGACTCAAGCTAGCGTAATTTTAAGTGATTGATTGTGAGATTGCACAATTAGGCACTTTAAGGTTTGATGATTCGAGGTGAGTGGAGCCACTAGGAACGGGAATCACGCCGAAAATGGCAAGGATGATCATGTACAGTATGCTCATAATAGCGCCTGGCCAGTGTTATGGTGAACCTACAAGTTACGTGTCTATGCTTGAACTGCCTTGGTATGATAACCGTTAGGGTAGTGGAGCAGTTTCTTTATGGGTAGCCATTAGAAGAAGTTGATGATTTTAGCATTCGTCATTTGGAGCGACAATAAGCATGGTGAGGGCATTAAGTGGACCGTTTCGGATCGAAATTGATGGTCGAGATAGAACCTTAGGCTTATGGAATTGATTTTATTTTAGGAGAAATGATAAGGTGTACTGATGAAATTCTTGATTATTACCTTAAGGTGGTTGAGCATCGGCATGACGATAGTGTGACTAAGAAACTAAGGAGCGTGGTTTTGAGATGTTGAATGCCGATCAACTGCAATCACTTAGCATATTTCAAAAATAAATTGCATCAATTATTTCTCATACTTCCAAATCTCCATGTGTATTAAATTGCAAATCTTGAAGCAATGTTTTAGCACACACAAGGTTTTGAACCACGATATCGAGCATGCACAAAATTGTTTAATGGCATGAGGTTGCAAACTTTGTTGAAGATTTTCTTTATTCATATTGTTGTCCAACGTCATTTCGGATTTTGCGATGCGCGCATTTTGATGTTGTTTAAGGTCTTTGATAAGTGACTACGGTTTATGACTTTAACATTGGATCTCCTCCACATATGTTAAGGTTTTGGACAGAAAGTTATCTTCCATTATTTTGGTGTTTGAGTTTCATTGAGAATTTTAATTCATGCGAATTTGTGGATTTTATGGGGTGACTTTAATGGCGTCAAATGGTATCGTTTTCCTTGAACTTTGTGTGAGTTGCATATGGTATGCATACATGTCTATTTGGAACTTCCGTCAATGAATTTTAACTAGCATTTTAGAATGATGAGAGCATATCATTATTTGGCTTTGAACTTGAAACCAACATAGATTATCTCATGTTTTAACCAAAGTGCATGCACATATCACCTTACTAATTTTGTGAAATACACTGTTTTATGAAGGTTTTGTTGTGGGATCTTATCTCGTGCCTTGTTGTGGCTAAAAGAAAGAAAACTTTGAAGGTTTGATGTCACGAAAATTCTGTTTTGGGTTTTGCAAACATTTTATCTGTACGACCTAAATTTTGGAATCAAAGTAAATTACTCTTACGTTTGATCAAATCGCATGCATATGTCTTTACTAAATTTTGGGGAATAAACCGATGTATGGGAGACATGCTGGGAAATTTTATTTCATGACATTTTATGGCTAAATGCGAAATTTTGGGATTCGATTTCGTGAATATCCCCTTCTGTAGTTTTGTACAAACGCCTTGCTATGCACTGTTTTAGTACGTAAAACTATTTTTCATTCGTGACACAAATTTATACATGTTGGGAACATAGCGGTTCCTTTGGAAAATATTGTTGAAATGTCTTTTGTTGGTGTCAGTATTACTTTGATTATTGATCAAGTACTTTTTGAAATGGTTTTATATGTGTGGCAGTTGTGACCACTTTGTACACCTACCGAGTAAAGGTTAGTAAATTTTATTCGTTTGAGTAATCATTATAAAGTTTTTATATTTAGAGATTTCATAAAGTTCAAATTGGCATAGTAGTTTGAAAAAACTTTGAACTCATTAGAGCCATAGTTTTAACCCTCCTTGTTAAAGGGACTTGTTATTAAGGACTAGGGGTGCCCTTGAGAATTGACGTGTTAGATGATATGACTTGTGGTCAGCTTTGAATTTGGATTTCGGTTTCATGAACCGGTTCACGTGCGAATAATTGAGGTATTAGACCTATGTTCTCCCAACTATTTAAGTGGTGATCTTTCTGTTTGGTAAACCTTTGAGTTAGAGCGTTGCTTGGTTGCTTGATATTGGTGAGTTATGAGTTGTCGGATTAATTGTTCAACGTCTTGCATGTGTAGCAAGTGTGCCACCCGGGCAAGGCTTCAAAGATAAGGGAATATAGCCGTTCATTTGCTAGATATGTAAGATTAGGACTCTGGTGCCCTGTTAGGTGTCAACTCTAATTCGACAGTGTTAAGTCTAGAATGGAATTTGTGGTGGTATACGCACATTTGCAGTGTAGTCGTTTTGGAGGATAAGTGTCGACACTTGATTTCGAGAACATTAACCGTTGGGGTACTGCAACATACTCCCAATAGAACCGGTGCCTTTGTAAATTAAGTGGTAACCTTAAGGAGGTTAGATGAAGGAAATTAGAGATCGATCACTGGTAATCCGGTAATCAACGAGGTTTCACCGATTTATCAATCGATGCTTGAATGTAGTATAGATTTATCAATTGATTTTTATACGTGTCATAGGCTATTTAACATATATAAATGGAGGTCTTTTGGTGTAAATGTCTTTTTGTGTATTTAATCTTATAAACCATGTTGGAAAGTGCATATTAATGTGCTCCAGGGCATTTTGGGAAAATAATGATATGAGCTCATTCGGAAAAATAGTTTATCTCAGCCCATGGTGAGTTTTGGGTTAATCATACTTTTGGTCACTATGTTTGCATATTCGTGAGTTAAAAGTATTTCATGGGTTGCACGAACATTTATTGTACAATAAAGTAATTTTGTTAAAGCTCGGTTTAACTAAAAGAGTCTTGAGGACACTTGTCCAGTTTTGAATGGCTCAATGTAGAGCCCAGTTATGACGTACGTACTAATGTACTTTGTTGCATTTTAACGTTGGTTACATGTTTGAGTGCGTTGGTCATTTCGGGTTAGACATGTAATGTTAGACTGTGTTGCATTAGATCCATAGGCATGTAAGTCAGTATGTTATGGATGGTCGATTGGGTATTGCAGGTTACCTTCAGTACCCATGTTTTATGACTGGAAACTTTACAAGTAAGCATTGGGAGGGGTTGAGTCTGGTAGCGCTACAGGCAAACTAGGCGCTAGGACCTCCGCTGCTTGAAGTAATGCCTGGGACAGGTAGTCTTTATGTGTGTCAGGCCTTTGGGGTGGAGTTCTTCGGGATATTCATCAAGGTCAACTTTACTTGGGGTAGGCTTGTAAAGAAGTCATAGGGACACCTGACTGTGATATCGTGAGGTGTCATGCGATTAACGTTGCATGGACGGTATACTTTTGTGTTTCCTCCACCCTCAACGGGTACGGGTCTCCCCCGTTGTCGGCTATCAATATTTTAAATATAAGGATATTTCACTTTATTATCTTTGGTCTTATGTGGTCGATAGTAAATGAGGACCTTAATATTAGACCTTCCTCCACGTATATTAAGGTTTGAATGATGTATGTCACCCCACGTTTGGGTGTTTGTTCTCCTTTTAATTTATGGTCGTGTGAGTATTGGGCCTAGCGTCCGTGTTTTTGGTATCATATTGTACATGCGGGTTATAAGCATGTAGTGTCGATTGAGTATTTTACCCCACCCGTGTTCGGATGATTTGGGATACAACGTTTTACAAATAAAGTTTTGTAGTGGGGTGTCCACCTTTGATAAATGCATGGTGTTGGAAAAGAGTCGTTTTCCGCATTTTAAAGTACGTCAATTGAATGGTCATGTTTTCAAATGGGGTTCATTCTTTTAAAAGATATACTAACTCATGTAAAACTCTTGAACTCACTAGGCGTTAGCCTAACCCTTTTTATTTGTCGGCATGTGCAACAGTTCCGGTTGGGAATAGTTCTAGTGACACCATGAAGAGAGGAATGCTAGTTGTATGCTCGTGAAGTAAGTAGTTCGGTGAAGTCTTCCACATTAGTTGTAAAAGGGCAACTTGTATTAGAGTTATGTAGTGTCAGGATCGAATTCTTAACAAGAATTAATACTCAGAAACTGATATCAAAGAAGTTGCGGAAAAACACTTTGATATTTTATAAAACAGTAATCAAAACACAGTATATAATATCAAACAGTAAACTTGTATTGAATGCTTAAAGCTACAAGATTACACACTCAACCTCAATATTGATGAACAGGCTCAACAATACGAATTCTACTTCTCTAGAATTAGGATCTGTGCCTTGAGGTTGATTTTTCTCTAGAAAACCAAATATCAAAAGTTATTTCTATCTATTCTATACATTCTATACATATACTGATAAAAGGATAATTACACAGAATAAATAAATCTTCAGAATATATTCCATGTATATCTTCTAAGTAAATCTTCAGTATATCCAGCTGTATTATATCCCATCCGAATCTCTTTAGAAGCATTAACTATGCTTAGTAGTAGTATCCTCTTCCAGCAGCATTAACTGCAAGCAGTACTAACTACTAGCAGTACTAACTAGCTAAGCAGTACTAACTCTGTTCAAGCAGTACTAACTGTAACTAGCAGTAGTAATTCTACTAGCAGTAGTAACACTTAGCAGTATTAATCTTCAACTTGTTCAGACAGTAGTAACCACTCTTGTACTAGCAGTAGTAACTACACTTGGTAGAATCTTCAGTTCCCAACAATCTCCCCCTAACTTGACTTTTAGAAGAGAAGTCAAGTTCTTCAGATATTCTTCCAGAAGCTCTCCAAGATGCTTTCAACACCTTTTGATCAGTTTCCCAAGTTTGGGTCTAGGCCCAAGCTTTGATTCACTGTTCTTCTCACCACAATCTTAGCCATCTCTGATTCCTTTGTACAGATCAATGTAGCTTTGAGCATCCCTTCCAACTTCTCCTTGCTGTGCTCATATATTTTGTCCACCAGGTAGTATTCATGATAACAGTTATCAACAGTAATCATGTATACTCCACAGTTTTCAAATAATATCCATTTGTCAATCTTCTTGAATATGAACTCATGCTTATGATCTTTAATCCTATGATGTACTCTTTCTGGATCAAACATCATGCACAAGTATTCTAAAGTAACTTTGAGAAGATTTTCTTCAGTACCTTTCAACACAGGTTCATAAAGTTTCATCCCCACTTTATGTAGTTCTTCTATGTCAGCTCTTGAACAACTTCTGATAACCTTCCCCCATGTTGAATAAGCTTCAAATGAACCATCAGCTCTCTTGATTCTGAAGAAATTCTTTCCATTGTCTCTTAGAATATCCCAGAAGATGATCTCTGGAGCTTGCATAGAGATTGGATCAGCCTTCAAAGGTTCCACTATGGTCATGTATGTATCCATATTCTCATTTGTTGGCTCATTGGACTGTGTTGGAGGTTGAACTGATTCTGGTTCATTGAACTGAGCTGGAGGTTGAACAGATTCTGCTATTGGTACCTCTGAATGTTCTGATGTAGTACCATCTGTTCCTTCTATTCTGGGCCTTTTAGACTGCCTTTTTGAGGCAATTGTCTTCACCCTTTTTCCAGCTTTGGCTTCCACACTGGCTTCAACACCAACACTTTCAGATTCTTCCTTTTTATCTTTTGCTTCTTCTTTAGATGGTGTAGTTTCCTCAGGGAATGGTTGTTGGATGTTGAGATCATGTCTCTCTTTCATCCTTCTCTCAGCCTCTTCCCTTTGTGCTGAGTCCCCTTGGAGTTTGGCCATTTCTTTGTTGTATAGTTCTTCAACCTGAGAATAAGCCATATTTGTAAACATCTCCCCTTAACCCCAATTTCACCTTTCAGGAAGTTAATCATTTTTCTTCTTTCCTGATTGGCCAAAAAGGTCTTGGAGGGTTGTCTTTTCTGCTTTTTGAATGGCATTCTTTTTACTTGTACTTGCTTGGCCTGAGCTGCTGTTTTCATACTCTTCTGGTACTCTTCATTTAGTTTTCTGGCCATATTCAGTGCAAGCTCTCTATCTTTCTCAGATTGAAGATTTTCCTCCCTTTCCAAATCTGCCTGAAGCTTCTTAGCCACTTCTTCATCCATTTCTAATTGAGTTTTCTTCTTAACAGGTTGTTCAGATTCAATCATCTTAGATTTACCCTTTGTATCCTTCAGCCCTGCCTCACTTCTTTCCTGTTTCTTCTTTTCTATGCCTCCTTCATTGATGACCACTCCCTTAGCCTTTTGAGTAGCCTTAGGAGTGTCATTCTTTGCCTTTACTAATGTTTCTGCTATTTCCAACTCTTCAACAGATAGTCCTGTTTCTGCTTGAGCATTATCTGTTTCTGCATGAGCATTATCTGTTTCTGCAGCTTTCTCCCCCTTACCATCAGATCCCATCTCAGAAATACTTTCTTTTTCTGCTTCAGCCTCTGAATTCTCCCCCTTGTTGAAATCATCTTGAACTTTTGTCCTCCTTTTTAACACAAACTGCTTCCTTCTCTGTTTCTGTAACAGTCTTGTCACCATTTTCTTGAGTTTGGTGATTTGAACTTGTTGAGAGAGAATCACCAACTTCATCTCTTCTATTTCTTTTCCCTGCTTGAGGACATCCTGGTTGATGTTTCCCATTGTTTCCATCAATTCTTCATAGTTATATCTGTCCTCACCTTCTCCAGGAGTGTTACCCCCTATTGAAGGATCATTGGATCTTTTTGAAGTGGAAGTCTTCTGCCTAGCAGAAGCACTATCCACCCCCTTGGTTTCTTGGCACCAGGGACCTTTAAATGATTGCTCATTTAAAGTTGCCATGGGGGAGGTCTTATTTATGTTACCACTGTCCTCCCCTGTGCTAGCAGGAGTAGTGGCAGCCTCATCTCCCATATGCTCTACCTCCTCCTCAGAGAGCACCTCCTTGGGTTTGGGAGACACCCCTGTGGGTTCCCTTTGGATATTCTCTAAGGGAGTATTCTCCCTTAGAGGGCTTAAGGGCTTAGGGGTTTCTGGTACAAGAAGGGAAGGAGCCTTCTTTACCTGTTTTCTCTTATAAGTATGGGAAATTGGAGAGGTTGGTTTTGTAAGAATGGACTGGGGAATAGTTTTTGGTTGAGAAGGTTGGGCTTGGCTAGCAGTGGGATGGTCTAATGAGGGCCTTGACCCTGCTGCCATACCTTCAGTTGTTTGGGACACCACCATCATTGTAGAGAACAATGGGGTGTCAACTCCTTCCGAGTCCCCAGCAGATCTTCTCATATTTGAGAAAACCTTGCCTTTGGGGGGTTTAGGTACATAGACCCCAACAGGTTGAGGTATATCCGTCAATTCATGGTTAATAACTTCTTGCACAAACCTGGGATACATAAAGAAACTCTTTTTGTTTCCCATATTTGATACAAGATCACTGAAAATCATCTTTGAAAAATTGTACCTTCTGGATGTAGCCAAGCATACCAAAGCATATGCAATTGGACTGCTGAACTCACTCCATCCAGTGGTCTTTTTGGAGATGCAATGCATCAGGGTATGAACAAGAAAACGCCATTGGGGTGAAAACTTTGCTTTTGAGAATTTGAAAACTCTCAATGGGCCTCCATACCCCATTCTAGTAAGATTGGAAAACAGTTCATCATTAGAGATAGACGTTATACCAGAGGCATCGTCTAGACGTAGACTGATGCGAATGACCTCTTCAGTAACTGTTAATGGCTTGCCACACACGGTTGTCTTTATCTTTTGCACACCATTTTCAGCAACAATGGTGGCATTTGCCCAGAACAACCTCTGATGTTCGATGTAGATGGTAGGGGCAACAGTGAGAGCATGTGCAATGTGACTTGTCTTGAGAAAATCCACAATCTGGTGGAATCCTTCTGCTTGTTTGGGCTTCTGCAGCATTGCGATCTCATTGTGCTCATCGATAAAAGCCATGGATGCCATTGAACAGAGATTATCTTGCCTGGAATACTAGGTTCTTGAGAGAAAAAGGATTAGAAGAGCAAGTGAACAGTATTCAAAGAGTCGTTATGAACGTTTAGGCGGGCAAAGGGTATTTATAGTATTCGGATTAAAAGAAGTATTAACCTAGAGCAGTATTAACTGACAAGCAGTATTAACTGCGAGCAGTATTAATCATGAGCAGTATTAACTGAACTAGCAGTATTAACTACTAGCAGTATTAACTGAAAGCAGTATTAACCACTAGCAGTATTAACCACTAGCAGTATTAACTGGAAGCAGTATTAACCACTAGCAGTATTAACCACTAGCAGTATTAATTGAACTAGCAGTATTAACCAACTAGCAGTATTAACCAACTAGCAGTATTAACCAACTAGCAGTATTAACCAACTAGCAGTATTAACCAACTAGCAGTATTAACCAACTTACTCCTTGAGGCTTAGGTTGAATTGAGTACTGCTTTGTATGCCCTGAAAAGATAGATTAGAAGCACCAAGAAACTATAATATGCAGTTATATTTCCACTTTTTGAGATAAAGCTTATTCAGTGTTGATCATTCCCATACTTGTTACCAAGAATGTGAATCTACCCACATCAAAAGCTTTGGTGAATAGATCAGCAAACTGGTTGTCAGTATGAACTTTCACAACTTGAATAAGTTTCTTTTCATTACAGTCTCTTATGAAGTGATACCTGATCTCAATGTGCTTAGTCTTAGAGTGCTTGACAGGATTATTTACAATGCTGATAGCACTGCTATTGTCAATATAGATGGGAGTGTGTAGAAAGGTTACCCCATAGTCCAACATTTGATTCTGAATCCATAAGACCTGAGCACAGCAACTTGCAGCTGCTATGTACTCTGCTTCTGTTGTAGATGTGGACACTGTGGTTTGTTTCTTGCACTGCCATGAAACTAGTCTAGCACCCAATAACTGACATCCTCCAGAAGTAGACTTTCTGTCCAAGTTTGCCCCACCTAGATCACTGTCTGAGTATGCAATTAGGTCAAAGGGTGAGTCATGAGGATACCAAAGTCCCAATCTGGGTTGACCTTTGAGATATCTGAATATCCTCTTAACAGCTTGAAAGTGAGATTGCTTTGGCCTAACTTGGAATCTTGCACACACACAGACTGGAAACATTATATCAGGCCTTGAAGCTGTGAGATACATGAGAGAGCCAATCATGGATCTGTAATGATGCACATCCATATCCTCCCCCTCAAGATCTGCAGTTATCTGCTTGTGTGTTTCCATAGGTGTACTGGCAGGTTTTGAATCTGAGAAACCAAACTTGATTAAGATGTCCTGCACATACTTGGACTGACATATGAAGATGCCATCTGACTTCTGTTGAACTTGGAGTCCCAGGAAGAAAGTAAGTTCCCCCATGGAACTCATTTGAAACCTTTGATGCATTAGATCTTCAAACTCCTTGCACATGATATCTTTTGTAGATCCAAAGATAATGTCATCAACATAAATTTGGACCAACAAGATATCCTTCTTTTTTCTCTTGATAAATAGGGTCTTATCAATGACTCCTCTTTCAAAGCCATTATCCAAGAGGTAGGATGACAGAGTGTCATACCATGCTCTTGGAGCTTGATGCAGTCCATAGAGAGCTTTCTTCAATTTGTATACCCTGTCTGGATAGCTTGGGTTTTCAAACCCTGGTGGTTGACAGACATATACCTCTTCTTCAATTGAACCATAGAGGAAAGCACTCTTTACATCCATTTGATAGACTTTGAATTTCATGTAAGAAGCATAGGCTAGGAATAATCTGATCGCTTCTATCCTAGCCACAGGTGCAAAGACTTCTTCATAATCTATCCCCTCTTCTTGAGTATACCCTTGAGCCACTAGTCTTGCTTTGTTCCTTATGACAATTCCTCTTTCATCTCTCTTGTTCCTGAAGATCCATTTTGTTCCAATAGCTCTGTGACCTTTAGGAAGGTCTACCAAATCCCATACATCTTGTAGTTTGAACTGTAGCAACTCTTCTTGCATTGCTTCTATCCAGCTAGATTCTTTCATTGCATCATGTGCCTTTTTAGGCTCAAGCTGGGACAGAAAGCAGGACAGCACTGTATGCTGTTGATCTTGCATTTCTTGAAGCCTGCTCTGGTGTCTAGTCATCATAGGAGATGATATATCTCCTATTACCAGCTGTGGAGGATGATTCTTCTGAACTCTGGTGTTATGACTAGGTTCTTCATTAACATTAGCTTCTAGATTGGAGTCATTCAACTCAACTGAAGTGTTTTCAGCTGCTTCTTCTGATTCTTTATCTCCTACATTCTCTTCATCTCTACTCTGACTTGGTTCAGTAGCTTGTTCTATTTCACAGTCTTCAAAAGGATTCACTGTGGGAGTGGGAAAGATCACTGATTTAGATACACTTTCTTGAACTTGTGTAGTCCCTGATCCTTCACCTCCTGAACCTGCATGATCATCACTTCTGAAACCAAAGGAGTTAGTTAGTGAATCAATGTCAAATAGCCATTGAGGACCAGTTCCAATAGGATTTGGTGTGTTCTCATTGCATTTGACATTGTCACTCTCTTCAATTATTCTAGAAGAAGAATTGAATACTCTGTAGGCCTTACTTTGAGATGAATAACCAACCAGAAATCCATCATCTGCTTTGCTATCAAACTTACCTAAGTGAGTTTTGGTATTGAGAATGGTACAAGGACACCCAAAAGGTTTGAAAAATCCAATAAAGGGTTTTCTTTTATTTAAAAGCTCATATGGTGTCTTGCTCTTTGGCTTAACTACTAGAACTCTGTTTTGGACATAACAGGCAGTATTAACTGCTTCAGCCCAGAAGGTAATTGGCAGTTTTGAATCAGCCAACAGAGATCTAGCAGCCTCTATTAGTGTCCTATTTCTCCTTTCAGCAACACCATTCTGTTGAGGAGTTCTAGGAGCACTATACTGTCTCTCAATTCCTTTTTCCTCACAAAAGGTGTTTAGATCAAAATTTTTGAATTCAGTCCCATTATCTGATCTAATGACTTTTACTTTTTGATTAGATTGGTTTTCAATTCTCAGGATAAAGGACTTGATCAGTCCACTTGTCTCATCCTTAGTCCTTAGAAAATATACCCAAGTGAATCTAGAGTAATCATCAACAATAACCAAGGAGTAAGATTTCTTTCCTATACTCATCACATTTGTAGGGCCAAACAGATCCATGTGCAATAACTGGAGACTAGAAGAAATAGAATTTATCTCTTTGGACTTATGAGAAGTTTTATGCTGTTTGCCTTTGAGACAAGCAACACAATGATCATCACATGAAAAGACTTTAGAAGGTAAACCTCTTACAAGGTTGTTTTTAACAAGTTTGTTCATAGTCTTAAAATTCATGTGACACATCCTTCTGTGCCATAGAGAGGATTCATCTAGAGAAGCTTTTGAAACAAGACAATTTAGAGATGAATCACTTTTAACATTATCCATGTCAAGACAGTATACATTGTCCTTTCTTGGAGTTCTTAGTAGTATCATGCTTTCATCAACTACTTTGAACCCTGGAGCAAGGATCATACATTCAGTATTTGTAAATAATATACTATGTTGTTTGTCACACACCTGTGATACACTTAACAGGTTGTATTTTAATTGATCAACATAGTAGACATCCTCAAATGTCATCTTACCTTTGGTGACATTACCTTTTCCACTTATCTTACCACCAGTAAGATTGTCTCCAAAAGCAACATGTCCTCCATTAATGTGCTTGAATTCCTGAAGGCATGATATGTTGCCTGTCATGTGCCTTGAGCAACCACTATCAACATGCCATATGCTCTTTCCCTTAAGCTGTTGGTTGCCCTGCACATTAAATAAGTCAGTTAGTATGAAATAGGAACCCAAGCCAAAGTGGTCTTGGGTACCCCTTTCTCATCAAAATACTTGCATTCCTTTTTGACAAGATTCTTGAATTTTAACTCCTCATTCTTGGAGTATTTTGTCACTATTAAAGGCTTAGAAACAGTTGTGCTGGTGACAGTACTGGTTTTAGAAGTATTGACTGCCTTTGCAGCACTTGCATGCTTAGCAGTACTAACCTTGTTAGCAGTAGTAACAGTGCAGGCAGCAGTAACTGTGTTGGCAGTATTAATGTTTTTAGCAGTACTAACACAGGTAGCAGCAGTAAAACCTTCAGCAGCACTAACCTTGTCAGCAGTACTAACAGTTTTAGTGCTTTTGGGCACCCACATTTTAATGCTTTCTTTAAAAATTCTTTTCTTTATGGTGCCTCTCTTTTCAACATGTTTCTTTCCAGCCTTTCTATAATCAACAGACTTTTGCTTATATCTTTGAAAGGTCCTCTGTTGATTGATAGGATTAAAGAAACAAAATTTGGCCAGATGATTTAGCTTGCAACATATGAAGCAAGGTTTTGGTCTATTGATTTTATTCAGATCAACTCCTTGCTTCTGAGCCCATTGATTATTCCAGTTTCTTTGATTTCCTCTTTTTAAACCAGAATGTAGGCTCTTTGCTTTATTGCAATCACACTGTTTTCCAGATGCAGGATTCACAACTGTGGTCTGTTTGTAATGGACCTTATTGTCTTTTACTTTGGTCTTTTCTATTTCCTTGGATTTTATCCAGTCTATCCCACATCCCTCATTGGTGATTATCTTGTTTTCTTCATGGATTGCTTTACCTATCTTTTTATCTCTCTTCATGCTGGCTTCTTTCTCAGTAATATCCTTAATCACTACTTCATCCAGAGGGTCTATCTTAAAGGCCTTATCAGATAAGTCCTTATTCTCCTTGGTTTCTAACAGATCTGAAGTAGGAGAGATATAATTGTTATTGTAAGGAGGAGGGGTACTGTTGTATCCGAGACCAGGCTTCATCTTATCATGAATCTGAGCCTTTAGAAGAGAATCCATTGCCTTTGAAGCATATGAAAACTTCTCTACGTCAAGTTTGACTTTGGACAATTCCTCCTTCAACTTATCACTCTCTTCTAAGGATTTGGACAGTTTAGTCTCTAATTCATTCTTCTCCCACTTCCAGTAGTTAGTATCATAAGAGTGTTGAAGTTCATTGGCTTGAAAGCCTTTGATTTGTTCTTCAAATCTCTCAACTATTAGAACATAGTCTCTTCTATCCTTTTCTAACCTTTTAAGGTCATCACACATACTTTGATTGTGATCCCTGTATCTTTTGACAGTGTCAATGCAAGTTTTAGAGCAAAGGTTAGAAATTACCTCAGATGGGAGATCAGATACTTCTGCCATAAGAGCTTGATTCTGAATGGCTTCCTCAGCTTGATCACTCCAGTCAAATCCCATTCCTTGTTGAGAAACAAGGGCTTGAGCAGGATTCTTGTTCTGAGTGTAGCCTCCATTCTGGGCTTGTTGGTGGTTGTTGTTGGACACAACATTCCTGCATTCTCTAGCAAAGTGTCCTTTCATGTGACACTTGTAGCATTCCACCTTGGTTTTGTCAAAACCAGCTCCATCTTCTCTTCTTTGGGAGAAGTTATTCCTACCTGTTCTTTTAATGAACTTCTTCACCCTCATAGATAGCATGGCCATCTGCCATTTTATATCCATCTCTTCCAGATCATCAGGGTGAAGTTGTTCCAGATCATCATTGATTAATGAGGGGTTACTATGACTGGACAGGAAAGCTTCAAAGATTGTTTCAGATCCCTTTTCTGAACTTGCTCCACCAGAAGTACTAACTGCTTCAGGAATGGCAGTAGTATCAGTTGCTGCTGACAGAAGTGCAGAATTGTGGACATATCCAGTAGGTTTCTTCTTGATCTCTACCTCAGTTTCAAAAACTCTTAGATCATTGTATAGATCATCAAGTTCTTTCTCCTCCAGATTGTCACTCTGCCTATAAGAGACAGTGTACATAGTCCATTCATCCCCAAGAGATCTGAGGAATTTTCTATTGATGTCATCTTGATCCATCTTTACTCCAACAGTGGCCAGTTCTCCAATGAGTTTGTTGAACCTATCAAAAGTTTGAGTCATAGACTCATTCTTTGATGAAGTAAAATTCTCATATTGCTGTTTAAGAACATCCCTTTGATTTCTCTTGATGCTCTTAGTTCCAGCAAATCTTTTCTCTAGGGAATTCCAGAGAATTTGAGCATCAATACAGTTGCAGAATTGATGCTGATATTCATTAGGGATTGCCAAGAGCAGAGTACTCAAGGCCTTCATCTCTGTCTGCCTGATCTTTCTTTCACCATCTGTCTTTGGTGGAGGTCTTTTTCCATCTGGTCCTATTCTTCCAGCTTCAGAAGGACCATTCTCAATGATATCCCACATTGAGTAGTCAGTGAGAAGAATATATTGCCTGATCCTTATCTTCCACATGTCAAACTCACTGGGTTTGAGCATTGGAACCTTGGAGACCAAACTGCTGCTTGATTCTGTATAATTTTCCATGATAGATGTTTCTGATTCAATAGGCTCTGATACCACTTGTCAGGATCGAATTCTTAACAAGAATTAATACTCAGAAACTGATATCAAAGAAGTTGCGGAAAAACACTTTGATATTTTATAAAACAGTAATCAAAACACAGTATATAATATCAAACAGTAAACTTGTATTGAATGCTTAAAGCTACAAGATTACACACTCAACCTCAATATTGATGAACAGGCTCAACAATACGAATTCTACTTCTTTAGAATTAGGATCTGTGCCTTGAGGTTGATTTTTCTCTAGAAAACCAAATATCAAAAGTTATTTCTATCTATTCTATACATTCTATACATATACTGATAAAAGGATAATTACACAGAATAAATAAATCTTCAGAATATATTCCATGTATATCTTCTAAGTAAATCTTCAGTATATCCAGCTGTATTATATCCCATCCGAATCTCTTTAGAAGCATTAACTATGCTTAGCAGTAGTATCCTCTTCCAGCAGCATTAACTGCAAGCAGTACTAACTACTAGCAGTACTAACTAGCTAAGCAGTACTAACTCTGTTCAAGCAGTACTAACTGTAACTAGCAGTAGTAATTCTACTAGCAGTAGTAACACTTAGCAGTATTAATCTTCAACTTGTTCAGACAGTAGTAACCACTCTTGTACTAGCAGTAGTAACTACACTTGGTAGAATCTTCAGTTCCCAACATGTAGCACCCGACTTCAATTTAGTCTGTATTTATTATTGGAGTTTTATAATTGTCAAGGTTAGCGATAAAATATTATATTAAGGTGAATTGAGTTGTTTAGTAAGAGGAAGTCTTGTTCCTCATTTTGATGTTACATTGGAATTTTAAATTAGTTGCTCTTACCAAATTCGAGGGTGTTACAGAAAAGCCATTAGATTCAAAGATTGTATTTCTTCTATCCCTTATCAAGTGGTGTTTATTAAAGTTTGTTCCTCCTATGAGGTGATTAAAACAAGTTCTTAAGTTGAAAGTCAATTCAACTCGCGGTTCAAAGACAGATTCTTTGGTTTTAAACTGAAATTGCACTATGGAATGTCACGTTACTCGCACATTATCTTTCTTGTGTGTTGATCCGATGTGTTGAGTTTCTTGATAGTGCGTTTTGTCGAGGTTATTGTACATTGAATTTGGTTACAAAGTTGAATCTATGAAGACCAAGAGCTTTATTCAAGGGGAGTTTGGAAAGACATGAAGACATGCAACACCAAAGTTCATCAAAAATTCAAGAGGGAAAGAAGATCAAGCTTGAAGATTTCAAGATGATAAATGCCTTATTCAACTTTAGGGGGAGATTGTTAGGACTGAAAGTCCTAGTGTATTGAAAGTTGTATAACGCATTTATTGGGTATGAATTGTAATTGTTTAAAAGTGTTTGTAAATGGGGTTTGAGGCCCATTAGGCTTTATGCATTTGATATTTAATGTTGTGTTAACCTAGGTTTTAGGTTAATGGTCATTCATAGGTTTACTTAGCCATATCAGATATTCTCTCTATAAACCTTAAACCCTTTACTGATAAATCTAATCATATGACAAACAGTTATGATTGAATATCTATTGTTTATTGATTATTATATCATGATTGCACTGTATCTGGGATCTACAAAGATTGACAATAACGATTTTTGTTCGACAAATCTTTTAAAATTTATAAATTGACATATTTGTTGAGTTTTATGCTTGAAAAACCTTGAACTCGTAAGACCCATAGATCAAACCCTTTTACAAAAGGTATGGTATTTGAGGACTAGGGGAGTCCTTGAAAATTGGTATTGTGGAAGAACTGATTTGCAGTTGGTTTTGTATTTCGAGATTTTATTATGAAAAGTTGGTGCATGTTTGAATCTTGATGTATTAGATTTACGTGATTTTTCGGTCATTAAGGTAGCAGTCTTTATCGCCTCGATGCCTACGGTTGAAACCTTGTATGGTTGCTTGCATATGGTTGGATTTGAATTGGTAAGTTATTTGGGTGGCATCATGTTGAGTGTTAGTGGTGCACCATTTTGGTGGGTGTTCATGAATGAAGAAGGTTTTGTAGTACGGTCATGTTGCGACCTTAGGACTTGACTTTGATTTTAAGGTCAAGAACCATTGCGGTAATTGGGATACATCAGTTAAATTTGAGGAAGTGTTTGCAAGTTATATGTGGTGATTCTGAGGAGATTATATTTTTAGTGATTAGTGATTAATGATTGTGACCAATTGAGTTGTTAAGTAATTTTGAGAATCCTTTGGGGTGGTGTGTCTTGTGATAGTTGAAATATAGATTTAAAGTTGTGTTAAAACCGGACAAAACTAGTGGTTAAAGGATTTCATTAAGGAAAGAGCAATAAACCTTTTATGGTAATGATTCAGAGGATTTTAGTGTGAATGTTTGAGGTAAATTTAAGTGAGAACCGATTCATTGAGGAGACTTTGAGTACTCAAGATTAAAACATCGGCATAGCAGTGGCGATAGGTGAACTATTCAAAACTGCTTATGAGTAATAAGTGATCTGAATTGGAAGGAACATTGTCCTAATAAAAAAACTCGTCGCACAACCACTATGGCGCGCCAGGGCACAAGGCTTATCTTTCACGCCACGTTAAACCTGTGGCATGCCATGGCCTAATGTGCAGTTCTTGTGATATGATATTTGATTTTTCTTTAACTTTTAATATATTATTTGCTAGCTTTTAATATATAACCTAATTTTACTTGCTTATTACTATTGACTCATTACAAAACATATGTTTTTATATATAATATTATATATGAATTAGAAATTTGAAGCCATAAGCCACGTCTTGAAAAAAACGTAAATTTAGCCTAAATCTAGCAAGGTGAGTTCAAGTTACTTTGTGAAAACTATGTACATACCAAAATGTGTATTTGGATGTATTGAAATGTTTTCAGTACTAATTATCAAATGTGTTGAGTATTTGACGAAGTGTACACCCTTGGTGTTTTTGGGTTAATATATCTTGAAAATGCATATATTGGGATTTTTGTATATTTTGATAAATAAATCATAAATGGGAGTATTTTAATGATTTATCTTATAAAGGGTGATTATTTGATGATAATGCATTTTTAGTGTATTTGGTTTAGAAAATACATATTGTTGTATTATGAGACATGTTGGGAATATAAAAGATATGTTTCAAATTAGAAAATGACTTATCTCGATCCATGATGGGTTGTGAGTTAATCATGCCTTTGGAGCATGTATTTGCATAAACGTCTGTCGAATATGTTTTATTGCTTTTTTGATGACTTTTTGGTATGATCAATTGAATTATTGAGCTTTTGCCTTAGTTTTGACTCTGTTGGGTCTTGGGGACATTTGTACGTTTTAATAGCTCGATATGGAGATTTAGGCTTAATTTGCATTTATTGCATCTTATTTAAGAATTACATGTTGTGAGTGCATATGTCATTCAATTTAAAGTCATGTAATTTAGACTGTAATACAATGGATCCATAGGCATAGAAATCAACTTTATTATGTAAATGTGGGATAAGATCCCCAAGTTGTAATTTGGAAATAGGCGTTGGTTATATGATGTAATTTCTACATGAACAAGCTTGTCTTGGAGAGTGAGATCCCAAGGTAAAGACCCGGATAAGGTTGAACTTGGTGATCATTTGAGTAAAATATTTTGATAGAGTTGAGCTTATTATTGTATTGGACTAAAGACCTGGAAAGGGTTGATGTCCACAATGACTAGAGACCTGAATATGGTTGATTCCATTGATCGTCCATCCTTCAAGTGTGCTTATAACATAGATACATGTCATACTTTTGTGTTCCGGCCATGTTTAATGGAAATGGGTTTCCACTGTCACCGAAAGGTGTTGATTTTGGATATAGATTTTAAAAATGTTTTCGGTGACATTTTGAGTATGTATTGTCATCCATGATTTGTAGTTTTGAATATAAACCTTCTCCACGTTTTTGGATATTTTGGATTATAGAGTTTATCTACGTTTTCAGTATTTGAATATTAAAATCATTATTCATGTTTTGGGTGAGTTTTGGGTTTCGACTTTATATTTGAAGGAACGTTTGGTATTGGGGTTTTCATCACGAAAAATGGTGAGTTTTGGAAAGGAAGTTGCTTTCATACGTAATGCATTTCATTTTGGGAAATCGTGTCTTAATTTGTACTCTTTCAGTTTACCGTTTTATATGACTATGATGAAAACTCTTGAACTTATTAGGCGTTAAGCCTAACCCTTATTATTTTTCGACATGTGCATCAGGTCCCTGTTTGGGGGAATGGTAGTAGCGACACCGTGAAGAGTTGAGTGATAGTTATATGCACGGAAGGTTATAGTTTTTCGGTGATGTCTTCTGCAACTTGGAGATAGCGACTGTTATTGTGTTTTAGTAACATCCGACCTTGACATAGTCTTGATGTAAGACTTGGTTTGTCTTTTATTGATGTTAAATATGGATTTGATATTTTTTTATAATTTAAGTGTTAAATTATGGAAAGGGGATTTATTATTATTTGATGCATTATTGAAAAATTTAAATTTAGTCGATTTTTCCTGATTCGAGGGTGTTACAAAAATCCTGTCAATCTTGCTAAGTTTGGAACCAACTATGTTTGACTATGTGAATCTTTTGCCAGTTGAAGGCATTTCAGTGATATCAGCATTAATAATAAACTCATTAAAGTTTTGAATAGCTCCAGTATCAAAGAAAGAACCAATTTTTTCAGAAGGGTATCTGATAACATTAAAATCTCCAACAAGAACTAACACACCATTCCAATTATTAATGAGATGAAGAAGAGAAGACCACAAAATTTGCTTCTTTGAATCTCGTTGAGGGGCATATACGTTAACAATACAATAGGGGGTTGGGCTCCAAAATCCCATAAAGGCAACAAACATGTCACCGCAAAGAGCATTCTTTTTTAGGAACAAATTCTTGTCCCCATACAGACAGAATACCACCATATTTTCCTTTAGCATTAGTAGCAACATAATCAAAATTGACGTCTCCCCAAATTCTTTTGACGAAAAAATCATCCACACTTCTTCATCTCGTCTCTTGTAAAGCCAATAAATTGACCTTATGATTTCTACATAGACCATTAACCCAAGAAACTTTGACATCACACCCCATACTTATGCAGTTTAGTGACAAAAGATTCATTGGATAATATTGTTCACACCTTGCCCAAACACACACTTCTCAATATCTTTCTCCATCCCTTCCATGTTGAATCCCAACATGTCTCCCACTTCCATAGTTCTTTCAGTCTCAGACACAGGATCAAAGAAAACTGCAGAACTCATCTCCTTATTTCTTTCTTTAGTTGAATTGCGTAGGATTCTCGAACTGCAGCGAAAAATCTGAAGATGTCAGTTGTTCCCAAAATATTATCCTCTTTTGCTGGCGATTTCTCCTTGTCCGAATTTTTTTTCTTCCTAGCTCTCTTATTTGGATCTTGTTTCGGTTTCGGAGATAAGCTAGAAATTCTCAAAAAAATTATTGTTGGGAACTAAAGAATTTACCAAGTATGGTTAATGCTGCTAGTTCATCATAGTTACTACTTCTGTGGTTAATACTGCTAGTAGAAATTAATGCTGCTGGAACAAAGTTAATGCTGCTCTTCATTATTAGTACTGCTGAACTTAGTACTGCTCAGAGTATTAATGCTGCTTATGATTAGTACTGCTTATGAGATGGAGATCCGTATGGAAAGGATGACAGCTGGATAAACTGAAGATATTCAAGGAAGCTTATAGAGATAATGATGGAAGATATTCTGAAGATATTTTATTAACTGTAATTATCTTTTAGTTTCAATATATGTATAGCATTGTTTAGAATAAAATAAATAGAACTTTTGTTAATCTTTGTTAGAGAGAATCAACCTCAAGGCATAGTTCTAATTCTAGAGAAGTAGAATTCGTATTGGTGAGCCTGTTCATCAATATTGAGGTTGTGTGTTTAATCTTGTAACTTTAAGCATTCAATACAAGTTTACAAGTGATTCATCAGATTTAATGTGTTATTTACTGTTTCATTGAATATCAAAGTGTTATTCCGCAAACTTCTTTGATATTAGTTTCTGAGAGATTATTCTTGTTGAGAATTCGATCCTTACAAGTGGTATCAGAGCCTGTATTCTCAGAAATCTTATTCATAATGGAAAACGCAGTTGAATCAAACAGTACCTTGGTCTCAAATGTTCCAATGCTTAGACCCAATGAATTCGACATGTGGAAGATCAGAATCAAGCAATACATACTCCTCACTGATTATTCTATGTGGGACATCATTGAGAATGGCCCATCTGAAGCAGGATAGATTGGTGCAGATGGAAAGAGGACACCACCAAAAACTGATGCAGAAAGAAAGACTAGACAGACAGAGATGAAAGCCTTGAGCACCTTGCTCTTGGCTATTCCCAATGAATATCAACATCAATTCTGCAACTGCACTGATGCAGAGACGCTCTGGAATGCTCTAGAGAAGAGATTCTCAGGTACCAAAAGTACCAAGAGAAATCAGAAAGCTCTGAAGCAACAGTATGAGAACTTTATGTCAACCAAGAATGAGTTCATGACTCAAACTTTTGACAGGTTCAACAAGCTAATTGGTGAATTAGCTACTGTGGGAGTACAAATTGATCAAGATGATCTAAACAGGAAGTTCCTAAGGTCCCTGAGTGATGAATGGACCATGTATACTATGTCTTTCAGACAGAATGATCAACTGGAAGAAAAGGAACTTGATGATCTATACAATGATCTAAGAGTTTTTGAATCTGAGGTAGAGGCTAAGAAGAAGCCTTCTGGGTATGTTCACAATGCTGCACTCCTTTCAGCATCAATTGATTCTTCTTCTAACCCTGAATCAGTTAGTACTGCTAATGGAGCAAAGTCAAGAGAAAGGCACTGAAGCTGTATTTGAAGCCTTTCTATCCAGTCATGGAAACTCTTCTCTAATTAATGATGACTTGGAACAACTCCATCCGGATGATCTTGAAGAGATGGACATTAAATGGCAGATGGCCATGCTCTCTATGAGAGTTAAGAAGTTCATAAAGAGAACTGGGAGAAACAACTTCTCTCAAAGAAGAGAAGATGGAGCTGGATTTGACAAGTCAAAGGTGGAATGCTATAAATGCCATCAGAAGGGACACTTTGCTAGGGAATGCAGAAGTGGAGTGTCTCACAACAACAACCACCAACAGGCACAGTCTGGAAGCTTCAATAGTAACAGAAACTCTACTCAAGCCCTGGTCTCTCAACAAGGTATGGGGTTTGATTGGAGTGATCAAGCTGAAGAAGCCATCCAAAACCAAGCTCTAATGGCAGAGGTGTCTGATCTCCCAACAGAGGTAACTTCTAATCTTTGTACTCAAAATTGCATTAACATTGTTAAGAGATACAGGGATCACAACCAAAACATGAGTGATGACCTGAAGAGATTAGAAAAGGACATAAAAGATTATGTTAGGATTTTTGAGAGGTTTGAAGAACAGATTAAGGGTTTTCAAGCCAATGAGCTTCAACACTCTTATGACACAAACTACTGGAAGTGGGAGAAGAATGACTTAGAACTTCAACTGACCAGATCCAAAGAGGAGAGTGAAAAGTTAAGAGGAGAGCTAGCTAAAGTCAAGCTAGATGTAGAAAAGTTTTCCAATGCCTCTAAAGCAATGGATTCTTTACTACAAACTCAGATTCATGATAAACTAAGAAGAGGAATAGGGTACAATGCCACACCACCACCCTACAACAACAACTACATCCCTCCTAGTTCAGATTTGTTAGAGACAAAGGATAGGAAGGATTTGCCTGAGGGAGCCACTGAGATAGATCCCATAGATAAAGTAGTTGTTAAGGATATGACTGAAAAAGAAGCCAGTGAGAATAGGAACAACTCTGTGAATGGTGAGATTCCTATAGAAAACCATATAATTACCAATGAGGGATGTGGAAAGCATTGGGTCAAGTCCAATAAGGTAGAGAAGACTGAGAGAAAGAACAAGGAGATTCACTATAAGCAGACCACTGTTGTGAACCCTGTCTCTTGCAAACAGTGTGCTTGCAATAAATCTGAGCCCCAAAAACATGATAAACCAAGGGGAAATCAGAGAAACTGGAATCATCAATGGGCACAAAAACAAGGGGTTGATCTGAGGAAAATCAATAGATCAAAACCCTGTTTTATTTGTGGAAAGCTTAACCACATTGCCAAATATTGCTACTTCAATCCTATGAACCAAAGGATGAATTTTCAAAGACCTACTCAAAAATCCTTTGGTTATAGGAAGAAAGAAAAGAACCATGTGGCTAAGAAAGTTGTCAAATCTAAAAGCCACATGAAGAAACAGAATGTGGAAGACAGTGTCAAGATGTGGATTCCAAAATGTACTAAAATTGTTAGTGTTGCTACTGCAAATAGTGTTGCTGACAGTGATAGTACTGCTAGAAGTAATACTGCTGCTAGCAATGTTAGTACTGCTGACACTGTTAGTACTTCTGCAAATGTTAATACTGCTAACTCTGTTAGTGCTGCCAACAAGGTTAATACTGCCAAATCTGTTAGTACTACTAACTCTGTTAGTACTGCTAAAGATAGTGTTGCTTCTAGTATGAGTGCTGCTAGACCAATAATCTTGACAAAGTATTCAAATACTAAGTGTTCTAATTTTAAAAAACCTCATAAAAAGGAATGTAAGTACTTTGATGAGAAAGGGAGACCCAAGACCACTTTGGCTTGGGTTCCCAATCAATACTAATTGTCTAATTTAATGTGCAGGGCAACCAACAGCTCAAGGGGAAGAGCATATGGCATGTTGATAGTGGTTGCTATAGGCACATGACAGGCAACATGTCATGTCTTCAGGATTTCAAGCATATCAATGGAGGACATGTTTCATTTGGAGACAATCTTACAAGTGGTAAAATAAGTGGAAAAGGTAATGTTACAAAAGGTAAGATGACATTTGAGGATGTCTACTATGTTGATCAGTTGAAATACAACCTGTTAAGTGTATCACAGGTTTGTGACAAACAACATAGTATATTATTTACCAATACAGAATGTATGATCCTTGCTCCAGGGTTCAAGGTAGTTGATGAAAGCATGATACTACTTAGAACTCCAAGAAAGGACAATGTTTATTGTCTTAACATGGACAATGTTTCTAGTGATTCATCCCTGAACTGTCTTGTTTCAAAAGCTTCTGTGGATGAATCCTCTCTTTGGCATAGAAGGATGTGTCACATGAACTTCAAGACAATGAACAAACTTGTTAAAAACAACCTTGTAAGAGGTTTGCCTTCTAAAGTCTATTCATGTGATGATCATTGTGTGGCTTGTCTTAAAGGCAAATAACACAAAGCTTCTCATAAGTCCAAGGAGGTGAACACTATTTCTTCTTCTCTTCATTTATTGCATATGGATCTGTTTGGCCCTACAAATGTTATGAGCATAGGGAAGAAATCATACTGCCTAGTTATTGTTGATGACTACTCTAGATTTACTTGGGTATATTTTCTAAGGACTAAGGATGAGACAAGTGGACTGATCAAATCCTTTATTCTAAGAATTGAAAACCAAACTAATCAAAAAGTAAAAATCATTAGGTCAGACAATGGAACTGAATTTAAAAATATTGACCTAAACACCTTTTGTGAGGAAAAAGGAATTGAGAAACAATACAGTGCTCCTAGGACTCCACAACAAAATGGTGTTGCTGAGAGAAGGAATAGAACACTAATTGAGGCTGCTAGATCTCTGTTAGCTGATTCTAAACTTCCAATAACTTTCTGGGCTGAAGCAGTTAATACTACCTGTTATGTCCAAAACAGAGTTCTAGTGGTCAAGCCAAAGAACAAGACCCCATATGAGCTTTTAAATAAAAGAAAACCCTTTATTGGATTTTTCAAACCTTTTGGGTGTCCTTGTACAATTCTCAATACCAAATCTCTCTTAGGTAAGTTTGATAGCAAGGCAGATGATGGATTTCTTGTTGGTTATTCATCTCAGAGTAAGGCCTACAGAGTTTTTAACTCTTCTTCTAGAATAATTGAAGAAAGTGACAATGTCAAATGCAATGAGAACACACCAAATCCAATTGGGTCTGGTCCTCAGTGGTTGTTTGACATTGATTCACTAACTAACTCTTTTGGTTTCAGTAGTAATGTTTGTACAGGTTCAGGAAGTGGAGGATCAGAGACTACACAAGATCAAGACAGTATGCCTCAGTCTGTGATTTTTCCCTTACCTACAGTGGATCCTGTTAAATACTGTGAAAAGGAGCCACCTACTGAATCAAGTCAGAGTGAAGAAGAAAGAAGAGATGAGGAGACTCAAGAGAATATAGAACCAGAAGTAGCTGCTGAACTCACCTCAGTTGAGTTGAATGACTCCAATCTAGAGGTTGGACTCAATGAAGAACCTAGTCATCACACCAGAACTCAAAAGAATCATCCTCCTCAACTGGTAATAGGAGATATCTCTTCTCCTATGATGACTAGAAATCAAAGTAGGCTGCAAGAAATGCACGACCAACAGCATACAGTTCTTTCTTGCTTTTTATCCCAGCTTGAGCCTAAGAAGGCTCATGATGCAATGAAAGAGTCCAGTTGGATAGAAGCCATGCAAGAAGAACTGTTACAGTTCAAGCTGCAAGATGTATGGGATCTGGTAGACCTTCCTAAAGGTCAAAGAGCAATAGGCACTAAATGGGTCTTCAGGAATAAGAGAGATGAGAGAGGAATAGTGATAAGGAACAAAGCAAGGTTGGTGGCTCAAGGGTATACACAAGAAGAAGGAATAGATTATGAAGAAGTATTTGCACCAGTGGCTAGGATAGAAGCAATTAGATTGTTCCTGGCATATGCTTCTTATATGAAGTTCAAAGTCTACCAAATGGATGTAAAAAGTGCATTTTTATATGGCTCATATGAAGAAGAAGTATATGTCTGTCAACCTCCAGGGTTTGAAAATCCAATCTATCCAGAAAGAGTATACAAATTGAAGAAAGCACTTTATGGACTGCATCAAGCACCAAGAGCATGGTATGACACTCTGTCATCCTATATCTTGGAAAATGGCTTTGAGAGAGGAGTCATTGATAAGACTCTGTTCATCAAGAGAAAGAAGAAGGATATCTTGCTGGTTCAAATCTATGTGGATGACATCATCTTTGGATCCACAAAAGACAATATGTGCAAGGAGTTTGAGGAACTAATGCATCAAAGGTTCAAAATGAGTTCCATGGGGGAACTTACCTTTTTCCTTGGACTCCAAGTCCAACAGAAGTCAGATGGTATCTTTATCTGTCAGTCCAAGTATGTGCAAGACATTCTAACCAAGTTTGGTTTCTCAGATTCCAAACCTGCCAACACACCTATGGAGACACACAAGCAGATAACAGCAGATTTTGAGGGGGAGAACATGGATGTTCATCTTTATAGATCCATGATTGGCTCTCTCATGTATCTTACAGCTTCTAGGCCAGACATAATATTTCCAGTCTGTGTATGTGCAAGATTGCAAGTTAGGCCAAAGCAATCATACTATCAAGCTGTTAAGAGGATATTCAGATATCTCAAAGGGCAACCTAGATTGGGACTTTGGTATCCTCATGACTCATCATTTGACCTACTTGCATACTCAGACAGTGACCTAGGTGAAGAAAACTTGGACAGAAAATCTACTTCTGGAGGATGCCAGTTTTTGGGTGCAAGACTAGTATCTTGGCAGTGCAAGAAACAAACCACAATGTCCACATCTACAACAGAAGCAGAGTATATAGCAGCTGCAAGTTGCTGTTCTCAAGTTTTATGGATCAAAATCAAATGCTGGACTATGGGGTAACCTTTTTACACACTCCAATCTTTATTGATAATAGCAGTGCTATCAGCATTGTTAATAACCCTGTTAAGCACTAAAAAACAAAGCACATAGAAATCAGGTATCACTTTATAAGAGATTGTAATGAAAAGAAACTTATTCAAGTTGTAAAAGTTCATACTGATAACCAGTTTGTTGGGTCTGAAATATGCCAAGGATGGTTACTACTTCTAGTTCAACATGGTTACTACTTCTAGTTCAACATGGTTACTACTTCTAGTTCGACATGGTTACTACTTCTGAAGTTAATATTCATCATGGTTACTACTCCTGTGGTTAATGCTGCCAGTTGTAGTTAATGCTGCTGGAACACAGTTAATGCTGCTAGAAGAAAACAGTTAATACTTCTAGTTAGTACTTCTGTGATTAATACTTCTAGTTAATGCTGGTAGAAGAAAACAATTAATACTTCTAGTTAATACTTCTGTTATTAATGCTGCTAGTTGATGGTTAATGTTGCTTAACAAGATTAGTACTGCTAGTTCAAAGTTAGTACTGCTTGAAGAGATTAATGTTGTTGAGCATGGTTAGTACTGCTAGAGTTAATATTGCTCAGAGTATTAATGCTGCTGAAGAATAATGCTGCTTATGTGATAAAGAATTCGCATGGAAGGATTACAGCTGGATGGACTGAAGATTATGGAAAGCTTGGAGATAATGATAGAAGATATTCTGAAGATATTTTATTAATTGTAATTAGCTTTTATCTTCAGTATATATATATAGTATTGTTTAGAATAGTTAGATAACTTTTGAGGATTATTATTCATTCTAAGTTCTACACAAAATCAACCTCAAGGCATAGTTCCTAATTCTAGAGAAGTAGAATTCGTATTGGTGAGCCTGTTCATCAATATTGAGGTTGTGTGTTTAATCTTGTAACTTCAAGCATTCAATACAAGTTTACAAGTTGTTGATTATATACTGTTTTGGTTTATTATTTTATTGAATATCAAAGTGTTATTCCGCAACTTCTTTGATATTAGTTTCTGAGAATTTATTCTTGTTAAGAAGTCGATCCTGACAAGTGGTATCAGAGCAAGTATTCTCAAAAACCTGCAATCATCATTCTTCCTTGAAATCAGAAATCATCAATGGCTAAAGTTTCAAATTCTTCAAGCACAGAAATCCTCACAGAGGTAATGTCTAATCTTTGCTCTAAAACTTGTATGGAAACTGTTAAAAGGTACAGGGATCACAACCAGACAATGAGTGATGACTTTAAAAGATTAGAGAGAGATATAAAAGACTATGTAAGAATTGTTGAGAGTTTTGAGGAACAAATCAAAGTTTTCCAAGCCAATGAACTTCAACATTCTGATGATACAAATTACTGGAAGTGGGAGAAGAATGACCTAGAACTTCAGCTGAAAAAGTCTAAAGAGGAGAATGAGAAGATAAAGAGTGAGTTTGAGAAAGCCAAGCTGGATATTGAGAAATTTTCCAATGCTTCTAAAGCAATGGACTCTTTGCTCCAAACTCAAATCCATGACAAACTTAGAAGAGGAATAGGCTATAACACCACACCACCACCATACAACAACAATTACATTTCTCCTATATCAAACTTACTAGAGACCAAGGACAGGAAGGAATTGCCTGTTGGAGCCACTAAGATAGATCCTTTAGACAAAGTGGTGGTTGAAACAGACTCTGAAGAAGAGAACTCTAGTGAAAAGAGTAAGGAGAACACTGGGAGTGGTGAGATTCCTCTAGAAAATCACATTATCACCAATGAGGGATGTGGAAAGACTTGGGTAAAATCTAAGGACATAGAGAAGATTGAGGGAAAGTTTGAGAAGGTCCATTATAAGCAAACCACAGTTGTGAATCCTGTCCCTTGCAAACAGTGTTCTTGCAATAAATCTGAGCCCCAAAAACATGATAAACCAAGGGTAAATCAGAGAAACTGGAATAATCAGTGGGCACAAAAACAAGGGGTTGATTTGAGTAAAATCAATAGACCAAAACCTTGTTTTATCTGTGGCAAATTGAATCATCTTGCCAAACACTGTTATTTCAACCCTATCAACCAAAGAGTCACTTTTCAAAGAAAACCACAAAACTATTTTGGTTATAGGAATAAAAGAAAGAATAAATTGGATGAGAAAAGAGCACCTTTAAAGTCTCATGCTCAGAACAAGTTTGCTAATACAAAGAAAAATGCTCCAAATAAGCCAAGGAGTAATTTAAAGACAAAGAAAGCAAACAACTTTGTTCAAGTTTGGATTCCAACTGTAAAGAAAACTGTTAGTACTGTTATCCCAGATAGTACTACTAACAGAAATAGTGCTGCTGCAACCAATACTACTGCTAACAAGGATAGTGCTTCTACTAGTATTAATGTTGTTAGCTCCAAATCATCTGTTAAAGTGTTGAAAATACCAGTCCTATTTCAGAGGACTTTCAAGAAGATACACTTCAGAGGACGAAGACTTCAGAGGATGAAGACTTCAGAGGATGAAGACTTCAGAGGACACACCTGCCTCTGAAGTACTTTTCAGTAACTAAGACATCAGAGATGGCTTCATCAGAGGCTCTGAAGACATCGTCAGAGCTCTGAAGACATTCTCTGGATGTTTACGTGAGAATGAAGACATCAGAGATGGCTTCATCAGAGGCTCTGAAGACATCGTCAGAGCTCTGAAGACATTCTCTCCATGTTCACGTGAGAATGAAGACATCAGAGATGGCTTCATCAGAGGCTCTGAAGACATTCTCTCTGAAGATGTTCTCTGAAGTTCAGAGAATGAACAGAAGAACAGATGACACGTCACTTAGTGATAAGATTTACTTTCTAGAGTAGGTCACTGTTCAGCATGCTCTTTCTCGTCATACAAGTACACTGCTTACTTTATGGTCCTATAAATAGGACCATCACCTTATTGTTCAAAGTGTGCTTAAGAAGTTATATATCTGATAATATAAGTTGAATACTTTATTCTAAGAATATCTTGTTTCTCTTTATCTGCTTTATGAACTGTGATATTTGAATCTCCTTTGATATTAAACTGTATTACTTCCGCTGTCATTACTCTTATTGTTTATATCATTGTTACGAGATTAGATCTGGGATCCAACAATTGGTATTAGAGCTTCCTTTGTTTCTAAAACAAAGAAAGATCATATTTGCATACTCGGATAGATTTACATCTCATTGATTCTAAAACTTTCAATATTTGTGCATGTTCATATAAACCCAGTTTATTCAAGAACATCATATGCTCTAGATTTGACAGTAAATCACAGTTCATTACTCAAAGCATCTGCACTTAAATTTTTTTATGGCAAACTCAAGCATAAGTGCCATGTATACAGCTGGGTCATTAACAAAACCTCCTACACTTTTAAGGGATGAATATCCCCAATGGAAAATAAGGATGGTAAATTTTCTAGAAGGTATGGACAGGGATCTTTTTAGATCTGTGAACATTGGACCTCACATTCCAATGGTGTTGGTACCAAGAGTTCCTGCAACAGCAGATACTGCCGAAATACCTGCATATTATGAAAAGAAAACCACAAACTTCACTGATGAAGAAAATAATATGATGGATAATGACTCAAAAGCTGTTAGATTACTCATAATGGCCATTCCCAATGATATCTTTCAAGAACTTGATTCTTGTAAAACCGCAAAAGAGATATGGGATCAGTTGTTAAATCAACTTGAAGGTGGCATACAAACTCAGAAAAACAGAAGAAATCTATGCATCAATGAATATCATGATTTTCATGCTCTACCAGAAGAAAAGTTACACCAAACTTACTCAAGATTCAACATTCTAATAAACAAATGTAGAAAGTTTGGAGTGATAAGAACAAAAGAGGAAAACAACGTTTTTTTTTGAAAAGCTTGAATGAAGAATGGTCACAACTGTCCATGTCTATACAGGCTAATCAAGATCTTGAGTCATGGTCATTAACTGACATTTATGGTACTCTTGTTGCACATGAAAAAGAAGTTATGAAGAAAAAATCAAAAACCTCTTTGGGTGGACCCCTTGCACTTGTTTCAAAACAAACATCAAAAGAAAACAACTGTGAAGAGTCACAAAAATGTTTGGAAACAAAAAGAAGATCCAAAAAGGTTTTGATAGCAGAAGAAACCCATATTGATTCAGACTCAGATGAAGATATAAATGCCTTTGCCAAATCTCTTGCATTAATCACTCATCAGTTTAACAAGAAATTTGGTAAGAAGGTATTTGAAGGAAGGAGAGAGAATGAAGAAAGAAGAAATCCGGAGAGAAGATTTCAACAAGAACCCAGATTCACTCCATATAGTGATCAAAAGGGTGCAAACTTCAACCATGAAAATGCAACACCACAAACAAGACCACAACAGCCATTCCAACCAAGGTATCCACAACCACAAAGATACTTCAAACCTCAAGAACAGAAGCCAGAGACAAGCTCTACCACTCTTCCACCAAATCAAAATGATGGAAGAAGCTTCAGATGTGGAAAATCAGGCCACTTCTCTGCAAACTGCAGAGGAAAACTTGTCAAAGATCAAGATTACTACAAGAACAAATACAAATACAATGTAAAAGAAAGAGTTTTTGTAGCAGAAATAGAAGACTGGCTATCTGACTCAACAAGTGATGGTGAGGAAGAGCCTACCAATCTCTGTGGTATGGCTTTTTCAGATGGAAATCAAACTGATGAAGCATCCGAAGATTACTCTGAAAAGGTAAACTCTCTTTACACCTCTGACAGTGATCCTGAAATAGATGCTTTTAAACTAATTAATGAACTTCAGGATCTAAAGCAAAAGTTTGTTGAAGAAAAAGAAAAGAGAGAGCAAGTAACAAAAGAGCTCATTTTTTACAAAAGAGAAAAGAATCTTCTGGAATCAGAAAAGAAAGAAATTTTTCTTGAAAAAACCAAACTTGAAGAAACCAACAAGCAAAAAGAAAAATCATTTTCGGAAGAAAGAAAAGAGATTGAAAAAGTTTTAAAAGGAAAAGAAGAAGAAGTAAAGAAATCTGAGTATGAAAGGCTCAATTCTATTGCCTTAACCAAATTTTTTCAAAAAGAAAGAGAAATCTTACATCAATCTCTAGATAGACAAAATCTACGAATCAAAAGCTATGTCAATGCACAAAGTGTTTTCGATAAAATAAAAACTCAAATGGACTCTCAAGGGCTAGGATTCAATGAGTTGAATTCATTTAATGGATTGGAGAAAACTTCACTTTCTTCCACTTTCTGTATAGGAAAGGTCCAAACCTTTGAAGATCCATCTCTGAATAATTTCAAAAGAATGAAAACATCAGAGGGATCAAAAGCAAGAGCTTTAAATTTCAAAAATACAAAGTACTCTGAAGTAAAAGACATGAAAGAATCTGTGTTACAGATAAAAGAAGAAACTTCAGAGGTACACTTTACAAAACCTTAGAGCTATGATTCCAAAGAAATTTTCAGGTTTGATGCTTTCATCTCAAGAGAATCAGAGACATTTGAACCAAGTACCTCTGATACAAGTACTTCTGAAAATGAATCTCAGAATTCACTTAATCCGAATGCTCCTCTGTATTCACCAAAGTCAGATGAAAACATCAGAACTACGTTTAAAGATGATGTTCAAAAGATTTGGGAAGAAAATGTCATGGAGGACGTGAAAAGAAAAGAAAGCATGAAACGGATCATCAAAGTCTCTAGATCAAAAGAAATAAAAAAACCAATAGAGATAGATATCTCTATTAAATCTAAGAGAGACTTTCTTGACTCTGATTCAGAATCTGATTTAGAGATTGATGAACAGATTTTTTGTAAACCAGGGAATGTAATTCACAAAAGAATAGAAACTGTTGGCTCTGGTATTTTGAATGTTCCAATTTCAGTATTGAAAACCAAAACCAGAATACCAATAAATCCTGATTTTGCAAATATGTGTTTACAAGCAAAAACATCTCTGGAACTTGAAAAAGATTTGCAAGAAAAGGCAAAGAATAAAACAAACACTTCTGGTTCTTACACCTATAAAACAATAAAATTCTCTCCTGAACAAAAAGGCAAATGGACAAAAGTTAACCATATTGATCCTGTCTGTGCAGTAAGCAGCAAAGAAAAGAAGATGTTTTTGAACAAGAAAAAGCAACTTGAAAAGAAGACTGTCTATCAAGCAAAAAGAAAAGAACTAGTTAGGGATAAAAGTAATATTCCTAGCGCTAGTTACAAAAGAAGTCAAAATGTAACAAATGCTTTTAATAAAAGGAAAAACTTTGCTCTTACTTCTTCTTGTTCCATTAATTGTAACTGCATTTATCTCTTGATGAAACTGAAAAATCATTTTAAAGGATCACACTGTCTTTTGAATAAATCTCTGGAAAATATCTCAGAGACAAAATCTCAAGGAAAGACGAGGAAAGGCAAGACATCAAATGATGAGATGCCAAAAAGTCATACGAATCCACCAAAGTCTAACACAAAAGGACCCATAATGAGGTGGGTACCTAAGAAACAATAATCTGTCTTGCAGAAACAGTCAATGCCAATCTGGTTCCTAGATTCTGGATGTTCAAGGCATATGACTGGAAATAAAGAACTGCTATCCTCATTAGGCCTCTGGTATCCAAAACTTTCAAATTTTGATCTAACAGCTTACACTGATGCAGATCATGCCGGATGTAAGCTTGACAGAAAGAGTACCTCAGGATGCTGTCAGTTATTGGGCAATAAGCTGGTAAGTTGGTCATCCAAGAAACAAAACTGTGTTTCCACTTCAACTGCAGAGGCAGAATATGTTGCTGCTGCTAGTTGTTGCTCACAAGTATTATGGATGAAAACTCAGCTCAGAGATTATGGCCAACAATTTGACAGAATTCCAATTCTCTGTGATTCAAAAAGTGCCATAGCCATCTCTGCCAATCCAGTACAGCACTCCAAAACCAAGCACATCGATGTAAGGTACCACTTTCTGAAAGATCATGTTGAAAAAGGAACAATAGAGATGTATTTTGTACCAACTGAACTTCAACTTGCTGATATTTTCACAAAAGCTTTAGATGAACGAAGGTTCAATTTTTTAATTAGCAAGTTGGGAATGTTGAATATGTCTACCTAACAAAAGAGCAGAGTCTCTGAATCGAGTAGAGTCTCTGATCCTTTCATCAGAGCCTCTAGACTTTCAAATATGGTAAAAATTACTCTTATGAATCTCCAAGCATGTGTCAAGGGGGAGACAACGACCCTTTCATCTTTCAAGGGGGAGAAATGATCTTGTCTCTGATATTTATATCAGAGCCTTTGATCTTGTCTCTGATATTTCTATCAGAGTCTCTGATCTTGTCTCTGATGTTTATATCAGAGCCTCTGATCTTGTCTCTGATGTTTATATCAGAGCCTCTGATCTTGCCTCTGATATTTATATCAGAGCCTCTGATCTTGTCTCTGATGTTTATATCAGAGCCTCTGATCTTGTCTCTGATATTTATGAGCCTTTGATCCTCTCTGATATTGATCTCAGAGCCTCTGATCTTGTCTCTGATGTTTATATCAGAGCCTCTGATCTTGTCTCTGATGATTTTATCAGAACCCAGATCTGGTCTCATTAAACAAATCCTCAAGGATTTTTTTTAAAATCCTTTTGGATAACCACTCGTTTCTTTTCTGACGGTTTACTGACTCAAAGCGGTTCTCCCCTACACGCCTAAACGTGTCACCCATCAATTCGGGGATGATGAAACGTCCTTTCTGACATTGGGACTCTCATTCGCCGCTTCAATAACCTCTCCCTCTACCTTCCTTTTGTAGCTATAAAATACCCTTGTTCTCTTCCCATTACTCTTTACGCTCTCAAAATCCAAAAGCCGATTCTCTCTTTCTAAGCTTTCATCTTTCTCAACCTGCAACAATGGCGGCTCATTCCCAAACTTCAGATAACTCAAGCAAACTTGTTCCAAGCTTGAATTTGGTACAGTTCGACGGTCCAGTCAAAGGAAACAACTACTTTCTGGACGTAACCCCATCAAAATATGATGAACAGTTTCGCCCAATCCTCGACTTTTTCACCAACTGCGAACTCAATGATGTTCTAACCAAACATGCGTCAGACATTCCCCTTCGCTTTGTCCAACAATGGTGGTATTCAAGTGAATACGACGATGAAAAGGAAGGACTGGTTGGGCACATTAACCTAGGTGAACAAAGCTTAAGCATAAGAATAACCCCACAAACTCTAACTCGCCGATTCAACCTCCTCACCACAACTGATCTTCAAATAGAAACCTTTGAGAAACCCCCAACTCAAGAAGTTCTTCTTCAGTTCCTCCAACACTTAGGCTACAACAAAGAAATAACACGCATCAGCCAATTCAGACGTCAGTACCTGCCTCCCAAATGGAACTTTAGGTTCAGTGTTCTCAACCGAACAATAACCTGCAAGATTGGAAGTCAGGATCAGACTCATCCAGCGATAATAGCCATAATGTATGCTCTCTTTTTCAACAGAAGAATCAATATGGCCCACATTCTCTTCTGTGAGATGCTGACAGCGGTGGACAAGAAGAACAAGGACTTGGCCAAAGGAAAACAACCAATATCGGTACTGTTTCCACGATTCATCTCAGTGGTCATTCAACGAGCAATGGAGAAATTCTCCATCACTGAGGAAGGCCCAATGACACCTCTGTTTATGATGAACTCATTCAAAGCCACAGAGGTTCCTCCGTATCCACATGACCGACGTTTCCCACACACCATGATTGAAATCATTCCTGCTGACTCTCCTACCCATCTCCTACTTAGTCGTGTTGCCCAATCATCAGAACCGATGATGGGATCCCCAACACATTTAGGTTCTGAGCCTGAGCATGAATCAGAGAGTGATATCTCTGATACCGCTCAAAACAGCAACAGAGCGCAACCAGAGGGTGGCTCTGAGAGAGTGAGGAAGAGAAAACATGAGAACCCTCCCTCTGACGAAGAGAATAACTCTGTCAGAGAAGAGGAAGGTGAGCACGAGAGATTTCCAGAGGGTGAGTTTCTAAACCTAGAATCTGAGGGCGGTGAGGTAGAAAAAGATGTCCTTGATGACACAAATGAGAGAATCCAAAGCCCAAATCCCAGTGCAAACAAATTTACTGTCCAAGATGGTCCAGCATCAATGGACATTGAAACAGAGGTGCACACCTCGAACCCTTCCCATCCTAACCGCTCAGAGGCATCTGCTTCTGCCTCTGACGCATGCACCAGAGGGGAAACCTCTGATACGGCTAAGTCCTACCAAAAGGACTTGGACCAAGATAAAAATACTCAATTACCCCAGAGTATGTCACCTCCACCCACACATGATGCCTTTGTGGCTCAAACTAAGTTGGACCGTCCCTTAGAACGTAAGGATTGCCTGTCAGAAAAAGAATGGCACGACCTTATTGCACAAGGAATCCTTAGCCTGGACAGCAAGGTTTCTAAACACATTCGGTTCTCATCATCAGATTCTGACTCTGATGATCAGAGACCAATCGGAACCATTATAGGGAGATCCTTGAAAAAGGGTCCCCAAGGATTAATGGGAAGTCCTTCCGGAGACAACATCAAACCACCTCCGACAGAAGGCCCCTCTGAACTCGAGGGAAACTTAGAATCATGTGTTGATCCTAAGGTTACCCCCTCTGATTACGTTACCAAAGAGGAGTTCAAAATCTTTGGTGATGAAATCAGAGAATCTCTGAAGGAGATAAAACTTCAAATGGAGAAGACCTCAGAGGCCTCTGCCTCTAACTCTGAAGTTGAAAAGCTCACTTCAGAGGTCTCTGAGCTGCGAAAGACGGTTCTCAATCAGAACGAAAAACTGGATACTCTGGAAAGCCTGGTCATAAAAAATGACTCAGTTTTGTCTAGAGAGATTCAGAACTCCAAAACAGAGCTCCTCAAGGCGATTCCTCCTACCTCTGCCCCCACTCCAACACATGCAGACTTTTCTCAATTCAAAGAGGAAGTCTTGCGTTCTTTGGCAGAGGTAATTGCAAAGATTCCTACCTCCTCTGCTGCTGCTCCTGCTACAACAGAATTCATTACAAAGGCTGACCTGACCAACTTCTCAAAGAAGATCACCAGCAATGTTCTGAATATCTCCAGCAAGTTCGTCTCCAAGACCACTCAGCAGAACAAAAAGATTGAAGACCTTCTGAAGAATGTCAAATCTTCAGAGGGAGTATTGAAGAGGAAGGTACCAGAGGTCGCATGATCTGAGGAAGCACGGAAAAAGGCAAGGTATGAAGATTCTGATGACGCAGATGACCAACCTCAGGGGTCATCCGATCTTCATAAGGGGGAGAAAACTCCTACACCAAAACCTGTTGAAACACAAAAGGAGTCCACTCCCTCTGAAACAAACCAAAGCAAGGAGAAAGGAATAGAAAGACGCTCAACCTCCACCTCTGCTGAAGATCTTCAGGCAACTTTAAAATCGCCAGTACCTGTCATCTTTCTAGCACCATCCACTGCAGGTGCTCCAATAGTTCCAATCACAGCTGAAATGACAACTGCAAATCAAGAAACTATTGGAACTCTGGACGAAGACGAAGCTGAACAGCTCGTAGACTTCTCAACATCAGAAGATGCATTCTCATCACCAGAAAGACCAACTTATGTGATGAGAGATGCCTACGAATCAGAATCTGAACAAGAAGAAAAATCAGAATCTGAAAAAGAAGAAAAATCAGATTCTGAAAAAGAAGTTGAAGTAGTTGATGTCGAAGAATATGTCTTCAAAAATGCTCAACCACATCATACTTTAACAACGTCAGAGCTGAGGGAATCACCAGAGATAGATGGCTACATCTCTGAACCCTCAAAAGAAGATCCTCCACAAACAATGGAACCAGAAACCATGGTTGCTGATGAACGGGCTCCTTCAGAGAATCCTGTTCAGAAAGCAAGCATCGGTCTTCCAGCAAAAGTGTTCAATAAACCACCCACATTCCTCGAATCAAATCCAGAAGCTTCCATAGAAGACCACTTCAGATACATTTACTGTGAGTTCAACATGGCAGATACACTGGTCATTCCTCTGAATCCAAGAATCAGAGAGGACATGCCAGACTATGAGCGAAGATTTATCAGAGATAAAACAAAACCAAGAGCACAGGTCCTCTCTGATGATCCAATCATCAAAATCAACAAAATCTCAGAAAAGACCTTTGCTTACAACAAGATAATCTATAGGAATTATGTGGTAACTCGATCTGATCAGAAGATTTACGAGTTCAATGACAATGATCTCGTAAATCTAAATCCATATGATTTACCACATTTATATGCCTATTGCTCTGCCAGGTATGATCATGGAAGAAGGGAAATCAGGATGGGCATGGTTGAAGTCCGACGAGCAATGGAGGCCTATGACAAACACCGTGCAAAACGTGACTTTCAAATTGCTCTGAACCTAGGGGAAGAAAAGCTGGAAGTAACTGAACCTGTGGAGTCATTCGACAAACTTAAAGAATAGAAGACTGGATCAATCGTTGCAGAACCTCTGGGTTTCGTCTTCAGAATAAATCAAGAAAAGAAGATCTTTCTAGCTTCAGAAGTGTCGAAGTACTCTGATGAAACCTTAAGAGGTATAAAGAAATTGATCCATGCAAAGAAAGAAAGGCACAGAGCAGATTTACTGGCAAAGCTTGACTTAGAGATCGACTCGATGATCAACTTCAGAGCTCTGATCATGAAATTCCATGGAATCTGTTCAAGTGACAAATAGTAGTCTGTTTCTTTATTTCTTTTATTATTACTTTCTTTGTATTAAACTTCCAAATGTTTAAGAAGTAATACTTAAGAGGATAATTTTCTCCTCTATGCTTTCTAGTTTAAAATTCAATTCTCTGTTATTTTTTTGTATCTTCTATTTTCGACACTTAGGGGGAGATTGTTAGCTCCAAATCATCTGTTAAAGTGTTGAAAATACCAGTCCTATTTCAGAGGACTTTCAAGAAGATACACTTCAGAGGACGAAGACTTCAGAGGATGAAGACTTCAGAGGACACACCTGCCTCTGAAGTACTTTTCAGTAACTAAGACATCAGAGATGGCTTCATCAGAGGCTCTGAAGACATCGTCAGAGCTCTGAAGACATTCTCTGGATGTTCACGTGAGAATGAAGACATCAGAGATGGCTTCATCAGAGGCTCTGAAGACATCATCAGAGCTCTGAAGACATTCTCTCCATGTTCACGTGAGAATGAAGACATCAGAGATGGCTTCATCAGAGGCTCTGAAGACATTCTCTCTGAAGATGTTCTCTGAAGTTCAGAGAATGAACAGAAGAACAGATGACACGTCACTTAGTGATAAGATTTACTTTCTAGAGTAGGTCACTGTTCAGCATGCTCTTTCTCGTCATACAAGTACACTGCTTACTTTATGGTCCTATAAATAGGACCATCACCTTATTGTTCAAAGTGTGCTTAAGAAGTTATATATCTAATAATATAAGTTGAATACTTTATTCTAAGAATATCTTGTTTATCTTTATCTGCTTTATGAACTGTGATATTTGAATCTCCTTTGATATTAAACTGTATTACTTCCGCTGTCATTACTCTTATTGTTTATATCATTGTTACGAGATTAGATCTGGGATCCAACAAATGTTGCAAAGCCTATAATCTTGACAAAGTATTCCAGCCATGAGATTCCTAAACAACTCATCCAGACCAAACTGACAGATTATATAAATGAGAAAGGGCAACCCAAGACCACTTTGGCTTGGGTTCCATCAAAGACTAACTGATTTATCAAGTGTGCAGGGCAATCAAAAGCTCAAGAGGAAGAGCATTTGGAATGAAGATAATGGTTGCTCTTGGCACACAACAAGGAACATGGACTGCCTTCAAAAGATTTGATGGAGGACATGTTACTTCTGATCCAGCAGAAGTGTTTCAGGTTGCTAATATTGAAAGGTAGTTAGTACTTCTAGTTCAATGAATACTATCAGACTGTGTTAATGCTACTGGTATGTGTTACTACTGCTAGTCTGTGTTAATGCTGCTGATAAGTGTTACTACTGCTAATGTAAGTTTTCTATAACTAAAAATGATCTTCAATGATTTAATGTCAAACCTGGATATCAATCAAAAAGCTTTTATCTGTATCCAAGGTTTGTACAAGAAGTACTTAATAATGAATTGACGGACATACCTCACTTTGATGAGGTATATGTACCTAAACCCCCTAAAGGCAAGGTTTTATCAAACATGAGAAGAACTGCTAGGGACTCGGAAGGAGTTGACACCCCATTGTTCTCTACAATGATGGTGGTGTCCCACACTGATGAAGGTATGGCAGCAGGGTCAAGGCCCCAATTAGACCATCCCACTGCTAGTCAATCCCAACCTTCCCACTCTAAATCAATTCCCTAGTCTATTCTTGATAAACCAACTTCACCAATCACCCAAACATACAAAAGGAAACAGGTAAAGAAGGCTCCTTCCCTTCTTGTACCTTCACCCACTAAGCCTTTAAGCCCTCTAAGGGAGGATTCTCCTTTAGAGAATATCAATAGGGAAACCACAGGGGTGTCTCCCAACCTCAAGAAGGTGCTCAATAAGGAGATGCAAGAGCATATGGGTTGTAAGGCTCACACTACTAACTTTGCACAAAGTGCAGGACAGGACAGTGTGAACATATCTAAGACCTTCCCCATGGCAACTTTAGATGAGTAATTATCTATAGGTCTCAGGTGCCAAGAAACCAAGGGAGTAGAAGGTGCTTCTGCTAGGCAGAAGATCTCTATTAAAAGATCCAATGATCCTTCAAGGGTGGGTAAAACACCTAAAGCAGGTGAGGACAGTTTAACTACAAAGAATTGATGGATACACTTGGTACAATTAGTCTGAAAGTTCACAATCAAATTATGGAGATAAAAGAGATGAAAAGGTGATCACTTCACTAGCAGATAGATCATATCAAGAAGCTGGTACTGAAAAAGAAGAAAATTAAAGTTTGTATTGATATGAAATCTTATTTTGAGGGGGAGATAAGTGAAGAAGCTGAAATAAAGCAGTAACTACATCAGAAACAGAAAAGATGATAACAGCAGAAACTGAATCAAGAAGAACTAGTAAAGACCCTATGTTGAAGACCCTATGTTGAAGAACTTAACTTCTCAGTTTTGAAATTATCATAAAGACCCTATGTTGAAGAACTTAACTTCTCAGTTTTGAAAAGTTAAGTTAGGGGGAGATTGTTGGGTCTGAAATATGCCAAGGATGGTTACTACTTCTAGTTCAACATGGTTACTACTTCTGAAGCTAATGTTCATCATGGTTACTACTTCTAGTTCAACATGGTTACTACTTCTAGTTCAACATGGTTACTACTTCTGAAGTTAATATTCATCATGGTTACTACTTCTGTGGTTAATGCTTCCAGTTGTAGTTAATGCTGCTGGAACACAGTTAATGCTGCTAGAAGAAAACAGTTAATACTTCTAGTTAGTACTTCTGTGATTAATACTTCTAGTTAATGCTTCTAGAAGAAAACAATTAATACTTCTAGTTAATACTTCTGTTATTAATGCTGCTAGTTGATGGTTAATGTTGCTCAACAAGATTAGTACTGCTAGTTCAAAGTTAGTACTGCTTGAAAAGATTAATGCTGCTGAGCATGGTTAGTACTGCTAGAGTTAATATTGCTCAGAGTATTAATGCTGCTGAAGAATAATGCTGCTTATGTGATAAAGAATTCGCATGGAAGGATTACAGCTGGATGGACTGAAGATTATGGAAAGCTTGGAGATAATGATAGAAGATATTCTGAAGATATTTTATTAATTGTAATTAGCTTTTATCTTCAGTATATATATATAGTATTGTTTAGAATAGTTAGATAACTTTTGAGGATTATTATTCATTCTAAGTTCTAGAGAAAATCAACCTCAAGACATAGTTCCTAATTTTAGAGAAATAGAATTCGTATTGGTGAGCCTGTTCATCAATATTGAGGTTGTGTGTTTAATCTTGTAACTTCAAGCATTCAATACAAGTTTACAAGTTGTTGATTATATACTGTTTTGGTTTACTGTTTTATTGAATATCAAAGTGTTATTCCGCAACTTCTTTGATATTAGTTTCTGAGAATTTATTCTTGTTAAGAATTCGATCCTGACACAGTTTGCTGATCTATTCACCAAAGCTTTTGATGTGGGTAGATTCACTTTCTTGGTAACAAGTGTGGGAATGATAAACTCTGAATAAGCTCCTATCTATAAAGTGGTTAACTACCTGTATATAGTCTGTTTGGTGTTTCTAATCTTCTGTTTCAGGAACTTCATTACCTTCGTCAGACCTTGATAAGCATCAAAAAGAGTAAGTACAGTTAATACCGCCAGTGCAGTTTTAATACTGCTAGTGCACAGTTAATACTGCTAGTGCACAGTTAATCAGAATATTATAAATACCCTTTGCCCGCCTAAAAGTTCATAACGACTCTTTGCATACTGTTCACTAGCGCTCTAACCCTTTTCTCTCAAGTACCAAGTTTTTCAGGCAAGAACATCCCAGTTCAATGGCATCCATGGCATTCATCGATGAGCACAATGAAATCGCGATGCTCCAAAAGCCAAAGCAAGCTGCAGGATTTCATCAGATAGTGGATTTTCTAAAAACTAGCCATATCGCCTATGCTCTGACAGTGTCTCCATCAATCTACATCGAGCATCAAAGGCAATTCTAGGCAAATGCCACCATTGTTGCTGAAAATGGTGTGCAAATGATCAAGACAAGGGTCTGTGAAAAATCTTTGACAGTTACTGAAGAGGTAATTCGCATCAGTCTACGTCTAGACGATTCCACTGGTATCTCATCTATCCCTAATGATGAACTGTTTTCCACTCTTTCAAGGATGGGGTATGGAGGCCCATTGGGTGTTTTTAAGTTCTCAAAAGCTAAATTTTCACCCCAATGGCGTTTTCTTGTTCATACCGTGATACACTGCATTTCTAAAAAGACTACTGGATGGAGTGAGTTCAGCAGTCCCATTGCTTATGCTTTAGTCTGTTTGGCCACTGCCAGAAAGTACAATTTTTCTCAAATGATTTTTAATGATCTTGTCTCAAATCTGGGAAGTAAAAAGAGTTTTTATATGTACCCCAGGTTTATCCAAGAAGTTATCACCCATGAATTGACGAATATGCCTCATTTTGATGAGATATATGTACCAAAAATTCCCAAATGTAAGGTCTTTTCAAACATGAAAAGATCCCCTCTGGACTCGAAAGGAGTTGACACCCCATTGTTCTCTACAATGATGGTGGTGTCCCCCACAGAAGAAGGTATGGCAGCAGGGTCAAGGCCCCCATTAGACCATCCCACTGCTAGCCAATCCCAACCTTCCCACTCTATATCTATCCCACAGTCCCTACTTCATAAGCCCACTTCTCCAATTACCCAAACTTACAAAAGGAAACAGGTAAAGAAGGCTCCTTCCCTTCTTGTACCATCACCCACTGAGCCTTTAAGCCCTCTAAGGGAGAATTCTCCTTTAGAGAATATCCACAGGGAAACCACAAGGGTGTGTCCCAACCCCAAGGAGGTGCTCACTAAGGTGGACGTTGAGCATATGGGTGTTAAGGCTGCCACTACTCCTGCTAGCACAGAGGAGGTCAGTGGTAACATACATAAGACCTTCCCCATGGCAACTTTGGGTGAGCAATCATCCAAAGGTCCCAGGTGCCAAGAAACCAAGGGGGTGGATAGTGCTTCTGCTAGGCAGAAGGCTTCCACTACAAAAAGATCCCATGATCCTTCAAAAGAGGGTAACACTTCTGGAGAAGGTGAGGACAGATATAACTACCAGGAATTGCTGGATGCTATGGGAAACATCAACCTAGATGTCATCCAACAAGGAAAAGACATAGAAGAAATGAAGCGGGTAATCTTGTCCCAACAAGTGCAAATTACCAAACTCAAGCAATTGGTGATGAAGCTAGTCCAGAAAAAGAAGAAGAGACAGTTTGTGCTTAGGAGAAGGAAATCAGGGGATGATGCTCCCAAAAAGGGGGAGATCAACATGGAAGAAGCCACAGATAAGGGGGAGATTGATGGGGTGAAATATGATGGTGAGGGGGAGAGATTTGATGCTGAGGGGGAGCAAGAAGCAGAAACTGAAACAGATTCTGTGTAAGCAGCATAAACCATTAATGTTGCTAGTTCAAGCAAAGCAGCAGAAAGGGTTAATACTGCTGAATTGAAAGAAGCAGCAGAAATTGTGCAAGAAGTTCTAGCAGATCTTGAAATTGCTGAGACCTTAATCAAAGCCAAACATGATACTCCCAAGGTCTCCTCAAAGGCCAAAGGAGTTGTCATCAAAGAACAAGGTGAAGTGATCAAGAAAACAAATGTAGAGAAGAAGGTGAACAAAGACAAAGGCAAAGCAAAAATGGTGGAATCTGATCAACCAGTCAAAAAGCAAAGGTTGGTTGAATCAGATGAAGCTTTGGCCAGGAAGATGCAGGCTAATATTGAAAAGGAAGAAAGGGTTCTAGTTGAAAAGGACAGAGAGATGGCAAAGGCTCTAGCTGCTGAACTGAATGTAGCCTATCAACAAAGCCTGGCAACTGAACTTGCACAAAAGAAAGCAGCATCTTTGAAGAAATCTGTGGTGATAAAAACAGCTGCAAAGAAGGGACAACCCTCAAACACTTTCCTTGGTACTCAAGAGAGAAACAAGATGATAACTTTTCTCAAGGGTGTTGTAGGAGTCAGAAAGGAGATGTTCTCCAAGATGACATTTGAGTAGATCAAAGAGCTGTACAATTCTGAAATGACCAAGCTTCAAGGGAATGAAACTGCCAGGGTGGAGATGGAGAAGAGAATGAAATAAAGCAATGATTTCATGATAGAAAAACCTTTTCCAGATGAGCAATAAACACCACCAAAGAAAGAAGCCACTCTGGGTGAAAGTCTAAGGACTTTAAAGAGAACCAAGATGATGGCAAGGAGAAAGTCAACCAAGAAGCCTAGAATAGATGAAGGAGAGGCTAAGAAGGTTGCTGAAGAAGAAGGGGCACCTGAGTCATCTAAAGAAAAAGAGCCATCAAGTACAGATGATGTAAATATGTATATGGTAGTGATGGACAAAGTGCCTGAACCAATTTCAGCAGAACCTGTAGGAGTTAAGCCTCCTGAGGTTATTCTCTGGGATACATTGACAGTGGATGGAAAGGAATACAAAAGGCTCAAAAGGAAGGATGAAAAGTATGAGGTGTTCAATACTTGGGCAAAGATTGTAAGAACATGCTCTAGGTCAGATCTTGAAGAAATGTTTGAGATAGAATGAAGTTGTATGCAGATATACTGAAAGCTCCATAGATTTCAATTACAAAACTGGTGATGGAGTATTTGTGTATGATGTTCAAGCCTGATGAAGTAGAGCATGTGATCAGGAATGTGTTCAAAACAGTCAACAATTGGACTCTATATAAAACTAGTGGAGTATATGCAGTGACTTTAGACATAAATCACATAGAATACTTCCTAGTGGATAGAGTATACAACCACAGCAGACTGAAGCTTCATGCAATGCTGAAAAAGAAGCTAGGATGTGTTCCAGAATCAGAGATGGCTAAGTATTTGATCCAAAGAACAATCAATCAGAGTTTGGGGTTGGATGCAAATACTGGGATTTAAGTCATGATGAAGTTTTGGGAGCATCTTGAAGAAAGATCTGAAGAACTTGACTTCTCTTCCTAAAAGTCAAGTTAGGGGGAGATTGTTGGGAACTGAAGAATTTACCAAGTATGGTTAATGCTGCTAGTTCATCATAGTTACTACTTCTGTGGTTAATACTGCTAGTAGAAATTAATGTTGCTGGAACAAAGTTAATGCTGCTCTTCATTATTAGTACTGCTGAACTTAGTACTGCTCAGAGTATTAATGCTGCTTATGAGATGGAGATCCGTATGGAAAGGATGACAGCTGGATAAACTGAAGATATTCAAGGAAGCTTATAGAGATAATGATGGAAGATATTCTGAAGATATTTTATTAACTGTAATTATCTTTTAGTTTCAATATATGTATAGCATTGTTTAGAATAAAATAAATAGAACTTTTGTTAATCTTTGTTAGAGAGAATCAACCTCAAGGCATAGTTCTAATTCTAGAGAAGTAGAATTCGTATTGGTGAGCCTGTTCATCAATATTGAGGTTGTGTGTTTAATCTTGTAACTTTAAACATTCAATACAAGTTTACAAGTGATTCATCAGATTTAATGTGTTATTTACTGTTTCATTGAATATCAAAGTGTTATTCCGCAAACTTCTTTGATATTAGTTTCTGAGAGATTATTCTTGTTGAGAATTCGATCCTTACAATTATTAATTTCTTGTTTTTGGAATTGGTTCTTATCCAACGAATTTAAATCGCCCCCAAAAGTACAAGATTTATCATAAATTAAATTATGACAAGACTTTTCAGCAAAAAGGGAGTTGACCCCTCCCACTTGCTTTTCCAGCAGCCTTGAAAAAACACAGACCTCCCCACTTTTTGATATCTTTCTCCTCCCCAGTCTCCGGCACCTCCATCTCCCCATTTTCCGGCACCGCCACCAAGCAAAAGTCTGCCGCCACATTGGAGTTTTGATTTCTAGTTGCCTTATCCTGCTCCTTGACCTCCTTCTTCAAATAAGAATTAGGAGTGTGATCAAAGAAAGGTCTCCTCACCCGATTCATCCTCCATCTCCTCATAAACATCGTTGTCATCGTCACTACCCGAATCCTCGATGTCCTACTTAACCGATACAACCTCCCAATTTGGACAAAATTCATCCTTCTCCACCATTCTGATTCTAAAAATCTTTTGATTCACCATGATATCTTTTTCTTTATTAAATCTATAAGCAACCGTAGAGAGAATACAAACCTTGACTATACGAGGATCAGTGGCTTTTCAGCTTTAGCTTCAGATTCTAGTCTTCGGATTGGATGATCTTGAATCCAATAAATCTGAGATCTAACAATCTTCCCCTTTGGATCAAGATCATTACTAAAATTATTTAGCAATTCAGTCTTCTCTTTCAGCTCAGAAGATGCAATCTCCTTCTTTGTCTTCAATATGTAATAATCTCCAGTTTTACCTCATAATGCTTTAGCAAAGTATCTTCAAAGAAAATTTCTCTCAAATCAGCATGTCTTCAGAATACTTTGTTGATCTTGGACATTTCTCTAAACTTTTGATCTTTTCCATTTCTTGGTTTGCTCTTCTCCCCCTTTTTGATGAAAAGAGCAACACTTTCATCAAAACTTGTAGCAAGAAATGTTTTGCATACGGAGCCTCTGATCCGTCAGTTCAAAAGATATTCATCCAGATCTTTGCAAATCCAGACAAAATAATCGTGTAACACCTGAATCAACAAATGAATCAGTTAAAATGTCTGTCACTAACACGAAGTCACTGTACATGTGTAACGAATACACATTGGAAAGGAGCTTTTTGATGTTCACTCTCCCAGGGCTTCCATTTAATCATCGAAACACCACAAAGATAAATTCTATGAACGTTATGACAAAGAAACAAATTCCTTGTATGTTCGTGCATGTGATAGAAAGAATTAAGCACGGATTATTGCTTATAGGCTCAAAATTGTGTAAACCACTGAGACAACATAAGTTAAACACAGACTCAATGTGCATGATTGAAGTGCGAAGGTGGGGAAGACTTCCTTCTTTTCAATATCCAGATTTTCCAAATGAAAATCATATAGCAAATGTGTTGCTTCCCCTTTGAAAATGTGAAACACTTTCTATTTGAGTAGAAAATGAGTGGCTGGTGAGGTTTGATCAAGAGTTGGTATGGGTTAGTTGCCTGTTTCAATAATGTTCACCAAAGAGTTGTGAGACATTAGAATTGTGGCTGCCCGGCTCAGAAAATTTGGTGTAGAGTTCTAATATTCTTTTTAACTCTGTTCTCACACCCTTTTTCTTTTAACATTAAGCTCACTCTAACCAACCTCTCTTTTTCTTTATACCTCATCACACAATCCACACTCATTTCTTTTCGACTCCTCACACTCAATCACTATGGATTAACCTCTTGGGTAGGAAACACTGGTTAACGTGATTCCATAGAAGTTGTGTTAAGTCCTAGCACAATGAAATCCCATGTTTTCCTAGAAAGCACATGATGCTCAAAATGGTTTAACTATTTCAGTTAAAGCACAAAGTAGATCTAGAAAACATTTAAAAGCACACTTCCAATTCATGAAATCGGTTTGAGATTTGGGAAGTGGTTTGAACATTTAAGAACAATGTTTTTTATGATTGAAAGTTGTTCTCCTTTCAACCATATATGAGATGAAGATAAAGAATTATACATTTTGAGTGCAATCTTACATCTCATGAAGTTAAGCTTAAAGTCATAAAGATATGATCTTGTAAGCATCTCTCAAACTGCAAAAGTCTTAAGTCATAGTCAAAGCAAATTTATTCACTGAAATTAAAAATGACAAAAAGCAGTAAAACAATGAAAGTACGAGTTCTGATCAGAAATAATCAAAAGTCATAGTTCTTTTACTCCTTTGACTTGAAGAGCTCCCCCTAAAATTATGCATTACAAAAAATTTGATATAAAAGGTAAATGCAGAAATTAGGTATGCTCCCCCTCAAAATAACAATGATCATCTATGGAGTTTCTTCTCACACTCTCCCTTAGATCATGAACAGATTAAAGAACAAATATCTTGCAGAAATAATGATAAAGAAATGATGAAAATTTTACAATAAGAAACTTAAATAGGTAACCACCGATTAGGTCTTAATATTTAGCATCCCAAGCTTAGAGACAAGAAAATTGAATCTCTTTTCGTCCAAGGGTTTGGTAAACAAATCTGCAAGCTACTAATCAGTTTTTACAAAGTAAAGTTCAATTGTTCCTTTTTCGACATTATCTTTTATAAAATGATACCTGACATCGATGTGTTTGGTCCTTGTATGCTGAACAGAATTAACTGTTATCGCGATAGCGCTCTTTGAGTCACAGTAGATCGGGATTTTGTTGAAATGAAAACCATAGTCGCACAGTTGAGTTCTCATCCACAAGACTTGAGAACAGCAGCTAGCAGCAACCACATATTCTGCTTCGGCCGTTGAAGTTAAGACACATAATTGCTTCTTTGATGCCCAACTGACGAGTTTATCACCGATGAACTGTATATGACCTTACGTGCTCTTTCTATCTAGCATGCAACCAGCATGATCTGCGTCTGTATATGTTGTTAGTTCAAAGCTAGTATCTTTAGGATACCACAGACCAAGATCTGCAGTGCCCTTCAGATACCTAAAAATGCGCTTAACTGCAGACACATGGGATTCTTTAGGATTGGCCTGATATCTAGCACATAAACATGTAGAAAACATTATATCCGACCTACTTGAAGTGAGATACATCAAAGAACCTATCATCCCTCTATAAGTCCTAACATCAACAGCCTTTCCGAAGGATCGGTGCTAATCTTAGTACCAGGTGCCATTGGGGTACCAATCGGTTTACAATTTTCCATTTTGAACTTCCGAAGAATATCAAGAATGTACTTAGATTGATTGATGAAAATTCCCGATGAAAATTGTTTTACTTGTAATCCGAGAAAGAAATTCATCTCTCCCATCAAATTCATCTGAAAACGTGACACCATAAGGTTTCAAAAATTCTTACAGTATTTAGGATTTGTAGAGCCAAAAATAATATCATCCACATATATTTGAATTAGAATGATATCGGCTTTATCCCGTTTAAGGAATAAAGTAGTATCGACTGTACCTTTTGTAAACCTGACTTGACCAAAAACTTAGATAAAACATCATACCAGGCGCGATGAACTTGTTTCAGTACATAAAGAGCTTTGTCGAGAATGTATACATGATTCGTTTTCTGTTGATTAACAAAGCCTTCTGGTTGCGAGACGTAGACTTCCTCTTTGAGAATGCCATTCAAAAATGTTGTCTTCATGTCTATTTGAAAGACTGTGAAGTTCTTGTGCGTTGCGTAGGCTAGAAACATTCGATTTGCCTCTAAACGTGCCACTGGATCATAAGTCTCATTGTAATCTTGTTGGGTCTGAATGTGCTAAGGATGAATACTACTGCTACTTGAAAGGTATTACTACTGCAAGATGAAATGTTACTACTGCTAGTAGAATTAATACTGCTTGAAAAGTTAGTGCTGTTACTTGAATAGTTAGTACTGCTTGGAGAGTTAGTACTGCTTGAAGATTACTACTGCAAGTGAAGAGTTAATACTGCAAGCATGATTAATACTTCTGAGGATGCTAATGTTGCTGGATAAGGATGAAGTTAATGCTGCTTATGAAGATAATGTCTTGAAGAGAAAGACTAGGAGCTGGATATAATGATGAAGATAATTATGGTATTGATGCTGAAGATCAATCTTATTTCAATAATTATCTTGTAATCAACTCTGTATATCTAGTCTAGATGTTTTAGCATATGTCATACAAGTTTTACAAATTTTTCATATACGTTTGTTTAGAGAATTAACCTCAAGATTCATTGTAATCCTTTCTTTAGAGAAGTTTAGAACGTCTGTTGAGTCTGTTTAACAGATTGAGGTTGAGTTTGTAATCATTAAGTTAATCAATATAACTTGTGATTTGCATTCAAGTACTGTTCCATTGATTTACTGTTAAAGTGTTTTTCCGCGACTTCTTTAACATAGTTTCTCAGTGTGTTAATTAAATTCTTAGTTAAATTTTTTCGATCTTGACAAATCTATTCCTTCCTCTTGCCTATATCCCATGGCAACAAGTCTTGCTTTATTTCTGATAACAGAGTGATCTTCATCTTTCTTGATTTTGAAAACCCATTTCGTACCGATAATGGTTTTACCTTGAGGTTTGGGTACGACTCTCCAGACTTTAAGTGCTTCAAACTGATTTAGCTTTTCATGCAATGCAGTCACCCAATCGGAATCAGCAAGGGCCTCAGATACGCGAGTAGGCTCAATCTTGCTCAGAAAGAATTCATGCATACACATATTCATAGAAGCAGACCTAGTTTGCACCGGTTTTGTTGGATCTCCAATGATTTGGCTTATCGGGTGCGCTTTGGTCCATTTGTGTTTATGAGGGAGTGGATTATATGTAGTTAGATCAATATCATCATATAGGAATCCACTATTATCTTCTTCAGGTTGTTCAGTAGGAATGGGGGGTTCAATTGAAGTAGTAGGTGCAGAAGTCTCAGTAGGTACAACTTGGTCAGCAACTTCTGTCTCTTCATTCAAAAATGTTGTCTTCATGTCTATTTGAAAGACTGTGAAGTTCTTGTGCGTTGCGTAGGCTAGAAACATTCGATTTGCCTCTAAACGTGCCACTGGATCATAAGTCTCATTGTAATCTTGTTGGGTCTGAATGTGCTAAGGATGAATACTACTGCTACTTGAAAGGTATTACTACTGCAAGATGAAATGTTACTACTGCTAGTAGAATTAATACTGCTTGAAAAGTTAGTGCTGTTACTTGAATAGTTAGTACTGCTTGGAGAGTTAGTACTGCTTGAAGATTACTACTGCAAGTGAAGAGTTAATACTGCAAGCATGATTAATACTGCTGAGGATGCTAATGCTGCTGGATAAGGATGAAGTTAATGCTGCTTATGAAGATAATGTCTTGAAGAGAAAGACTAGGAGCTGGAGATAATGATTAAAATAATTATGGTATTGATGCTGAAGATCAATCTTATTTCAATAATTATCTTGTAATCAACTCTGTATATCTAGTCTAGATGTTTTAGCATGTGTCATACAAGTTTTACAAATTTTTCATATACGTTTGTTTAGAGAATTAACCTCAAGATTCATTGTAATCCTTTCTTTAGAGAAGTTTAGAACGTCTGTTGAGTCTGTTTAACAGATTGAGGTTGAGTTTGTAATCATTATGTTAATCAATATAACTTGTGATTTGCATTCAAGTACTGTTCCATTGATTTACTGTTAAAGTGTTTTTCCGCGACTTCTTTAACATAGTTTCTCAGTGTGTTAATTAAATTCTTAGTTAAATTTTTTCGATCTTGACAAATCTATTCCTTCCTCTTGCCTATATCCCATGGCAACAAGTCTTGCTTTATTTCTGATAACAGAGTGATCTTCATCTTTCTTGATTTTGAAAACCCATTTCGTACCGATAATGGTTTTACCTTGAGGTTTGGGTACGACTCTCCAGACTTTAAGTGCTTCAAACTGATTTAGCTTTTCATGCAATGCAGTCACCCAATCGGAATCAGCAAGGGCCTCAGATACGCGAGTAGGCTCAATCTTGCTCAGAAAGAATTCATGCATACACATATTCATAGAAGCAGACCTAGTTTGCACCGGTTTTGTTGGATCTCCAATGATTTGGCTTATCGGGTGCGCTTTGGTCCATTTGTGTTTATGAGGGAGTGGATTATATGTAGTTAGATCAATATCATCATATAGGAATCCACTGTTATCTTCTTCAGGTTGTTCAGTAGGAATGGGGGGTTCAGTTGAAGTAGTAGGTGCAGAAGTCTCAGTAGGTACAACTTGGTCAGCAACTTCTGTCTCTTCATTATTAGTCACAGCTTCAATTGTTGGAGTAGGTATTTGAACTTGAACTTCTTGTTGAATCGTGGAGTCGGATTCAGTAGAAATATCTGAAATGGTTGGATGAGTAGTCATTGAGTCTTCCATCCTGTCAACCACAACAGATTTTGTTATCTTAGATCCAAGAAATTCATCATAAAAAAGTTCAAATAATAAATCTAAATCAGATAAATGATAAGTAGACGTTGATGCCCCATCTGATTTGTTCGCTTGAGACACAGGTTCTGGACTGTTTTGCCCAGAAGCTAGTACTCCTGTTATCACGGGTTCTGAACAGACGTGTTCAAAAGCCATCTCATCATCAAATGTAACGTTGACGCTTTCAACAACATTCTTTGACTTCTTCAAGTATACACGGTATGCAGTAGATGTAGAGGAATAGCCAATAAAGATGCCCTCATCCGCCTTAGCGCTGAACTTGTTCAGACTCTCTCTGTCTTTTAGAACATAACACTTACACCCAAATATATGAAAATATTTGATTGTCGGTGTTCGGTTGTTGATTAACGAATACGGAGTCTTCTTATATCTGCGGTGTATCATGGAACGATTCTGAGTGTAGCACGCAGTCGATACAGCTTCTGCCCATAAAAATAGAGGTAAGTCAGATTGGGTTATCCTAGTTCGAGCGGCCTCGACTAGCGTACGATTTCGCCTTTCGACTACTCCATTCTGTTGAGGCGTACGTGCAGCAGAGTATTGATGTGAAATCCCGACAGATTCGAGATATTCTTCGACTGTTTTGTTCTTGAACTTTGTGCCGTTGTCAGTTCTGAGAAGCTTGACTGGTTTCTGTAGATTCACCTGGGTCGTCTTCAGAAATGTAATGAAAACATCGGGTGTCTCATCTTTTGAACGTAGAAATTTGACCTACGTGTATCGCGAATAATCGTCCACGATAACTAATATGTACTTCTTTCCGCCTAAGCTTTGCGTTCGCATCGGACGACAGATATCCATATGCAACAACTCTAATGGAGAGCTGGTACTCGGTTCAGGCTTTGGTTTGTGCGGAGCTTTCTTTATCTTACCTTTTTCACACGCTGCACACAGATGTTCTGTCAGGATCGAAATTCTAAACAAGAATTTAATTCTCACACACTCAGAAACAATGTTAAAGAAGTTGCGGAAAAACACTTTAACACTTTAACAATCAATGGAACAATATATAAAACTCAAATCACAAGTTTATATTGATTCAACTTGATGATTACACACAAAACCTCAATCTGTTGAACAAGCTCAACAGACGTTCTATACTTCTCTATAGAAAGGATCTAAACTAGTCTTGAGGTTAATTCTCTCAAAAAAAACTTCTGAATTATTCTCTCAGAATGTACTATATAATCTATATCATCTAGACTATATTTACAGAGTAGATTACAAGATAATTATTAAAACAAACTTGATCTTCAATATCAATCCCATAGTTATCTTTAGCCTTATCTCCAGCTCATCTTTATCTCCAAGGCATCATTATCTTTATAAGCAGCACTAACCATCTTCAGAAGTATTAACCATCTTCAGCAGCATTAATCTTCAGCAGTACTAACTACTAGCAGTACTAACTCTCTAAGCAATACTAACTATTTAAGTAGCAGCACTAACTCTTCAAGCAGTATTAATTCTACTAGCAGTAGTAATCTTGATAGCAACATTAATCAGCAGCATAAACCATGCTTAGCTCATTCAGACCCAACAATCTCCCCCTAACTTAACTTTTCAGAAGGAGAAGTTAAGTTCTTCATGATATGGTCTTCAAGATGCTTTCAACACTTCAGCTTAGTTGCCCAAATTTGGATCCAGTCCCAGACTTTGATTGATAGTCCTTCTTATCACAATTCTGGCCATTTCAGATCCTTTTGCACATACTAGCTTGGCTTTCAGCATTCCTTCCAGCTTCTCCTTGCTATGATCATACACTTTGTCAACCAGAAAGTACTCATGATAGCTTTTATCTATTGTGATCATGTAGACACCACAGTTTTCAAATAGCATCCAATGATCAATCTTTTTAAACCCATACTCATGATGCAAATTCTTGATCCTGTACACCACTTTTTCAGGCTCAAACATCATACATAAGTACTCCATGGCAACTTTAAGTATACTCATTTCAGTTCCTTGCATCACAGATTCATACAGCTTTATTCCCACCTTGTGCATTTCCTCTAAGTCGGCCCTTGAACAACTTCTGATCACTTTGCCCCAAGTTGCATATACTTCAAACAAATCACCAATTCTTTTGAGTCTAAAGTATTCTTTTCTGTTGTCCTTCAGAATATCCCAAAAGATGATTTCTGGTGCCTTCATAGAAATGGGAACAACCTGTACTGGTTCTTCATCTGTTAAGGTCATGAACAAGTCAACCTGCTCATTTGATTGCTGATTGGACTGCTCTGGATTCTGCTCTGGTTCTACTGAAGGTGTAACAGAAGGTTCTGCTTCTGTTTCTGTTCTTTCTTCTTCAAGTCTTGCCCTTTTTGCCTTTGGCTTGGTGGCAATGGATTTCTTTCTTTTGATGACTCCAATTTGCTGAGCCAATGTCTCTTCTTTCTTTTCTTCTTTCCTTTCCTTGATAGGAGTGCCTTCTTCACTTTCAGGGAAGGGTTGTTGTATATTGAGGTCATGCCTCTCTTTCATCTTTCTTTCAGCCACTTCCCTTTTAGTAGAGTCCCCTTTTAGATTGGCCATCTCCTTTGAATACAACTCCTCTATCCTACCATAGGCCATGTTGGTAAACATTCCTTCAGGAACTCCAAGAGCTCCTTTCAGGAAGTTTATCATTTTCCTCCTTTCTTGATTAGCCAAGAAGGTCTTTGAGGGTTGTCTTTGTCATTGCTTTAATGTCAGCCTTTTCCTTGATGCCTTCTTTGTAACTATCTTGGCAGCAGCTGCATCCTTCAAACTCTTTTGATACTCTTCATTCAACCTTTTAGCCATATCTAGTGCAAGCTCTCTGTCTTTGGCAGATTGAATTTCTTCTTCCTTTTCCAACTTTGCTTGAAGCTGTTTGGCCACTTCTTCATCTAACTCTATTTGATTCTTTTTCTTTAAAGGTTGCTCAGATTCAACCATATTCTCCCTTCCCTTCTTCTTTGCATCCACCATACTGAACTCTTTTTCTTTCTTTTCTAAACCTCCTTCTTTGATTATTACTCCCTTACCCATTTGAGTGGCTTTGGGAGTGTCATTCTTAGCTTTGACCAAGGTTTCTGCAATCTCCATTTCCTCTCTAGACAATGATGTTTCTGCTGCAGTTTTCTCTGTTTCTACTTCTTTTGCAATTACTGCTGCTGGTTCAGCTGTTTCTGCTGCTTTGCTATTTTCTGTTTCTTTATTCAGCTCCCCCTCAAACTGAGCTTCCATACCAATAGGACTGTGTTTCTCCCCTTCATCTTGTTTCTCCCCCTTGTTGAAAGCATCTCCCCTCTTCTTCAAAACATACTGCTTTCTTTTCTTTTTCTGCACCAACTTCATCACCAACTTCTTCAATTTGGTAATCTGCACTTGTTGAGACAGAATTACCAATTTCATCTCCTCTATATCTGATCCTTGCTTGATGACATCAAAATTTATGTTTCCCATAATTTCCATCAATTCATTGTAGTCATATCTGTCCTCACCTCCTTTGGGTGTGTTTACCACCCTTGAAGGATCTTTGGATCTTTTAGTAGTAGAGGTCTTCTGCCTAGCAATTTCATCCTCTACCCCCTTGGTTTCTTGGCACCTGGGACCTTTGGATGATTGCTCACCCAAAGTTTCCATAGGGAAGGTCTTAGATATGTTCACAATGTTCTACCTTGCACTTTGTGCAAAGTCAGTAGTGTGAGCCTTATAGCCCATATGCTCTTCCTTCTCCTTATTGAGCACCTTCTTGGGGTTGGGAGACACCCCTGTGGTTACCCTTTGATATTCTCTAATGGAGAATCCTCCATTAGAGGCCGTGAAGGCTTTGGGGGTGAAGGTACAAGAATGGAAGGAACCTTCTTTACCTTTTTCCTTATGTAAGTGTGAGTGATGGGTGATGTTGGCTTTTTAAGAAGGGACTGAGGGATGGTAATAGAAATGAGTGGTGTTGGTAGGCCATCAGTTTGGTTGTCAGATGAGGGCTTTGACACTGATGCCTCACCATGGGAAGGAGACACACCCATCATTGTAGGGAACAATGGTGTGTCAATACCTGAGAAGTCCATATTAGGCCTCCTCATATTAGAAAACACCTTCCCCTTTGGGGGTTTTGGTACATATACCTCATTGAAATGAGGTATATCCGTCAATTCCTTCAGTATAATCTCTTGTACAAACCTGGGATACATATAAAAGCTTTTGGTTTTGGTATCCAGGTTTGACATAAAATCATTTAAAATCATTTGAGCAAAATTGAACTTTCTAGAGGTAGCTAAGCAAACTAAGGCATAGGCTATGGTGCTGCTGAACTCACTCCAGCCAGTTGTTTTCCTTGAAATACAATGCTGAAGGGTATGAACAAAGAATCTCCACTGTGCTGCAAAACTGTTCTTGAAGAACTTGAATACATCAGTGTGACCTTCATACCCCATTTGACTAAGAGCTTGGAAGAGATCTTCCTTGGGTAAAGAGGTTATACCTGAGGTATCATCTAGTCATAGATGAATGCGAATAGCTCCTTCTGTGATTGTCAGGGGTTTATCACACACCCTTGTTTTGATGACCGGATTGCCATCTTCAGTATGAATAGCAGCATTTTCCCTGAACTGCCTTTGGTGTTCCACACAGATTGTGGGATTGACAGTTAAGGCGTGGGCTATGTGTGAGGATCTTAGGAAATCCACAATCTGATGAAATCCCTCTGCTTTCTTTAGTTTGAGAAGCATTGCCAATTCATTGTGTTCATCGACAAACATCAGTTCAGCCATCTTCTTGAGCGATTGGTCGAAGCTAGGGTTACGCACTGGTAAGAGAGAATTCAAGAGAACAAGAGAGAGAGAGAGAGAGAGAGTACACTGGTAGGTAATTCAAAGAGGCGTTTGTAATTTGGCGGTCACACAAGGTATTTATAGGTGGAGGATTTCAGTTAGAAGCAGTATTAATACCCTAGCAGTATTAACTAACTCGCAGTATTAACTCATATTAGCAGTAGTAACACATACTGGCAGTACTAACACAGACTAGCAGTATTAAAACAAACTAGCAATATTAACACAGATTAGCAGTACTAACATGTACCAGCAGTAGTAACAATGATTAGCAGTATAAATACAGCAAGCAGTAGTAACTTTGCACTGGCAGTATAAACCACCTAGCAGTAGTAACCATACTTAACCATTTTTGAAATAATATTATGAGTAATGTAGGGAGCAGTATTAACTGAACTAGAAGTACTAACTACCTTCTTTTCCAAGCAACCTGAAACACTTCAAACACACAGGGGGTTAATTGCACCAATTCAATGAAAGTAAATAAGGAGGAATCTATATAGGTACATAAAGAGAATGAGAATATACTTATTAATTGTTCATCATGCTCACACTTGTGACCAAGAATGTGAATCTACCCACATCAAAAACTTTTGTGAATAGATCATCAAACTGGTTACTTGTGTGTACTTTCTGAACCTGAATTAGCTTCTTCTCATTACAGTCTCTGATAAAATGGTACCTTATTTCAATATGCTTTGTTTTTGAATGCTTGACAGGATTATTAACAATGCTAATAGCACTGATGTTGTCTATAAAAATAGGACTGTGAAGAAATGTCATACCATAGTCCATCATTTGATTCTGAATCCATAGCACTTGTGAGCAGCAGCTTCCAGCAGCTATGTATTCTGCTTCTGTTGTTGAAGTGGACATTGTGGTTTGCTTCTTACACTGCCATGATACTAGTCTTGCACCCAAAAACTGACATCCTCCAGTTGTAAACTTTCTGTCCAAGTTAGCTCCACCCAAATCACTATCTGAATATGCAAGTAGGTCAAATGGTGAGTCATGAGGATACCACAATCCTAATCTGGGTTGACCTTTGAGATATCTAAATATCCTCTTGACTGTTTGAACATGTGATTGCTTTGGCCTAACTTGAAATCTTGCACACACACAAACAGGGAACATGATATCTGGTCTAGAAGCTGTGAGATACATGAGAGAGCCAATCATGGATCTGTAGTAATGAACATCCACATCCTCCCCCTCAAGATCTGCAGTAATATGTTTGTGTGTCTCCAAGGGTGTGCTTGCAGGCTTTGAGTCTGAAAATCCAAATTTATTAAGAATATCCTGCACATACTTGGATTGGCTTATGAAGATTCCATCTTGTTTCTGCTTAACCTGTAGCCCAAGGAAGAAAGTAAGTTCTCCCATAGAACTCATCTTGAATCTCTTATGCATTAATCCTTCAAAAATCTCAGCACAGTTGATCTTTTATGGATCCAAAGATGATGTCATCCACATAGATTTGCACTAACAGGATGTCCTTCTTCTTCCTTTGAATGAACAGAGTCTTGTCAATGATTCCTCTCTCAAAACCATTTTCCAAGAGATAGGTAGACAATGTGTCATACCAAGCTCTTGGTGCTTGATGTAGTCCATACAATGCTTTCTTCAATTTGTATACTTTGTCAGGGTACTTGGGATTTTCAAACCCTGGAGGCTAACAGACATATACTTCTTCTTCAATTTTGCCATATAGAAAAGCATTTTTCACATCCATTTGGTAGACTTTGAACTTCATGAAAGAAGCATAGGCTAAAAACATCCTAATTGCCTCAATCCTAGCCACTGGAGTAAAAACCTCTTCATAATCAATTCCTTCTTCTTAAGTGTACCCCTGTGCTACCAATCTGGCCTTGTTCTTGATCACAATTCCTCTCTCATCCTTCTTGTTTATGAAAATCCATTTTGTCCCTATAGCTCAGTGTCCTTTAGGCAGTTCTACCAAATCCCATACATTTTGCAGTACAAACTGTAGCAGCTCCTCTTGCATTGCTTCTATCTAGCTTGGATCTTTCATAGCATCATGTGCCTTTTTGGGCTCAACCTGAGATAGAAAGCAAGACAGTAAGCCTGATTATATGTCTTTTAATCCTCCCAACTTACTCTGATTCCTTGTGATGATTGGAGAATTGATGTATCCAATCACCAACTGAGGAGGATGATTCTTTTGAGTCCTTGTAGTATTTACAGCCTCTTCCAGAAGATTGACTTCAAGATTGGTGTCATTCTTTTCTGGAGTGTTGCCACCAAACACTGAGGAGTTCTCATAATCAGTATCATCTTCTGCCAATGCAGGCATCTTAGGTTCTAGATTTTCTGAAGTCTAAAGTTGATCCTCCTTTTCACCTCTCTCCTCTTCATTCTGAGCACTTTCAGTATCCTTTGAATCTGAAGCATCTTTCTTCTCTTGGACACAGAGTTCAGTAGGATCTGCTGTAGGGACTGGGAATAACACAAACTCTTGTCTTTTGTCTTGTACTGATTCGGTCCCTGTTCCTGCATTATTCTCATAACTGAAACCCAAAGAATTAGTTAGTGAATCAATGTCAAACAGCCAATCAGGGCTTGTACCAAGTTTATTTGGTGTGCTCTCATTGCATTTGACATTGTCACTTTCCTCAATTATTCTATAAGAGCTATTAAATACTCTGTAAGCCTTACTTTGGGATGAGTAACCAACCAGAATTCCATCATCTGCTTTGCTATCAAACTTGCCTAAGTGAGTTTTGGTATTAAGAATTGTGCAAGGACACCCAAAAGGTTTGAAAAATCCAATAAAAGGTTTCTTCTTGTTAAAAAGTTCATATGGTGTCTTGCCTTGAGATTTAACTATTTGAACCCTGTTTTGAACATAACAAGCAGTATTAACTGCTTCTGCCCAAAATGTAACTGGCAGTTTTGAATCTGCTAACAGGGATCTTGCAGCTTCAATCAGTGTCCTATTTCTCCTCTCAACAATTCCATTCTGTTGAGGGGTCCTAGGAGCACTGTATTGTCTCTCAATACCTTTTTCCTCACAAAAGTTGTTTAGGTCATTGTTTTTAAATTCAGTTTCATTATCAGACCTAATGACTTTAACTCTTAGATTTGTTTGGTTTTCTACTCTAAGAACAAAGGATTTGATCAGTCCACTTGTCTCATCCTTTGTCCTCAGAAAATAGACCCAAGTGAATCTAGAGAAATCATCAACAATAACCAAGCAGTAGGATTTCTTACCAATACTCATCACATTTGTAGGACAAAACAGATCCATATGCAATAAATGTAGAGGTGAAGAGATTGTATTTATCTCTTTGGGCTTATGAGAAGTTTTATGTTATTTGCCTTTAAGACATGCAACACAATGACCATCACATGAAAATACCTTTTGTGGTAAACCTCTTACAAGGTTGTTTTTCACAAGATTATTCATTGTTTTAAAGTTCATGTGATACATCCTTCTGTGCCAAAGAGATGATTCATCAACAGAAGATTTTGAAAATAGACAATTAAATGATGATTCATTAGATACATTCTCTAAATCCAAGCAATAAACATTGTCCTTTCTTGGTGTTCTCAGTAGTATCATACTTTCATCAACTACCTTGAACCCTTTAGCAAGGATAATACATTCAGTATCAGTAAACAATATACTATGTTTCTTGTCACAAACCTGTGATACACTTAACAGGTTGTATCTCAATTGCTCAACATAGTAGACATCCTCAAATGTCATCTTACCCTTTGATACATTACCTTTTCCACTAATATTTCCTCCAGATGGATTATCACCAAATGCAACATGTCCTCCATCAATTCTTTTGAAGTTTTGTAGGCAGGACTTGTTGCCTGTCATGTGCCTAGAGCAACCACTATCAACATGCCAAATGCTCTTCCCTTTTTGCTGTTGGTTGCCCTGCACATAAAGTAGAACAGTTAGTTTTTAGTAGGAACCCAAGCCAAAGTGGTCTTGGGTTTCCCATTCTCATCAACATATTCATAATCAGTTTTGATGAGCTTTTCAGACTGGGGAATCTTATGTCTTGAATACTTTGTCACAATAATGGGTCTGTTACTGGAAGCAGTACCAACTTGATTGGCAGTACTAACTTTGTTAGCAATACTAACATCATTAGCAGTACTAATTTTGTTAGCAGTAGTATTGCTTGCAGCAACATTATTTCTGTCAGCAGTACTATTTGAAGTAGCAGTACTAACAGATTTCTTTACAATTGGAACCCAAACCAGAACAAAGTTGTTTGCTTTATTTTTCTTTAAGTTACTCCTTGACTTATTTGGAGTATATTTCTTTGATTTTGCAAACTTGTTTTGTGCATGAGCTTTTACAGGTGCTCTTTTTACATTTTCAGCCATATGATTCCTTCTTTGATTCCTATAACCAACAGGATTTTGTATATGTCTTTGAAAATTTATCCTCTGGTTCATAGGATTGAAATAACAGTATTTGGCAATATGGTTAAGCTTTCCACAAATAAAACAAGGTTTTGGTCTATTGATTTTACTCAGATCAACTCTTTGTTTTTGTGCCCACTGATTATTCCAGTTTCTTTGATTACCCCTTGTTTTATCATGTTTTTAGGGCTGAGACTGTTTACATGTACAGGGATTCACAACTGTGGTCTACATATAGTGGACTCCCTGTACCTTACCCTTTTCTCTCTTTTAGCTATCCACCTTTTCACTCTTGATGAATGGTTTACCCCCCCTTCATTGGTAAGAATATGATTTTCTACAGGAATTTCTTCTGCATTCTTACTCTCAGAACTCTCTTCCTCATTCTCTTCTTCAACCACCACACTATCTATAGGATCTACTTCTATTGCTCCTATAGGTATGTCCTCCTTATTTTGGTTTTCTAAGAGATCTGAAGAGGGAAGGATATAATTATTGTTATAAGGTGGAGGTGTTGCATTGTATCCTATACCACTCTTGATCTTATCATGAACTTGAGATTTAAGCAAAGAGTCCATTGCTTTGGAAGCATAAGAAAACTTCTCAATGTCAAGTTTAGCTTTCTCATACTCACTCTTTATCTTCTCACACTCCTCTTTAGACTTTTCTATTTGAATCTCTAATTGATTTTTCTCCCACTTCCAGTAATTTGTGTCATACATGTGCTGAAGTTCATTGGCCTTGTAAGCCTTAATTTGATCTTCAAACTTCTCAACAATCACTTTATACTCTCTTATATCTCTTTCTAACCTTTTAAGGTCGTCACACATGCTTTGGTTATGACCCTGTATTTTTTAACAGTCTGAAGACACTCTTCAGTGCACTGTTTAGTTTTTACCTCAGTTGGAATGTCTGTGCTTGAAGATTCTGAGACTTCTGCCATCAGGGCTTGATTCTGAACAACTTCTTCTGCTTGATCACTCCAATCAAATCCCATTCCTTCTTGAGAAACAAGAGCTTGAGTGGAGTTTCTGTTGTTTTGGAAGCTTGAGGAATGTGCTTGCTGATGGTTGTTGCCATGTTGTTGAGGAATTCCTCCTCTGCATTCTCTTGCAAAGTGTCCCATTTTGTGACACTTGTAGCACTCTACCTTTGACTTGTCAAACCCAGCACCATCTTCTCTCCTCTGAGAAAAGTTGTTTCTGCCAGTCCTCTTTATGAATCTCTTGACCCTCATAGTTAGCATGGCCATCTGCCACTTTATATCCATCTCCTCAAGGTCATCTGCATTAATTTGTTCAAGATCATCATTAATTAAACCAGAATTAGCATGAATAGCAAGAAAAGCTTCTAATACAGAGTCATTAGATACATCCTGCTTAGATACATAAGCAGTACTAACTGATTATGTATTAGCAGCAGAAACAGGAGAAGAAGAAGATGATAAAAGAGAAGCATTATGAGTGTATCCAGATGGTCTTTTCTTGGCTTCAACTTCAGCCTCAAACACCCTTAAGTCATTATAAAGATCGTCTAGTTCTTTGTCCTCCAGCTTGTCATCCTGTCTGAAAGAGACAGTATACATGGTCCATTCATCTCCAAGGGACCTTAAGAACTTTCTGTTTACATCATCTTGATCAATCTGCACTCCAACGGTAGCTAGTTCACCAATCAGCTTGTTAAACCTGTCAAAAGTTTGAGTCATGGACTCATTCTTAGTTGACATGAAGTTTTCATATAGTTGCTTCAATATTGCCTTCTGATTTCTCTTGGTATTTTGGTACTAGAGAATCTCTTCTCTAGAGCATTCCAAAGCATCTGGGCATCAGTGTAGTTGAAGAATTGGTGTTGATACTCATTAGGAATAGCCAAGAGCAGTGTGCTCAAGACTTTCATCTATGTCTGCCTTATCTTCTTCTCTCCATATGTCTTTGGTGGGATTCTTTTTCCATCTGCTCCAATCTTTCCTTCATTAGATGGGTCATTCTCAATGATGTCCCACATAGAGTAATCTGTGAGAAAGATGTATTGCCTGATTCTAATCTTCCACATGTCAAACTCATTAGATCTAAGCATTGGAACCTTTGAGACCAGAACACTATCACTTGAACCGTCCATGATGATTTTTGTTTCTGAGTTTAACAAAGCTCTGATACCACTTGTCAGGATCGAAATTCTAAACAAGAATTTAATTCTCACACAGTCAGAAACAACGTTAAAGAAGTTGCGGAAAAATACTATAACACTTTAACAATCAATGGAACAGTATATAAAACTCAAATCACAAGTTTATATTAATTCAACTTGATGATTACACACAAAACCTCAATCTGTTGAACAAGCTCAACAGACGTTCTATACTTCTCTATAGAAATGATCTAAACTAGTCTTGAGGTTAATTCTCTCAAAAAAAAAACTTATGAATTATTCTCTCAGAATGTACTATATAATCTATATCATCTAGACTATATTTACAGAGTAGATTACAAGATAATTATAAAAATAAACTTGATCTTCAATATCAATCCCATAATTATCTTCAGCCTTATCTCCAGCTCATCTTTATCTCCAAGGCATCTTTATCTTTATAAGCAGCACTAACCATCTTCAGAAGTATTAACCATCTTCAGCAACATTAATCTTCAGCAGTACTAACTAATAGCAGTACTAACTATTTAAGTAGCAACACTAACTCTTCAAGCAGTATTAATTCTACTAGCAGTAGTAATCTTGATAGCAACATTAATCAACAGCATAAACCATACTTAGCTCATTCAGACCCAACATGTTCTTTGACATACTTTAGCTCAGGAAGTCCGTTCACTAACTTTCCACTGACCAGTTTATTGATGTACCAAAAATTGAGGTGAGAGAGTTGTCGATGCCATAACCAACTTTGTTGCATCGAGGCTTTTGAGAGTAGACACACCTGTTTGTCAGTCTGGACGTTTGACAAATTGATTGTGTAGAGGTCGGACTTTCGAGTGCCGACCAAGAGTTCCTTTCCATCTTCAGTGCGAACAGAACACCTCTTGGCCTTGAAATTTACCTCTAAGCCTTCGTCACAGAACTGGCCTATACTGAAAAGGTTGTGTCCTAAGCCTTCAACATAGCTCACCTTATTAATCATGACTTTGTCGTGTACCATATCACCATAACCCAGAATTGGTGAAAACTGATCATTACCAAATCGAACTGTTCCGCGGTATTTCTCTGTAAAGTTGGTCAACATACCTTCCTGCCCAGTCATATGCTTGGAACACCCGCTATCCATGTACCACATATGACGGGTCTGCACAAGAGAAATTACGAAACAAGAGATTTAGGTACCCACTTATAAATGGGACCGAAGGTGTTAGTACATGATTTTGGTACCCATTGCAATTTGGGTCCTCTTTGCTTTTGAGAATCAAATGAAGAATTTGAATGATGAGAGTGTACATGATATGTGCCAAACCAATCATCAGAATCTTGACAAGAAGCATAATCATGTTTATCATAATATGAAGACTTTCTAGCAGACAGACGTAACTGGAATAATTGCTTCATAGAATATTTCTTGCTAGAAACAACAAGATTAGGTTTAGAAATAGCAACATTCGCAATCAAAACATCTTTACTAGTAGTAGTCTAATTACAGTCAACATTAGAAAAAGATTTAGCAGTCTCGTCAATCTCCTGTTTAGGTTGCCACTTAGATTTAACTCCAAGCCTTTTCTTGCTCATATCTGAAACATTTGAAATTTTTGAGTTAGAATTGAGAGAATCAAATGAATGCTTCTTCTTTGGCTTACCAGTAGTGATCGGTTTCTGTGAATGCTGAGATTTCTTCTTACCTTTCACAGAGACTGATTTATCAACTTTCGTTGATGATTTACCTTTCTCAAGCATACTGGATAATCCAAAGGAATTCACAACAAAAGACGAATGATTAGGAAGTTCGGCACTAAAATCAAATTGATCAAAACAATCATCTAAAACACCATCAGAGTTTAGAAAATCAAACCCTCCATCAGTTAGACCAAACAAATCATCAGATTTTGAAGCCTTCTTTGATTTAGAAAGGACAGTATTCTTAAGCACATTTGAAAACAGTTTTTCTTCAATATCAATCAAGAGTCTTTCATCTACAAAAGATTTCTCAAGTTCAGAAATTTTACTTTCCAAAACGAGAGGAGGGACGTAAAGTTTACCTTCAACAGGCTTAGCCTCCAGTTCTTTTACAGAATAACTCTCAAAAAAATCAGTTGAAAGAGATTTTGATTGAACAGAACTATAATTATTATTCAACTTCGTATAACGAAATGGAAGTTGAAATTTAGATGTGTTCTTTTGTTTTTTTGTTTCCTTGGCTTCATCCTCTTTAGACAGTCCAGTCCAGAAAACTTTAAGGTCTGGGTATCGTTGAGAAAGTCTCAAAAATGTAAAATCATAAAGTGCTGGCACTTCAGATATACCCTTTTTAAGGTATTAGGATTCTCATAACCAATTCCCCAAGTCTCTTTATTGTCTTTGGGTTTGTTTAGATGAATGGTTTGTTTAGTTTGACCCAATGAGTATAACTTCTTTTCCAAAGCATTTAATTTTGCAAGTAAAGATTTTTTTTCTTTAGAACGCGAAGAATGCATTCTCGTAAGCTCTTTGAAATCAAACTCACTTTTTCTCAATTTAGAATTTGTTTCAGAAATCTCTTTAAGAATTATGGTCTTCTCTTTTGTGCTGGTGTCAATGTTTTTATGTAAAACCTCAATCAATACTTTCTTCTCAGCAAGGTCATTGCAAAGTTTCTGTATTGACACCCTTTTCACGCTTAAGTTTTAACTCTAATTCTTGGAGTTTAGTCATCATTGCATGCATTTGATTTATGAAATCTGATTTAGTTAAATCACATACCTCTTCGTTGTCCTCTTCATTGGAATCAGCTTCAGCTTCTATTTCCATCTTGCCCATATTGCATAGATGTGTTATCTCGTCCTTCTCTTCATTTTCATCTTCTTGGTCTGACTGATCTAGCCAGAACTCATCTTCTTCCATCAATGCCTTTCTAGCTTCCTGTCGCTTGGCTAGAAGCATTTTGTTCTTGTAGTAGTCGGAGTTCCGGACTTTGGGTCTTCGGCAGTCTTTGGCAAAATGTCCAAGTCTACCACAGTTGTAGCACTTTGGAGGTTCTTGTTGATTGGTCTCTTCAGCTTTATACCTTTTCTCTTCTGGCTTCCTTTCCTCTAACCTCTTTCCTTCAAATCTTTCCTTGTGAACATAGTTGCTTGGGCCAGATGAATACCTCTGACTGTTCGAGCTAGGCTTTTTGTAGAACTTCTTTTGAAAAGCCTTAGTCAACATAAGCATAGCCTGCTTTAAATTTTCACAGTCGTCAGAGTCAGAGTTCGCTTCAGTTTCAACCTCTTATGATTCAGACATAATCATCATCTTCTTCTTCTTCTTCACAACAAGAGCAATTGAATCATCAACTGTCTTCTCACCCTGTCTCTTTTCATCCATGATCTCATCCACCTCTTCCTCATTCTGCTTGAGGGTTTCATATACCTCATGAAATGGAATATCGTTCAGATCTTTTATTTGCTTCATCTGCCTTGTAAATCTTTTCCATTCAGGCTAGAGGATACTGAGAAATTTGACATTCAGCTCTATCTGTGATTTATTGACCTTGTTCTTGCTTAACTCATTCAGCAAGGTCACAAATCTGTCATATGTTTCTGCTAAAGATTCTCCAACCCTGCCTTTAAACTCTTCATAGTTGTTAAGGCAGTTGGATATCTTGAGCTGGTTTCCAACTTTTGAACCAAGCATCATTTTCTCCAGTTGATCCCACATTTGTTTGCCTGTAGCTTTATAGTTTTCAATCTTCACATATATTTCATTAGTAATGCCTTGAAGAATGAAAGACTTTTCTAATCTATCAGCTTTTGCTCTCTTTAGTTCATCACCTTCGAGTTCATCAAACTTAAGTTGATATATTATCTCATCAGTCCCATCCGTACGAGTCTCCATAACAGGTGGCATAACTCCTTCTTCTAAAGATTTCCTGATCAATTCACCCAAATCATGTCTTTCTATGAAGTCCATGAACCGATCTTTCCACTGCTCATACTCTCCCCTGAAGAGTACTGGTGGCTTTGTGTCAGTTCCGATAGCTAGAGCTTCTCTTGAAGTCATTATGTTTGAGTAATAGGCAATAAGAACTTGTACTTGAATGTTAGTCCAGATAAAATCAGATAAAAACTGAATAATAAGACCAAGTCAGGAACTAGCGCAAAAAAAGCACAATTTGCGCTAAGAGAGACTTGCGCAAAAATCAACTTTGCGCTAGAAGGGTCTGGCGCTAGAAGGGACTTCGCGCTATAAGGAGTTGGCGCAAAAGGGGTTTTGCGCGAAGGGAAGGTCGCGCGAGATGAAACTTTGCGCTAGTAGTGGTTGGCGCGAAATGAAGTTTGCGGGAAAAGAAGGTCGCACGTTTTGAAGTTTGCGTGAGACGTTGATGGAGCAAACCGATGTGTTGCTCGACCGGTATGATGTTGCGACTGGAGAGATGTTGCGACCGAGGTCCTGCTTTGACTGGGGTACTAAGACCGGAGTCCTGCGACCGGTGTGGTCGACCGGGGTTGTGTTGACCGGAGTGTTACCTTCGACCGGGGTCTACGACCCTTATGGTGTTTTCGACCGGGGTTGTTCGACCGGATTGGAGTGACCGGAGTAGAGTTGGTGCGACCGGTATTGCGACTGGTGTGCTCGGACCGGTATGGACTGATGTGCATGTAACCGGTGTCGACCGGTGTGTGTTTCTTCTTCGATAAATCGGCTCTGTAACACCCAAATACACCAATCTGGAAATCGTTTTACAACACCAAAATTTGACAATATGATCGCCTATCCAACTACAACAAGTTACAACCTTTTGATTTCAAAAACAACCACTTTTAGAAATTTTGATCGATGGTACAGTGTGTTGAAGATGAAGAACACAAAGAGTTCTTTAAATTTGATTTGAATATGGTTTAAGCTCTGATACCAATTGTCGGTCCCTTAGATTTGAACACGATCTTACCAGACAATCAAATAATCACAAACATATAAGATTAACCAACCTGTTCGATTACAAACGACGGATTACAGGATTGATGTTTTTCTCTTTAAAAGCTCTCTATGTTTTCTCTCTGATGAACAGTGTTTGATCGATGTTGAAGATGATAAGTTATGAGATATATTCTAATACCTCACCTAATAACTAAAGCTAACATAATATCTAAACTAAACTAATATCCTAAATATCTTAACAAATAGATATTTAGGAATATTATAATAATATAAAATACAATAATAAACTTTGACAATTTATTACAAACTAACATTAGACTAATATTGAGAGTGTCTTTTCAGCTTTACCTTCAGATTCCAGTCTTCAGATTGGATGATCTTGAATCCAATAAATTTGAGATCTAACAATGCCATCTTGGTTCCAATATAAGGACCTCTCACCACTTTGCCGCAATAGAGATTAACGTATTTGGACTCCACACCTTAGTCGAGACTCCCTCCACTGTAAGCCAACACAGTGTCTCTTCGGCAGTGAAATTCTTTGACCTTGCAGAGATGACCGAGAACCATTTATCCAACCCTACCAACTTAACCATACTGGCATTAATCGCCTTTTCAGGCGACCTGAACATTACCCATCGCCCACCAAGGTACAAAAATCTAACGTTAGATCATCCATCCAAGTTGCATAACTCCACCAAGTTGTTTAATGGATGGATTGATGTAACCTTGCCAACCATATGAGATTCTAAGAGCCTGTCAATCTCTAAATTTCCCTCTGATTGCAACTTAATTCTACACTGCATTCCCATAGTTGTGGGTGGGACGTTCCCTTTAAGGACCTCTACAAAGGATCTACATCTCTCTCTTTCACCTTCCATTCCTTCTTTTCGCCTTCATCTAAGTTATTTTCTTTCTATTTACGATCTTTGCTAAATCTTTTGAACTTCTATAGTGTAATGAATAGTTTAAACTTACTGATCCAGATCTTCCCTAGTCTTATTTCAAAATCAAGCTCATCAGATACTCTGATGAAATGCAGGAAACCAAATATTTTCCTCTCCTTGTCTAGTTTCCTTGCTAAGTAAACATCCACAACCGTTCCATGCTTTGAAAAGAGGTTCCAGAGATCCTTTTCTCTCCATTTATCTAGAAACTTGGTAAAGAAAAACGTTGTTGCAATTCTTCCGACATCGATATTTCTCTTATTGTCGACCCTAGAATCTATCCAATCTTCGTTGTTAACTCTCCCTCCATCGCCACCCTTACTCTTTCTCTCCAGCATGATGATCTTTCATAAAACATTTAAATATAAATTATTCATGCATACAAAATTTCCAATTTTATAAAACATTCTTTTTCATTGTTTTAAAATGTTAAGAGCAAATTGTTATTATTCCCAAATCTATAACATTCTTTCTCTCCACCAAGTTGTTTAATGGATGGACTGATGTAACCTTGCCAACCATATGAGATTCTAAGAGCCTGATTGCAACTTAATTCTCCACTACACTCCCGTAGTAATGGGTGGGACGTTCCCTTTAAGGACCTCTGCAAAAGGATCTACATCTCTCTCTTTCACCTTCCATTCCTTCCACTACTACAGAAATGACTTTTTAAACGCACCTTTTTAAATGGTTTTTAAAAAATTTCGAAAAAACCGTTTAAAAAGGTGGCCGTTTTTTAAGACTTTTTTAAATGGTTCTGCGGTTGTGGTACCGTTTAAAAAAGTCATATGACCTTTTTAAACGGTTGTTATAAAAAACGTTTAAAAAGGGATACATATTTTACACGGATAATTGAACAAAACCGTTTAAAAACCGCCTAACTTTTTTTACACGGTTTTTTTCATTCAACCGTTTAAAATACATACATCTTTTTAAACGGTTCTTTAGAAACAACCGTTTAAAAAGGCCTTTAAAAATTTAGGGTGAAACCGAACTATATTAATTCGTTTTTATATTTTGATAGGTTCGGAACAATTTGGAGCGAAAAAGAACAAACCGATAATTTTTGATAGATTTGCGCAACTGTGGCGTTTTGATCATATATCACTCGTCCGATCTCCAATTTGAGTGATTCAAGATGATCTGGAAACCCAACACACAGATATACAATGTTCGTGTTTTGAGTTTTTGATAATTTGGAATAACTCTGGGTCGAATCTGAAGTTGAAGTTGGGAGTACAAAGCTAGACAGAAAATGAATAAAAGAATTAATGGTGCTTCTATAAACACAGAAGAAGATGTGGCGGAATGGTAAGTGTCGTGGGTTTACATGGTTGTGGTTCTAAGATCGAGTCCTATGTGCAGCAGATAGCATTCTTTTATTTTTTTAAACGGTTAAAAACCGTTTAAAAAAGCCCCTAACTTTTTCAAACGGTGCCCTTTCAAACGGTTGTAAAACCGTTTTAAAATGTTCAAAACAACCGTTTAAAATACCTATTTATGTAGTAGTGTTCTTTTCGCCTTCATCTAAGTTCTTTTCCTTCTCTTTACGATCTCTGCTGAATCTTTTGAACTTCTACAGTGTAATGAATAGTTTAAACTTACTGATCCAGATCTTCCCCAGTCTTATTTCAAAATCAAGCTCATCAGATACTCTGATGAAATGCAGGAAACCAAATCTTTTCTCCTCCTTGTTTAGTTTCCTTGCTAAGTAAACATCCACAACCGTTTCATGCTTTGAAAAGAGGTTCCAAAGATCCTTTTCTCTCCATTTATCTAGAAACTTGGTAAAGAAAAACATTGTTGCAATTCTTTTGACATCGATATTTCTCTCATTGCCGACCCTAGAATCTCTCCAATCTTTGTTGTTAACTCTCCCTCCATCGCCACCATTACTCTTTCTCTCCAGCATGATGATCTTTCATAAAACATTTAAATATAAATTATTCATGCATACAAAATTTCTAATAACACCCTTATAAATGATTTTCTCCTCACACTCATCAACATCAAAACCTGCTTCTTATATTTCCAATGCATGAATTGATCTGATTTTGACATTAATAAGGGTGCCATTAGCATTGCTCTTTTAGAGCATGTCCAACAATTTTGCTAAAGTAGAAAGAAAAAAAATGTGTTTTTGTTCTCTTCAACAGCTTTGTTATCTTATTTGTTATAATTAGAAAAAACTTAAAAATTTTCTAAGTTTAGAGATTTCTCTAAAACTTGATGGTAGGGGAGAGAAATGATTATTTATTTAATCCCACCAATGAGATTCAATTTTTATCATTTTATTTTAAGTTTTTTTTAAAAAGTGTATTGAGATGATAAATTGGAGAATATTATAATAATATAAGTTGTTTTAAAATCTCCAAAATAGCAAATCTGTTAAAGTTGAATTGAATACTTTTTAGAGATTTTCCCTTTTGGTTCTATATTTTACAGAAATTATAAAAAAGTTGTTGAAGATGCTCTTATAAAACATTCTTTTTTCATTGTTTTAAAATGTTAAAGAACAAATTGTTATTATTCCCAAATCTAAAGACTAATCAACAAAATAAATAATAATTTTTTTAATTTTTTAAAAACCTCATTTCATAATTGTACCTTTTTCAAAAAATAAATTTAAAATAATTTATATTTTGATTTAGAATTAGAATTAAACTTTACATTTTGATACATCACATATATAAACCTCTTGTTATATAAAAAATATTTTGTTATTACTTTTGAAATTTTTAAAATTTGTTTCACAAAATTTAGAGGAGTTAGTGTCATGAAATATTATAAATATAAAAAAGGGATTATATAGTAATTTGGCATTTCAAGAATATAAAAGAATTATTATTTTTAGGAATAGTTCGTTCATTCCTATTAAAATTCAATCAAAGCCCTAATTTGATCTATAAGTTCTTGAAAGATCAATATAATCAACAAAAACATAGGGTTAGGAATTGGTGTAATTAGTCACAAACATGTAATCTAATTTGATTTGCTTCATCTTTTCAATCACATTCTTCGTCGTGGTTTCTCATCATCTTTTTGCTTCTTCAAGAAGTAATTAATTGTTTGAATTTCTCAACTGAAAATGACGTTTAGCGGTGATAATGATAACACTTGCATCCTGGAGAAATCATATAGTAATAATATAATGATGATTCTAGAAAGTAATTGGACAGATGTAGCTTTCCATGATTTCTAGAATATTGGCTTTAATCATACTCTTGTTTGCTATTATTGTATTACATATGTCACATCTAGTCATCTACAAGACTAATGCGTACTTGTTTATTTGCTAATTGTAGTACAAATCAATTTGTTTATTAGAATATTGATATACAAACAATTATTGGTGGATGTATACCTTATTTTGTGAGTTGGTGGTGATAAAGATAAAGATTGTCATCATGATACACCATAGTATATCACTTGAAGTCATTGATATAAAGAGGAAGAAAGAAAGAACGAGATTAATTAAGAGAATTGATCGATTAGAGCTCTAACACCATATAGAAACCAATGAGAAAATGACTTGTCTATTACAACATTGCTAACACATATTTATACATACAAATAAATGAAAGCAAATATTCTAGATGATAACAAAAATAATTACAAGAATCAAATTAAGAGATATTGAAGCATAGATCAAGGGATGTGATATGGAGGCATTGATCAAGGGATATGATATGGAGGCATGGATCAAGTGATATGATATGGTGTATCAATATCACAATCTTATTCACAATCATACTTGGGATCTTGTTCCCCCATCTTCCTCCCAAAATCGTGTCGGTTGTAAATGGATATTTCGAACTAAATATAACTCTGATGGCACGATAGAACACTATAAAGCACGTCTAGTGGCTAAAGGTTTTCATCAACGTCCAGTTCTAGATTATAATGAAACCTTTAGCCCCGTTATTAAACCTTCTACCAGCAGAGTCATCCTTTCTTTAGCTGTAACTTTAGGTTGATCTATCCGCCAACTTGACGTCAATAACTCATTTCTCCAAGGTACACTTATGGAAGATGTGTATATGACCCAACCTCCTGGTTTCATTGACAAAAGTCGCCCCAATCATGTTTGCAAGCTCCGTAAAGATCTTTACGGATTGAAACAAGCCCCTCGGGCATGGTACACGGAGCTCAAAAATTATCTACTCACTCTTAATTTTGTCAACGCCATCTCCGATTCTTCTCTTTTCATTCTTCGTCACAAAAATATGTACTAAATCTTCTTGTCTATGTCAATGATATCATTGTCACTGGTTCCAACAAAAATCTCATCGACACCTTTATATCTAAACTCTCCGCTCGATTCTCTCTTAAAGACCTTGGCAACCTCTCCTATTTTCTAGGTGTTGAAGTCATTCCTCACCCCCCGTGGTCTCTTCCTAAGCCAACAAAAATAAACTCTTGATATTCTAAAGAAAGCTCACATGGAAGAAGCCACAACAATGTCCACCCCTATGATCACATCTCCACCATTATCTCTTAACTCCGGGTCACCTCTTGCCAACCCAACAGAATATATATCGTGCCCTTGTTAGAAGTCTTCAATATTTATCACTAACTTAGCTTGATGTTGCTTTTAGTGTTAACACGTTGTCACAATACATGCATTGTCCCACTGATGAGCACATGGCGACTCTCAAACGTCTCCTATGATATCTAGTAGGTACAATCAATAAAGGAATCCTAATTCACAACAATTCATCTTCACGACTTCATGCCTTTACTGATGCTGATTGGACAAGAGACAAGGATAATTACATTTCGACTACCGGATATGTTGTCTACCTTGGCCACAATCCAATCTCGTGGAACTCCAAGAAGGAACGAACTGTTGCTCGCTCATCTATTGAAGCAGAGTGTCGGCTATTGCACCCACCACAGCTAAAGTTCTTTGGGTTCTTAATCTGCTCACCGAGCTCGGCCACCAATCCATGGTCCAACCATCGATTTTTTGTAATAACACAAGTGACACATTTGTTGTTTCTAATCCAAAGTTCCATTAAAAAATGAAGCATTTAGGCCTTGACTACCACTTTGTTCGTGAAAATGTTCAAAATGGGACTCTTTGGGTGTCCCGCATTTCAAGTAAAGATCAATTTGCTAATGCACTTACCAAACCACTTCCACGCACTACTTCTCAGACTTTTGTATCCAAGATTGACCTTCATCTTCGACTGTCCATCTTGCGGGGGGATGATAAAGATAAAGATTGTGATCATGATACACCATACCATATCACTTGATCCATGCCTCCATATCATATCCCTTTATCCATGCCTCCATATCACATCCCTTGATCTATGCTTCAATATCTCTTGATTTGATTCTTGTAATTACTTTTGTGATCATCTAGAATATTTGCTTTCATTTATTTGTATGTATAAATATGTGTTAGCAATGTTGTAATAGACAAGTCATTTTCTCATTAGTTTCTATAATGATAAAGATAGAGATTGTGATCATGATACACCATATCATATCACTTGATCCATGTCTCCATATGATATCCCTTGATCCATGCCTCCATATCACATCCCTTGATCTATGATTCAATATCTCTTGATTTGATTCTTGTAATTACTTTTGTGATCATCTACAATATTTGTTTTCATTTATTTGTATGTATAAATATGTGTTAGCAATGTAATAATAGATAAGTCATTTTCTCATTGATTTCGATGGATTCTAAAATCTTTAATAAGTGGTTCAATTGCTTCTTCTACCACCAATTCTTATGTAGATATATCTTTGTTCCCCTTCTGACTTGGAGACCAAGGGGTTGTTTACCAAATTTTCCATTAAGTCCTGTATGGATAAATGTGTCTGTCTGGATAAATTTGTCTGTCTGGATAAATTGATGTTGTTGTTTACTTTTTTATCTGAATTAACAGTCTGAATAACATAAATGACCAATTTACCCTTGAATATGAATTTTAAGTTGTTTTATAAATTGTTGTTTATTTTTTAAGCTATATATTCATAAATTCATTGATATAATCCAAAAATCAAACAAAAATTCATTAAGTACTTAAACTTCCAAGTTCAAACACAATGTAGCCAAGTTCAAACAAAAAGTAGCAAATATGAAACAAGTATGAAATCAACATTGTAGAAATCATGGTTACAAAAATCTACATTGCAGAAATGTCGAGCAACTATGGAGAAGAAACAAGTATGCAACAAAAATCGACTGAAAAAACAAGTAAGGAACAACAATCGACTGAAGAAAACAAGTATGGAACAACAATCGACTTAAGAAATAAGTAATGGAACAACAATCGACTGAATAAACAAGTATGGAACAACAATCGACTGAATAAACAAGTATGGAACAACAATCGAGTATGGAGAAGAAACAAGTATCGAACAATCAGTAAAATCATTACCTTTGGAGAAATCAACCAAAGGAAATTATTGTCTAGGGTTGAAATCGAACCAACGGTGAATTGAAATAGTGTAATCGAACCAGCAATGAACTCGAAGCAGTAAAATCGAACGAACGGTGAAGGTGAAATCGAAATCGAACAAGTAGTGAAGGTGAAATCGAGCACCTAGGTTTTTATTGCGTGATTATTGAGTAGGAAGGTAGGCATGTCATTATTTTTAAAGGGTATAAATGTCAAAGATGTGTCTTAATGGGGACAACACATCTTTCCCCTACTTAGTGATTAAGCTGGAAATGTCTGCGCGAATAAGCCGGTTTTGTCATTAAGCCCCAAGAAAACACTCCAAATGTCTGCACGAATAAGCCGGTTTTTTCATTAAGCTCATTAAGCCCCAAGTAAAAACCCCAAGTGTTCGTTTCTTAATTCAATTTGGGGATACACTTTTATGGATTGGAACTCGATGATTTACATAACTAAAAGATATAAATTATATACATGCTCAGGCCGTTCTTAACATTTTGGAGGTCCTAAGCAAAAACTTAAATATGGTCCTATATTTTTCAGTTATATTATTTATTAAGTGTCTTATTACTAAATTTAAAAATAAATACTTTATTTTAAAATATACATGATAGTAACAATATTCAAATAGAAATTAAGCCAACATTTGTATCATTAAACGAATACTCATAAATCTTCTAGGATTAATCTGGTAATAAGTGTAAAATTTAAATAGTAGCAAAATTAAAAGTAATGACATACTAAGTAAAACTTATACTCCCTTCGTCCCAAATTAAGTGTCCATATTACTATTTTAGTTTGTTCTAAAATAAATGTCCATTTTCAAAAGTAAGTTTCTAATTTCCCATTTTACCTTTAATTATGAGGTAGATAAAGTTTATCTCTCTATTATCAAGGGTAAAAGTGTCATTTTGTTATTTAAAAAGTGTAATAATTGCACATTCCTAAAACTGTGTGTCATTTTCATTGTGGACATTTATTTTGGAACGGAGGGAATAGCATATAATAAAAATAGTTTAATACTCAAATAATAACCCAACACTAGCTACTGCATGCATTTTTACAAACAAGAAGACAAACAACCTAGCACTATTATCTTTTGAACATAGAATTTTTTAACAGTTATAGAAGCAAAATCATCTATTATAATTTTATAATTAAGATCTGTTAGCAACTTATTTTCAATCAAAATCAAATTTAAAACATTTAATCTCTCTTGAATTATAGTCGATCGATCGCAAATAAATTTTCAAAAGTTTTGAGCATGCTTAAGAAAAATATAGAAATAATATTCCAAATATATATTATTAAACAATCAAATAAAGTAAATAAAAGAAAATCATTAAAAAATAAAATAAATAAATAAAAACATTTAATAATTACTTAGACTTTTTTTTAGTGTACGGCAACTTGGGCTAAGGCACACACACGCACCCGCGGTATCCGGGCATCCAATTGGGCAACACCTACTAATCCACGGCGACCCGACCCAACCCAAATTGACTGGACCCGCCCAGGTACGACTAAGACCGGTTAAGACCGAACCCGCATACCCATAGACTGGTATGCCCGTAAACCTGGACCCGAAAGCCGACCCAAGGTCTGGGTATCGCCGAAGTGCATCCCCCAGGATTCGAACCCTGGTAGATAGGCATACCATGCACTATCCCCCAACGGCCTTACCACTAGGCTATCACCTCTTTGATAATATTTAGTTAGAGACTAAAATTTGTATCTTAAAGATATAAAAAAATCTAAGGAGCATTGCATTTTTATGATACAACGGCAAAAGAAAACTAAAAGAAGCAATCCTTTTAAAAGATAATTTAGAGAAAAAAATCATGAAAGATAAATAAATTAATAAGAAATAAAAGAATCAATAAAAATTTTATATATAATTATTTTATTTTAAAAGTTTACCAAATTATTATATAATTTTAATTTATTAATAAAGTTATCCCTAAAAAATAAAGAAATCATGAGATTTTTATAGAATCAAGAGAGTAAATATATAATTTTAATATTTTAATTTACTAATGGAATCATCTTGAAAAAATCGGAAAGTAGCTAGATCAAGAGAATAGAACCCAAGCAAATCCTAAGACAACATAGGGTGCTATCCAACCAAGCTGATGGCAACTTACATTAACAATGGATTTTATTTCTTATATACTTATTATGTTATTGTTAAAAACATAAAATAATTTGAAGGCCTTCGATGATCGGAGGCCCCGTGCGACGGCATCACTCGGAACACCCCTAGGAAGGGCCCCGTACATGCCTTGGTCCATTGCTATTGGATTTGATGAATGTACATGTATATATCAATGATTATGATTCTTACAATTATTTTCTTAAAAGATTGAGAGCTCAATTATCAGAAACTAGAAGTTGTGTGACATGAAATGATTAGGTCCCATGAGTTAACTGGTTTTTTCCCTAACATTTTAATATAGACTTGATTTTAGATCGCTAGTACAAAGATCGCTACAAGTGTGGATAAGTCTTGGATAGGCAATTTGAAACATCGTGATTATTGGTATCACTTACTCATTTGGGTCGGATACAATCAACGATGGTTTTGTAGAAACTAAGGTTTTGTTTGGCAAACTAGCTTATAAGCTAGCTTGTAGCTGATAAGCTAGCTTTTCAAAACGCTAGCTACTTTGAATAGCGTTTCAATAAACTAGCTTATGGTCATCCAAACATGTACACTAGCTGATAAGCTAGCTGAAGCTAGCTTTTTTTTGCCAAACATAACCTAAATATCTTGTGATATTGTACAATTGTATTGGGTTGTATATGATCAACAATGCCATTACCCTATTTCTCCCTGGAAAAGGAAAGAAATAGCAACTTAGGCTATGTTTGGCAAAAAAATAAAAGCTAGTTTATAAGCTAGCTTTTTTTCTGATACATGTTTGGATGACCATAAGCTAGCTTATTGAAACGCTACTCAAAATAGCGTTTTGAAAAACTAGCTTATCAGCTACAAGCTAGCTTATAAGCTAGTTTACAAAACAATGTCTTAGATGGTAACATTGATAGTACTTATAGATGTACTTTTTGGATAGTACTTGCCTAAATAATGATCTCTTTGATTAACATGTAAAATGGATTTCAAATATTTGGTTTGATGTTATATATATATATTTGTTTACTTCAAGTAGTTGTTTTAAATTGGTAAGCATTTGAGTTGTCATTATATACAGTTCAAGTAAAAGCTTGAAAACTAGAATATTTCATGTCCATGGGTTCAGAGGTAGTTTCTTTCTGTTAGTTCATACTCATTCTTTTTTGTTGTAGCTCGTAGTTAGAAAATGGCCCATGCGATTTTACAATCTACATATTGAATTAAATCTACATGCGATTATACAATCAACATATTGAATTAAATCTTATTTGCCTATAAACCTCATATGTGAAAGACGGACATCGATGTTATTTATTGGTTGTTTGAAATGTAACATTATCAAACGGTAATAATTCGGTGTATATTGGTTCATATGTGAACACATGAATAACTTGTATTGAATTAATTTAAAACTTATAGCCGAGATTCTAAATCAGCTTAAAATTCATATGTGAACATGTGAATCTATCCTAACAGAGATTCACATGCAAATCTTAATTTTAACTTGTACGTGAATCAACTTACAACTTAAAATCAATATTCTGAATCAATTTAAGATTCATGTAACAAAATCATATACATACATACATATATATATATATATATATATATAGTTGGGTTCAAACGAGAACATTTCATATTTAAGAATACGAGAACCAACAAAATCATATATGATTTTACATTAACGTGCGAAAAAAGCCACGCGGGCGACTTTGGTAGCGGATTCAGGTCCGTGTGGCTTTTTCGAGTGTTACGTAAAAGCATATATTATTTCACTGGTTCTCGTGTTCTTTTAAATAGACGTTGTTATTGTTTGATCCTCCTTCTTTATATATATATATATATATATATATATATATATATATATATATATATATATATAGCCTAATCATATGAGACCCTAGTATTTTGTAGTAACTATAAGATCCAATTTCATCCATCCATCTAATCTTATTATTAATTTTTTATTAATTAATAAGGAAGGCTATTTTAGTCATTTGATAAATTAAATAATATTAAAAACAAATTTGTAATTGAAAATATCAATCATTTATCAATTAAATATACTGTTTCCTAGAATATCGCAACAAACTGATTCTGAGATATTATGGGTTTGAACTTTGATCCTATGAAATATTCAATCTTGTAGTCGAAGTCTGCATCATACATTGTCTTTTTTTACAAAAGCCTGTCACACAATTTTTGAAAGACGATCATACCGTAACACATTTTTTTCAAGATGATCACAATGTAACACACTCTGGTGCACGATGATCATAATGTAACACGTTTTTTGCAATATGATCATAATGTAACACACGTTTTTGCAAGCAGATCATAATGTACCACATCGCAAATGGATTGATATGTTTCAATGTTTGGAGGTTATCACATCTGATTCACTACCTAAATTATCGGTTGGCGCCTAAATGAGATAACATTAAATTTCAATGTTTTTTGACAAATTTATCCATTTTTTCTAATTTAGTGGCATAAAATCTTTTTTTTAAGTAATATTTCTATTAGTTATTTTAGACTCTTGATTAATTAAATGGATGGATGAGATTGGATCTCATAGTTACCACAAAATACTAAGTCTCCCGTGAAAGGCCCCCTATATATATATATATATATATATATATATATATATATATATATATATATATATATATATATATATATATATCTTAAATTAAAGATAATGAAATTCTCATTTTTTGTATAATTTTTGTAAATAAAATATTGATTATATTTTGATAATTTAATTTAAGTAATCTAATTTTAGTTTTAAAAAAAGTGGGTAAATGTTTTGAAGAAAAAAAAAAGTAGTGGATTAGTGATTTAATTATACAAAGGTTTCAAAATATCCGCTCAACTTCCTTATGTTCTTTAAATTAGTCGTGATTTTACCAATATATATTTACATATTTTTGTTCTTAAGATCTTGACAAATGAAAATTTATAGCTAATGGTTGAGATTTTTTCTCCCTTTTTCAACTTTTTGTGCTTCTGAACTAGAGTTAAGTTAAATGAGAAACACAAAATTGTTAGAAAATGAGAAAATCAATCTTAACCACTACGTTAGAATTTGATTTCGAGGACTAATTTCATTAATTAAGATAATAATGAAAAAAATCAAATCTCGCAATGTATCTTACTTTTTCTATAACCTTTTTTGAATATTGATAATAATAAATTTTGGATCCAATTTTCACCATAAAGTCATTGAAGATTTTACAATTTACATTTCGAATTAAATCTCATTTGCCTAAATCTCATACGTGAACATGTGCATCTATGTTCTTCATTGGTCGTTTGAAATGTAGGCAAACGCAAAAAATCCTAACAAACCATTATCAAGCAGTATAATTAATTAAGTATATATATTGGTTCATATGTGAACATGCAAATCATAACATGGGTTAACATGTGAATCTTAATTATAACTTATACATGAATTGATTTACAACTTATAAGCGAGATTTTGAATCAGATGAAGAATCATAAGTTAAATTTTAAATATATATATATATCATTGATATTAAATTAAAGATAATGAAGTTTTCGTTTTTTTTTGGTATAATTTATTTAATAAAAATATTAATTATAGTTTAGATAATTTATTTTAAAAGAAAATGGATAGTCTATTTTTTATTTTAAAAAGAAAATTAGTAAAAATTTGAATATTTTTGAAAAATGAGTGATTAATGATTTTGTTTAACAAAGTTTTAAAATGTCCCCTTTAACTTTTTTAGATTATTTAAATTATTCATTATTTTATCTCTATTTATATATATAATTTTAAAATCTTCACTATTAAAAAATCTCATCAAATAGATGAGATATATTCTTACTTTCTCAACATTTATGATCTTCTCATTTGAACCTTCCTATACATAGAGGTGGCCATTTGGGCCTGGCCCAGCCCGATCCGACCATCGGTTAATCGGGACCGGCCCGTTCCTTGATCGATCCATCCCAAGACCGGTGGTAACCGGTTAGTAGCCCGAAATCCTTAACCGGTTAAGGTTTTGGATATATTTGAAGGGCCGGCCCGTGACCAGTTAAGGGCCCGGCCCGATCCGATTTTTCAAAAAACTAGTTGTTTTTCTAGTCGTTATGTGACCGTTTACTTTGGCAAAAATGACCGTTTTTTGCCTACTAAACCCCCTAAAAACACGATAAATAAGTTGTGTAGTGTATGAGGTTAGATACCAAGTTACAAAACGCAAAAAACGCAAACAAATCTCGCTATATTTTGTGATTTCGACTTGTAACCGTTTCTCGCAAACTCGCAAGTTCTAATCTCTCTAGTCTCAATTCTCATCTATTTCTATCTTTCTCGTCCAAAATGACCGGTGAACAATACGACGCATCTAATTGATGTAATTAGATTTAGATATATATATATATATATATATATATAGAGAGAGAGAGAGAGAGAGGTTTAAACGAAAACGCTGACTATTTAAGAAAACAAGAAAACAACCAAAAATAACAGATCATGTACAAAATCATATATGATTTTACATTAACCCGAAAAAATCGGACGCGAGCGATGTCGGGAGCGACCTAAGGTAGCGCGCAAAGTCGTGAATCATAGATGGTTTTGTACGTGAACCATATATGATTTTGTATGTACTCGACTGTTATTGTGTTTTCTTAAATAGATGTTGTTCTCGTATAAACCCACCTCTCTTTCTCTTTCTATATATATATATATATATATATATATATATATATATATATATTGATGGCGCTAATTTAGTGTTTTAAATGGGTTTAAAAACCCAAATTTCTATATCATTTTGTATCCCTAAAATAGGCCTACTTAAGCCCTTTTTGTTCTTTTATGTTCAGGACCAAAAAGGCAAGAAAAAGGCCCAAAAGCAAAGTAAAAGATAAGCCCATATTTCCTTACATCAGTTTTCGATCTAGAGCAAGAGAGAAAGGAGGAGGTAGACGTGAAGAAACGGAAAGAAGATCGATCAGAGGCGCGCGCGACTTTCTGCGCGGGCGAAGCCGCGCCACCAACCGCGCCAAACACTGTTGTCGAGCGTTCCAGATCTCCGCACGAGTCTTGGCGCGCCCCGAGCAGCGCCAGCAGCAGCGCCGACCCAAAATCGTGGGTATGTCGTTCTTTGGAGCGGTTTTCAATGGGGTTTGTATAAAAACGTTGGAAACTCCCATTTGAGAGGAGGAATCGCACGATTGGGAAGAAATTAAAAGAAGGAAGCAGATTTCTTAAAGGGAAAACAACAACAACTCATCCAATTTCTATTTGATTTAGGTAATTTCATATTGTTGCAATTGTAACTTAGGTTTTTCTTTTTGTTCCAATCATTTGTTTGCTTTGATTATGATGGGTTGATACCTTGAGATTCCATTGTAAACATTTGGGAAAAACTTATTTGCTTGAATTCTACTTTTAATGTCAATTTCATTTGGGTTTTCAATTAATCTGATCAGTTGATTGAATTTCTTATGAATGCTCGTTAATCAAAACCTAGATACGTAATCGTCTAGGGATTTTGATAAAGTAACGAATGAAATCGTTTGGTCTCAATAAGGTTTTCAATTCGATTTCATGAATTCGTGCAATCGAAGCTCTAATAAGCCGAGATTGTGTGCTTATTGCTTCGGGTTGGTGATTTTTCTAACTCGTTAATGCTAATCACGCCTAGGAACTTAAGAGCTTATTTAATTTCTTATTCGTGATTAAGATCCGGTTGAAGAGCTTGTTTTAACCGGTGTGAATCTAAGTAAAAATCTAAGTTATCAGAGCTTATTGATAACTATAGACAACTTGGGTTCGTACTTTGTGTTTACGCTTTTGGAATCAATGATAGGTGTTACCGTCTTAATCGAAGTTAAACTAATGTTGGATTTTCTTTTTATCGCGTATGTTTAGTTTTTAATCGCATGTTTAGTTTAGTTAATCAAATCCAACCCCCCCTTTGTATTGAAAGTATAGAAGTTGAATAGTAGTCATGACCAATCCCTGTGGATTCGACCCGACTTACCACTATTACAATCTTTATTGTGATTTGGGGCAGTTGGAAATTATAAATACTTATTATTTGACAGTCTCGACACCCGTCATATATATATATGTATATATGTCCTACATAAACCAAATAAGAAAAGTTTGTTTGCCTTAAATTGTGGATCTTCTATCTCCTAACAAATTGGCTAACTAACTAGATGAGCTTAGCACATATTAAAGGTTAAGATGAGCCTTGGGCCTTGTGGTTCTTAGCTGGCCTAAGTCCATTATGCAATCTTCATCAAGTTTGCATCATGATTATCGAGTTAGGCATCGTTTCTTTATTGTTTTCGATTGTGTATACAAATATATATATATATATATATTTCGATTTTTCTATAAAATTATTTCTGTTTTGGATTGATTCTAAGAATCGTTGTAGAACGAATTTCTGATATTGAATCTAAGTTCTAACAATATAGCTCGAGACCCTAATGATCCTAGATATGTTTATTCCCTAGAAATTACACCATAGTGTCTGACTCTAAGGGGGCATTTGGTTCGCATAATGAAATTTGATGGAATTAGAATCCATTGAATGAATTTGACTTTGAAAAAATTGGAATGGAATTTGACCAAGCGTTTGGTTGGTAGGAATTGGATGGAATTCAATTCTCACTTAATGCAAGGAATGATGTATTTCTTAATTTGTGGAATTCAATAGAATTCAAAGGATTCCATTATTTTCATTATGTGAACCAAACATAGGATTTTGAATTTGATCAATGGAATCATTCATTCAATTCCTTCCAATTCCTTCAAAATCCATGAACCAAACACCCCTTAAGAGTCCTTACCATAATGCCCTCGATGACCCAATGTCTATTTCTAGTTACAAAAAGATGGGAAAACCATCCCACCTCAAACCCACATCAACTCCTATATATGTGGATCCATTGCATTTTAGTCTATACATCTATGATCAAACATATTGTTTCTATCATGTATGAATTCATCATCAAACCATTTATTCCAATATTAACCAAAAAGGTCCAAAGCCTTATAAGTACAAATAAACCATTTTCTCCTTCAAAACCAAGTATCAAAATCATAATCTTCTCAAGAGTTCATAACCCAAAATGACGTTATTCTCCAAGTATTAATACCTCCCATTTTCCAATAATATAACAATCCCCAATAAAATCATTATAAGGGTGCAACCCAAACATACACTTAATTCATGAGGTTCATACTTTAGAATGTCACGTATAAATAGACGTTACATAATTATACAATTTTAATAGAGTAAATCGTCCGCTTTGTCAAAAAGGGGAAACCCCCCAAATCTCCCAAAATATCCAAAATGGTTCAAAATTAATGCATATTTGAAATATATCAAAAGAAATGTTTAAAAACTAAACTATAACATTTTGACATGTAAAAAAGATTTAGAAAAAGGTTGGATGAACTCACTTGTTAGGTTTCAAATAAAACCTAGATTATGAACAAATGAGTTCTAGATCTTGGAATAGAAACTTGAGGCTTGATCGATGATGAAACCTTAACTTGAATGCTCACCAAACTCTCACAAATCAGTCTTAATGGACCTCTAGATCGATATTAATGAAGGGATAGAAATGGGGAGGGGGGAGTGAGTTAGGGATGAGAAATGAGAGTTTCTAGGTCAAAAAGAAGTTAAACCCGTAATTAGCATGTGGCGCGACCCTGTTCGCGTGTCCGGTTGCCTGTGTCACCTTACCTGCACAACAGCCGCATATGCGACCCAAGCAGTGACCATTGTCGTCGGCCAAGTCGCCTAACTCAATACTTACTTATGAGGCTTCAGTTTCAACCGAGGTTGCATGGCAAGCCACATGAACCCTGGAAGGTCAAAAATCCCCGATCTTGCTATCCAATCAACCCCAATTCCTTCCAAGATAAAAACATACTATTAATCTCTAAAAATGGACGTTAAACATACAAAAATAAGTTCCGATCATCCGTAAAGGATGTCTACACAAACCATTGATTAAGATATAGATTGAACCCTTGAAAAAGGACAAAAGAACTCATCCAAACAATTGATTAAGATGATCCAACGGTTGTGGTTAAAAGCGTGGTTATAACCATCATTTTTAAAAAATAAATATTTTTCCTTATTTTTAAAGCAAAACGCGGCGAAATATAACGAAAATTGGAGTGAAACAAATTATACAAGAAAAAAAAACATTCACTTTATTATCTTTAAATTGATATCCATTTTGATAAAAATTTTCCTCCTTTTTTTCGTGGTTCTTCGGTTCTTTTTTATTTGAGGTTCTCTTCCTATTTCACCCATCTATATATATATATATATATATATATATATATATATATATATATATATATATATATATATGTTGGAAATTTGAGTGTGAGGTTGGAATGTTTCCATCCCACATTGGTAGAAATACAAAAGAAGCTTAAGTTTATAAGCCTAGAGTCTCAAGTGGGTCTTGAGTAAAATGGTAGGCTTATGGTGGGGATATTAAAGAAGTGCGCGGTTCTCGCGAAGAGTCGCGCACTTTGCACTTCGCATCGGAGCAGAGGACTCCGAGTTTCTTTTTATAACTCGAGTTATAGAGTTATAAAATTAATTGATTAATTTACCTGTGTTAATTAATTAATTTCAAGCAGGTAAGTTTTAATATTTATTGAGCAGATAATTTCGTTTTTATGAGCTCATTAAAACATGTTTAATGGCTGTAAATTCGTTTTTTATGAGCTCATTAAAAACGTTCTTATGAGTCCATAATCACTCTTTATTTTTGAGGAGAAAATCGTGGGAGAGTTGAGGTTTATACTTGATCTCTTCAAGTATAAATATGTCCATCTTCACCCCTGTTGATCCAAACTCTCTCAGTGATTTGATAACGACCCCCTTCTATACTTAGTGAAAATTACGTTTTAGTATGTATTAGTGTTTCACCATCAGCGATCAGACTGAGTCTATTCAGTTATCACTGATAGTCTTTCTTATAAACATTTCTATGTATTAGTGTTTCACTATCAGTGATCGAACTGAGTTTGTTCAGTTATCACTGATAGTTCCTAAAGTAAACAGTCAACGTAATCCCTGAAGACAAGTCTCGCGTCAACAGATGTTCATAGCTGAATCAAAGACGAAGCTGCTGAACAATGAGAAGTCTACTAGTGACCTGATGCGGATATCAGTGAAGCAAAGACAACTCTACCAATACGCGAAGGAACATGAGAAAAAGCTTCAGCGATAGCTGAACCTCTTTATCTCTGAAAGAAGAGATACTCAGCGATCAAACGATCACAAAGCTTATGCCTCAAGTTTCCTTTTGTCTATCCTTGCACAACCTAGTACGATGTGTCAGAACGGACAAGTCTCTGAAACCATTCGTACAACAACTCTGTCTACTACACTGTTCATGACCCGGCCGAAAGCATGTCTCCCAAAAGTCAGTTTATCAAAGCCAATCTGTGAACGCCACGTGTAAAGTATCCTGCCATGCATTTAATGCATAGGGTATAAATAGGAAGCTCACCCCTTCATCTAGGAGTGTGCTTCATCCTTGAACTCAAGATAGAAACCCTTGTTTTCTATATCTCTAAACCCCCATTCTCTGAACTTCTTGTGCAATTATCTTAGTGGTTCTTAAGTTTGTTTAGATTGAGTCTGTCTCAATCTTATTCCGCAACAAACTTGTAAATTGTATTTTGATTCTTCAATAAACAATTTATTAAACTTTAAATTCTGTGTTTGTATTCAACCCCCCCCCCTTCTACAAACTTGTTTAGCACCTTCGGGACCAACAACCCCTTTTGAAGATACACTGAAATCGATAAGCTCTCTCTCTCTCTCTCAAACAGCTCTATCTCACAATTTGCTCTCTCCACCAATCTGCTCTATCGATCGAGTTCTGTGTTTACGTTTTCTACTATATTTCTGTCAAAGATTTGCATTAAACAGTCAAACACTATAGTTGTTAGTGTTTGATTAATACTGCATCAAATCCTGGGTTAAGCGATAGTAGACTCACAACTTTTCTAGAGTATCGCCAAAACCTTTAAGGACATGTTTTGCAAAACCGTGCAGTTCAGTTTCCGTGGTGTTTTCGTTGGTGATCATCAAAACAGGTTAGCTTTGATTTTCTGTTCTGTGTTTCCTTTTCGTCCACTAGAGTGGACAGTCTATCTTCTACCCCTTCTTCTAACGTATCTATCTCGAAGGATAGACTCATTATTAGGTTCTCTTAATAACCATTATAAATCAGTTTTCGGTTGAAAGTTGTTAAACTTTATAAATAAAGTTTGAATTTTTATTATTAAAGTTACTGATTTTATATACAAATCTCGTTGTTTTATTTTAACTGAATTTTACTAATCTAAAATCCAACAATCTTAAAGGTTTTGTTATGGATTTCGGAAGATCTACCAATATCCGTGTTATGAATCAAGAGATCGTGAAACTTGACCGGTTCGACGGGAGTAACTACACTCGTTGGACTGAAAAGGTCAAGTTCATGCTAATGGTAATAAAACTCTATCATGTTATGGATCCGAAGCTCCCGCCTATCCCTAATGATCCCATTCCCGATAAAGGAAAAGAGTCGGATAGGGAAATAATAGCCGAACTTAATAAGTTAAGGCTAATCCGCAAAAAGGAGAAATCCTTGGCCTGTGGACATATAAAAAATGCCCTATCCGATAGACTCTATGACTTATACTCTCCGATTACCTATCCAATAGAGTTATGCACCAATAAGTACCTTGTGTCTAAGTTTTTACGTTTTCAAATGAATGATGAAAAACCAATCCTAGAGCAGATTCACGAGCTCTAGGTTATTACAAATAAAATAAAGGCACTTTCCATAACTCTTCCAGAAATTTTCCAAGTGGGGGCGGTGGTTGATAAATTTCCCCCATCTTGGAAAGATTTCTCAAAAAGAATGATGCACAAGTCTGAAGACTATTATTTGGATGACCTGCTCAAACATATAAGGATCGAAGAAGAGACTCGTAATCGGGAGAAGAGAGGTAAGTCTGTGATGGTTGCAAACAGCGTGCAGGCTGGCAACAACAAAAGGAAGGGAAAGGCTAGAGGTCCTAGTAAGAAGTGGAACCTGGGTCTACAAAAGAAGAGTTTTAAAAAAATCTGGAAAACAATCCAAACCTGTGCAACACTTCAAGAGAACCGGGAAATGTCACGTCTGCGGAGAGACGGGACACTATGCCCGAGAATGCAAGGAAAGGAAATCCGGACCACCAGTAGCCAACACTGTTGAAGGAATCCAGAATCTTGTCGCAAACTTGCAAATGGAGGAGATTGATATGATCTCGGAGGCAGCCACCAGAATAACTGCTAATAGAGGAGGTTGGTACTTAGACACGGGAGCAACAGTTCTTGTGTGTAACTCCTGGTCCAAGTTTGTTGAATATGGCCCTGTTCGAGAAGGAAAACAGGTGATCGTGGCAAATAATGGCAAGGCTGATGTTGCGGGTATGGGTACGGTGCTACTCAAGTTCACTTCCGGGAAAACGGTTACTTTGAGGAATGTTCTTCACGTTCCTTCCATCATTAAGTGCCTCGTTTTTGGGAACAAACTCGATGAAAACGGGTTTGGACTCAACATCGAGGCAAGGAAGCTATTGATCTACAAACGGAAGACTTTCATAGGAAAATGATACAGCCAGTTGGGTATGTATCGATTGAACTTGAGTGATGATGAGAATGGGGCCGGGCCGAGTGGGGGTAGTAATGTCTTAGCCATTTCTGATGAAGTTTTTATTTCTACTATCGATATAATTCCTACTTATTTCAATAAATTTAATTCTCTTGAGTACTTTGCTTGTTCAATATCTTTATGGCATAAACGTCGAGCACACACTAATGTTAAAAATATTTAAAAAATGCAAAATAAAGGATTAATTAAAATTGACAACAAAGATTTTAGAAAATGCGAGACGTGTGTAAAATCAAAGTTTACAAAGAAACCTTTTCCATCAGTTAAAAGGGATACTACTATTTTAGAGTTGATTCATTCCGATATCTGTGAATTGAATGGAATACTTACCTGTGGTGGTAAACGGTATTTCATTACATTCTGTGATGACTTCAGTCGGTATTTATACGTTTACTTATTACATTCAAAAGACGAAGCTTTTGATGCTTTTAAACTTTATAAATCTGAAGTGGAAAATCAACTAGGAAAACGAATCAAAATACTTCGATCAGATAGGGGCGGGAAATACTTTAATAGAGAATTTGATACTTTCTGCGAAGAGAATGGTATCAAACATGAACGTACCTCACCATTCACCCCTCAACAGAATGGTCTGGCGGAACGAAAGAATCGTACTCTTGTTGAGATGGTCAACTGTATGTTGAACCAATCAGGTTTGCCAAACAACCTATGGGGAGAAGCCCTATTGACCGCTTGTCATATTCACAACCGGATCACAAGTCGTGTGATTCCAACTAGCCCATACGAGCTATGGAAAGGTAGAAAACCCAATCTGAACTACTTTAGAGTTTGGGGTTGTGTTTCCTACTATCGAACTCCTAATCCTAAAAGATCCAAGCTGGGAGCCCGTGCTATTAAAAGCATATTTGTGGGATATGCTAGAAATAGCAAGGCTTATAGGTTGTTGGATAAAGAATCAGGAGTAATAATTGAATCCAGGGATGTGGAATTCTTTGAAGACAAGTTTTCAGAAGATACTGAAAAATCTGAAAGAAATTTGGCTTCAAATCTTCCAAGTACTTCTTATGATAGTTCGAAAACCTCAAACAGGGTTGACGAACCACGTAGAAGCACTAGAGTAAGAAAAGAGAAAAGTCTAGGAGATGATTTCTTCTCCTACCTAGTAGAAGGAACACAAAAGAAAGTGACTAGAGAAGTCATTTTATCGATTAACCTCGAAGATGATCCTAAGACTTTTAAAGAGGCCATGTCTTCAAGGGATGCTCCACTATGGAAGGAGGCAATAAATGACGAAATGAATTCCATTATAGGGAATGGAACTTGGGAATTGGATGATTTGCCCAAGGGAGTGAAACCCATAGGTTCCAAGTGGGTATTCAAAAGGAAGTTGCATCCAGACGGATCAATATCAACTTTTAAGGCAAGATTAGTGGCTAAAGGGTATAGACAGAAAGAGGGAGTCGGTTACTTCGACACCTATGCTCCAGTTGCTAGAATTAGTTCTATTCGAACTCTTATAGCAATCTCAGCCATAAAGGGACTGTACATTCATCAAATGGATGTGAAGACGGACTTTTTGAATGGCTATCTAAACGAGGAAGTTTATATGGAGCAACCTGAAGGGTTTGTGATACTTGGACAAGAGAACAAGGTATGTAGACTTGTTAAATCTCTATATGGGTTGAAACAAGCGCCTAAACAGTGGCATGAAAGATTTGATACGACTATCACCTCTTTCGGGTTCAGACATAACGGGGTTGATCGATGCATTTACTCAAAATGCACAAAAGGATACACTGTAGTCATTTGTCTTTATGTAGATGATATGTTGATCATCGGTAGTAACCTTGAGGGTATCCTTGAAACAAAGGACTACCTTTGTTCTATCTTTAAGATGAAAGATCTAGGAGAAGTAGACACTATTCTTGGAATAAAAGTAAAGAGGTCAGGATCACAAATCTCCTTAAGTCAATCACACTACATTGAGAAGATACTAACAAAGTTTCAACATTTGAATATAAAGGAGTTTAACATACCTTTTGATTCAAGTGTAAAACTTGATAAAAACTCTGGAAGAGCAGTGGCTCAACTAGAGTATGCCAGTGCAATAGGATGCATGATGTATGCAATGCATTGCACTAGACCGGATATTGCATTTGCTATAAGTAAACTAAGTCAATATACTAGCAATCCGGGTCCAGATCACTGGAAGGCAAGTAGTAGAGTGTTAGGTTACTTGAAAAGAACTAGTAATCTAGAATTGACATACTCTACACATCCAGAAATATTGAGGGATATTATGATGCTAGTTGGATAGATCACTCAGGTGACTCCAAATCCACAATTGGGTGGATTTATACTCTAGCTAGGGGAGCAGTTTCTTGGGAAAGCAAGAAATAAACTTGTATCTCCCACTCAACTATGGAATCTGAATTCATTGCCTTGGCAGCTGCAGGAAAAGAGGCTCAATGGATTAGAGATTTGTTGACAGATATCCATTTGTGGCCTCGACCAACTCCCTCGATTCCCATGTATTGTGACAGTGAGGCCACACTGTCAAAAGTGTACAATGTCGTGTATAATGGGAAATCTCGACACATAGGTCTACGGCATAACTATGTTCGAGAATTGATCGAAAATGGTACCATTAGTATTGTGTATGTCAAGTCATGTGGAAACTTGGCAAATCCATTGACTAAGCCTCTGACGAGAGACTTAGTAGGATCAACTACCAGAGACATGGGTTTGAAACCATGTAACACCCAGAATTTTGTTATATAATCTTGGTATTCTAGTGTTAAGCTTTTGTCGTTAGCACCACGTTTGGTTCCAAGTTTGAGTTTGCCTTTTGGTGGTTTTGGACAAACCACAGTGAGCTACGCGAGTTGCACCGCGACTTGAGATCGCGGCACAACCCGCGAAACCCTCTGGATGGTTTGGTTTTGTGTAAGCGGGCGAGTTATGACGCGGGTTGAGGTCGCGGAATAACCCGCGAGTTGGCCTGGCCGACTTATACCCTTTTCAGCCTAAATATCTTTCTATTTTTCTCTTTTCTTTCCTTCCTTACAAGTTTCTTCTCTCTCTTCTCTCTCTTCTCTCTCTCTAAAATCGATTCTCTCTCTCTCTAAAATCGATTCTCTCTCTCTCTAAAATCGATTCTCTCTCTCTCTAAGTTTGGTAGTTTTTGGTGTTCGATCCGAGGTTTCGGTGTAGAAAGCTTCGTCTTATCAAGAGGATCGATTTCTGGTTCTTCGGGTTTTCGTATAAACCTATTGGGTGAGTTCTTACTACCTTTCTAAAACTTTATACATGTCAAAATGGTTACATTTTGAACTCCTATGTATCTCCATGATTTCAGATTTAAGATTTATACATTTTGATATAAGTTGAGTTTTGGGAGATTTTAGGGTTCCGATCATTTTATGATTGATTCTATCTTATTTGAAGTAAAAATATGTTTTACTTGCACATTATGTTGGATATGTGAAAGAAAGTTTATGAACTTATTTTAATGAGTTTCATTCGTACCAGAAGTTGAACTGGATATAACATTTTGTTTATGAAAATGTTTTTATACCATATGATTGTTTATGGTTGGTCACATTTGTTGTTGTGACGAGTCTGTACCATTACTAGTGGATCCCTAGGTTTTGAGTCGACTGTATTATTGGGATGTCATATTCCCAATTTTGTAGCTATGGATGCATATGATCCTCGGGGGCAACTTAGTACGGTTATGTGAGGCTGGATACTAGCCATGGTTCATAGTGATCCTAGCGAAGGAGTATACATTGGTTTTGCTTGGGGGCGCGATCTCACATCGTAGCACGGACCTATGTGTTCGTATCCTTGGATTCCAATCGTTTAGCTCATAACTCGGATTGGTGGTCTACTTTGTGTTACACCACAATCCTTGGTTCTTTTGTCATCGTATGATGAGTTTTGGACCGAAAAGGCCCGGTTGTGGCGAAACGTTATCTTTTATAAATTAAACCTTTATGAAAAGATTTTCTTATGATACTGATGTTTATATTTCTGGAAGTTTATAAAAGAAGTACTTGTGCATTAAATTGTGAGGTTCTGGAAAGAAGGTTTATGGTCTCATTTTAATGGATTTCATTCTTATCAACAGTTAACTTGGAAATGCTTATTTGAAAAGATTTCCTTTGATACAAAAATTTATATCTCTTGAAATTTATAAACTGTATGTTCTCACCAGGCTTTAAGCCTGACACTTTTCTCAAATGATATGTATAACAGGTTTCCCTTAGCGGTGGGATGCACTGGGTATTGAGAGAGGAGTTGGGTCTCGAGGCATTTTGAGATGACTAAAGTGTTGTTAGTTGGGCATTGTTAAGTCCCATTCTTTTGATGAATTATGGTTTGTCAACTGATATAATCTGGATAGACGTGCTTATATTAGTTTGTTGATGAATCCTATATCTGTGCAGGTTTTGTAAAGTCTTAAGGACTGATCCCCTTTATGGGAGGTTTATATCAATATGAATGTCATGTTGCCAGGTTTCCAGGTTTTATTTTACTATGGATTTTAGGGTGTTACAAGTTGGTATCAGAGCTCTAATTTAAGCGAACTAGGCATGAATGTAAGATGTCTAGACTTAGACTGAGTTTGATAGGCATGGATTGTGAGATTGGGTAGAACTTCTAAGATGGGACAGTCTTAGAGTGAACGGAAGTTATGTTCATCAGGCGTTGTGATGACGGTAACAAGAACCCTTATGTGTTATATGTTCATAATCTCACTTAGCTAATGTGATTATGAGGATATTTTACGTGAGTGTAATTGGTTTGCTAATATTATGACAATTGGTAGACGTAGCGGTACGTTTCTTTCGTGCGTGTTTCAGTTAAACTCTTCCTTACCCTTTCTCGTGCTTGTGTTTGTAGATCCCAGTGCAGTGCAATCACAAGTAATTATAAATAATGATGAACAGATTATAGGCCACAACAACTAGTCATATGATTAATATAACTTCAAAGGATTAAGGTTTACAGAGAGAAATTCTGATTAGGGTATGTAAACCTAATGACTAGAAAACTGAATAATGAATTTCTCTAAACCTTTCTAAACTGTTCTCCTCTAATTATGAACTAAGTAACACCTTTATATACCAGGCTTACAAGGCCTAATGGGCTTATGGGCTTGGGCCCATCTAACTAAATAAACTATTAAAGAATTACATTATGCACCCTTATAAATACTTTATTCCACTTTCAACACTCAGGACTTTCAGTCCTAACAATCTCCCCCTAAAGTTGAATAAAGCATTTAACTTTGAATAAAGCATTTAACTTCTTGAAATCTTCAAACATTGATCTTCTTTAAAACTTCAGGTTTGATCTTCTTTCCCTCTTGAGTCTTTCAAGAACTTTGGTGTTGCATGTCTTCATGACTTTCCACGCTCCCCATTGAATAAAGCTCTTGTTCTTCATAGTATCAACTTTGTAACCAGATACAATGTACAGTAGCCTCGACTGAACGCACTATCACACAGCTTTTAACTGTAGAAACTCAATCACATCGGATCAGCACACATGAAAGATAATGTGAGAGTACCGTGACTTTCCATGGTGCATCTTCAGTTTAAAACAACGAATCTGTCTTTGAACCGCGAGTTGAATAAGCTTTTATCTCAAGAACTTGTTTCAACCAGCGCGTAGGAGGAATAATGAAGAAACTTGTAGCATACACCACATGATACGGGAAAGAATCAATACAGACTTTGAAATGACTTTGAAATCTTCACTGTCTTCAGACAAACAAATTTAGCATTAAAATCATATATTCATCTCCTTGATCTCTAGACTGTCTTCAGAACTGATTTTCTTTCTTTAATACTTGGAAATTGAACATTGTAAACATTTCTCCCCCTTTTTGATGATTGTGAACATCATGATCATCAAAACTTATTTAATTTCAGCACTTTCTTTGATCTCCCCTTTATGAAAATTTGGCATTCTCCGCCCATTGATTTGATTATCCGTCAATTCATGAAATGTATATATCCGAATCTTTTCAAATTCTGACATAATGAACAATGTAACCCTGATTCAACAGATGAAACAGTTAGTATGCCTGTAAGTAGCACGGAGCCACTTTGTACAACGAATGTACTTTGGAAAGGAGCTTTTGTGATGTTCACTCCCCCAGGGCTTCCATTCAATCATCGAAAAACCACAAAGTAATTTTCTATGAATGTTATGACAAGAAAACTCATTTCTTGTGTGCTCGTGCAAGTGTAGAATGATTGAAGCTACTCAGGCTTTTTCAGGCTCAAATTGTGTAAACTGTTGAGACAGCAACAAATATTACACGGACTCAATGTGCATGCAAGAGGTGCGAAGGTGGGGCAACTTTCCTTCTTTTTCAATATCTAAATCTTTCGAGTGAAGACTAGATAGCAGATATGTTGCGTCCCCAAAGAAAATGAAACATTTCTTTGTTAAGAAAGAAACGAGTGGTTGGTGGGGTAATAGCAAGAGTTGGCATGGGCTAGGTGCCTTTTTCAATGATGGTCACCAAAGAATGTGAACCAATCAGAATATGTGGTTGCCCGACTCAGAAAGTGGTTGGTACAGAGTTCTGATATTCTTTTAACTCTGTTCTCACACCCTCTTTCTTTTTGTCATTAAAGCTCACTTCTAACCAAACTCTCTTGTCAATTTTTCCGCTCCTCACAATGAGAAAAACTCAACCCGATGAGTTATCTCCCCCACTCTTTTGATTTATGACCCCTCACCCCTCAAATCACTCTAGGATAACTTTCGGGGTAGGAAACACTGGTTAACGTGAATCCATGGAAGTATTGTTTAAGTTCTCACACAAATCCCATGTAAGTCCTAAAAAAAATAGTTACTCAACAGTTTAACTTGAACATTTAAGCACAGAATGTATGACACCACTGTCAAAATGTATGCTCATAAGATTTGAGCAATTGAACTTTGAAGATTTCTCAAAACAAATATATTGAATGAATGAAATAAAATCAAGAGAATTGTTTTGAGAATCTGACAGTATATCAAGCAGATCACATAAAATGGATAGGGTATCAAAGAATTGGATATTTTGTTTATATGAACAAATATAAACAATTTAGCAATGAAAGCACAAATTTAGAAATAATGATAGATTCTCAACAACATTGAATTTCAAGCGGGGGTTTTACCATCGAAAAAATTGTTTCGCTATGAGACATGGTAATAACAACTACAAATGAAGTACTGAGCATGTGTGTGTGAATACGTTACAGTATAAGGATAAGATAATACGCAAGTATTGATCTTTAGAAACACACAGTCAGTTAAACATTAAAGCTCAAGAATTGAAAAACATTTAAATTCACACTTCTAGATTCATGATACCTTTTGAGAATCAGAAGTGGTTTGAACATTTCAGAAATTGTTTTTCATGCTTGAAAGTTGTTCTTCTTTCAAACAATTAGAAATCTAGGATTAGAAGATATCTACCTTTTAAGCTCCCCTTCAAATCATGAAAGAACGATATAGATCTATTAAGCTCCCCCTGGATGTTTGCAAAATATCCAGGTCTAAACGTTGAAGAACGGGTGCTGATCTGTCATGTAATCAGAAGCCAAACTTCGTTGAAGTCCGGGTTCTAAGCTGATTTACTTAGAAGCCATTGTTCTTCTACTCCCCCTTGACAGTAGGTGCCTGCAACAAAGAATTAGTTTTCGGCTTTGGTACCCACTGGTATTTGGGTCCATGAATGTTAGTTGCAGTTCTTGTGGGGGATATAGAATAAGAACCATACCAGAAATGATCACTGGTTTTGTGAATGTGATCATGTGTATGACAATAAGAACAATGGTATTTCTTACCTGACAACCTGAGTAATTGATCTCTCGAGTAGATATGATCAGGTTTACCTTTATGCACTTTGTTCTTTTTGACATTGGACGCATGTACACATGATTCTTTTTCTTTCAGCTCATCTTCAACTGGTTTCTTCTTCCAGACCAGTTCCTCTTCTTTGTGTCTCCTTCTTCTTTGGAATGTACCTGAACCATCTATATTGCTATCATAGAAAAGGTTAGTTTTACGAATCTGATCAAAAGAATTAACTGACCTTTGTGAAGAGACAGGTTTCTGATTTGAACTTGATGCAATCTTTTCAAGCACTTTAATCGTTGAAGCGAAGTTGTCTCTTTCTTGGACAAGCAGGTCAATCTTCTTCGTGAACTCAGACTTCGTTTTCTGCTCTTTTAGTGCCTTCTCAGATAGTTCAGATAACTTGGCAGTAAGCTTTTTGATCTCAGTCTCAAACAAGCTTCTTTCTTCCTCAAATCCCTTCTCAGCATTGTTTCTTTGGCCAGATATTTCTTTGAAGACACCAACATTCTTTTGTTCAATGGCCTTCTTCTCTTTAGCAAACTTCTCTCTTTCTAGAATGATTACTTTCTGAAACTCAGAAACTTGCTGAGAAAGTTTTATGCATTTCAGCTCAACTTCTTTCTTCTCCTCAGCACATTTTCTCGAGAATTCTGAGAACTTCTTTGCGAAAGATTTCTCTTTAGTCTCAAAATCAGATTTGTGTTTAGCAAGCAGTTGCTCCAAATCAGATAAACGCTTTTGAAGATCTGCATTTGCATCTTTCAGTTCAGAAATCTTTTCCTCAGAACTTTCAACAGAGACTATTTGCTGAGTTTTAGCTTCCAAAATAGAGATCTTTCCTTTTAGCTCAGAGTTCTCAGCTTCCAAATCTCTTCCTGTTAATAAACCCTGTGTCCCTAACACCAACCATTCAGTACAATCCCACCGCTCTTTTCCTGTCATTTTGTTAGAATTTATTTGACCAATAAGTTCATTAAATATGTCACTAATAAATTCACACGAAATACTATGTTTCATATAATTTCGAGCATTATTATTGGCCCTCTCTCTTTGTTCCTTTTCCACAGGAGAAGCTTCTGCCGGAATTTGGGATTGCTTTTCTCCTTCAGTCAAAGATAATCTGATGTAGGGACCAACCTCATGTTCGTCAACAAAATCCAGAAAATCAGTTTTCCACCTTTCATATTCTCCTTTGGACCGCAACCTTGGTGGGTACACCATTTTGATCGTTTCGAATAGAATGTATTCGCTCCGGCTTTGAAGAGAGATGAAACTTGAAAGTGCAGGGACCAAAAGTGACAAAATGTGAAACTTGAAAGTTTAGGGTCACAAACGACACGCTGAATCCTTGAAGTACGGGGGCTAAAATAAATACACTGCAAAACGATCGTGAGACAAAAAATTTGACCCTTTTGTACTCTTTTTTTTTTTTTTTTTTAAACACCCGGTCGAAGGTAAGACCGGAGTAGCAATAATCCGGTCGAAAGGTAAGACCGGATATGCTAAGGTCCGGTCGAAGGAAAGACCAGGAAATATAAGGTACGGTCGAAGGGTTTGACCGGAGATTACAACTACCCGGTCGAAGGTGCAAGACCGGAGTACAAGTGTCCGGTCGAATGGGTAAGACCGGGGAATACTCTTATTCGGTCGAAGGTGTAAGACCGGAGTACAAGTGTCCGGTCAAATGCTCAGGTCGAAGGACTTTAAATACGATAAACACAAATATAGATAAGATCGATTACCGAAGAACACGAAGAGTTCGACCGAAGAACCCGAAGAAAATCTGGGATTCGACCGAAACCAAAACCCAGATCTTCTCCTTCGATCGAAAGAAGCAAACAATATCAATCAAAAAACGATTCAATCGATAAACAATCAACAGTAACCAATAATCGACCGAACAGAACCTTAATAATAATCGACCGAACTAAGGATTTTCAGAAAATTATTCGACCGAACTAAAGAAATCTTACTGTTTTTTCAAAAAAATAGATCGACTAAAACCATAAGCAAACAGATATCGATCAAACAGATAACACAGAATTTAACCACTAACAATCAATTAATGCAAGTAAAGCAATTAACATAAGAAATTGATCTTAGGGTTTCAGACAAACCTTTTTACTGGATCAAACCTTTTTGCCTATCCGCTCTGATACCAATTGTAGATCCCAGTGCAGTGCAATCACAAGTAATTATAAATAATGATGAACAGATTATAGGCCACAACAACTAGTCATATGATTAATATAACTTCAAAGGATTAAGGTTTACAGAGAGAATTTCTGATCAGGGTATGTAAACCTAATGACTAGAAAACTGAATAATGAATTTCTCTAAACCTTTCTAAACTGTTCTCCTCTAATTATGAACTAAATAACGCCTTTATATACCAGGCTTACAAGGCCTAATGGGCTTATGGGCTTGGGCCCATCTAACTAAATAAACTATTAAAGAATTACATTATGCACCATTATAAATACTTTATTCCACTTTCAACACTCAGGACTTTCAGTCCTAACAGTGTTTACCTGCTCTACCTTAGTATGTTGACCGTCAGAGTAGTGCGAAAGTTTGTAAGCGAGTAAGCTAAGGAATGATTGTTGTTTATAGCAATGTCTCTTTGGGATGACAGTAAGTGCGTAGAACGCATTAAGTTAATCATCTTGAGCCAGATTCGTTAGTGGAATTAGAACTATATCTTGTTAGCTCGATTCTATTTCGAGGAGATTTGTAAGTTAATTAATGGGATGGTTGCCCTATGATGCCTGAGGCATCCGGTTGATTATAGTACGTCGGGATGTTGGGAAGCGTAGTATTAAGATGTGAGTGCCGACCGAATTCATGCATTAAATTTATTTCTAAAATAAGGTTGCATAAATTACTTTTCATGATCGCCAACCATAAAGTAAATTACCTTATAACGTTTTGGCAAAACATTTAGCACTCAACATATTTTAAACTATGAGCATAAGCATTGCTTAAAATGGTTTTGTTGCACCTGATTTCAAATTGTTATCAAAACTCTCTTTATTCACGTCTTGTGTTTAAATGCTATTTTTGAATGTCGAAATATCTGTGTTTTAACGCTTTTTGAGTTAATGGGCAAGTAGCTGTGGAATTTTGACCTTGACATTGGATCTCTTCCATGTATGTCAATGGTTTTAAAGGAAGAATTATTCTCATACTTTTGAGTCGGAGTTTCTTGAGAATTTTTAGTTGTGTGAGTTTGTTGAATTTCTTGGAGTTTTGTTTTACGGATTCTTTTGTCGCGTGCGTATATTTTGAGATGCGTGAGTTTAATTTCATTGCGTACAAGTTATGAGTTCTTTGGGCATCGTGTCCCATCAAAAATCTTGTCAAAATGGTCGCCTTACCTTGTGTTGAAAAATGGAAATTTGGACACCACTTGATTTTAGCGTTAATTAGTTTTATGAAAATCCAGTTGGATTATGGTGTCTCATCTTACGACTTTTGTGTCGCGTAAATAATTTCAGGAACATGTGCATATGCATCATTGTGTGCGTTAATTTCGGGGTTCTGTTAACAAATGTCAACCGTCGTGTACTATGTGCATTGGATTTAAGTATAACGTTGGTGTGAATGATTGCATAAACGATTTATGTTATTTTTAAAACAGGACTTTCGTTCTGATCGTATTTCCATCATTAACTCTTACTGTTAAAATTTCCGCAAAGTATTTAGCGAGTTAGCGGTATTTTTGTCGTTGTAATTTCTATTTTGGTCAATTGTGTTCATCTTTACAACGTGAAGCTTTAAACTCGATTTGAAATTTTATTTGCATCCCCGTTATTTTACCGCCCTTTGGGGAATGAATTGTTGCATATGGGGTGAGTTGAAAATTCTTTTGCTGCAACGTCTCTTGGTTATAGAGGAGAAATTTTAAAGATAAAATTATGATTTTTCCCTTTGGAGTTGTACAAACAATTGTTGCACATGTTGAAGTGCAAGAACCTATTTCCACGTTTATAGTGTAAATTATTGCGTATGTTTTACTCGGTATTTCTCAAGGTGCGAGTATTTTGTTAAGTTTTCGTACTCGGTAACTTGGATTGTTTTAACATCATAAATTGCTCATGTCGAGCTTGAATATTTCAACAAGTAAATAGCGTGATTTACATATTCTGGGTGATTTTGTACACGTAAAATCTACATTATGATTTATGCATCTTTGATGATTTTGTGCAAACAAAGTCTATTTCATGACATATGCATCTTAGTATATTTGCATTCATAAAACCTTTGGAAAATCTTTGGTCCCAATACGTGTTGAGTTTTGAGAAAGCATGTCTTTGTGGTGTGGGTTTTCATAAGCATTGTTTAAAGACATTTCATTATTTGGGGAAACGTTAAATGTCGGTTAAATGTGCTTTAAGGTTTACGAGGCTTTCGTTGGAAGTTTACGTGAAGTGTTGGGCCTTTGGCTCGGGTTTTGACTAAATGAGTCGTGTGGACATTTGTCCGGATTTATAACCGTAATGAAAGATTTGAGTATGATGGTGCTTATTCGTGTCATTTGAGAGTTACATGCTTTGAGTGCGCTGGTCATTCATTTGGAGTCATGTAGCGTTGTAGACTATAAAGTTGTAGATCCATAGATAGTCTGTCTGTTTTGTAAATCCTGAGGTTTTGGGTTACACTTAGTGACCGCTCGGGTTGGCTAGCGAGTAGACAATAGGTGGCACGGGCTGCTGAGTTAGAACTCGTCTGGATTGGATAGGCACCCGTGTCCGTAAGCCCTTGAGGTGGAACTCGACGGAGTATGGCTAGAGGCAATAAACGGTTTGAAGTTGTGATGTCTGGTATGGCATGGGAACTAAGATCGGGATACGTGGTGAAATCCAATAACATCACGGGTGGCCCCATTCGTTTGTTCTCGCCACCCAAGATGGAAACGTTTAGAGGTCATGCGAGGAAGTTGTATGGGCGGCCTACTTGTGTGTCCTTCTATTCTCTTTGTGTACGAGTCTCTCCGTCGTAGACCCGGGGTATTTTAAACACTAATGTTATATTTTTACCAGCTTTGGTTATGTGGATTCGACGGTAAATGATGGCTTTAATATTGGGTTCTCCCCACGTATATTAAGGTTTGAATGAAATGTGTTATTCCTGCATGTTGGTATTTAGTTTTCTTTCGTTTTTGGTCCCATGAGTATTGGGCCTAGTTTCCTTGTTTTCGGACGTACGATGTAGATGGTGTTACTAATGTTTCATACTTCGAGTTAGTACAAGTTGTGTCAATTTATAAAGTATCGTTGAAATGAAGGATCCATCTTTGAAATTGCATAATTTTGAAAAGGAGTTGTTCCATGTTTTAAAATTCATTATTTGAAAGGTTCTGTTTTAAAGAGAAGTTCATCAATTTAATTGCTTTTACTTATGTAAAACTCTTGAGCTCTCTAGGCGTTAAGCCTAATCCTTTTTATTTTTCAGCATGTGCATCAAATTCCTGTTGTGGGTTTTATTAGCGCCTGTCCTTTATAGTCCGAATGTATAGATTGGTGGTATGTTTAGAGGTTAATCTTTATAATGTGGTTGTAGACAAAGTATTTATGGAAGTATTAAGAATTTGAATAAGGGCTATTTCCAGATTTGGAGTCGGATCGGAGTTGAGTGATAACAGAATCTGTGTTAACCGATTGCCGGAAAGACGCATTAGTGCGCCTTGTAAGAATATCTTTATCGATATTAGGAATGGATCAGTGAAATCTGAGAGATTTGGGAAGATTAGCGTCCACCGTTGGCTTTGAGTTCGGAACCGTTCAGTTCGAAAGAAATTGGTAGAGGGAAAGTTGAGGTCGCTAATTTCCTGGAGGTAGTAATTGTCACCTAAGGTTGGGAGGCAACCGTAGCCTTATGAGTAAAAGTTACTTTAGAGAGTTGAGTGTTCGCTCGGTTAGGAGTGAAATGTGCCCAAGAAGGGTAGCTAATTCGGGTGTCGGTATTAAGATCACGTTAATGATTATGGCAAATGGGTTAAGAACGATCTTCTCTGCGGACAGAGTTCCATTGAGAAGAGTAGATTTCGAGGACGAAATCATTCTAAGGTTGGGAGGATTGTAACACCCTGAATTTCGTTATATAATCTTGGTATTCTAGTGTTAAGCTTTTGTCGTTAGCACCGCGTTTGGTTCCAAGTTTGAGTTTGGATTTTGGTGGTTTTGGACAAACCACATTGAACTACGCGAGTTGCACCGCGACTTGAGGTCGCGGCACAACCCGCGAAACACTCTGGATAGGTTTGGTTTTGTGTAAGCGGGCGAGTTATGCCACGGGTTGAGGTCACGGCATAACCCGCGAGTTGGCCTGGCCGACTTATACCCTTTTCAGCCTAAATATCTTTCTCTTTTTCTTTTTTCTTTCTTTCCTTACAATTTTCTTCTCTCTCTTCTCTCTCTCTAAAATTGATTCTCTCTCTCTCTCTCTAAGATTGGTAGTTTTTGGTGTTCGATCCAAGGTTTCGGTGTAGAAAGCTTCGTCTTATCAAGAGGATCGATATCTGGTTCTTCGGGTTTTCGTATAAACCTATTGGGTGAGTTCCTACTACCTTTCTAAAACTTTATACATGTCAAAATGGTTACATTTTGAACTCCTATGTATCTCCATGATTTCAGATTTAAGATTTATACATTTTGATATAAGTTGAGTTTTGGGAGATTTTAGGGTTCCGATCATTTTATGATGGATTCTATCTTATTTGAAGTAAAAATATGTTTTACTTGCACATTATGTTGGATATGTAAAAGAAAGTTTATGAACTCATTTTAATGATTTTCATTCGTACCAGAAGTTGAACTAGATATAACATTTTGTTTATGAAAATGTTTTTCTACCATATGATTGTTTATGGTTGGTCACATATGTTGTTGTGACGAGTCTGTACCATTACTAGTGGATCCCCAGGTTTTGAGTCGACTGTATTATTGGGATGTCATATTCCCCATTCTGTAGCTATGGATGCATATGATCCTCGGGGGCAACTTGGTACGGTTATGTGAGGCCGGATACTAGCCATGGTTCATAGTGATCCTAGCGAAGGAGTATACATTGGTTTTGCTTGGGGGCGCGATCTCACATCGTAGCACGGACCTATGTGTTCGTATCCTTGGATTCCAAGTGTTTAGCTCATAACTCGGATTGGTGGTCTACTTTGTGTTACACCACAATCCTTGGTAAAATGGTTCTTTTGTCATCGTATGATGAGTTTTGGATCGAAAAGGCCCAGTTGTGGCAAAACGTTATCTTTTATGAATTAAACCTTTATGAAAAGATTTCCTTATGATACTTATGTTTATAATTCGGGAAGTTTATAAAAGAACTACTTGTGCATTAAATTGTGAGGTTCTGGAAAGAAGGTTTATGGTCTCATTTTATTGGATTTCATTCTTATCAACAGCTAACTTGGAAATGCTTATTTGAAAAGATTTCCTTTGATACAAAAATTTATATCTCTTGAAATTTATAAACTGTATGTTCTCACCAGGCTTTAAGCCTGACACTTTTCTCAAATGATATGTATAAAAGGTTTCCCTTAGCGGTGGGATGCACTGGGTGTTGAGAGACGAGTTGGGTCTCGAGGCATTTTGAGATGACTAAAGTGTTGTTAGTTGGGCATTGTTAAGTCCCATTCTTTTGATGAATTATGGTTTGTCAACTGAGGTAATCTGGATAGAGGTGCCTAAATTAGTTTGTTGATGAATCCTATATCTGTGCAGGTTTTGTAAAGTCTTAAGGATTGATCCCTTTTATGGGAGGTTTATATCAATACGAATATCATGTTGCCAGGTTTCCAGGTTTTATTTTACTATGGATTTTAGGGTGTTACAAACCATGCAGAATCGGTTAGTGATGGAAACCCAACTTGAATTTAGTGCTCCTATCTATCAAGTTTAATAGGTAACAACAAGTCACTTGACCGATAGAAGGTACTATCAACTGATAGACCCATGTAAGGTACATGATAGTACGTCGTTGCCGAGAACTAGGATGAGGACAATCTCTTAACAAAATTTAGAGGCATCTTAGCAACGAAGATGTTATAGAACTTTGCCTATATGACTATATGACTGAGAGGTGGTGCCGCTTCAAATGGAGAGTTATGGTTTCTCTTCTAAAAGGTCATGAAATAGGATTTTAGCGCATGGCCATATTCGCGCTCAGTGAGAATGCAAATACAAAAGATGATGTGTGTGAATTAGCCGAAGTAGTTACAAGATTCAAAGTTTAAATCCTAAGGATACTTCTGAATTGATTCCTTCTTGCTTATTCACATTAAACGGGGTTTAATCTTAGTGATACTACTGTGACATCATATTTTCTTGAAAGGCAGAAAACTTTCCAACCTGGTGGGGAATTATTGGAAATTTGAGTGTGAGGCTGGAATGTTTCCATCCTACATTGGTAGAAATCAAGGTTCTAAAAACCGCGTTATGGCGTCGCCATGGCGTGCCACCTTGCCGCAACGTTTTTACCCTTGGCGTTAGGCTCGTTAAGTCGCGTTATGGCGTTAAGTTGTGTCCTTGGCGTTATATAGTTGGGGGGGGGGGGCGAAATTGTAAATTTCTAAAACTTGTAATTTTTTTACACGGGTAAAAACTAAAAAGCTAAAAAGTCAAAATTAAAAGTTTTTTTTAAACCCTAGATTTTACCTTTCCCTCTCTGTTTCTCTTTCGCGGCTCACAAACTCTGGAAAACAAGAACATACGTTCATCACACAACAAGAAGGTTAATCAAAGTTCTTCAATCGATTAGATAGAGTTGATTTTGCTGCTTCGTTCGTCAATCGTTAGTTCATCACACAACCAGGTTCGAGTTTTTGTCTACAACTCTACATAACACAAAATATGGTTCGATTTTTTTGTTAGTAATTCGTAGTTCGTATGTATACATTATATAACCAGATTCGGTTTTATGTTCTCTTTGGGTTTTTGATTAAGTTTATTTTATTGCCTATTTGAGCAAGTGATATATTAGGCATTTAGGCTATTAGCTCATCACGGAACATAAGCATAAAGAACCAAAGAAGGCAGATTGAAGTTGATTGGTTGATGACAAAGTCGTTTATGTTGATTCATTACTACCTTATTTTACTCTTTCCTATATTAAGAATAAAAAGAAGGTTCAAATTTCTATTGATGAAATTATAATGTGAATGAGAGGGTGCTAAATTGGAGTAGAAAGAATTATATTTATAGAATTATAGATCACAAAGTGGAATAAGGTGCTTAAATGGAATTGGAAAACGCTTGGGATATGTGTCATGGGGTGGAATTATGTTTTATTCTTCATGGACAGTTTTCTCCATTTTGATAACTTAGATATTTGTTACTGATCCTTCCAGTGCGTGTGTATAACTATATATATATATATAATGTATATGTATTTTAAGTTAGAATAGTTTGCTTAAAATGGTTTTATTCTTCCAATCTTTATAAAGTGGGATATGTGTCATGGGGTGGAATGGAATTATGTATTTTATAATGTGGAATTATGTTTTATTCTTCCAGTGTTCTTATGAATCTGTTGTATTCACAAAATATATAAATAGTTTTATGTTTCAATCTTTTGCACTTACATTCTTTATAATATTTTTGATGTTTTCTAATTTGATTTTGTATAGGTTTTACAAATGCCCATATAGTTAGATAATGGCTAGTGGTAGTGGGAATCCGACTGGAACAACAGAAGCAAGTTCTTGCACAGAGACATTATTGAAAAGGAATTTGGGTGATGCGGGATGGAACTATGGTACTTTGTGTGATCCTACAAATAAAGATGCGATCAAATGTAACTTGTGCGGGTTTATATGTAGAGCGGGAATCACAAGGTTAAAGTACCATCTATCGGGAATAAAAGGGAAGGGTGTTGCCATTTGTAAGAAAGTTAGCAAAGAAGATAAAGATGTGTGTGCGACATTACTTGAGAAGCCAAGAGAGAAGAAAAAAGAGAATAGAATTCGGGAAGAAGAAATGAGGGCAGAAGTTGAAATAGAAAATGAAGAGGATGAGGTGATTGTGGGTTCAAAAAGAAAGAAAACATCATCTTTAGGGCCCATGGACAAGTTTGCTAATCCTATTAATCCCGATGCTCCAACTACGCGTCAACAAAATATCGTAGACGCAATTTGCAAGGAAAGAATACATCAAGTGCATCAATATTGTGCACGGTGGGTTTATGAATCGGGCATTCCTTTTCATGCCATCGATAATGATGGATTTAAGAACTTTGTTGAAGCCGTTGGACAATACGGTCCAGGTTACCGTCCTCCAAGCCAATATCTACTTAGGGAACCATTATTGAAGGAGGAAGTTGAGAGGACTAAAGGACTTCTCAAAAATCAAGAAGAAGAGTGCGCACAAAATGGTTGTTCGGTTATGACGGATGGTTGGACAGATCAAAAACGAAGAAGCATAATGAATTTTTGTGTAAACTCGGGAGTAGGTACAACTTTTCTTTCTTCGGTTGAATGTTCCAAAGATGCACATACCGGGGCGTACATCTTTGATTATGTTGACAAGTGTATTGAAAAAGTTGGGCCACAAAATGTCATACAAGTTGTTACGGATAACGCTTCTAATAATATGGCGGCCGCACAATTGTTGATAGAGAAGAGGCCGCAAATGTTTTGGACTTCTTGTGCCGCACATACCATCGACCTTATGCTTGAAGTAATTGGTAAAGAGGCTAAATTTAAAGGTTTGATTGCTAAGGCAAAGACTTTAACTATTTACATTTATGCACATCATAGGACGTTGGCGATGATGAGAAGGTTCACAAAGTCTAGAGATATTGTGAGGCCGGGAGTCACTAGATTTGCTACCTCATTTCTAACTTTGCAAAGTTTGATGGAGAAAAAAGAAAAGCTAAGGCTTATGTTCACTAGTGATGAGTGGACACAATCAAATTGGGCCAAAACTAACAAAGGCAAAGGAGCATATGCGATTGTGATGAGTGTGTCATTTTGGAATGAGATTAGCTTATGCTTGAAGGTGATTTCTCCTTTAGTGAAAGTCCTTCGACTTGTTGATGGGGATCGAAAGCCATCCATGGGTTTCTTGTATGGAGAGCTTATGCAAGCAAAGGAAGATATCAAGATGGCTTATAAAAATGTGGAGATTAATTACCATCCTATTTTAGACATCATTGAAACAAAAGCAAAAGGTTGACTTGATGGTCCGTTGCATATGACGGGTTACCTATTGAATCCTTATTATTTCTTCAAAGATCCAACCATAAAAGATTATCTTATGATCTCGGATGCGGTTTTCACGTGTGTAGAGAAGTTCTTTTTTGATGAATTTGAAAAGCAAGATCTAGTGATAAATGTGGAGCTTCCAAAGTACAAAAGAAAAGAAGGAGACTTTGGAAGAATGTTAACCGCAAAGGGGTGTTCGGAAAATAATAGCACTTATGATCCCGGTATATAACTATATATTCATTTCTTGTTTACATATGTTAGATGACTTACATGTGTTTATTTTTATTTGAGTAGTTACTTGGTGGATGACTTATGGAAATGCCACACCAACTTTGCAAAGGATGGCAATAAAGATTCTTTCGTTGACAACTAGCTCTTCGGGATGTGAAAGAAACTGGAGTGCTTTTGAGGGGGTATTTAATTTTTGATGTTTTAACAATATTAGCAATAGATGTATTAACAATTTAATACGCACACATATTGGTAGATAATTTTATATTTAACTTTTTTGTTGTTTAACTTTAGATACATACAAAGAAGAGGAATAGACTTGATAGTCAAAGATTGAATGATTTTGTATTTGTTCAATTTAATGCCAAACTCATCAACAAGTGGGCAAAAGTCAAGAACCAAAATATGGATGTGTTACGTTATCTTGATGCTAGTAAAGAACAATCATGGATCGTTGCAATTAGTGATGAGGAAGAGGAAATGGAAGAAGGTGGTACTTCGTAGGCTAGAGACCATGAGGCTAGAGAATTTCATGAGGATGATTTTGAGTCGGATGAAGAACCACAAGTTGAAGGTGACGAAGAGTTTGAGTTCAACTCCGATGACGAAAGACTTTTGGATATAATTGATGATGATAACATGGAAGGATAGTATGTTTAGATGATACATCTACTCAAATATAACACGTTTTTTGTATTATAGACGTATATAATTATCAACCATGGGTAGATCGTTCTTTTTGTTATGATCTCTTGATATCATTTTTATAAACTTTGTATATTTGATATCAAATTATTAATCTATGGTTCTACTTTTGTTTTTTATTTATTTATGAATTTAGAGCGTTAAAAATATATAATTATATATATATAGTTGCCGCCTTGGCGCCACCATGGAAAACGCCATGGCCTCGCTTAACTCGTAAAGCTTGAGGCTTGACTTCGCCCCCACGCCACGCCGCACGCCATTTAGAACCTTGGTAGAAATACAAAAGAAGCTTAAGTTTATAAGCCTAGAGTCTCAAGTGGGTCTTGAGTAAAATGGTAGGCTTATGGTGGGGGTAACAAAGAAGTGCAACGCACGCGCGCGCACGTGGCCATGGCCCTGGCCGAGGCCGAGGCCGAGGCCAAGGTCGCGGGCGCGGTTCTCGCGAAGAGTCGCGCACTTTGCACTTCGCACGTTCGCATCGGAGCAGAGGAGCCTCGCCCCGAGCTCCGAGTTTCTTTTTATAACTCGAGTTATAGAGTTGTAAAATTAATTGATTAATTTACATGTGTTAATTAATTTTAAGCAGATAATTTTTAATATTTATTGAGCAGATAATTTCGTTTTTATGAGCTCATTAAAACGTGTTTAATGGCTGTAAATTCGTTTTTTATGAGCTCATTAAAAACGTTTTTATGAGTCCATAATCACTCTTTATTTTTTAGGAGAAAATCGTGGGAGAGTTGAGGTTTATACTTGATCTCTTCAAGTATAAATAAGTCCATCTTCACCCCTTTTGAAGATACACTGAAATCAATAAGCTCTCTCTCTCTCTCTCACAATCTGCTATCTCCGCCAATTTGCTCTATCGATCGAGTTATGTGTTTACGTTTTCTACTATATTTCGGTCAAAGATTTGCATTAAACAGTCAAACACTATAGTTGTTAGTGTTTGATTAATACTGCACCAAATCCTGGGTTAAGCGATAGTAGACTCACAACTTTTCTAGAGTATCGCCAAAACCTTTAAAGACAGGTTTCGCAAAACCGTGCAGTTCAGTTTCCGTGGTGTTTTCGTTGGTGATCATCAAAACAGGTTAGCTTTGATTTTCTGTTCTGTATTTCCTTTTCGTCCACTAGAGTGGACAATCTATCTTTTACCCCTTCTTCTAACGTATCTATCGCGAAGGATAGACTCGTTATTAGGTTCTCTTAATAACCATTATAAATCAGTTTTCGGTTGAAAATTGTTAAACTTTATAAATAAAGTTTGAATTTTTATTATTAAAGTTACTGATTTTATATACAAATCTCATTGTTTTATTTTAACTGAATTTTACTAATCTAAAATTCAACAATATATATAATTACTATCTTATAAAAACTCTTAGATTTAAATAGTACAAACAAATATGAAATATTAGTTAAAATCACTAATGCGTTAAATATAACATCCCCATTTTCACCCTGGGTAATGTCACGTCATGACACATAAATACTTCATAATAACAACTAAATTAAAACAGTTTACAGTGAAAGTATTAAATAAAATAAGTAAAGTATCTTAAATATTAACATGTCCCATATCGAGTTATGTTATAAAAAAATCTTAACGATTTAGGGGATGTTTGGTATTGACTTAATGGGCTTGACAACCTATATAGCTCATTCGGTAATGCATATAGAAGTGTTTGGTTGTGACTTATTAAATTACGACTTGACTTATTCGATAAGCTCTCCTCCGTTTCCCCTCAAAACACACGCATTGTATTTATTTTCATTTTTCTTGGGTTGTCTTCTTCCCTCAACAGTTCTATTCCCCTACATCCCTTTCTTTCATCTTCATCCCAACCCTTCTCACCATTACATCTCAGACATCCCTTCTCCTTTATATCTTCGACGACCATATGTCTCCCCATCCCATCGATCTACATGCCCATTTGGTTTCTTCAAGATGATGCAAGGTTTAGATAATAATTACGTATACGACAATTCCAACGCTCCTGAGATGGACCTTGTTTCTAAAATCGATCATACTTTTTAGGGACTTGCAATGGTTTTGGATTTATCTATTTCTTGTTAGATGAAATCGACTATTGCTCTTGTCGGATGAAATCGACCGTAACTCTTGCCGATGGAATCGACCACCCCCTCTTGCTTTGGATTTTTTTTTGGTTCTTACTAGATGAAATCAATCGCCACTAGATTGGTGTTTTTTTGTTCTTGCAGGATGAAATCGATCATATTTTTTTTAGTTCTTGCTAGCATGATTTGAATGAAAAGCATACATGACTGAAATGTTTTTGGTTCTTGTTGGATAAAAGTATTTGCTGGATGAATTTTTTTTTGGTTCTTGTTGGATGGAAGTTTTTTATTCAAGAATGGGTAAAGCATGATTTGAATGAAAAACCCATTCTTGAATAAAAAAAACAAAACAAACTAAAAAGGATAAAATTTTCATTTATATCATACATATGGTTTTATTAAGCACAACAAACAAACATCAATTTATCTAAATCCATATAGACAAATTATTCATACAGACACCTTAATCCATACATGACTTAGGGGCTGTTCGTTTCTGGCTTAATGGGCTGTATAAGGTGTATGGCTTATTCGGTCAGCCATACAAAGGTGTCCGGTTGTGGCTTAATCAGTCAGCCAGTGACTTATTTGGACAGCCAGAATACATATATGTGGTCTACATTCAACCAACATTTTCCACATATACCTTCCCTATTTCCCCTAAATTTGTACAACTCTATCAAAGGATTTAATTGTGAATCCATTGATCGTTCTCAGAACACGCCAATACCTCATCCATTGATCGTTCTCAGAATCATAGAATCAGATCGATCACACCCTGGATCGAAGAAATCACGATCGATAAATTCCTCCCTGAATCAATGAAATCTTAATCGATCGATCCCTGTGAAACACTCTCTCAAAGCGACCTTTCTTCATCTTTAAAATCGATCTGCTCCTTCTCTGTGATCGATCTGGTCCTACGAAGTCGATCTACTCCTTTTATGCGATCAATCGATTCCTCACCGAATCAAAGAAATCTCGATCGATCGATTCCTGAAACACTCTCTCAAATCGACCCTCTTCATCTCTAAAATCGATCTGCTCCTATGAAGTCGATTTGCTCCTATCAATCTGACGAAATGGATCTGCAACTATTGAGAACATCAACCAATATTGGGAGAGGGTTTATCTTGTAGATATCGTGCAATTGCTCCACTGAAAATGCCATCTAATTTTACACTTACGAAATGTTGAAGAATTTCATTGGAGGGGATGACTGCTCCTTCTCTGTAATTGATCTAGTTTTTAACTTCTTATTACATGGGTTTTTATTGTTGTGGGGGTTCCTCTTTGGATATGAATTCAAATTGGTTATCATACCATCGTTTTATTTTATTCAGACAAAAATAAATACTGAGGGTAAAATGGTAATTTCTGACATTTAGACTGTTTATTCAGCACAACAACCGAACACCAACTTATCTGTTAACATCCAGACAACCATATCCACTCAGACAACTATATCCATACAGGTCTTAACAGAAAAAATGAACCGAACAGCCCCTTAGGAGGTGTTTTAGATTGCTTATTTAAAAACAACTTATGCTTTTTCTTAAAAATGCTTATCAACTTATGCGGTGACAAAAAGAAGTTTTATAAAAAAGTGTTTAGATTAGCTTATTGTGGTACCAAAACGTAATAAGCTAATAAGTTGTTATTTAAGGGTGTTTAGGATTGCTTATACATATAAAATAAACAAAAAAGTCATAAACACTTTTCAAATAAGTTGATAAGTTTGAACCAAATGACTTAGGAAAAAGTGTTTATCTCCTGTTTGCCACCGCTATAAGCACTTTCATTTTTTCTCCATCCAAACACTAGAAAGTGATTATCTCCGGTGTCAAACCACAATAAGCTAAAAAACACTTCAAATAAGCAATCCCAAACACCCTCTTAATGGAAAAACAACCAAACAGCCCCTAAGTCTAAACAGATAAAAATACAGCAATACTATAGACATGTCCCTTGCCTCATCCACTTCTGAAGATTTTGCTCTTGAAATGTATACTATAATCCAATTATAAAGGTAAGTGAGCTAATGGTTTCATAAATAAAATAGTGTCATACCATGGATATTTCCATCTTGTGGGCACTGAGGATAAACTCAGGGTTGCACGCTTAGCAGCTGGACCAAAGGCTCTACTAGCCAAGGGATTAGTCTGGGCAAAAGGCCCAAGATACCCTTATCAAAAAAAAAAAACATGCAAACTTCGTTATAAAATTAGAATGCTAATCTAAATAAAACATGTATAGCTGAAAATCATTTGAGATCTCATAACCGTCATGGCGGGTATGAGTCATTTCATCACCTAACATTTCCTGGGTCAACTGATTCACACTCGCTCGGTTGTCTGTTACCTAGTCGTATCACTGTCTGTGACTTACTATCACGATTCATCCCTAATAACTGGCCATAAAATCGTCTCACGTAAAAGCATGCAATCATTAGTAAAACACATAACATGCAATTACTCATGTAAAATACACCATAACATGTATGAAAAACTGAATCACCATGCATATAAAAATAATCATAACCTGCCAAAAATACATAATCAACTAAATTACTAGATCTCTCCAAAAGTCAACTCATACCAACCTCAAAACAACTTCCTAATAACCCTTAACATTAAATTTTAACGTATTTCTAATTACGTATTATAATCTTGCCTCCTTAAAGTGTCTAAAATAATTAATCGTGATAAAATACAACATTTTATTCACCATATTAAATTATTTAATCGTCCTAAATAATTTAATAATATTATCCTTTAAATTATAAAAATGAATAACTTAAATAAATACTCCTTAAAACTCCATTAACTAGTTAAAAAGAAACTTCTAAAATGAATAGACATAATCAATAATTGAATATATTTTTTATATAGAAACCGTTTTTATAAATTAATCATTTGTTCCACAGTTAAAGCCCAAAACTTTAATTGATTAAAACCCATAACACATTTAGATAGCATTTGTTTTTTAAGAGGTATTGAAATCTGAAGTCTGATTTCACTTTTGATTTTTAAGAGGTGGTGCTGAAGTCTGAAATCTGAATCAACAAGATCGTTTGTTTTTGTAAACTAACAAACATCTGAATATGTATAATTTTCTATTTTATCTCCCAAAAATTCAACTTAAATACGTCAATTGAAGTGAGCATCGATGATCGAAAGACGGAACGGGAAAAAAACAAAAGAAGGATGCTAACAGATTTGCGAGGTTGTGGAGTTTTAATCATATCTCAAACACCGAAGCACCGAGTTAAGCGATTCAAGATGTTTTGGAAAGCCAACATACAAATCTACAATCAGACCCGTTCCTGACATTCTATAGGCCCTGGACGACATGTGAAAATTGGGCCCTCAATAAGTACAATAAAAATTTTTAATACGTTGTTTTTATCATTAGATTAACAATGAATTTGGAAAATACAAATAATTCATATAAAACCTTTTTACCGAATATTCCTAGACGTAAAATCGATCAAAAATTATTTCTACATTAATATTATGTACCATATCATTTTTAAATAGTGCTGTAAATTTGTTCTGCCATCAAACACATCATATGATATACCTTTAATATATACATTGACATCATTTTGGGTCAGAGAGTTTTGACTATTCAGCGTAGCACTTTATGTAAATCAATGTAAACAGGGGCGAATTCACTTGATAACTTATGGGGGGATAGGCCCCCATTAGAAAATAAAAAAAAAAGAATTTTTTAAGGTTAAAAATTACTTTTTTTTTGTCATTTCTACCATAGTTCGCCCCAGTGAATTTTAGTATAGGACCCCGTCAACCAATAAAAGTATCTCGAAATCAACCAAAAAAATCCAAAGAACTCTCCAAATCAACCAAAAAGACCGAAAAGGTCTCTCAAAATCACCAAAAAAAACTTAGAAATCCCTTAAAGTCAACCAAGAATACTTTAAAAATCTTTAGAAACGGTGAAATTAGGGTAAAAATATATCGGACAACTTTGCAGGGATTTAATATATCTTAAAGGTGCCCCCACCAGGAAAAAATTCTGGATCCGCCACTGAATGTAAATCAGTTGGCTTTACATGTCACCTTATATTAATGTTTTCATCACCATTTTAAAATTTACTTTATGGTTAAAACAAATTTTTTTATTAACCATCAATCTTAGAATCTAAAATTCATATTGGTAATAGTTTGCTATCTTATTTTTGCTTTAGATATATGAGTTAATATTGTATGAAAAACAAAGGTAGTTTTGAAATAAAGAAACTTAGAGAGACAAAGTAGTTTTATATTTTAGTACTGAATAAAGAAACTTAGAGAGACAATAAGCAAATAAGCAATAATATAAAATGAACGATCAATGAACTTTTTACATATTTTATTCTCTAATGTAATTAACTAATACATGTTTGACTCTTAATATAATGTTAAATTCTTTTTGGTGACCTATTATATACTTAAAAATTTGTGTCTCTTTTATTTACTTATTTTTTAACTACTACCATATATAATATATACTATATACTAAAAAAAGTTGGGCCCCTATATCTTGTGGGCCCTGGACACGCGCCCGGCCCGCCCTCCCTCCCCAGGCACGGCCCTGGTTTGAATTCTAATGCGTCAAATGAATATAATTTAAAATTAATGAAAAAAGAAAAAAAAAACAATCAAACGTGTTGATTAATTTAAAATTTATTGAAAATAAATTCGAGTAGTTGGTAAATTGGAGTTTTGATTTGGTGAGGGGGGAAATGGAGTGAGAATCTTATCAGAAATGGTGTCGATTGGCACATAGCATGCTTACGTGGCAGTTTTCTGTTGATTGTTATTGTGGATAAATGTAGACTACAGGTCAGAAATGGATGGTCCTTTACCTTCTGCCCGATCCACATTTTATCATTCCTTTTATTGTTTTCATATAAATAAACAAGACTCTCTCTCTCTCTCTCTCTCTCTCTCTCTCACACACACACACACACACACATATATATATATATATATATATATATATATATATATATACACATAGACTTAAGTTCACGTGAGACCAAACAGTTTCCGTAAGACCGGTGAGACCAAACTTTAAAGTATGAAACTTCACATCAAAAAACTGTGAATGTAAAAAAAATCGAACTTTTCATAGGAAAAACACCGTAAATGTTACGTTCACGGTGTTTTTCGCTGTGAATGTTCGTTTTTTTATACCTTCACAGCGTCTTCACTGTGAAGGTTCGGATATACCTTCACAGTCTTTTATCTGTGAAGGTTTGATTTTTTTTAAACTTGGTTTAGGTTTTTTTACCTTCATAGTGTGATTACATTATGAAGGTTTGAATGTTTTTTACCTTCACAGTGTTTCGGTGTGAAGTTTCATGTTTTAAGACTTGGTCTCACGCGGTCTCACGGAAACAGCTTGGTCTCACGTGAACCTGACCCTATATACATACATATATATACATACATATATATACATACATATATATACATACATATATATACATACATATATATACATATATATATATATATATATATATATATATATATATATGAGAACTCAAATGGAAACTATTCTAATTTTGTAAACCGTACAAATCGTCGATTTCATTGGTTAAGTTAGTAAAATTGGTTTATGAAATTGTTTAATTTGATGAAATTGTTTCATATAATTTTTTTATTAATGAAATTGTTTCATATATTTGTGTTTTTATGTAAAAATGAAATTGTTTTACGTATTTTGTCATTCTAATGAAATTGTTTCATGTATTTTCCCATTCTGATAAAACTTTTTCGTTTTTACATAAAAAACACAAATATATGAAACAATTTTATAAAGAAAAGAATTATATGAAACAATTTATCAAATTATAAATTTATACAACAATTTCATTAAGTTAACTAATGAAATCGACAGTTTTCATGATTTGCAAAATTAAGGTGATTTTCAAATGAAACTACACACACACACACACATATATATATATATATATATATATGTAGGGGTGAGTTCAAATGAAAACTCATCTTTCATTGTGCACATGAGGACAAATTAGAACCGTCAATTAAAAAAGAGATGAATAGATCAAAGGTTTAATGAATATTTAACGCAGTGGCAATTTTGTAAATAAGATCAAAACTGTGTCCATGGCTTAATGAATATTTAACGCGTAGGGGTAATATTGTAAAAATTAATTGACGGTTCAAAATTAGATATAGACCATAATCATAATGCATAGACTCCAATACGGCTTCTTCAAAAATTCTCGCCGTATATTCTCTCACTAAAAACCGCCATTATCGATGGAATTCTCTCACTAAAACCGCCATTATCGTTGATCATTTACGGAGAATTCTTACTAGGAAAAAGGAAACAAATATGAGCGAATCAGCTGAAGAACATCAAGATAACGTTCCGATTGCACAAGTCTTTATAAGAGGTACCTTTTAAAGTCTAAAAATCTATCTATCTTGAATAGTTAGGGTTTGTATTAAATGTTTACTGATCAAGGATTAGTAGATAAAGTTGGAAGTGAAGCAATAATAAAAGCAAAATCTCATTTGAAAAAGCCTAAAACGGAAAAAATGAAGAACACAATAGATTTTACTGATTTTACATGTACAATAGACATCTGTTTATGAGATTTAATTTATGAGAAGATATATTGTTAGATATTGTTATATTTCATGAATAAATGCTTGAAATGAAGAGTAATAATTATGAATACAAAATACTTTATTATAAACAAATAGATTATCTGTAAAAATGATTATTAGAAACGTTATTCAAGATTTTTTTTTACTAAAAAACAGAAATATTTTGTTAGATCTTGTTACATACTGAATAAAGGTAGATATTCAATATGAGTATCACTTCAACCCTTAATCTAGACATTTTACTCATAGTGGGTAAAACACATGAAATGTGATTGATTATGACTACTAAAACATTGTTATCATGTTGGAGAGGAGTTGTATTCATTTTGAATATCTACCTTTATTCAGTTTGAATAAAGGCATATATTCAGTATGAATATCACTTCAAACCCTAATCTAAACATTTTATTCATAGTAGATAAAACACATCAAATGTGATTGATTATGACTGCTAAAACTTTGTTCTCTTGTTCGGGAGGAGTTATATTCATTTTGAATATCTACCTTTATTCAGTTTGAATAAAGGTAGATATTGAAAATGATATTACTTCAACCCTTAATCTAAACATTTTATTCATACTGGATAAACAAATGAAATGGGATTGATTATCACTGCTAAAACTTTGTTCTCATGTTCTAGAGGAGTTATATTCATTTTGAATATCTACCTTTATTCAGTTTGAATAAAGGTAGATATTGAAAATGAATATCACTTTAAACCTTAATCTAAACATTTTATTCATAGTGGATAAAACAAATGAAATGGGATTGATTATCACTGCTAAAACTTTGTTCTCATGTTCGGGAGGAGTTGTATTCATTTTGAATATATACCTTTATTACACTTCAACCCTTAATCTAAACATTTTATTCAGGCTGATTAAATCATATATTTATTAACTGTCTGAATTTAAATACAATAGGAACAAAAAGGAAAAATGAAGATGAAGTATCTTCATCAAAAAGTAAAAATGAAGATGAAGTATCTTCATCAAAAAAGAGAATCAAAGAAGACCAAAAATGTTATGATTTACTTTTCAGATATTGATAAAAATTAACAAAATGCATATATTAATCATTTTGTTGTGAATATAAAAATGTTTATAGGTAAAAAGAAGAAGGAAACTTCTTCTTTATCATTAAAAAAAGAAGAAGAAAGATGAAGGCAGTAGCACCAAGAAGAAAAAAGAAGGATGAAGAAGATGTGAGCAACAAAAAGAAAAAGAGAAAAGCCGAAGAGCACCCTAAAACAAAAGAAAAAGGGAAAAAGAAGTTAGAACACAGAGTGTTAGACCACAGTCTCATTGGATTCAAGATCATCCAAACTGAAGATTGTAATCTGAAGCTAAAGCCGGAACGTCGACTCTCAATGTTAAAGTCTATGTCGTTTGTAATAAATGTCAATGTAATTCAATGTAATTGTTTGTTTATTATATTAGTTTAAATATCTATTTCTAATAGATATTAGTTTCTAGTAACTTAGTTAGTTTAGTTTACTTTATTAGATTTAATATCTAGATATTATGTAGATAGTGTGTTAGACACACTTAGTTAGATTAGATATTGTGTATCTCAATCTAAAAAGATCAGATAAGAACTCATCACAAAAACACACATTAAAAGGTGTATTTGAGAGAAAACATTGAGAACACAAAGAAAAGCTTAATCTGATCAACCTTGTAATCGTTATTCTATATATCAAACAGGTTGGTAATCATTGTGTTGTTATTCTATAAACTTGTTAAGTAGTATTGTTGGAACGACAATTGGTATCAGAGCCTGATTAAGATCAAAAACAAGTTTATGAGAAAAACATCTCTGTGTTCTTGAACAAAATTCGAGTTTGTGATTTTGAGTGTCTTAGGTGTTAGAATCGATAAGGGTGTGATCGAAATACCTGCTAGATAGATTTGTATGTGTTTAATTTCATTTTAAAGCCTATATCGAGTTCCAATTTGTGGTTTTTGTGAGAAAAGAGTCGAGAAGAGTAACTCACTGTGCGATCAAAATAATCTTCAAAAAGAGTGTTTTAGTGAGATCGAGTGCTTAAATTAAGTTCTAGAAGTGATTCTAGACACATTGTTAGTGTTTGGTTGTGCTAATCATTGCAGGAACAAAGATTTAGTCGAAATTTTGCAAGTTCAGGTCGAATAAAGCGCAAAGCAAAGGAAGAATAACACGCAAAGTCCTACTTTGCGCTCCTCAAAGCAAACGCAAAGTCCCACTTTGCGCGTCCTTCATCAAACGCAAAGTCCAACTTTGCGCGTCTCAAGTGACCCGCAAACCTCTACTTTGCGCCTCTCAAGCCAAACGCAAAGCACACTTCTCGTTTCAAAGAGCAATCGCAAACCTCAAAACTCACTTCTCACAAGTCAACAAACGCTCCTCACAAGACACGCAAACCTCAGTTTGCGCTTCCCAATACACCCGCAAACCTCTACTTCTCGCTTACATCTAGACCCGCAAACCTCTGTTTGCGCTTCCAACTAAGACCCACAAACCTCCATTTGCGCGTCCCATTAGAAACGCAAACCTCAACTTTGCGTTCCTAACTTGAAACGCAAACCCTCTCATATCTCAAAGCCTCTCACATCTAAAAGCCTCACGCATCTCAAAGCCTCTCGCATCTTAAATCTTGTTCAATTATGACTTCTAGAGAAGCTCTTGCCATTGGAACTGATTCCAAACCACCAGTTCTCTTCAAAGGAGAATACGAACAGTGGAAGGATCGGTTTCTAAACTTTATAGACAGACATGAGCTTTGTGAGTTCATCAGACAGTCATTTGCAGAAGGAAATATGCAACCAATAAAGACAACTCGTCTGGTTGAAACAGTGCCAACACAAGTTGAACTGAAGTACCATGAGCTTGACGGTGACAACCTAAACAGAGCTAAAGGTGATAAGCTAGATATGTCATACATTCTTCAAGGAATCCCCAATGAAATCTACATAAATATTGACAGCTACAAGGCCTCAGCTAAGGAAATGTGGGATCAACAGGAGAAGATGATGTTGGGTTCTAAGGTGGGAAATCAACTGAAGATCTCCAACTGCCTAAATAACTATGAAGAATTTAGAGGCAGAGCCGGAGAAACCTTAGAAGAAGTACATGACAGGTTTGTGACCTTGCTGAATGAGCTAAGCAAGAACAAGGTCCACAAATCTCAAATTGAGCTAAACGTCAAATTTCTAAGCGTTCTACAGCCAGAATGGAAGAGATTTGCGAGGCAGAAGAAGCAAATTAAAGATCTGAATGAGATTCCACTTCATGAGGTGTATGAGACCCTCAAACAAAATGAAGAAGAAGTGGATGAAATTCTAGAAGAGAAAAGGAAGAGAGGAAAGAAGGTTGAAGACACAGTTGCTCTTGTTGTCAAGAAGAAGAAGAACAAAGCGATTGTGTATGAATCAGATGAAGATAAAGCTGAAGCAAACTCTGACGAAGATGAATGTGAACAACTAAAGCAAGCATTGCTTTTGTTGACTAAGGCTTTCCAGAAGAAATTCTACACAAAGCCAAGCTCAAACAGTCAGAGGTATTCGTCTGGTCCAAACAACTACGCTCATAGAGAAAGGGTCGAAGGAAGTAGATTTGAAGGAAGAAGGTTTGAAGGAAGGAGAATGGAGGAGAGGAAACCAGAAGATAGAAGAGATCTTGCTGAAGGAAAGAGATCAGAGGAAAGGAAACCTGAAGAGAGAAGGTTTCAAGCAGAAGGATCAGGTCAGACAAAACCTATAACGTGCTACAACTGTGGCAAAACCGGTCATTATGCCAGAGATTGCCGAAAGCCAAAAGTCAAGAACTCGGACTACTACAAGAACAAGATGTTGCTTGCAAAGCAACAAGAGGCTGGGAAGGCATTGATGGCTGAAGACGTTTTCTGGCTCGATCATTCTGATGATGATGAAGAAGATGAAGAGAAAGATGAAGTTGTCAACCTGTGCTTGATGGGAAAGCATGAATCAGATGATGAAGCTGATTCAGAGAATGAAGAAGAGGTATGCAACTTATCGTATGCTGAATTCATAAATCAATTGCATGCCATGAATGATAAACTCAAAGAGTTAGAGTCGAACCTAAAGCGTGAAAAGGGTGTCATTACTGACAAAAACCAATCAATACAGAAACTTAGCAATGAAATTGCTGAGAAAAAAGTACTGGTTGAGGTTTTACATAAAAACAATGACACCAACGCAATGGAAAAGACAATAATTCTTAATGAGAATTCTGAACTCAAGTCTAAACTGCTAAAACGTGAGATTGCTTATACGAGGTTACACAAATGCATTCTTCGTCTATCGAAGAAAACAAATCTTTAATTGCAAAAATGGATGCTTTGGAAAAGAAGTTGTACTCATTAGGTCAAACTGAGCAAACCATTCATCTTAACAAACCAATAGAGAACAAAGAAAGATGGGGAATCGGTTATAAAAATCCTCACTATCTTCAAAAGGGAATGTCTGAAGTGCCTGCACTTTATGATATTTTTTCTATGAAGTTAGCTAGAAGAAGCCCTGAACTTAAAGTTTATTGGACTAAACTATCTGAAGAGGATGAAGCCAAAGAAACAGAAAAACATTTAACATCATCTAAAGTTCATCTTCCATTTTATTATGCGAAGCTGAATAATAGCTATGATAAGAAACCTGAAAAGAAGAAAACTCTTTCAGATGACTTCTTTCTAAGTTATTCTGAAAAGGAAATGGAGGCGAAACCTACTCAAGGTAAACTATATGTCCCTCCTGTTGTTTTAGAAAGTAAAATTTCTGAACTCGAGAATTCCTTGTCAGATGAAAGACTTTTGATAAACATTGAACAGAATGTTTTTACAACTGTGTTTACAAATTCCGTTCTTCCCAAGGCTTCAAACTCTGAGAATATGGTTAGTTCATCAAATCAAGGGTTTGATTTTCTGAACTCTAACGGTGGTTTAGATGATTGTCTTGAACAATTTGACTTTAATGCAAAACTTCCAAACCATTCATCCTTTCTTAAGAAATCTATTGGATCAACCAGGTGCAAACTCAACGTGAGTTGATAACTCAGTCTCTGTGAAAGCTAAAAATGCTAAAGGCAAGAAGCATTCACAGAAGCCGATCAATACTGGTAACCCAAAGAAAATGCATTCAGTTGTTTCTCTATTGTCTAACTCAAAAGTTTCAACTGTTTCAGATATGACCAAGAAATGGCAACCCAAACGGAAGCTTGACAAGACTTTTAAATCTTTTGAGTCTGTTTATTGTAATAAGAATATGTCTAGTTCAGATACTTTGAATATGAATGTTGCTCCTAAACTGAAATACTCTTTTAAGCAACTATTCCTGTTATCTAAAACTGCTAGACAGTCTTCCTTTTATGATAAACATGCTTCTAATTTCTGTCAAGATTCTGCTATGCGGTTTGAATCATCTCATGTGCATTCTTATCATTATCCTACTTCATATCTATTTCAAAAGAAAAGAGGACCCAATTTGCAATGGGTACCAAAATCAAAACTTTGTGCTAACACAGCAGGACCCAAATTCAAGTGGGTACCAAAATCTAAATCTGTGTTGCAGGCACCCAATGTTTAGCAAAAGAGGTGGCTTCTGATTACAACAGATCAGAACCCGTACCTCAATAGAGAAAATGATTCTTGAGTTAGACAACTCAAGACTCGGACTTCAAAGACAAGACGATGGTTTCTGAACACGTCTGTTCAGAACCCGTGCTTAAGAAAATTAGGCTTTTGAATTCATCAGTTCAAAAACCCGCACTTTAATATTAACTCTCCAACGTCTTACTCATTTATAATGCTTAAAATCTAAATCTGAGTTTCATTATTTCTCCTATGCAGATCCGTCATATGTGGTATTTGGACAGCGGTTGCTCCAAACACATGAAAGGACAGAAAGATATGCTGACAAACTTTACAGAGAAATACTGCAGAACAGTCAGATACGGAAATGATCAGTTTTCACCAATATTAGGCTACGGTGATATACAACGGGAAAATATAACGATCAAGAAGGTGAGCTACGTAGAAGGATTAGGACACAATCTGTTCAGCATAGGTCAGTTCTGTGACAAAGAACTAGAGGTCAACTTCAAAGCCAAGAGGTGTTCTGTTCGCACAGAAGAAGGCGAAGAACTCTTGGTCGGCACTCGAAAGTTAGACCTCTACATGATCAATTTATCAGACGTCCAGAATGACAAGCAGATTTGTCTACTATCTAAAGCATCGATGCAGCAAAGCTGGCTATGGCATCGACGACTCTCTCATCTCAACTTTCGCTACATCAACAAACTGGTCAGTGGCAACTTAGTCAAAGGACTTCCAGAGCTCAAATATGACAAAGATCATCTGTGTGCAGCCTGTGAGAAGGGCAAGATGAAGAGGGCTCCGCATAAACCGAAGCCTGAACCAAGTACAAGCGCTCCGCTAGAGCTATTGCATATGGATCTCTGTGGTCCAATGCGAACTCAGAGTCTAGGAGGCATGAAGTACATTATAGTGATCGTGGATGACTACCCACGATACACTTGGGTCAAGTTCCTACGATCAAAGGATGAGACACCTGATGTGTTCATCACTTTCCTGAAGACGACCCAGGTGAATCTGCCGAAACCGATAAAGCTTCTAAGAACAGACAACGGCACAGAGTTCAAGAACAAAACTGTTCAAGAATATCTCAAATCTAAAGGGATAACTCATCAGTACTCTGCTGCACGTACGCCTCAACAAAATGGAGTGGTGGAAAGAAGGAATCGGACGCTAGTCGAGGCAGCTCGTACTATGCTAAGTCATTCCGACCTACCTCTATTCTTATGGGCAGAAGCTATATCTACTGCATGTTATACGCAGAACCGGTCCATGATTCACAGACGATTCAAGAAGACTCCTTATGCGTTGATCAACAACCGAACACCTACAATCAAATACTTCCATATCTTTGGATGTAAGTGTTTCTTTCTAAACGATAGGGAGAATCTCAACAAGTTCAGCGCCAAGGCAGATGAAGGAATATTCATTGGATACTCCTCATCATCAACTGAATTCAGAATCTACTTCAAGAAGTCAAAGACGGTGATTGAAAGCGTCAACGTCACCTTTGATGAAGAGATGGCTTCCGAACAATACTGTTCAGAACCCGTTTTAACCGGAGTACTAGCTTCTGGGCATGAAACACCCCATAAAACGGGACAAAGAAAATTTTTCGGAAAATGGAAAGGTGGTAATCACATGAATGCCAAAGCATGAGCTCATTCAAAAAAGAACAATAAATGCCTGTTAATTACAAGTTTGTAATAAGAAGCAATGATAGATGACAACTTTCTAATCTAAAATCTAACTAGAAATAAGATTACAATCACTTGTCAACTATTTCCAAGAGGATCGTCTTCTCGAATGGCATCCCAAAAATGCTCCCAAGCTCACCTCTACAAGCCTACTAACTTTTTTGGCGCTCGCGCCGCTAGAACCTGAGATAATATCAAAACAATCAAGTGTTAGGCTAAACGAGCCTAGTGAGTCATACAAGAACATAACATAACATTTATAAACATGGTATGAACATTTATATCCTTTTAGTCACTAAAGGCCATCAGGGAACCAATGGGGGAGACCCATCACACCAATGAGTTTTACCTCAAGTCAACGTACCTTGATGTTCACTCGCCTGAGCAACATCCCGAAGGCCCGACACACATGAAGACTACCTCCCAGGCATTACTCCAAATGGAGAAGGTCTAGGTGCATACCGTTATGGTGACACCTCAGACTACATCCTCCTAGCACTTACTCATGGTTCATCCTACGTACGTACGATATCCATCTCTATACATAATTCCATCTCAACAAGATGCATGTATGAGACCTCATAAAATCCCAAGCATATTTTAGGTGCAAAACTCTGAAATGTACAAGTCCCAATATGGTATCCAAGGTTCACCAAAACAACATATAACCAAGTTGTAATAGCATTAATATCCACATTATCAATATCTACATGAAATGCCATGACTACATTCCCAACAATCTTACAAGTAGTAGTTAGGTCAAACTTATCAGGTGATCAAATGTTTACATGAATATGAAATACCAAGCAAGTAAACACACAAGATATGTATCTCTTTTGAAAATGGTAGTAGAAACTCAATATCTAGGGTTTTACACAAAACCCTAGAAAAACGTGGATGAGATGGTGAGAATATGACACTTGAATGCTAGCTTGTTTCCACTAAATGCTTCCACCCATTTCCCAAAAGCTCAATAAATAAAAAGATTCATCCTAGGCTTGCAATAAATGAAGATAGGGTTTCAAACCTCCCAAAATCGCCCAAGAAGAGCTCTCAACCGAAGTTATATCTAATTGTGTGAGAATGTGGAGTAAAAATCGGTTTAGAGACACTTTTATACGCCCAGACCCCGCCAGCGACAGTGCCCGGCGACATTGCCCATGGCACTGTCAAGGAGGCATAGTCGCGCGTCCTTCGACACTTACGGTACAGGCCTCGCAATAGTGACCGGCGACAATGCCCTTGTCACTATCGCGAGGGCAAGGTCGCGCCGAGACACTGAGTCTTGGTACATGTCCCGCGATTGTGACCAGCGACTGTGCCCGAGGGCACTGTCACGTGGCACTATCGCGCCAATCTCACGAGCCTCGAAAATTCAACTAAAACCCAACGCTAGCACGTATGATACGATAATTTTGAAGGTATAACATTGTCGGTTCAATAAAGCACAATTTATACACATTTAGCGGTCCTAATAATTTAACAAGATGATAATGAACAAGGAAATACTTACCTTAGATTTTTCAGGTGTTACAATCCTCCCCACCTAATGAGGATTTCTTCCCCGAAATCTTATTCACTAAAAAGATGAGGATATCTCTTCTTCATGTCTTCATTCGATTCTCACGTCACGTTAGTACCTCGATGGTGCTTCTATTGAACCTTCACCATAGTCACCTCTTTATGCCGTAATTTCTTTGTCTTTGACTCTAGTATGGCTTCCAGTTCTTCTACGCACCGGTTACCATTGTCCACCCGAATTTCCGTCAATGGGATCACACCTTCCTCTTCGGCCAGACACTTGCGAAGGTAACACACGTGGAAGGTAGGGTGAATTCCGTCCATCTCTGGTGGTAAATCCAACCTATAAGCTTGGAGCCCAATATTTTCTAAAATGGTGAAGGGTCCAAGAAAACGAGGACTAAGATTCCCGCGTTTTCTGAAACGGATGATCCCCTTCTAAGGTGACACCTTCAACATAACCAGTTCCCCCACTTGGAACTCAACCGGTCTCCGTTTTTTGTCCGCATAACTCTTTTGCCGGTATTGAGCCGCCTTCAACCGCTCTCGAATACCCTTCACTTTATCCACCGTTGCTTGTAGAATTTACGGTCCCACGAATTGCTTCTCTCCGGCCTCAAGCCAGCAAACTGGGGTCCTACACTTTCGTCCATAAAGTGCTTCAAAGGGTGCCATTCCGATGCTCGAATGATAACTGTTATTGTACGCGAATTCCACCAACGACAAATGCGAATCCCAAGTCCCTCCATAGTCTATGACACACAACCAAAGCATGTCCTCGAGAGTTTGGATCGTCCTCTCACTATGCCCGTCGGTTTAAGGATGATAGGTCGTGCTCAACTTGACGTTCGTGCCCAACTCTCTTTGTAATCCATCCCAAAACTTGGAAGTGAACCGACTATCTCTGTCCAAGACTATGGATAGCGGAACGCCGTGACATGACACCACTTCGTCGATATAGAGTTTAGCAAGGTTGTCCATCGGTAATGTCTCCCGCATTGCCAAGAAATGCGCACTCTTGGTAAGTCTATCCACTACCACCCAAATAGTGTCATGCCCCTTCAAGGTCTTCGGTATCTTGGTGATGAAGTCCATCATGATGTGTTCCCACTTCCACTTCGGAATGGTTAACGGTTGCAAGCTCCCGTAGGGTGTTTGATGCTCCGCTTTAACTTGAAGGCATGTGACACACCTTTCCACTTAATTGACCACATCAAGCTTCATCACCGGCCACCAATAGTGCAATTTTAAATCTCTATACATCTTGGTGCTACCGGAATGTATAGAGTACTCCGCGAAAAGAAACTCACGGTTTCCCCCAAACTTTTGTACCCAAATTCTTCCTTGGAATAACTTAAGGTCGCGACTATCTTCCGTTAGCGCCTCTCGTTGTTTCACCATGATTTCTTCCTTGAGGTTTTCTTCCCGAAGTGCCTCCACTTGACTTCTTTCGATGTCCTCCACTAAGTTTAATATTACATCAATCCTAGTTAGAGTCACTTTGATTTCGCCTTCGTAATTCTTTCGGATCAAAGCATCCACGACTACATTGGCTTTACCTGGATGGTACAACAACTCACAGTCGTAATCTTTCAAGAGTTCTAACCATCTTCGTTGCCGCTTGTTGAGATCTTTTTGGTCAAATATGTACTTCAAACTTTTATGATCGGTGAATAAAGTACACTTCGTCCCGTAAAGGTAATGCCGCCATAACTTTAAGGCAAATACCACCGCCGCTAGCTCCAAATCATGCGTAGGGTAATTCTTCTCGTGATCCTTGAGTTGCCGTGATGCGTACGCAATTACTTTTCCCCTTTGCATCAAAACATACCCGAGTCCAAGCTTAGAGGCATCACTATAAACTACAAAATCCTCGGATCCTTCGGGCAAGGATAGGATCGGTGCTTCGCATAACCTCTTTTGGAGAGTTCAGAAGGATTTCTCTTGTGCCTCGGTCCATAAGAACTTAATGTTCTTCCTTGTCAGCTATGTGAGTGGAGACGCGATCTTCGAAAAGTCTTGGATAAACCATCGGTAGTAACCGGCTAAGCCCAAGAAACTCCTTATCTCCGTTGGTGGTTCCCAATTCATCATTGCCTCGATATTTGCCGGGTCCACCTTTACTCCATATTTTGACACCATGTGGCCCAAGAATTGCAGTTCTTGTAGCCAGAATTCGCACTTCGAGAATTTTGAGAATAATTTCTCCCTTCGAAGGATCTCTAGAACTTCCCGCTAATGTTGTCGATGCTCCTCCTCATCCCGCGAGTAGATCAAGATGTCATCGATAAAGACTATATATGACTGATTTGTCTAAGAAAGGTCGGCATACTCGGTTCATCAAGTCCATAAAGACGATCGGAGCATTAGTTAATCCAAAAGGCATGACTAGGAACTCGTAGTGGCCATATATCGTTCGGAAATCCGTCTTCGGTATATCGCTCTCCTTCACCCACACTTGATGATAACGGGATCGCAAATCTATTTTAGAGAAGCAGGTAGTCGATACACATCCGCATAGACACGTCCTTCTTCTTCACAAATAAAACCGGAGCTCCCCAAGGCGACGAGCTCGGTCGTATGAATCCCTTATCGAGAAGTTCTTGAAGTTGCGTCATCATTTCTTGCATCTCCATCGGTGCTAGACGATAGGGAGCACGAGCAATTGGAGCGGCTCCCGGAGTGAGGTCGATGTGGAACTCCACTTGTCGTTTCGGTGGAAGCCCGGGTAGATCCTCCGGAAATACATCCGGGTAGTCACACCACGTCCACATCTTCCAACTTCTACTTTTCTAACTTCGCGTCGATCACGTAGGCTAAATACGAAACAAATACTTTGGCCAGGCTCTTGAGTGCTTTGAGTGACGATATAATCATGTTGGTCCTCCAATTCTTCTCTCCGTAGATTACTACTTCACCAACCTTAGACAAAGGTACTCGAATTAACTTCTTGGAGCAGAATATGCAAGCGTCGTGCTTAGCTAGCCAATCCATCCCCACGATCACGTCAAATCCCCCGATATTGGCCGATAACAAATCTATAGCGAAAGGTTCCCCATCTAATTCTAAGGTATATCCAACATAGCATTCCCGAACTACCATATATTCCCTATTGGCTACCTCTACCACTAGAGCATCATTCAATAAACTAATAGGAATTGTGAAGTTATTGCAAAACATAGTAGAAACAAACGATCGTTTCGCACCAGAATCGAATAAAACATGGGTAGGTAGAGAGTTCACTAGAAACGTACCTGACACCATGTCCGCCGTCTCTCGCTCCTTATCTGCCGTCATTTGGAAGGCCCGACTTGGCGCCTTCGGTTGAACTTCTTTCTTCGTCATTGCTCCGCTCGGAACCCTTTGGTTGCCCTTAGCTAACTTAGGGCAATCCCTCTTGATGTGACCCGGTTCCCGGCACTCGTAACAAACTCCCCGTGAGGGGCAATCCCGACTCATGTGGTCCTTTCACCCACACTTGCAACATTCCATCGCTCTAGAAAACGGTTTCGGATTGCAAGGCCCAAAGTGTTTGCTCTTGCACTTGGGGCACCATTTTTCCTCTCGTCACGGATCAGTGTTCCTCCCCCCGTTAAAGGGTTTGGAAAGTCGGGCGGGCCCGGTTGGCCCCTCCCACTTCCGCTTCTGATCTTGTTGCTTCTTCTCCTCTCTCTCTTGTAGTATGTTGTCCTCTACTAGATGAGAAGCCTCGATCACTTCTTAAAAGGTAGTTTTTTGAGCGTTCCTCACGCCCGTATTCATCTCTGCCGGTAATCCCTTCACAAACGCCTTTATCTTAGACCCCTCGTCAGTTGCCAAGTGCTCGACTAGGCTAAGTTTATCCATGAATTGCTTAGTTAGTCAGCAATAGTTAAGTTGCCCTTCTTCAAATTTTGGAAATCGTCTTCGATTTTGTCAAGTGCCCTCTCAGTGCAATATTTCTCCTTTAACTTCTTCTTGAAGGTTGGCCAAGTGGACTTGGCCAAAACCTCCGGTGTAAGCGCCCTTTGGGTAACGTTCCACCAGCTCAACACATCCCCTCTTAGCAGTTGGGACGCAAATTTGACTCGCTGAGAGTCCGCGCATTTACTTGACTCGAACGCCATTTCTATGTCTTGGATCCATTTCATCCATGCTAGCGGGTCGGTCATCCCGGAGAATTCTGGAGCCCGACAACATAAAAAGGTTTTGAAGGGGCATCCCCCATCCATCTTCTTCTTGGTCCTAACTGCATGTTTCTCGGTTCCGACGACTATCGGTCCACCACCCGATCCATTCACACCATTCTCTGCCATTGCCTCGGTTCTTCGGTGACTGGCATCACGGTCCTCTAATAGCTTCAAGAAAAATTCTTGTTGTTGTGCCATGGCCGAATTCATGGCTTGCATCACATTGTCTTGGATCCTTGTCTCCATGGTCACCTCTTCTAAAATCGGTTGCCCGGTCTCGTGATTCACCCTTGGTACTTGTTCCGGTCCTCCATCCACGACATTGGTTACGGGTAGCCTTTCAACATCTGTTACCGAAGGAGGTTGATCGACGGTAGACTCAACTTCAACGTGACCATCCTACGGATTTTGGAGCATGTTTCGGGTGTTTACCATTGTGAACTTTCACACATGATAAAGATCATACCGGTTAATCCTTTGAAAGATAAACGGTTCAATACGTACTACTATAACGATTAACCATCACAATAACAATTTCAAGTATGCTCACGCAAACATAAATTCAGAACAACACTGGGCAAGTGAGATTGTGAACGTATTTTACATAAGAATCCTCGTTGTCGTCATTATAAGTCTTAATTAATGCAATTCTGTAATCCTAATACTCTCCCCACCTAGGAATATTCTACCCATGTAGACAATGATCCTATAAGCACAACCAGTCTAGGTATACTAAAGTCGACACCTAGTTCACTTAAACTAGAGCTCTAATACCAACTTGTAACACCCCATAAAACGGGACAAACAAAAATTTACGTAAAATGGAAAGGTGGTAATCACATGAATGCCAAAGCATGAGCTCTTTCAAAAAGGAACAATAAATACCTGTTAATTACATGTTTGTAATAAGAAGTAATGATAGATGACAACTTTCTAATCTAAAATCTAACTAGAAATAAGATTACAATTAGTTGTCAACTATTTCCAAAAGGATCGTCTTCTCGAATGGCATCCCAAAAATGCTCCCAAGCTCACCTCTACAAGCCTACTAAACTTCTTTGCCGCTCGCGTCGCTAGAACGTGAGATACATATCAAAACAATCAAGTGTTAAGCCAAACGGGCCTAGTGAGTCGTAGAAGAACATAACATAACATTTATAAATATGGTATGAACATTTATATCCTTTTAGTCACTAAAGGCCACCAGGGAACCAATGGGGGAGACCCATCACACAAATGAGTTTTACCTCAAGTCAATGTACCTTGGTGTTCACTCACCTGAGCAACATCCCGAAGGCCCGACACACATGAAGACTACCTCCCAGGCATTACTCCAAATGGCGGAGGTCTAGGTGCATACCGTCATGGTGGCACCTTAGACTACATTCTCCTAGCACTTACTCATGGTTCATCCTACGTACGTACGATATCCATCTCTATACATAATTCCATCTCAACAAGATACATGTATGAGACCTCATAAAATCCCAAACATATTTTAGGTACAAAACTCTAAAATGTACAAGTCCCAATATGGTATCTAAGGCTTACCAAAACAACATATAGCCAAGTTGTAATAGCATTAATATCCACATTATCAATATCCACATGAAATGCCATGACTACATTCCCAACAATCTTACAAGTAGTAGTCAGGTTAAACTTATCAGGTGATCAGATGTTTACATGAATATGAAATACCAAGCAAGTAAACACACAAGATATGTATCTCTTTTGAAAATGGTAGTAGAAACTCACTATCTAGGGTTTTACACAAAACCCTAGAAAAACTTGGATGAGATGGTGAGAATATGACACTTGAATGATAGCTTGCTTCCACTAAATGCTTCCACCCACTTCCCAAAAGCTCAATAAATGAAAAGATTAATCCTAGGCTTGCAATAAATGAAGCTAGGGTTTCAAACCTCCCAAAATCGCCCAAGAAGAGCTCTCAACCGAAGTTATATCCGATTGTGTGAGAATGTGGAGTAAAAATAGGTTTAGAGACACTTTTATACGCCCAGACCTCGCCGGCGACAGTGCTCGGCGACATTGCCCATGGCACTGTCGCGGGGGCATAGTCGCGCATCCTTCGACACTTACGGTACAGGCCCCGCGATAGTGACCGACGACAATGCCCTTGTCACTATCGCGAGGGCAATGTCGCCCCGAGACACTGAGTCTCGGTACATGTCCCACGATTGTGACTAGCGACTGTGCCCGAGGGCACTGTTGCGTGGCACAATCGCGCTACTCTCACAAGCCTCGAAAATTCAACTAAAACCTAACGCTAGCACGTAGGATACGATAAGATAATTTTGAAGGTATAGCATTGTCGGTTCCATAAAGCATAATTTATACAAATTTAGCGGTCCTAATAATTTAACAAGATGACAATGAACAAGGAAATACTTACCTTAGATTTTTCGGGTGTTACAAAGAACAACACCAAAAAAATCTAATGATGGTAACTGGAAAGATGAGAATGCCCCAAATCAACTGCATAAAGCTGATGGTTTTGGAAGCTTATTAGATATGAAGATTGATTCAATTCCAGCAAAGTTGGCACATCCATTGTGGACAATTTTGACCCAGTACACATGGTGATCAGAACAAAAAAGGACCTATTAAGGTAACAAAGGAGCCAGTGAATCACATTTTAGGACTCAAAGATGAAGGAGTAGATATTAATGAAATTAAGACATACATGGAGTTGGATGGGATATTAAAATATTGGAGAGCACAGTTTGAGAAATCCTTGATTAAACCGAAGGATATTGTGAAGAAGATAATTGATTCAAACAGTGTAGACTGGAATTTCAAGATAAATTTCATTGTTTTCTTTGTGAATACAATAGCAGTATCTATGAAGATGAGAACATGCAATCTTGCCATTCTTTCACATCTTGGAAAAGATTTGGATTTAAAAAACGTCAATTGGTGCAAATACATTATAGATTGTGGAAAAGAAAGCAAGATTAGCTGGAAAAATGAATAAGATGCAAGCTTCTACATAGAGCCAATAACATTTTTGACGGTATGTAGTCAACTTTAATCTCATTTTATTCAAGATTAATATGCTAGTTAGAATTGTGTTAATCATGAATGCATTCATTATTCGGTGTGAATTAGTTTGATATGCATGCTAATTGACAGATTATCGATTGGGTTAATCATGAATGAATTCAATATTCAGTATGAATAAGTTTGATACGCATGATAATTGATAGATTATTGATTGGGTTAATCATGAATGCATTCAATATTCGGTATGAATAAGTTTGATATGCATGCTAATCGATAGATTATGGAATGTTTTAATCATGAATGCATTCAATATTCAGTATGAATAAGTTTGGTATGCATGTTAATTGATAGATTATCGATTGTTAATCATGAAAGCATTCATTATTCAGTGTGAATAAGTTTGATATGCATGCTAATTGATAGAATATGGATAGTTTTAATCATGAATGCATGCATTATTCAGTATGAATAAGTTTGATATGCATGCTAATCGATAAATTATGGAATGTTTTAATCATGAATGCATTCATTATTCAGTATGCATAAGTTTGATATTCACTCTGAATATCATAACATTTTTGAAATTTACATATCTGAATTATACAAAATGTAGCTTCTTTATCTTGACTCAAGAGCATGCAATGGAATGGAGCATAAGAAGATAAGGCCTGCACTGAAAGCATGGAATACAGAGATAATGAAGATGAGGGAGAAAATGGAATTAAGTAATGGAGGTTTTGGAAGAGGGGTATTGGTAGAAAAATATGTTGAAACAGAAGAAAGTTCAACAAAGAAGAAGACAGTTAAGGTAAATATATATTTACATTTGCATTATAATACTTAGTTTGATAACTGAAATCTCTATAAAAAAAACAGGATTACTTGAAGATGCTTGATGGAGGTTTAAAAAGAACTCTATGCAAACAAGGTAGAAGTTGAATACAACCTAAAGCAAGCAATAATGTTCTATCCAGAAGATAGTTCTTTGACAGAGTAGAAGTCAAGTTATGAAAAATCATTTTTCATAAAATCAGAAATGATTGTTGAGCAGAATATTGTCATTGGAGAAAGGATAGGTGGACATGCAGATAATAGAGAAGGAGATCAGAATGAATACAATACAGAAGAGAGCAATAAGAATGAAAAGAATGAAGAGCATATAGTATCAATAGAAGAAGAGAAGAAGAGGCAAATGTTTATGAAGAAAAAGAAAAAGAAAAAGAAGAGAAGGAAGTTTGTGAAGAAGCAGAGCAAGCAGTTGACATGTAAACAAATACAAAGCAGATTACAGAGGATGATGTTATAGAGGGAACATCAAAAATAGAGAATGAAGAAGGGAAGAATATTATGTGGTCTGCCGACACACAATATTGGAATGACTTGGCAACATAAGTTGATATTGATAATGCATTAAAGAATGCAAATGAAGAAACTCAACATGCAGTTTAAGAAAGTTTAAAGATTGAAGCAACATTAATTATAGAGGATGTTGTTGCAGATATTGAGATGCAACAAGAAGTTAGTGAAAATGAAAAGGTGAATGAGGAGGGGATAGAGAAGAACAAGGAAAAGAATAAGGTAGAGGAGAACAAGGAAGAGAAGAAAGTAGAGGAGAACAAGGAGGAGAAGGAAGAAGGAAATAAACAAGAAGAGAAGGAGACAGAGAAGAAGAAGGAAGAGAAGAGAAATGAAGAAAAAAAGAAGGAGATGGTAAATCAAGAGGAAGTAGTTGAGCCACAACTTTCAGATACTCCACACTTCAGTCTGGGAATATCACAGGTAGATACTCCAAAGAAACAAAATGAAAAAGATGTTGGAGAAGAGATTACAAGCAAAAAAAGGCCCTTGTAACACTACTAGAAAAAGAGGTATTAGTGACGAAAAATCAGTGATGAAAATTTCCATCGCTAATTAGTGACGAATTAGCGATGGAATCTATTCTGTCACTATTTTGTCGTTGATTAGCGACGAATTAGTAATGGAATAGATTTCATCACTAATTAGTGATGGATTAGCGACGGAAAATATATTTTTCAATTTAAATAATAATAAAAATGAAAATCCACGTGTCCGTCTCTAATTAGTGACGGAAATTTCCGTCGCTAATTAGTGACGGAATCCATTAATTTCTATTTAAAAAATAAATAGAAATGAAAATCCACATGTCCGTCGCTAATCCATCACTAATTAGCGACGGATTAGTGACGGACACGTGGAATCCGTCACTAATTAGTGACAGATTAGCGACGGAATTTTTTTATTTTTGATTTATTTTAAAAAATTTCATGTTTGTGTTATATGTACGCATGTGAATGTCTATGTGTTACATGTATATATATATATATATATATATATATATGTGTGTGTGTGTGTGTGTGTGTGTGTGTGTGTACACATGTGTTGTTTGCTAAACCAATTGATATATGTATATTGTTGTATATATGTTATATGAATGCATAGATAATGTGTGTATTGTTTGTTAATCGCATATGATATATATATATATATATATATGTGTGTGTGTGTGTGTGTGTGTGTGTGTGTGTGTGTCTATATGCATGTGTATATTTTAATGTATAGATAGTGGGTGTGTGTTTATGTGTGTATGTGTTGTTATATATTGTACCTTAATAAGTCATAGAGTGTCTTATTGGACTATAATTGATCTTAATGTGTTTAAAGGATTTTATTGGGCATTAATGGATTTATTGGGTTTTAAAGGGTTCTATTGGGCTTTAAAGGGGTTTATTGGGCCTTAATGGATCTATCCGGATTTAAAGGGTTCTTTTGAGATTTAAAAGGTTTCATTGAGCTTTAATGGATCTATCGGGCTTTAAAAGGTTATTTTGGTCTTTAAAAGGTTTTATAGGGCCTTATTGAATCTATCAGGCATTAAAGGGTTCTATTGGGTCTTAATGGATCTATCGGGCTTTATAGGGTTCTATTGGGCTTTAAAGGGTTCTATTGAGCCTTAATGAATCTATTGAGCTTTAAAGGGTTTTATTGAGCCTTAATGGATCTATCGGGCTTTAAAAGGTTTCATTGGGCCTTAACGGATCTATCGGGCTTTAAAGGGTTATATTTCATTTTAATGGGTTTCATTGGGCCTTAATTGATCTATCGTGTTTTAGAGGGTTCTATTGGACTTTAAAGGGTTTCATTGGGCCTTAATTGATCTATCGGGTTTTAAAGGGCTCTATTGGGCTTTAAAGGGTTCTATTGGGCTTTAAAGGGTTCTACTAGGCTTTAAAGGGTTTCATTGGGGCTTAGTGGATCTATCAGGCATTAAAGGGTTTTATTGGGTTTTAAAGGGTTTCATTGGGCCTTAATTGATCTATCGGGCTTTAAAGGGTTCTATTGGGCTTTAAAGGGTTTCATTGGGCCTTAGTGGATCCACCAAACATTAAAGGGTTTCATTGGGTTTTAAAGGGTTCTATTGGGCTTTAAAGGGGTTTAATGGGCCTTTATGGATCTATCCGGATTTAAAGGGTTCTTTTAGGCTTTAAAAGGTTTCATTGAGCTTTAATGGATCTATGGGGCTTTAAAAGGTTCTTTTGGTTTTTAAAAGGGTTTATTGGGCCTTACTGAATCTACCAGGCTTTAAAGGCTTCTATTGGGTCTTAATGGATCTATCGCCCTTATAGGGTTCAATTAGGCTTTAAAGGGTTCTATTGAGCCTTAATGAATCTATTGAGCTTTAAAGGGTTTTATTGAGCCTTAATGGATCTATCGGGCTTTAAAAGGTTTCATTGGGCCTTAATTGATCTATCATGTTTTAAAGGGTTCTATTGGGGTTTAGAGGGTTTCATTGGGCCTTAATTGATCTATCGGGTTTTAAAGGGCTCTATTAGGCTTTAAAGGGTTCTTTTGTGCTTTAAAGGGTTCTATTGGGCTTTAAAGGGTTTTATTGGGCCTTAGTGTATCTATCAGGCATTAAAGGGTTTCATTAGGTTTTAAAGGGTTTCATTGGGCCTTAATTCATCTATCGGGCTTTAAAGGGTTCAATTAGGCTTTAAAGGGTTTCATTGGGCCTTAGTGGATCCACCCGACATTAAAGGGTTTCATTGGGTTTTAAAGGGTTCTATTGGGCTTTAAAGGGGTTTATTGGGCCTTAATGGATCTATCCGGATTTAAAGGGTTCTTTTGGGCTATAAAAGGTTTCATTGAGCCTTAATGGATCTATCGGCCTTTAAAAGCTTCTTTTGGTTTTTAAATGGTTTTATTGGGTCTTACTTGGTCTATCAGGCTTTAAAGGGTTTTATTGGGTCTTAATGGATCTATCAGGCTTTATAGGGTTCTATTGGGCTTTAAAGGGTTATATTGAGCCTTAATGAATCTATTGAGCTTTAAAGGGTTTTATTGAGCCTTAATGGATCTATCGGGCTTTAAAAGGTTTCATTGGGCGTTAATGGATCTATCGGACTTTAAAGGGTTATATTTTGTTTTAATGGGTTTCATTGGACCTTAATTGATCTATCGTGTTTTAAAGGGTTCTATTGGGTTTTAAAGGGTTTTATTGGGCCTTAATTGATCTATCAGGTTTTAAAGGGCTCTATTGGGCTTTAAAGGGTTCTATTGGGCTTTAAAGGGTTCTATTGGGGTTTAAAGGGTTTCATTGGGCCTTAGTGTATCTATCAGGCATTAAAGGGTTTCATTGGGTTTTAAAGGGTTTCGTTGGGCCTTAATTGATCTATCGGACTTTAAAGGGTTCTATTGGGCTTTAAAGGGTTTCATTAGGCCTTAGTAGATCCACCCGACATTAAAGGGTTTCATTGGGTTTTAAAGGGTTCTATTGGGCTTTAAAGGGGTTTATTGGGCCTTAATGGATCTATCCAGATTTAAAGGGTTCTTTTGGGCTATAAAAGGTTTCATTGAGCCTTAATGGATCTATCGGACTTTAAAAGGTTCTTTTGGTCTTTAAATGGTTTTATTGGGCCTTACTGGATCTATCAGGCTTTAAAGGGTTCTATTGGGTCTTAATGGATCTATCGGTCTTTATAGGGTCCTATTGCGCTTTAAAGGGTTCTATTCAGCCTTAATGGATCTATTGAGCTTTAAAGGGTTTCATTGAGCCTTAATGGATCTATCGGGTTTTAAAAGGTTTCATTGGGCCTTAATGGATCTATCGGGCTTTAAAGGGTTATAATTCGTTTTAAAGGGTTTCATTGGGCTTTAATTGATCTATTGGGTTTTAAAGGGCTCTATTGGGCTTTAAAGGGTTCTATTGGGCTTTAAAGGGTTTCATTGGGCCTTAGTGGATCTATCAGACATTAAAGGGTTTCATTGGGCCTTAATTGATCTATCGGGCTTTAAAGGATTCTATTGGGTTTTAAAAGGTTTCATTGGGCCTTAGTGGATCCACCCGACATTAAAGGGTTTCATTGGGCCTTAATTGATCTATCGGGTTTTAAAGGGCTCTATTGGGCTTTAAAGGGTTCTATTGGGTTTTAAAGGGTTCTACTAGGCTTTAAAGGGTTTCATTGGGGCTTAGTGGATCTATCAGGCATTAAAGGGTTTTATTGGGTTTTAAAGGGTTTCATTGGGCCTTAATTGATCTATCGGGCTTTAAAGGGTTCTATTGGGCTTTAAAGGGTTTCATTGGGCCTTAGTGGATCCACCAAACATTAAAGGGTTTCATTGGGTTTTAAAGGGTTCTATTGGGCTTTAAAGGGGTTTAATGGGCCTTTATGGATCTATCCGGATTTAAAGGGTTCTTTTGGGCTTTAAAAGGTTTCATTGAGCTTTAATGGATCTATGGGGCTTTAAAAGGTTCTTTTGGTTTTTAAAAGGGTTTATTGGGCCTTACTGAATCTACCAGGCTTTAAAGGCTTCTATTGGGTCTTAATGGATCTATCGCCCTTATAGGGTTCAATTGGGCTTTAAAGGGTTCTATTGAGCCTTATTGAATCTATTGAGCTTTAAAGGGTTTTATTAAGCCTTAATGGATCTATCGGGCTTTAAAAGGTTTCATTGGGCCTTACTAGATCTATCGGGCTTTAAAGGGTTATATTTTGTTTTATTGGGTTTCATTGGGCCTTAATTGATCTATCATGTTTTAAAGGGTTCTATTGGGTTTTAGAGGGTTTCATTGGGCCTTAATTGATCTATCGGGTTTTAAAGGGCTCTATTAGGCTTTAAAGGGTTCTTTTGTGCTTTAAAGGGTTCTATTGGGCTTTAAAGGGTTTCATTGGGCCTTAGTGTATCTATTAGGCATTAAAGGGTTTCATTAGGTTTTAAAGGGTTTCATTGGGCCTTAATTCATCTATCGGGCTTTAAAGGGTTCAATTAGGCTTTAAAGGGTTTCATTGGGCCTTAGTGGATCCACCCGACATTAAAGGGTTTCATTGGGTTTTAAAGGGTTCTATTGGGCTTTAAAGGGGTTTATTGGGCCTTAATGGATCTATCCGGATTTAAAGGGTTCTTTTGGGCTATAAAAGGTTTCATTGAGCCTTAATGGATCTATCAGCCTTTAAAAGCTTCTTTTGGTTTTTAAATGGTTTTATTGGGTCTTACTTGGTCTATCAGGCTTTAAAGGGTTTTATTGGGTCTTAATGGATCTATCAGGCTTTATAGGGTTCTATTGGGCTTTAAAGGGTTATATTGAGCCTTAATGAATCTATTGAGCTTTAAAGGGTTTTATTGAGCCTTAATGGATCTATCGGGCTTTAAAAGGTTTCATTGGGCGTTAATGGATCTATCGGACTTTAAAGGGTTATATTTTGTTTTAATGGGTTTCATTGGACCTTAATTGATCTATCGTGTTTTAAAGGGTTCTATTGGGTTTTAAAGGGTTTTATTGGGCCTTAATTGATCTATCAGGTTTTAAAGGGCTCTATTGGGCTTTAAAGGGTTCTATTGGGCTTTAAAGGGTTCTATTGGGGTTTAAAGGGTTTCATTGGGCCTTAGTGTATCTATCAGGCATTAAAGGGTTTCATTGGGTTTTAAAGGGTTTCGTTGGGCCTTAATTGATCTATCGGACTTTAAAGGGTTCTATTGGGCTTTAAAGGGTTTCATTAGGCCTTAGTAGATCCACCCGACATTAAAGGGTTTCATTGGGTTTTAAAGGGTTCTATTGGGCTTTAAAGGGGTTTATTGGGCCTTAATGGATCTATCCAGATTTAAAGGGTTCTTTTGGGCTATAAAAGGTTTCATTGAGCCTTAATGGATCTATCGGACTTTAAAAGGTTCTTTTGGTCTTTAAATGGTTTTATTGGGCCTTACTGGATCTATCAGGCTTTAAAGGGTTCTATTGGGTCTTAATGGATCTATCGGTCTTTATAGGGTCCTATTGCGCTTTAAAGGGTTCTATTCAGCCTTAATGGATCTATTGAGCTTTAAAGGGTTTCATTGAGCCTTAATGGATCTATCGGGTTTTAAAAGGTTTCATTGGGCCTTAATGGATCTATCGGGCTTTAAAGGGTTATAATTCGTTTTAAAGGGTTTCATTGGGCTTTAATTGATCTATTGGGTTTTAAAGGGCTCTATTGGGCTTTAAAGGGTTCTATTGGGCTTTAAAGGGTTTCATTGGGCCTTAGTGGATCTATCAGACATTAAAGGGTTTCATTGGGCCTTAATTGATCTATCGGGCTTTAAAGGATTCTATTGGGTTTTAAAAGGTTTCATTGGGCCTTAGTGGATCCACCCGACATTAAAGGGTTTCATTGGGCCTTAATTGATCTATCGGGTTTTAAAGGGCTCTATTGGGCTTTAAAGGGTTCTATTGGGTTTTAAAGGGTTCTACTAGGCTTTAAAGGGTTTCATTGGGGCTTAGTGGATCTATCAGGCATTAAAGGGTTTTATTGGGTTTTAAAGGGTTTCATTGGGCCTTAATTGATCTATCGGGCTTTAAAGGGTTCTATTGGGCTTTAAAGGGTTTCATTGGGCCTTAGTGGATCCACCAAACATTAAAGGGTTTCATTGGGTTTTAAAGGGTTCTATTGGGCTTTAAAGGGGTTTAATGGGCCTTTATGGATCTATCCGGATTTAAAGGGTTCTTTTGGGCTTTAAAAGGTTTCATTGAGCTTTAATGGATCTATGGGGCTTTAAAAGGTTCTTTTGGTTTTTAAAAGGGTTTATTGGGCCTTACTGAATCTACCAGGCTTTAAAGGCTTCTATTGGGTCTTAATGGATCTATCGCCCTTATAGGGTTCAATTGGGCTTTAAAGGGTTCTATTGAGCCTTATTGAATCTATTGAGCTTTAAAGGGTTTTATTAAGCCTTAATGGATCTATCGGGCTTTAAAAGGTTTCATTGGGCCTTACTAGATCTATCGGGCTTTAAAGGGTTATATTTTGTTTTATTGGGTTTCATTGGGCCTTAATTGATCTATCATGTTTTAAAGGGTTCTATTGGGTTTTAGAGGGTTTCATTGGGCCTTAATTGATCTATCGGGTTTTAAAGGGCTCTATTAGGCTTTAAAGGGTTCTTTTGTGCTTTAAAGGGTTCTATTGGGCTTTAAAGGGTTTCATTGGGCCTTAGTGTATCTATTAGGCATTAAAGGGTTTCATTAGGTTTTAAAGGGTTTCATTGGGCCTTAATTCATCTATCGGGCTTTAAAGGGTTCAATTAGGCTTTAAAGGGTTTCATTGGGCCTTAGTGGATCCACCCGACATTAAAGGGTTTCATTGGGTTTTAAAGGGTTCTATTGGGCTTTAAAGGGGTTTATTGGGCCTTAATGGATCTATCCGGATTTAAAGGGTTCTTTTGGGCTATAAAAGGTTTCATTGAGCCTTAATGGATCTATCAGCCTTTAAAAGCTTCTTTTGGTTTTTAAATGGTTTTATTGGGTCTTACTTGGTCTATCAGGCTTTAAAGGGTTTTATTGGGTCTTAATGGATCTATCAGGCTTTATAGGGTTCTATTGGGCTTTAAAGGGTTATATTGAGCCTTAATGAATCTATTGAGCTTTAAAGGGTTTTATTGAGCCTTAATGGATCTATCGGGCTTTAAAAGGTTTCATTGGGCGTTAATGGATCTATCGGACTTTAAAGGGTTATATTTTGTTTTAATGGGTTTCATTGGACCTTAATTGATCTATCGTGTTTTAAAGGGTTCTATTGGGTTTTAAAGGGTTTTATTGGGCCTTAATTGATCTATCAGGTTTTAAAGGGCTCTATTGGGCTTTAAAGGGTTCTATTGGGCTTTAAAGGGTTCTATTGGGGTTTAAAGGGTTTCATTGGGCCTTAGTGTATCTATCAGGCATTAAAGGGTTTCATTGGGTTTTAAAGGGTTTCGTTGGGCCTTAATTGATCTATCGGACTTTAAAGGGTTCTATTGGGCTTTAAAGGGTTTCATTAGGCCTTAGTAGATCCACCCGACATTAAAGGGTTTCATTGGGTTTTAAAGGGTTCTATTGGGCTTTAAAGGGGTTTATTGGGCCTTAATGGATCTATCCAGATTTAAAGGGTTCTTTTGGGCTATAAAAGGTTTCATTGAGCCTTAATGGATCTATCGGACTTTAAAAGGTTCTTTTGGTCTTTAAATGGTTTTATTGGGCCTTACTGGATCTATCAGGCTTTAAAGGGTTCTATTGGGTCTTAATGGATCTATCGGTCTTTATAGGGTCCTATTGCGCTTTAAAGGGTTCTATTCAGCCTTAATGGATCTATTGAGCTTTAAAGGGTTTCATTGAGCCTTAATGGATCTATCGGGTTTTAAAAGGTTTCATTGGGCCTTAATGGATCTATCGGGCTTTAAAGGGTTATAATTCGTTTTAAAGGGTTTCATTGGGCTTTAATTGATCTATTGGGTTTTAAAGGGCTCTATTGGGCTTTAAAGGGTTCTATTGGGCTTTAAAGGGTTTCATTGGGCCTTAGTGGATCTATCAGACATTAAAGGGTTTCATTGGGCCTTAATTGATCTATCGGGCTTTAAAGGATTCTATTGGGTTTTAAAAGGTTTCATTGGGCCTTAGTGGATCCACCCGACATTAAAGGGTTTCATTGGGCCTTAATTGATCTATCGGGTTTTAAAGGGCTCTATTGGGCTTTAAAGGGTTCTATTGGGTTTTAAAGGGTTCTACTAGGCTTTAAAGGGTTTCATTGGGGCTTAGTGGATCTATCAGGCATTAAAGGGTTTTATTGGGTTTTAAAGGGTTTCATTGGGCCTTAATTGATCTATCGGGCTTTAAAGGGTTCTATTGGGCTTTAAAGGGTTTCATTGGGCCTTAGTGGATCCACCAAACATTAAAGGGTTTCATTGGGTTTTAAAGGGTTCTATTGGGCTTTAAAGGGGTTTAATGGGCCTTTATGGATCTATCCGGATTTAAAGGGTTCTTTTGGGCTTTAAAAGGTTTCATTGAGCTTTAATGGATCTATGGGGCTTTAAAAGGTTCTTTTGGTTTTTAAAAGGGTTTATTGGGCCTTACTGAATCTACCAGGCTTTAAAGGCTTCTATTGGGTCTTAATGGATCTATCGCCCTTATAGGGTTCAATTGGGCTTTAAAGGGTTCTATTGAGCCTTATTGAATCTATTGAGCTTTAAAGGGTTTTATTAAGCCTTAATGGATCTATCGGGCTTTAAAAGGTTTCATTGGGCCTTACTAGATCTATCGGGCTTTAAAGGGTTATATTTTGTTTTATTGGGTTTCATTGGGCCTTAATTGATCTATCATGTTTTAAAGGGTTCTATTGGGTTTTAGAGGGTTTCATTGGGCCTTAATTGATCTATCGGGTTTTAAAGGGCTCTATTAGGCTTTAAAGGGTTCTTTTGTGCTTTAAAGGGTTCTATTGGGCTTTAAAGGGTTTCATTGGGCCTTAGTGTATCTATTAGGCATTAAAGGGTTTCATTAGGTTTTAAAGGGTTTCATTGGGCCTTAATTCATCTATCGGGCTTTAAAGGGTTCAATTAGGCTTTAAAGGGTTTCATTGGGCCTTAGTGGATCCACCCGACATTAAAGGGTTTCATTGGGTTTTAAAGGGTTCTATTGGGCTTTAAAGGGGTTTATTGGGCCTTAATGGATCTATCCGGATTTAAAGGGTTCTTTTGGGCTATAAAAGGTTTCATTGAGCCTTAATGGATCTATCAGCCTTTAAAAGCTTCTTTTGGTTTTTAAATGGTTTTATTGGGTCTTACTTGGTCTATCAGGCTTTAAAGGGTTTTATTGGGTCTTAATGGATCTATCAGGCTTTATAGGGTTCTATTGGGCTTTAAAGGGTTATATTGAGCCTTAATGAATCTATTGAGCTTTAAAGGGTTTTATTGAGCCTTAATGGATCTATCGGGCTTTAAAAGGTTTCATTGGGCGTTAATGGATCTATCGGACTTTAAAGGGTTATATTTTGTTTTAATGGGTTTCATTGGACCTTAATTGATCTATCGTGTTTTAAAGGGTTCTATTGGGTTTTAAAGGGTTTTATTGGGCCTTAATTGATCTATCAGGTTTTAAAGGGCTCTATTGGGCTTTAAAGGGTTCTATTGGGCTTTAAAGGGTTCTATTGGGGTTTAAAGGGTTTCATTAGGCCTTAGTGTATCTATCAGGCATTAAAGGGTTTCATTGGGTTTTAAAGGGTTTCATTGGGCCTTAATTGATCTATCGGACTTTAAAGGGTTCTATTGGGCTTTAAATGGTTCTATTGGGCCTTAGTGGATCCACCCGACATTAAAGGGTTTCATTGGGTTTTAAAGGGTTCTATTGGGCTTTAAAGGGGTTTATTGGGCCTTAATGGATCTATCCAGATTTAAAGGGTTCTTTTGGGCTATAAAAGGTTTCATTGAGCCTTAATGGATCTATCGGACTTTAAAAGGTTCTTTTGGTCTTTAAATGGTTTTATTGGGCCTTACTGGATCTATCAGGCTTTAAAGGATTCTATTGGGTCTTAATGGATCTATCGGTCTTTATAGGGTCCTATTGCGCTTTAAAGGGTTCTATTGAGCCTTAATGGATCTATTGAGCTTTAAAGGGTTTCATTGAGCCTTAATGGATCTATCGGGTTTTAAAAGGTTTCATTGGGCCTTAATGGATCTATCGGGCTTTAAAGGGTTATAATTCGTTTTAAAGGGTTTCATTGGCCTTTAATTGATCTATTGGGTTTTAAAGGGCTCTATTGGGCTTTAAAGGGTTTTATTGGGCTTTAAAGGGTTTCATTGGGCCTTAGTGGATCTATCAGGCATTAAAGGGTTTCATTGGGCCTTAATTGATCTATCGGGCTTTAAAGGATTCTATTGGGTTTTAAAAGGTTTCATTGGGCCTTAGTGGATCCACCCGACATTAAAGGGTTTCATTGGGTTTTAAAGGGTTCTATTGGGCTTTAAAGGGGTTTATTGGGCCTTAATGGATCTATACGGATTTAAAGGGTTCTTTTGGGCTTTAAAAGGTTTCATTGAGCCTTAATGGATCTATCGGGCTTTATAAGGTTCGTTTGGTCTTTAAAAGGTTTTATTGGGCCTTACTGGATCTATAGGCTTTAAAGGGTTCTATTGGGTCTTAATGGATCTATCAGGCTTTATAGGGTTCTATTGGGCTTTAAAGGGTTCTATTGAGTCTTAATGGATCTATTGACCTTTAAAGGATTTCATTGAGCCTTAATGGATCTATCGGGCCTTAAAAGGTTTCATTGGACCTTAAATGGATCTATCAGGCTTTAAAGGGTTATATTTCGTTTTAAAGGATTTCATTGGGCCTTAATTGATCTATCGGGTTTTAAAGGGTTCTATTGGGCTTTAAATGGTTTCCTTGGGCCTTAATTGATCTATTGGATTTTAAAGGGCCTTATTGGGGCTTGAAAGGGTTCTATTGGGCTTTAAAGGGTTTCATTGGGCCTTATTGGATCTATCAGGCATTAAAGGGTTTCATTGGGTTTTAAAGGGTTTCATTGGGTCTTAATTGATCTATCGGGCTTTAAAGAGTTCTATTGGGCTTTAAAGGGTTTCATTGGGCCTTAGTGGATCCACCCGGAATTAAAGGGTTTTATTGGGCTTTAAAGGGTTTCATTGGGCCTTAATGGATCTATCGGGCTTTAAAGGGTTTTATTGGGATTTGGGCCTTAAAGGGTTCCATTATGTTTATTGTCTTTCTCAATTTTATTTTATAGTTTTGAGAAACTAGATATGGGTTGATTGTTATTTTGTGATTTAACGTTTATTCTAGTTTAGATTTATAATTAAAATGTATTTTATTTTAGGGGGTGTTTGGTTGGAGGTATTGAGGGGTTTGGAATAGGAATGAGAATGAAAAATGTTGTTTGGTTTGACATAATATAATGAGTCCATTACCCCAAACTCATTAATTTTCATTCCTGACCAAATTGGGGGGAATGAAAATCTTATTCCCGCTCAGTCACCTTTTCTCATACGCCCTTCATCTCTCGATGTTTAATGAAACATATTTTTTATTTTCGTGTTGGACGACACATATTTGTATTAAAAAATATTATATAAAATATTTTTTTATTGATTATATTGGTTTAACCAAACATCATCAATGCAATGCTCATTCCTATTCCTTAAAATGAACCAAACGCCCCCTTAATTTAATTATAATTTTTAAATAATGATAGAGTATTTTGTTAGGAATCATTTAATTTAAATAATAACTATATTTAAAATATTTTATATTTAAAATTAAAGTGATAATAAATTTAATAAAAACAAATTATAATTACCTTTAGTTATAACAAGAGTTTTAAAATTTTAGATCCAAAAAAAATATTTATAATTTTCCCTTAAAATTCTAATGTCCATCTAAAATATTCCCCCCTTTATTTCCCCCTAAAACATCTTTACTTAAAATATCCCCTTTAATTTCCCCTTTATCTCCAAGATTCATAAAACCCTAAATCAGTAAGGTGTCGTTTGTTTTTTAAAAGGTCTAAAGTCTGAAGTCTTATTTTAGTTATGATTAATAAGAGGTGGTGTGTAAAAAGGTATGAACGATTCAGACTTAAGAGTCATTAATAGTTTTTTTTTTAAAAAACAAACAACCCCTAAAACTCACGCATCCTCTCATTCCACCCCATCTCGCCTCCTCCATCCGTAGTCATAACTCAATCGACTTCAACTCCTTTCTCACACCGCCTCATAACTCATTCTTCTTTAGTTCTGGTAAAGATTTTCTACAGTTTTAGTGTTTGTTGATTTGGTGTTGTTAATTTCAATTGATTATATGGTAGAGTTTCATGTTTTGAGGAAATTATTTGGTCGAAATTTGATTCTATTGAAATTTAAGATATGCGATTCTTTGATACCAACCATTAGTTGCCATGGCTGGGTAAGCATTCCCCTTTTTCTCCCTTATGAATATTCACTTAAGGCAAATAATGAAACATGAGGCGATTAACTTCGATTTTGAGTTTCTTGATTACCTTCAAGCCATGTTCTTTTGAACTAATATGAGATTTTTCATGGTTTTGACGAAAACCCAGTTTAGAAAGTAGATTCCTTCTGTTGATTTGTCAAGAATCTGATGAAATTTTGGGGATTTTTTGTCTTTGGGTTTATGATTAGTGAGACACTAAAACTTTTAACTTATAGTTTTAGTGTATAGACACTGAAAAAGTGAGCCATCCTTTGGGTCAAAGGGGGATCTAAGATCCTCCATTGTTACTGTTTAGCATAATGTACGTGCTTACCTGCAACTTGCTTGTAGGAGAAGGTTGGAAGAAGTTGTGTTTGTTTAAGGTTAAGGATGTTGAAATCATGTAGTTTTGTATTTAAAAATATGTTGCTAGTTGGATTTCTCCATGACATAAGGCTAGTAATAATTTAAAATGGATTCCTCCATGACAGTAAATATACAACATGCTGCAATATTGTCTTCCTCAAATTCATCTTAGTCTTTCCAATCAAGGGAATGCCATTAGTTTATTTGTAACATTTTAGCATGCTTCCACTCAGAGCCTTGAACATTTAAGTTTATCTTAAGAAAGAACACTATTTACCTAGTAGACCATAAATTAATATTATGATTTTAGTCATTTTTAGGAACAATATAATTGGATTTTGGTGTTCTATATAAACAATCAAAACACAACCAGCAACAATAAACCTGTGTATTGATTTGGGTAGAAATTGAATTCAGAGATCAGGTTCTAGAGGGAGGCTTGTGTATTGATTGAATTGAGAGAACTATTCTGATCGATTGGATTGCAATGCAGTCGACGAGTTGAGGTTGGAGGTCTAATGGAGGCGAGGTGAGTTTGAAGGAGGCGGTACTTGGTCTAAGCGAATTAGAGGTTTATTAAGAGGTTAGGTTATCACTTTTTGATTTAGATGTTTTTAAGTGATAAGAGGCTCTGAAGATTAGGAAAAAACAAACAATCTGAATTTCAAAATGTGTGACCGAATTAGACATAAGTGCTAATTAAAAGTTGATTTGGAAAAAAAAGGCCAAAGCTTTTTAAAAGTGTTTTCTGCTATGGTATTTTAGAATGGTTCATGCTGTAAATTTCATTAGGGCCTAGGGTTCTTTGTATCTAGTTTCACATATAAGTACTATTCATTTGGTAGTGCAATCAACTAGCAGATTCAGGAGATTGGAAACTATGGTGGGTTTTAAAATGAAACAATCCCTTAGGTTTCTTTGGATCATTGTGTTTGCTAAGATTGGGGGACCCAAGGTTTGTTAAACAACATATCATTTAGGTTTCTTTATATTCGGTGGGTTTTTTGGATTATTAAATCAATTTATATTCAGTTTTAACATTTAAGTGTTGAAGTATCTTTGTTATTTATTGGTTATTTAGATGGGATGCTTTTTATTTTCTGGAATCATTCATAATTTGGATGTTGTGTTTGATTTAGAATCTTGACATCTTGATTATCATCAATTATTTTAACTTTCACATTTTTTTCTTGAATTTCTTGATTATTTTCTTGTCTTTTTTATCCTTCGATTTACTTTATTCTTTATTTTTGAATGTTTCCCCCCAAATTTGAACAGACAACAGATGATTTGATGGAGAAATACACTGGAATAAAACAACAAAGGGAAATCCTCATATTGGTATGCAATAATCTCCTAGATTTGAATTTATTTAATCAAATTAATTTCAGATTTTTTATAACTATGCGTTCTTTATCGCTTCCCTTTTCTTTCGTTTTCTAGTATTTCCTTGCTGGATTCATGTGCACAATCTTCTTCTGCAAATATGATTTGTGATATAATAATACTTTTTCCGGTTGGAGAAGATGTTACAAATTTTAATAATATTTATATGTATTAGCTTAGGACAATATTTCTTTTACAAATTGTATTATGTCTATGTGGCATCATAAATTGTACATTATTACGTGTATCCATATTATTTTGTAATAGAAGGAAAATAAAGGTTTACATTTCGTCGTATGGTGATAGAATGTAGTATGCATTATATATATATATATATATATATATATATATATATGACAGAACTAGGAAATTAATAAAAATCTATTTATTTAAAAAAAAATTATTTTAATTTTTTTTAAAAAATACTGAAAATTAGTGACAGATCAGTGACGGAAATCCGTCACTAAAAGTCCGTCGCTAAAAAGGTTCGTCGTTGATCCGTCGCTAATCCGTTGCTAAACAAGTCCGTCGCTGATCCGTCGCTAAACAAGTCCGTCGCTATAATTCCGTCGCTAATCCGTCACTGATTTCCGTCGCTAATCCGTCGCTGATAAGCATTACCTACCACATATTCAGTGACAGACTTTCTGCGACGGATTAGCGACGGAATGTACTTTCAGTGACGGATTAACGACAGAATTTTCCGTCACTGATAGGGTCCTTTTTTGTTGTGTAATAAGACTAAAACGAAATGATGTGAATGACCCAGATAAAAAAGAAAAGAGGATATAAAAGACATGTGATCAACTAAAATCACCTTATCTTCAAAGAAAAGTGGATCCAACAACGAATACAACAACAACAGAAAACAAGGTTGGCAATTGGATATTTGCACTTTAGGGAGACAAATTCTAAGTTTAAAAATTAATCATATTGTGGACCATTATCTTTTGTTCATGGTGAATTATCATCTTTTATTCAGACTGAATAAAACTAAATATTCATAATGAATAACTAAATATTCAGTATGAATAAAACTAAATATTTAGTATGAATAAAACTAAATATTCATATTCTAGATTATTATCTTTTATTCATGGTGAATTATCATCTCTTATTCACCATGAATAAAACTAAATATTCATAATGAATAACTAGTGATATATTCATTATGTATATCATATTCATTCATCATCTTCTTGTATCATATTTTATTCAACAAAATATTAATATCTTTAATTGAATTTTTAACAGGGATGTTGTCTTTCAAACAAAGGATGAACAAACCAGTTTTAGAGTAATGTTTGAAAGTTCGATTCCCGAATCAGAACCATTTGCAAATGTTATTGACAGCTGGTATGTCCTACTTAATCATGAAGAAAGATTAAAAAGCAAGGATTCTCCAAGAAGATTATTCTGCACGACAGATATTCTTGTAAGTTCACAAAACTTTTAAACTAAATTACAAAAAAAATAATCATATTAAATTGTCATTTCTTTTTTTCAACAGCCAAATGAAATGTTCATAGGCAAAGTTCATTTGGATAAGAATTTAAAGCTTTTCCCAAACAACTTTTGTGAAAACATGAATGGAAATGCAGAGTTAGAAGTTTTGAAGAAAGTTGAATTGGTATGAAACAAATACATTAACAACAATTATTTCATTATTTTTTTGTCATATATTATATATACATTACATAAAATATTGATGCAGGTATTTTTCCAGTTGTAAAGCATGAACATTATTATGTATTATGTTTTGATCTGAAAAATGAAGGATCACACATCCTGGACAACAGTGCAACTGATGTACTAGATTCTGCAAAATACGACATTGTACCAAAAACAGTTGTAAGTAGAATATTATATTATCTAATATACATTAATAATAATTATGTTATTTATTAATATGAATAATATATATGATATAAATATAATGTAGCAAAACTGTTTATCAAGTTCTTGGAAAAACTTGGAGATGGAAGATCAAAGAAGTTCAATCGAATAGTTCCTAAAAGAGATTCAATGAAATGGACAACAAAAGAAAATCACAAAGATTGTGTTGTATTCATGATGAGACACATGGAGACATTCATGGGAGGAAAACAAAGAATTGGGTATCTGGATTGGAGGAGGAGTCAGTAGCACAAAGATAACAGTTGAGAAAACTACGATACAAATATGTGACAAAAATGCTTTTGTCAGATATAAATGAAAGAAAGGAATGGGTGATGAAAGAGGCAACTGCATTTGGAAAACTGCAACAAGATAAACTGAAGCAGATACAAGATAATGCAGAGAAGACGAAGGAAGAACGCTTGAGCAACATAGTGTAGGCGTTAAGAAGATGGATGAAGATTGGTAAGGTTATTTGAACATTTGGTTTTGATTGTTTTAATGGCTTGCACAATTATTCTGTTGGTTGGTATCATATTTCTCAGTATGATATCATTCGGTGGGTTGAATTGAACAATTATTCGGTGGGTTTGTATGATATGACTCGGTAGGTTGGTATGTAAGAACAATTATGTCGTTTTTTTTTCTTGAACAATAGTCGTAGTTTTTGGTTGGTTTGATAGGTTCTTTAAACGGGTTAGAACAATTAAACAATGGTTGTTTTCATGGATTGTAGAAATATAGCAATGTTGATGTTGATTTTGGTTGATTTCATATATTTACATTCACAAATATAAATTTGTTAATGATGCAATGATTATTTTTTACACATAATATCATATATAATTATGTAAGGTTTGAAATAGAATAATATTCAAAATGAGTATGACTTGTTAGGACTGAATAAAGATATATATTATTGGTGAATAAATCTATTACATTCATAATGGAAAAACATGAATTTTTATTCATTCTGAATAATAGATATTGCCTTTTATTCAAGGTGAATAAATCTATTACTTTCAAAGTGAAAAAAACATGTAATTTTATTCACTCTGAATAATAGTTAATATTCAAAGTGAATAAAACTTGTTCTGGATGTTGCCTTTTATTCAGGGTGAGTAAATTTGTTTCATTCATAGTGAATAAAAAATGATTATTAAAAATTCATAATGAATATATATCATCACAATAATACATAAAATTCAATTGAATAAAAAGATAGGATATGTCAAAAATATTATTGAAATTAAAAAAAAATCATCATATGAATTGTTTTATTAATCAATATTCAAAATGAATACAACAGAGAACTAATTATGAATACCACTATTAGAAAGTAAAAGAACTCTATTTACTAACATCTTTTCTCGTTGGACAATTGCGTGAGTCATGGTTAGACATTTTACTACACAACCTACACAATCTCTTTGCCTTTTTTACTCTTTTCAATTGCTTTTTCTTTACCACTCTTCAACCTCTTGCCCATACCACAACCTTCGTTTCTTATTGATTTAGGATTATGAATAACAACAACTTCTGGTTTTGACACACCAAGCAATGACTCCATCACCTCTTCCATATTGCGATGAGGAACACTACAACCACTGGCCTCCAAATTACTCTTCAACTCTTGTATTTTCAAAACGAAGTCTTCAAGCTTCTCCATATCATAAACTACTAGACCAGTGCAATAATCAAACACATCTTGAGCATCATTTTCAAGTTTCTCACGACACTCATTTCTTTCTCCATACCAATGACGTTTCTTCAACAATTCAGAAGAAATGAGATATTTTCTCCAACATTTCATTATATATTGCAAACGGTATCTCTTCAATGCACATATTCTTTAATACGCAAAAAATATGACGACAAAGCAAACCATAATGATGATAAAACAAGCAACTACAATTGAAAGAACCAGTGCACTTATTATGCACAACCTGCAAAAAAGTTGAATAACTTCATTATTCACAATGAATAATAAGTTGTATTCATTATTCACATTGAATAATAAATATAAATTAAAAAGTAAACGAACCTTGTTATTAGAATCTTTTTTCATATACTTCTAGATTTGAAGTGGATTCACCATCTTTCTTTTTATGTTGAACCTTCTTCTTTTCAACCACAACAATAACATCAGAATCATCTACCAAACTCACAGATGATTGGAGACACGACCAAACATATTCATTTATCTCATTCTAAACATCTCTGAATATAGCACGAGTATATATCTTAGAAACATGAACCTCAGTTGGAAGGGGTGTGCTAAACTTTGGTATCGTTGTTCTTGTCTGATGATTAATGTAACACCCTAAAAATTTAAACAACTAAATAGGGAATTTCTGGAAAATGGTAAAATAAAACATTCCATTTACGTCAACTAAAACCCAAGAGAGTTGGGATAGTTTGCACAAATTATAAAGTAGCGGATGACGAGACATAATATACAACAACCTACTTAATCTAAAAACAACTTTTAAGACTAGATTAATGTGGGTGTCGATATATCTCCAAAAACACTCTTCTCAAAAATTCCCAAAAGCATAACCATCCAAGTGCTCCTAAGTGCACGACCGGAAAAACAAGGTATCCTAGTCGCACCGCTAGTGGGACCTGAAAAGCAAAAAACACCACAAGTGTTAGGCTAAGATCCTAGTGAGATCACATAATAAATAATCAGTTTATAATTGGAACAACAATAACGTAATTAGATGTTACCGGAATTCACTTTGGATATAGATATACCAATAGTCCACCTTGCAAACAATATCCACACCTGAATATAAACTCACAAGAGATGTCTCTTGGAATTACGGGTGAGACCCGTTTCCATCAAGGTGACAAGAACACGTGAGTGGAGTCACCCATGATGTTATTGGGTTACATCTCATGTCCCGGTTCTAGTTCCCATGCCATCAAGACATCACAACCTCAAACCATTTTATGCCTTTATTGCCTACTACGTCGAGTTACACCTCAAGGACTTACGAGAAATTATTGCCTACCCAATCTAGATGAGTTATACCTCAAGGATAAAAGTGTCCCCTATTGCCTACTCGCTAGTGACCCGAAATGGCAAATCAATATGAACACAAAAATCTATATGGTCTAAATCCTTGTGCACAAGGAGATAGACTTCAAGCACCACAATATGATCATGAACAAGTATGGATGACCTTACCAATGCACATTTCATTAACACTCTAGGTACATGACACTTAAATTTAACATTGTTAGTTAATAACATTTCATATCTCATAATCATATTAAACATAACGCATTTCTAATACCAAGAAATCATTAAAATAAACTGATGAGATGAGGCTAGCTACAAGCATATTTCACTTGAGCCAAAACCTTCTTTTGTATAAATGACTCATCAATATCACATATTCCATTTACATTTCTTGAGATAATAAGGACATTCATTATCCTTAAATGCATGTAAAGGTGACAACAAAACCATAATGCCCTAATTTTTAGGTCAAGATCTAATGTACCTACAAAATCACATTTAAGCAAATAATAACATTTATGGTAGTGTGAGGGTAGAGAACTCACCAAATGGGTTTGTGATGTGAAAACCCTACGGATGGCAAAAACCCTAGAAATATAGTAGATGGTTTGGAGCTCCCAAATAGGACTAGATGACACACATGGAGTCTAAAACCAAAGAAAATCATAAATGTTACTAGATGGGGTTGGGTTAGCATTCAATGAGGGAAGAGGATGACAAATGGGAGGAACTTTACCTAAGCCTTGAGAGAAAAGCGTAACTTCAAAACCCTTCAATGCTACAAATGAGTCTCACCTATTAAAACAAGGCATTTAAAGCCTCAGGTCCGGCGACTGTGCCATTGGCATTCTCGCCAGACACTCTCGCGCCGGGTGTACCGTAGCCTCATGCTACCTTGCAACTATGCCCATGGCAATGTCGCCGTGGCATACTCGCCCAATATGTACCGAGTCAGGGGTCTGGGGCGCGATTGTGCCTCGCGACAATGCTCAAGGGCACTGTTGCCTGTCACAGTCGCTTAGCACCCCCCGAGCCTCGAAGTTCCAAACTTGACCGCTTAAAATCTCAATTTGACTTAGCTAAACAGTTACACTATAACACTAACATCTACATCCTCCGTTTAACATAATTCCTATCAATTAGATGACATGGCCAATGAATGAGATTAAGGTAAAAAACGAGTGACTATGCCAAATTCACGATGTTACAATTAAGCAATGTATGATTATTCCGTTGTTTGTCCATAGCAGAATCAAACGAGTTAATAAAGCCTATAAGGTTTGCACCATGATGAAAAAGTAGTGGAAAAAATGAATTTTCACTCTCAGATATGGATGTCGTTCTCATTAGCCGAGCCGTATGAATATCCCTATAAAATGATGGAATCCATCTATGCCTATTATCATACATATAAGACAACCACTTGTGGCCAACAAGTTCAAACGCAACCATTAAAGAGTTCCATCTCTCTTCAAATTGAATAGGATCAACGTGTTAATCTTATATAAGAGCATGAAACCGTTTCTTCAAATCAGTATTTGAAATAATATTCGAAGAAATATGGAAAAAAAATATCAAAATATATTAAACATCAATACTTTGAATATTCATTAAGAATAAAGATAATATACATAGAATTCTTGTTAATTGAAAAAAGATGAAATGAGAAAATGAATAATTAAACTATTTAGTATGAATAAAGATGATATGCTAGTTGATTGATAGAAGATAAACTACATTCAACATGAATAGTTAAACTATTCAGTATGAATAAAGATGATATGGTAGTTAATTGATAGAAGATATACTGAATTCAACATGAATAACTAAATTACTCAGTATGAATAAAGATGAATAATAGAACACATTTATTATTCAAAAGGAATAAATATGATATAAAATGATATACTTGTTAACTGATAGAAAATGAAAAATTGAAGATGAGATGTATTATTCAGTATGAATAAAAATAAAAAGAAAATAAGTACCTTCAAATACAATTTTGTACTAATGTGCCACATACAAAACCGGTGCCTTGACTCTGGAAAGACCTCAGAAACAATTTGCTTAATAGCACGACACTGATCAGTAACTACCAACTTTGGTTGCCTCGCAAAAGATTTCAAGAAAGAATGAAGCAACCATTTAAATGCTTCGATATTTTCGCCATCAAGAAGACCATCACCAAGAGTTACACAATTCTTGTAATTGTCAATTCCTATGAATGAACCGAATACCATACAATACCTAAAACAAATATCATTAATACAAGATATAAAGAAAAACAAATACTAAAAGAAATTATAAAAGAAAAAAAAATACTTACTTATTTATTCGAAAGGTTGCATCAAATGAAACAATGTCATCAGATTCTTCAAAGTTGCATTTAGCTGTATAATCGGCCCAAAAAACATAATTCAATACACCTTCATCGCATTTATATTCAAAGGAATAGTTTGGCACATATAACTTCCTATTATTCATTTTCCTAACAAATAAATTTGCATCGGTATCACTAATGAAACAATTACTCATCCTTAGTAGCAACTACCATTTCATACCCACCCTTCAACTGACAAAGATTGTTATGGGTTTGTGTAGCACCAATATTTGCATTAGACATCTTAAGAATCCATCTTTGCTGAGAATAATCTAATTTGCGACTACTTTTCAACAAGTGCTTCAAATCTTCGTCAAATAAACAATGATTATGTTTCTCTTCAAATGCATATAATCTAAAACACCTTGCTCCAGGAATAACCTTGAACTTCACACATGCTTCACAACCATTTCTATGAATGTTACTACTTCTTATTTTCTTCTTCGATCCCTCCAATGTATCTGTCTGCACAGAATCTGGAAAACCAGCTCTATTGATACAACATACCTCAAAACAATCATCAATTATGCATTTCTTTTCACAAAAGATAGTCTAACATCAAATCCTGCTTTAGCAACATAATTCTTATAGATTTCAATACCCTTCTCCAATGATTCATAAACATTGCCCACCACATGATTCAAATCATCTACAACAAGAATCCAAAACTTCACTCTCCATCACTACCATCAATTCTGTAACACCCTAAAAATTTGGGTAAGCTTAAAATTTAAAATTTTGGCAACATAACGCCTAAAACACGAGAATTCATAAAACCTGTGAATAAGGACATCTAAAACCCAATAACGTTGGGGTAGTTTGTGACAATTATAGTAGCGGTAGATGTAACATAATACATAACAACCTAATTAATCTTGAACAAAATATCCAACTAGATTAAATGTGGGTGTTGCTATGTCTCCAAAACGCTCTTCTCTTATAATCCCAAAAATGTTGGTCCGTAGGTGCTCCTAGGTGTGCTTCTGGCTGATCAAGGTGCCCTACGCTAGCTGAACCTGTGAGTCATTAAACACATACACAAGTGTTAGGCTAAAGTCTTAGAGATAAAACGAAGAATTTACATTTTTATAAAGTAAACGCTAGCAACGTAATTAAGTGTTACTGGTACGCCCTTAGGTCGGACCCACGTCAACATCCCATTTGGGATAAACAATCCATTTCTTGTATAATATCACAAGAGAAAACTCCTAAAAGACTGGGGAGACCCGTTAGCATCTTGGGTGACGTGACCACGTAAATGGGGTCACCCGTGATGTTTATTGGATTTCACCACATATCCCGGTCCTAGTTCCCATGCCATGCCAGAAATCACAATCCTCGGATCGTTTATGCCACTAGCGCTTACTCCGTCGAGTTACACTTCAAGGACTTACGGACATGGGTGCCTAACTAAAGTAGACGAGTTACAACTTGGAGACTCGCGTCACCTATTGCCTACTCGCTAGTGACCCAACAGTCAATAATTAAGATTACGTATACATGCCATCTAATTCCTCGTGCGTAAGGAAAAAGACATAAATTCCACATTTAGATCATGATCAAGTATAGATGACAACTTTCATGCAATGCACGTTTCCTTCAGATGACGTATACTCATTTCATGCGTATATTTCCACCCCATCACTTTTTTGACAACATAGTAACCATTAATCGACGTAATGACTCCAACAGCTGATAAGAATAAATGTAACCAAATCCCATATTTATGAGAATGGTCCTTTGCCATAAAATTAACTTGTTACTTCATTGCCTGCATAAAAGAACCCCAATATGTTAAATAGGTTCTCACGAGCATCAAAACCCCCACATATGATAAATACACAAAACCCTAGTTTTAGGTTAACTTTAAACAATTTATAACATTCATATGAGCAAGTAATTATGCAAGTATAGATAATTAGGATTTAGAAGACTCGCCAAATGGGGTTGTAATATAAAACCCTGGAATGAAGAAAACCCTAGAATTGTGGAGTGGATGAAATGAGACTTGGATCCCTTTTAATCTTGGATGAGTAAAAGCTTCTATAACCTTAGAACCCTAATAATCAAAGACATTAATGATTCATCTACCAAACCATTAATTGATGAGAGAAGAGGGAAAGAGTGTGTGAAAATCTCACCTCAAGTGTGTGAAATCGACTTCAAAGCTGGTACTTCTCAAAACTAAGATTTTAACTCTAAAAATGACTTTTAATGAAAATCTCGTCGGCCCACTTCGTGCGACAGTGCCAGGGAGACAGTGCCACGAACATAGTCGCGGGGCACAATCATGCGGACTGTACCGTAGGTGTCCCCTCGCTCGCGATAGTGCCACGCGCGATTGTGACTCGACACTATCACCGGTCACAATCGCGCCACTTGTACCGAAAGTGGTGGTTGGCTCGCGACAATGCCATGGCGATAGTGCCACTGGCACAGTCGCTGGCGTAGTCGTCGTTCGTCCCAGGCCGCTGCTCGACTTCTTTGAAACGCTAAACTTGCCCAATTCCGAACCTTTGAAGCGCAAGATCAGATTGGGATTACCATAGATATATTCCACATGGCTTTAACTACATACATGAGGTTTAAAATTCGAGGTGTTACAACCATCCACCCCTTAGAATGGATTTCGTCCTTGAAATCTTAAACTAAGCAAATAAGTGTGGATATCGCCTCCTCATGTCTTCTTTCCATTCCCACGTCACATTGGTCCCGCGATGGTGCTTCCATTGGACCTTCACCATGACCACTTCTTTATGCCGTAGCTTCTTCGTCTTTATCTCGAGGATGGATTCGGGTTCCTCTATGCATCAGTCGTTGTCCACCCTAATCTCCGATAGAGGAATGACGCTCTCTACTTCGACCAAACATTTTTGCAAGTAAAATACGTGAAAAGTGGGGTGGATCCCATCCATTTCGGGCGGAAAGTCCAATTAGTAGGCTTGAAGCCCTATACGCTCAATGATAGTGAAAGGTCCACGGAAACGAGGACTGAGCTTTCCACGCTTTCCGAACCTTATTATCCCTTTCCACGGTGAGACTTTCAACATTACTCGTTCTCCTACTTCAAATTCGACCGACCTTCTCTGTTTGTCCGCGTAGCTCTTTTGACGGTCCTGCGCCGCTTTCAACCGCTCCCGAATGTTCTTAACCTTATCGACTGTCTCTTGCACAATCTCCGGTCCGACAAACTATTTTCCCCCCGCTTCTAGCCAACATACGTGTGTCCTACACTTCCTTTCGTACAACGCCTAGAACGACGCCATCCCAATACTCGAGTGATAACTGTTGTTGTAGGCGAATTCCACTAACGAAAGATGTGAATTCCAACTTCCCTCGAAGTCAATGACGCATGACCTCAAGATGTCCTCGAGGGTTTGGATGGTCCTCTCGCTCTGTCCGTCTATCTGCGGGTGGTAGGCGGTACTCAATTTGATCCTAGTTCCCAACTCCTTTTGCAAACTGTTCCAAAAGTTAGAGGTGAAACAACTATTCCAGTCGGATACTATAGAAAGGGGCACTCCATTCCTCGAGATCACCTCATCAATATAAAGTTTGGCCAACTTGTTTATCGGCAGGGTCTCCCGCATGGGCAAGAAGTGTGCGCTCTTGGTCAAGTGGTCCACTATCACCCAAATGGTGTCGTGATTTCTCAAAGTCATCGGTATCTTGGTTACAAAGTCCATGGTGATGTGTTCCCACTTCCATTCCGGTATCTCTAAGGATTTCTGACTACTGTAAGGTCGTTGGTGTTTCGCCTTCACTTGTAGGCAAGTTATGCATCTCTCCATATAACTGGGCACATCTAACTTCATCACCGGCCACCAATAGTTAAGCTTTAAATCCCGGTACATTTTTGTACTTCCCGGATGAATATAGTATCTGGACTTATGCGCGTCTCCCAATAACAAGTCTCGACACCCCCCGTCTTCGGCACCCATATTCGACCTTGGAATAGTTTTAAACCTCTCCCATCTTCGGTCAATTGAAGATGTTGCTTTACCATAGCTTCACCTTTGAGATTTGCTTCTTGCAAGGCTTCCGATTGAGACATCTTGATTCGGTCTATTAAGCTTGAGATGACTTCCACCCTAGTAAAATTAGTTTGAACGCCACCGCTATACTCTTTCCGGCTCAATACGTCCGCCATGACATTGGCTTTTCCGGGGTGGTATAGAAGCTCATAATCATAGTCTTAAAGTAGTTTGATCCATCTCCGTTGCCGCATATTCAATTCCTTTTGGTCGAAGACATACTTTAGACTTTTATGGTCGGTGAAGAGAGTGCACTTTGTACTGTATAGATAGTGTCGCCATAACTTTAAAGCGAACATCACCGCCGCTAGCTCGAGGTCGTGGGTTGGGTAGTTTTTCTCATGCTCCTTCAATTGCCTTGATGCATAGGCTATTACTTTGCCCCTTTGCATCAAGTCACACCCAAAACCCATCTAAGACGCGTCATTGTAGACCACAAAAGTTTCTGTTCCCTCGGGTAGGGACAAAATCGGTGCCTCGAACAATTTCCTTTGTAGGGTCCGGAAGGCCCTCTCTTGACTTTTGGTCCAAAGGAATTTCACATTTTTCCGTGTCAAAGACGTCAATGGAGAGTCCATTTTGGAGAAGTCTTGGATGAACCTCCGATAGTAACTGGCAAGACCCAAAAAGCTCCAAATTTCAGTCGGACTCTTAGGCGGTTCCCAATTCATCATGGCTTCAATTTTTGATGGGTTAACTTTTAATCCTTCTCTAGACACCACGTGTCCTAAAAATTGAACCTCGTGCAACCAAAATTCGCACTTAGAGAATTTGGCGTAAAGCTTCTCGCTCCTCAACACCTCCAATACTTCTCTGAGATGACGCTCGTGCTCCACATCATCCTTCGAATATACCAAAGTGTCATAGATGAATACAATGACCGACTTATCTATAAAGGGTCGGCAAACTCGATTCATCAAGTCCATAAACACGGCCGACGCGTTGGTTAGCCCGAGAGGCATAACCAAGAACTCGTAGTGAACATAACGGGTTCTAAAGGCGGTTTTGGAAACGTCTTCCTCTCTAACCTTCACCTGATGGTATCCCGATCGGAGATTGATCCTGGAGAAACATCCGACTCCTTGTAATTGGTCGAAGAGATCGTCTATTCGAGGTAGTGGATACTTGTTCTTTATGGTTACCTTGTTCAACTCCCGATAGTCGATGCACATCCGTATTGACCCATCCTTCTTCTTGACGAAGAGTACTGGATCTCCCTAAGGCAAAGAGCTCGGTCTCAAAAATCCTTTTTCTAGCAATTCTTGAAGTTACGACATCATCTCTTGCATTTCGGTCGGAGCAAGACGATAGGGTGCACGGGCAATCGGTGCCGCTCCCGGAATTAGAGCGATCCGGAATTCCACTTGGCGGTCGGGCGACAAACCCAAGGTCGTCGAGAAAAACATCTGAATAATCACTTACGATCCACACATCCTCGATCTTTTTCTTATCCGCTTTGGCATCCAATACGTAGGCGATGAATGACGGGCAACTCTTCATTAGACACTTCCTTGCTTTGATGGATGGAATGAGAGACACTTCAACCTTCCGTTTCTCTCCGTATACAAAGACGAAATTTCCGTCGGAAGTCGGTAATTTTATCAACTTCTTCGAACATAAAATATCCGCCTTGTGTCGTGACAGCCAGTCCATTCCAATCACCACGTCGAAACTCCCAATTGCCATGGGGAGTAGGTTTACTTCAAAGAGTTCTCCACTAGCATCTAGGTGACATTTCTCTAACACTTCATGCAAGATCACTTGCTCTCCATTTGCTACTTCTACTACCAAGGCATCACTAAGGGTAATAGGAGGCATATTCAGGGCCTTGCAAAACTCAATAGATACGAAAGAGAAGTTGGCACTGGAATCAAATAACACTTTAGCGGCAAGGGAGTTGAGTAAGAACGTACCCGACACCACATCGGTGGTCTCCTTCGCCTCTTCTCTCGTCATTTGGAAGGCCCTCCCTTGAGCTTTAGGGATGACTTCCTTCTTAGATTGAATTGTTGGGTTTTCTCCTCTTTCTCCTCCCTTATCTTGGAGCAATCCCTTTTCACATGCCCCGCTTCCTTGAAATCGAAACATATCGGCCCTTGGATGGGACAATTCGGACTAGCGTGAAACGTTTTTCCACACTTAAAGCATGAAATCAGGTTGGGTTTACAAGAACCAAAGTGCTTGCTCTTTCACTTAGGACACCACTTCGCCTCCCGGCGATTATCGAAACTTCTCCCACTCGGTTGGAATTTCGGTTTCTTGAACGAGCTCAGCGGGTTTTCCCACTTCCTCTTTTCCATGACTTTCAACTTTTCGTCCTTGTCTTGCTTGTAGGCATCCTCAATCAACTGGGCTTCTTCTACCGCTTCACGAAGGTTTACGACTTTGGATACACGAACCATGTTCCTCATATTTGACGGTAGCCCCCTTATGTATGCCTTGATCTTATCTCTTTATGTTGGTACTAGGTGTCCCACTAACCCCGGCTTGTCCATGAATTGTCGGTTGTAATCTTTTACCGACATATCTCCTTTCTTCAAGTTGCAAAATTCTTCCTCCATTCGATCCATTGCTCTTTCATTGTAATACTCTTCCAATAGCTTCTTTTTGAAAGTCACCCATCTTAATTTGTCCAACATCGAGGCCTCAAGGGTGGTGGCATAGATGTTCCACCAAGTAAGGGCCATCCCTCTTAGCATTTGAGAACCGAAAGTTGCTTTTTGACTCTCACCACATCCACTCGATCTGGAAGCCTTCTCCATTTCTCGGATCCAGTTGATGCAAACAACCGAATCATCCGAGCCTTTGAATTCCGGCAGTCGACATCCAAGGAAAGCCTTAAAGGTACAAGTCTTTGACATTTGTTTTGCCTCCGGGGTTGCGGTTTCATTAATGGGAGTTTTGGGTCCCGTACCCCCGGATCCTGCCACGAGTATATCGTCTACAATCGTCTCGTTCCTACGATTGTTAGCATCCCGGTCCTCAAGTAGCTTTAAGAACGCCTCTTGTTGTTGAGCCATATCCCTATTCGTGGCCAACATCATCCGATCCATCATACGGATTTTTGCCGTAACCTCTTCCATGATAGGTTCCTCCGTTTCCAGATTGCGTCGAGGAATATGTTCGGGTCCTCCGCCCAACACGTTTGGTCTCGGTGGGGGCAAGACTGTTGTTGTCACAATAGGATGGTCGGTCGTGGAGGCCGTTGCATCTTGGCCCTCCAGTTAGCTTCGAGTGTTTACCATTGCCGTCTGCCACACAGTCGAGAGAGAGTGAGAGATGGCTACACAAGAAACGTACTACTACAATACATCGACTATCATAATCATAGTAATTCAAGCATATTCACGTAATCATACATTCATAATAACAGTCTCTAATTGAAATTATGAACATACACTACATAAAGATTCTCGCTACCACATTTATAATTCTCAACGACGTAGTTTCTGTTGACTCTAAGGCAGTCCCATCTTAGAAGTTCTACCCAAATCTCACAATCCATAACCTAATAATGGTCTCAGCTAAAGTCTAGGCATCGAGTTTTCATACCTAGTTCACTTAAACTAGAACTTTGATACCAGCTTGTAACACCCTAAAAATTTGGGTTAGCTTAAAATTTAAAATTTTTGCAGCATAACGCCTAAAACACGAGAATTCATAAAGCCTGTGAATAAGGACATCTAAAACCCATTAACGTTGGGGTAGTTTGTGACAAATATAGTAGCGGTAGATGTAACATAATACACAACAACCTAATAAGTCTAGAACAAAATATCCAACTAAATTAAATGTGGGTGTTGCTATGTCTACAAAACGCTCTGATCTTATAATCCCAAAAATGCCGGTCCGTAGGTGCTCCTAGGTGTGCTTATGGCGGATCAAGGTGCCCTATGCACACTGCTAGCTGAACCTGTGAGTCATTAAACACGTACACAAGTGTTAGGCTAAAGTCTTAGAGATAGAACGAATAATTTACATTTTTATAAAGTAAACGCTAGCAACGTAATTAAGTGTTACCGGTATGCCCTTAGGTCGGACCAACATCAACATCCCATTTGGGATAAACAATCCATTTCCTGTACAATATCACAAGAGAAAACTTCTGAAAGACGGGGGAGACCCGTTACCATCTTGGGTGACGAGAACACGTGAATGGGGTCACCCGTGATGTTTATTGGATTTCACCACATATCCCGGTCCTAGTCTCGTGCCATGTCAGACATCACAATCCTCGGATCGTTTATTCCTCTAGCGCTTACTCCGTCGAGTTACACCTCAAGGACTTACGAACATGGGTGCCTAACCAAAGTAGACGTGTTACAACTTGGAGACTCGCGTCACCTATTGCCTACTCGCTAGTGACCCAACGTTCAATAATTAAGATTACGTATACATGTCATCTAATTCTTCGTGCACAAGGAAATAGACATAAATTCCACATTTAGATCATGATCAAGTATAGATGACAACTTTCATGCAATGCACGTTTCCTTCAGATGACGTAATAATACTCATTTCATGCGTATATTTCTACCCTATCACTTGTTTGACAACATAGTAACCATTAACCGATGTAATGACTCCAACTGCTGATAAGAATAAATGTAACCAAATCCCATATTTATGAGAATGGTCCTTTGCCATAAAATTAACTTGTTACTTCATTGTATGCAGAAAAGAACCCCCAAGATGTTAAATAGGTTCTCACGAGCATCAAAACCCATATATGATAAATACACAAAACCCTAGTTTTAGGTTAACTTTAAACACTTTATAACATTCATATGAGCAAGTAATTGTGCAACTATAGATAATTAGGGTTTAGAAGACTCACCAAATGGGGTTGTAATATAAAACCCTAGAATGAAGAAAACCCTAAAGTGTGGAGTGGATGAAATGAGACTTGGATCCCTTTGAATCTTGGAGGAGTAAAAGCTTCTATAACCTTAGAACCCGAATAATGAAAGACATTAATGATTCATCTACCAAACCATTAATTGTAGAGAGAAGAGGGAAAGAGTGTGTGAAAATCTCACCTCAAGTGTGTGAAATCGACTTCAAAGCTGGAACTTCTCAAAACTAAGATATTAACTCTAAAAATGACTTTTAATGAAAATCACGTCGGCCCACTTCGTGCGACAGTGCTAGGGAGACAGTGCCACAGACATAGTCGCGTGGCACAATCGTGCGGACTGTACCGTAGGTGTCCCCTGGCTCGCAACAGTGTCACCCGCGATTGTGACTCGACACTATCGCCGGTCACAATCGTGCCAGTTGTACCGAAAGTGGTGGTTGGCTCGCGACAATGCCATGAGGACAGTGCCACCGGCACAGTCGCCGGCATAGTCGTTGTTCGTCCCCAGGCCGCTGCTCGACTTCTCAGAAACGCTAAACTTGCCCAATTCCGAACCTTTGAACCGCAAGATCAGATTGGGATTACCATAGATATATTCCACATGGCTTTAACTACATACATGAGGTCTAAAATTCAGGGTGTTACAAATTCCAATACTTGAAGGACCGTCTTGACCTCAACTATAAATTTGATCTACAAAACATATTCATAATGCATAAAAAATAAAATAACAAATATATTTGACGACATGAAAATAGTTGATAAACATATATTTAAAAAGATAACGATAGACACACTTTATTCCTGATGAATAACGTATATCAATCAACATATGAATGATATTCAACATGAACAAAGAATTAATAATAAATATATTAATAAACTATTCAGTATCAATAGAGAATGCTTGTTAAGTGAAAAAGATGAAATTAGAACATGAATATTCAGTATGAATTGAGATGATATGTTTTGTTATATTTTCACTATCCAATATGAATAAAGATGATATGCTAGTTATCACTTTGACTATTCAATATGAATAAAGATGACAAATACAACAAAACATAATCAAACTGAATACTAAAAACAAACACATTATATAAAAAAAATAGAATAACAACATGAACAAAATTAATAACAAAAACAGAAAGATAAAACACAACTAATTTAATAAGAAATAAGAACTTTAAAATTAAGAACTAATACGAATGAACTTTCAATCACACACATTAATCAAGCTATATTACAGGAACAAAGATTAATTAAACGTACAAAAAAAACTTACAGATAGATGATTCTTCAACATTCGATAAACTGGAGAACATAGAAAAAGAATCAATTTCACCGTTTCTTGTATCCACTGAATCATAACCATCAACAAAATTGACCCCTTGATCAATAAAAAGTGTAGAACTCTCAATAGACAGAATCCATAGAAACAGACTGATGATTGAAGGAATCGATAAAATTCGGATGAAAATATTGATTTGAAGGAATCGATAAAAGGAAAAGAATCACGAAAAAACAAGGTAATCGATAGATCCAAGATATCAGGAAGCAATCAAGCTCAGAAAAATAAGGATACAATCGACTTATGAATGAAAAGAATCGCGAAAGATCAGATATTAAGAAGGAATCGATATGAGACAAAAATGATCCTGCCAAAATTTGCTCTCAATCTCTACAACTTAGCTCATTTTGAAGAGATAAGATTTGTGATATCTAACATTTAGTTCTTCGATTTTATTCACAATACAATTTAGGGGTGTGCAACGGTCGGGTCGGGCCCCAAAACCCCTAACCCGATCGCGTTCCGGGTGGGATTTGTGGAACCCGAAACCTGTCCAAACTACAATTCGGGCTGCGGATTTCGAGTGGGATCGGGTAATCAATTCGTGTTGGGCTGTTTATCAATACGCCACTTGGGCCATGTTTTTTTATCAAATTACATCCACCACACCAAGACACTCCTCATCATTCATCTCCCTAATTTTAAAAATCCCACCGCCACCATGCCACCACCATTCCACCTCCTAACCAGTAACCACCACTCTGGGAGATCAACCCCTCAACTCCCACGTCCTATCAGCACTAGAAGTCTGGAATATTGCCACGCAAACTTCAACCACTAACTGCCTCATTTGCCCTACGTCTGTCGAGTGTCGCCTGAGAAGAAGGGAGTCGTCGAGGAGCTTGAGAAGCCAGAAGGAGGTCGAGAGTCAGAAATTAGTTTTATAAATTATTTACCATTTATAAAATAGTTTTTTTAATTTTTTTTATTAAATTCGGGTTTTCGGGTCGGCTCGGGTGGGGATTTGGATACCCACCCCGATTCTTTTTATCCGGTAAAAAGTCCGGGGTCGGGTTTTCGGGTTTCGCTAATTTCGGGTTATTCGGGTATCAGGTCGGTCGGGTTAATCAGGTCGATCGGGTTTTGCTCACCCATACAATTTAGAAAGTTTTCTAATAAGACATTATTTTCATCAATAATTTTGTTGCCCCACATTTAAACATTAAACCTTCTTCATAAACAGGGTCAGCCCTGATATTTCGTAGGCCACTAGGCCCTATGCTAGAACATAAATGTGGCCCTACAAATAATTTTATTCTATTTATATTAATCATAAACAAACTTCAAATAAATTGCAATTAGTTATAATTTTTATAATTAGTTTATTGATAAAAAAAAGAGAAATAATGACATAAACTGAAAATGAAAATTTTTAATTAAATAACTTTTTAAGCTTGTTGTTGAATGCTTGAATAATTTGTTTTGAAGTTTTGTGTAAGATTGTAAATTCGAAATATAGAAAGATACAAAATATTTGAGGGGTTGATGAATGCATGGATATGTTTTTTGATGATTGGATATGTTTCTTCTACTAAATATTTGTATATAATTTTGAGTTCGAAACCTAAATAAAATAATTTTTTTAATAGGGATTATAGAGAAAACAATTGTAAGCTAGCAGTGGTAACGTAAAGAACAAATAAACTAAATATAAAAAATAAAACTAAATATCTTAAATTAAGTAAACAATCTTTTAAGTTTGATAACGAATGATTGTATATGTTTCTTTGAATATTTGTGAAAAATAGTAACTTCGAATCATGGAAAGATAAAATGTTTACAATCATTAAGGAGGAAACAACTATAAACTTTAAAATTAGAAAAAAATTATATAAAAAAATATGATTTCTTAAATTAATTTTAGAAAAATAAATTAATTTTTGAAAAATAAAACATCTTAAGTAAGAAAATTATAAAAATAAAATATATTAAGTAAAAATAAAATCTAAATTATAAACGTAAAATATAAAATCTTCAATTAAATGACAAAGTTAAAGTTGTTAAATAACAGGCTCGGGTTATCAAATCTTAAATTAGATTTCAAAGAACATATAAAAAAAGTAAGAACCTTAAGGCTTAAATACCGGATCTAAAGTCGATTTGCCAAACTCCTTTACCAGTTAACCTACAATTCATCTTGGTTTAAGTTATGTATTGTTTATATAATAAGTTTATAAATATATAACATTAAAAGAAAATTTATTGGAGACCCTGTTAGAGATCCGAGGCCCTGTACAACCGCACTATCGACACACCCCTAAATGCCCCTATATATAAACCAAATGGTAGTGGAATCGCCAAGTCAAATATTCGAACAAGTCTTATTATGTGATTCTAGTTTAACCAATGATTGTGTAAATCCATGATAACACATCAATCATATGTTGTTTACAAAATAATATATGACGTGATCAATTACTTTACAAAATAATATTTATTCTCTTGCTTACAAATTAATATGTACTCCTTTGTGAATCCATGATTGCTTTACATCAATCTTATTTATCTTTTATATGATTCACTTTTTCAAACCTCTTCGAACCACACTTTTACATCTAAAAGGGTCTTTACTTCTTTCCAAGATCTTCCATATCTCAATGCCCATTTCCATCAGATTACCTTCAATTCTTCAAATCCTCCAAACAAGCCAAGATTGCATTTCGAGCCCACGCACCCCCAAAAGTTGGATCGCTTCGGCAATGTTGGATAACAAGCGTTGATGGCTTTTCATATAAGTACCAGAAGGATAGCAACATATACAACATCGGTCAATGGATACAATCTGTCAATGCAACCTAGGAGACTTCATTCCGTGTTTCAAAGCTCTCACCAAAGTTTGCAAAGAAGGAGATCATGATCTTTACGATTGGGAGCTTGGATCGGAAGGGTGTCCCTCAAATGCATATTGCAAAGATCTTCAATCAACAAGAGTCATTACTTTTCATCATGTCAGAATAGTGTCCCTCCTGTAACAACCCGCATATTTCACATACCAAGTATCATAATTTAAGTGTATCCAAACACATACGGGATACAATTTGGTCTTTTGATACAAAACTGTACAAATACATCAAAAGTCACTACTAACTTTTTGCTAAACTAACATTCTCGTACAAAAAGTTCACATAGCAAAAATATTTACAAACAACTTCATGTTCCAAGCTGACACACTTCAAACAAATAGTGTAACACGTGGAATTGTAAAGTAAGATATCAGCCTTTGTCTTAGTCTAGCTCCCAATAAGATGCTATTATTAGTTTTGATTATTCAAATGCTTGGTATACAACAAATTAACTTAGGAGACTGCCTAACTGAATACTAGAAAATGGGTTTTGGACCCTCTGTACCATTTGTGCGATAGTGACAGCTAGAGTGCCCTTGGGTGCAATCGCATGTCACAGTCGCCGGGGTGTGTGAAGCCTCGGTACGTTCGGGGTGATAGTAACAGTGAGAGCGCCATGGGGGACAACCGCGTGTCTCTATGATGGTGATAGGGATGCCCACGGTACACTCTCTGCGAGAGTGCCTTGCAATAGTGCCCCTGGCACATTCGCTTGGCACAACCGTGCTGGGCATTTTGGGCTATAAAAACCCTCTAGTCCGGTTTTCTCTTCACTTTTCCACCAGATTTGTTTTAAGTAGTGATTTTGGAAGCTCTATGTACGATTTTCTCAGCCTCAAACTCTCTCCTCATTAAAATTCAAACCTAGAGTTTATCAAAGCATTTATTGAGCTTCTTCTTGTGGTTGTTGAGTACTAAAGGCAAGGATCTCAAGCTAGGATCGAGCATTAACTCCATCTTCCCGAAAATTTCTTGGGTTTGCTTGTTTCTTAGCTTTTCCTTTCAAAAACCTAAGAGGTGAGTCTCAAAATCTTTGTAAAACTAGATACATGTGTTGATCTATCTCTATTAGATGTTTTAGTTTGATTATTCTCTCCACACTTGGAGATTTGTTCATATATGCACATTTGGAGGTTTTATCAGGTATTTTTGGTGTGAACCATTGTATTGGTGACTTGGTGAACATAAGTTTACATCTAAAGTATATTGGGAAGATTATGTAGAACTTTATTTGTATTTTGATGCATTTATGCAAATTTATAGTTTATGTATTTATTGACCTATCTTAAGGACGTTGCCTATATGTGATATTCTCTTGCTTATAAACATTTTGTCTGTGTTCTTATACCATTGATCCATAATATTTGGTTCTACAACTTAAGCATGACCTATATAGGGATTATATGTTTACTTGACCAACTTGAAGATCTTTAAGTATTTTGGGAATTTCATTCTATGATGGATATAGTGGTTGGACCACTTATTTATATCTATTGGTAATATGTACATTTTACTTGGAGTAAATATACATAATGGTATAATATAATCTTGTGGATGAACCTTTCAAGTAGGAAGTAGGAGGATTTAGTCTTGTGGTGCCACCTTGGAGGTATGCACTAAGATCTCAGCCATTTGGGATAATGCCTTGGAGGTAGTCCTCAAATGTGTCGGGCCTTGTGATGTTACTCGTGGGGGTCGACACTAAGGTAAATTATCTCTTGAGGTGAAACTTTATGGGCTCTATGGATCTCCCCTATTGATTCCAAATGATTGTTTAATATGATCGTATAAATGATTTTAATCGTTACTATTGGTGCATATTGCATGTTCATACTCACTAGACTTTTTGGCCTAACACTTGTTTGGTGTCGATGTGTATCTTAGTTTCTAGCGGCGTGGTCTCCAAGAAAGTCTAGCCGGATTAGAAGTGAGCTTGGGGAGCATTTTTGTAATGCTCTTTTGTAAAGAACTTTATTTTTGGTGGTTTAGACGACACCCAAATGTAATCTTATTTCTTTAGGAATTTAGATTATTAGGTTGTTTTTTCTATACCCATTTGGTTACAAACTTGCAATTTTAGCAGGCATATTTGTCCTCACTTTTGGGTTAGCTCGTATCATGATATTTTATATACGACATTTCCACTTTTTGGAAAATTTTGTTTGTCCCAATTTTTTGGGTGTTATAGATAGTTAAGACATAACTATCTCAAACTTTCCTTTTCCCTTATCACTTACAGGATTCTGACCTGAAATGCACATTTTTCAAAAACAAAATGAGGGTTAGACCATGCGGTCTAGTGAGGAAATCCCTGTCAGTGAACAATCCAATAAATCATGTAACATGAAAATCTTTAAATTAATTAGATAATTACTCTATAGGCCCGCAAGCAGTACATCCCTTCCAAAGCAATTAAACATAATAGTCATTATTCAAAATAAAACACACCCCAATAAGACCGAAGTCAATATCAGTGGTGGCTAAATAAATGAAGCATACTTGCGTACATAAACACGCACACTCCGTTAAGACTGAAGTCAATATCGGTAGTGGCTCAACACACGAAACATATTCGTGGGTCAAAATATATAACCCCCCTACGTGGACTGTTACAGTTTCACACACACACGAGCTTCTGTTGTGTATGTCCCTCCTTAGGCCATAAATTAATAACCACATTATATACAATAATAATTATTCACATATAACAAATATCGTATCATAATTAAAGGTAATAATCCAAACATACCAATTTGGTATAAGAATGAAGTAATAACTATTTGATAATATATGCATTTTAGTTTAAAAATAGTTATAAGAAAACTCACCTCGATTAAAATACACGATAATACAAAGTTTAACCGGTAACAAAACTCGAAACTCGAAACCGAATGAGAATCTGGATTAATGAAACACGGTTACAGTGTAAATAATTTAAACTATTCCAATATTCTAAATAAACCCTTAGATGCCTAAACGATACCCACAAAGACCCCAAAATGAAATGAAGAAAAAGTCCAAAGTAGTTAAAAGAAAACTCACATCCAACATAAAAAACCCAAACTTTTGACAATTTGTAACGCTCGGAAATCTCGGTAAGTTTTGTGACGTCATTCCTTTTGTTTAATAAGTTTTTGAGTAATGGAGATGAGCTACCACCTTATATTCATGGCTACAATCGAACCAAGCCCGACAACTATGCCCTTGGTATAGTCGCGGTGTCACAATCGCGACTCTTGGTTTGCTTTCGGTACATACGGGGCGACAGTGCCCGGTGACTATGCCCGAGTCACTGTCACGGAGTCACAGTTGTGGGGTTGGTACCGCGGGTTCCCCCTAGCGAGCGACTATGCCAAGAGCACAGTTGCGGGGGAAATGTCGCCGACGGGTCTCAGGCCCTATAATCCCCTTTCATCTCACTCTCTTCATTCATAACCTCAACTACCACTCTTCTAAAACACTATCTTCTCTAAATACTCTTTGATTTTGTTCATAGGAGCATTCACGTTGCATTCATCCACATTTATTGCAAGTTTTAGTATCACCATCAAGTGTTGGAAGCTAGGAACAAAGACCCACCATCTCCATTGTTGTCTTCTTCAAGAAAGTTTTAGGGTTTTGGGATTTTGTCAAAACCCATTATTGTGAGTCCACCTTTACATTTCTAAAACTATATGCACATTAAAAACCTTCCTTTTATGTTTCTTGAAACTTTTACATAATTACCTTTTTATTTGGTTTATTTTACTTACTAGGTCAAAACTAGGGTTTTGACATATTTTAGACATTTTGGGAAATGATGAGAAATGATTGGATACTTATAAATAATGATTTCTTTAATCTATATCAAGTTTTGGAACCTAAATGAGTGGTTGGTACAATGTGGACTTATTTATAAAAGTTGTATTTATATATTTATGGATCTTTTGAAATGCAAGTATTTTTATATATTGAGTGTTGGTATGGCATGTGTGGTAAATGAGTAAGTTAGACTAAAATGTCGTGGACCCATATACATGTTTAGTCAGGTTATTTTGTGTTTGCGTAATGATGTGTTAATATCTACATTGATGGGATTGATATGGAATGCATGTTAATTTCCTAAAAGAAACATGTTATCAAGAATGATGAGGTCCCAAGGTAAAGACCTGGATAGGGTTAAACTTGGTGATTCTTTGGGTAAAAGGTTTGGAAAGAGTTGATCCCTTTTTTATACCGAACCAAAGACTTGAATTCAGTTGATGTTCAAAATGACTAAAGATCTCGAGATGATTGATGTCTGTATTTACCCATTCTTGATACGTGTTTATTATTCTTTATGGCCTACTTTTGTGTTCCGTCACAACTGATGATGAATCGGGTCTCCCCCGCCTTACCTCAACAATAAATGTTGTGTGGAAAGTTTGGCTCAATACTCCTACCCGGAGTGGGTTTTGTTTAAGGCTAAAACATTATATTTGGTTCCTTGATTTGTTTACTTATTATTAGTTGTTCTTACTAGGCTCCAAGCCTAACATTTTTTCTTAAAATGATGTGTATATCAGGTTCCTTTAGTGGTGGGACGACGAAGCCTTGAGAGGGGGGTTGAGTCCCGTAGAGGACGAACTTTTGGATATAGCAATTATTTGGATCTTGAACGTGCAGAGCTTTTGGTGAATTCTTTTGGATAATAATGATGACTGTTAGCCCAGTTTAATCTAGTTGATAATTAAACACACATACAATATAGATCAAGAGATATAAAGATTAGAATAACATACCAATCCCTTGAATAATCAATGAAAACCTTGTGTGTTCTTGATACCTTGAATGTAGGATTACAGAGAATTACGGCTACCTCTCTAAAATATGTTTTTGAATAATAATGAGGATTAACCCTAAACTCTAAATAAACAAAACATTAAATACCTATGCCATATGGGCTTTAAGCTTAATGGGCTTCCTAATGAGCTTGAGCCCAATAACAAAATAACTATGAACTTATTACACATCAAACCCTCTAAATAACTTTAGCACAATTGTAATTTAAACCCTTAACTTTAACTTTAATCTTGAATACAATTTATGATCCAACAATCTCCCCCTTTGGATTCAAGATTAAAATTTTTTTGGTAATAGTCTTCGGGTCTTCACTTTTCTTGAAAACTGTAGTAGATATGACTTTGACAGCTTCAAATCTTGTAGCTTTACACAGTCTTCAAGTTTCTCTTACTTGAAGTGTGCTTCTGATGATTATCTTCAGTCAGTCTTTTAATAATAAATTAAATAAATTCCTACACTTTGACATCTTTGAAAACTTCAGCAATCTTTTCTTCAAGACTTTAAAAGTTCTTGTATTCTCCCTTGTTGATTATTCTCCCCCTTTTTGATGAGTGGTGAGAATCATCGTCATCAAAACTTTGCAAAACAATCTCCCCCTTTGAATATGATCTTCAATTTAGCACTGTCTTCATGTAACGAGCCCTGTGTGAAATAAGAGCAGTCTCTCCAAATGGAGAAAGTGATTATTTCAATCTTTTCAGATTCAAATAAAAGTAGTAACCATTCGAATCTTTTCAAATTCAAACACTTTAATAGGTGTGACCCTGAATCAACAAATGACTCAGTTAGAATGCCTTTCAGTGACACAAAGTCACTGAGTAACACAAAGTTACTATATAAGGAGCTCGTTTTGATGTTGGCTCCCCAAGACTTCCATTCAATCACCGAATAACACATGATTATCTATGAATATTCTGACAGAAAACAAATTTTTGTGTGCTCGTGCATGTGTATGAAATAATTAAGCACAGATGATTGCTTTTTCATAGAGGCTCAAAGTATATAAACTTGTTGAGACAACAACAAATTATTCAACGACTCAATGTGCATGAGAAAGGGTTCGAAGGTGGGGAAACTTTCTTTCTTTTTCAGTACTAGTATCTTCCAAATGAAGAACCAATAGCGTATGTGCTGCATCCCCAGAAAATGTGAAACATTCTCTTTTTGAGAAAAGAATGAGTAGATGGTGGGGTTGTATACAAGTGATGGCATGGGCTAGTTGCCTTTTTCAATGATGGTTACCAAAGAATGTGAACCAATCAGATTAAGTGGCTGCCCGACTGAGAAAGAAGTTTGGTGCAGAGTTTAATATTCTTTTACTCTGTTCTCTCACCCTATTTCTTTTAATTCTCGCTTCTAACCAATCTCTGTTATTCATTTTACCTCTTCACACACCATCACTCAATTCTTTTGACCCCTCTCCCCTCAATCACTCAGGGAATACTTCCTGGCTAGGAAACACTGGTTATCGTGAATTCATGGAAGTTCTATTAAGCTCACACACTGAATCCCATGTATTTTCCTAAAAGAACATACTGTTCAACAAGCTTTTGTACAAGAAAGCACAAAGGAATACAGTTACATGAAGAATAAAATTTGGAGAAGTCAAAACATTAGGTGTTTGACAATACGATTCTCCCCCTCAAACTAAAAGAGTTTGTCAAATAAACGCATAGATGTTTGAAGAAGCTTAAGCGAAAACATTTCATGTCTTCATAGACGATTAAGCTCTTTTTCTATTAAGCTCCCCCTCAACTGAATAATTTTTTTTTTAAACAGAAATTAACAGAAAACAAAAAGATAAAGCACTGAAGTGCGGGTTCTAATCCGAAGTGATTAGAAGCCATAGTCATTTGAACATACCTGCATATAAAAGAAATCATGGTAATCATTTGTGAAAATGATTCCTCGATTGTTAGCAGCAGTTGGAAAATATAGAAAACAGAAGATTGAAACTTGGAATACTCCCTCTAGAATCATGAGTAAGGTCTAAGACATGTTCAACATACCAAGTTTGCTGATGAGAAATTGGAACCTCTTTTCATCCAACGGCTTGGTGAAAAGATCAGTTAACTGGAAGTCGGTTTGAACAAAGTGCATTTCAATGTCACCTTTTTCTACATGATCCTTGATGAAGTGATAACGGACATCTATATGCTTGGTTTTTGAATGCTGCACCGGGTTAGCAGTTATGGCGAATGCGCTCTTGGAATCACAATAAATAGGAACTCGCTTGTAGTTGTATCCAAAGTCTCTTAACTATGTCTTCATCCAGAGGACTTGAGAACAACAGCTAGCAGCAGCTACATATTCAGCCTCGACAGTGGATGTTGAAACATAGTTTTGTTTCTTTGAGGTCCAACTCACAAGTTTGTCACCTATAAATTGACATGATCCAGAGGTGCTCTTGCGGTCTAGCTTACAGCCTGCATGATCAGCATCTGTAAAGGCGGTTAGATCAAAACGATAATCCTTTGGATACCAAAGGCCTAGATTAGGAGAGCCTTTGAGATATCTAAGGATTCGCTTAACAACAGTTAAGTGCGACTCTTTAGGATTAGACTGATATCTCGCACAAAAACATGTGGCAAACATTATATCTGGGCGACTAGCAGTCAGATAAAGTAAAGAACCAATCATGTTACGATACACCTTTTGATCAACAGGTTTCCCGGAGGGATCTGCATCTAAGAGTGTACCAATAGCCAGTGGTGTTTTCATGACTGAACTATTTGACATATTGAACTTTTTCAAAATATCTTGTATGTATTTAGTTTGATTAAGAAATATGCCGTCGGGTAATTGCTTTCTTGTAAACCAAGAAAGAAATTCAATTCACCTATCATCGACATTTCAAACTTTGTTCCCATTATCTTTGAAAAGTTCTTACAAAATTTCTGATTTGTCGACCCAAATATTATGTCGTCAACATAAATCTGAATGAGAATCAAGTCCTCACCTTGGATTTTAAGAAATAAGGTAGTATCTACTGTAGCTTTCTTGAAACCAGAAGCTAAGAGAAATTTAGTGAGAATATCATACCAGGCTCGTGGTTCTTGTTTAAGACCATAAAGCGCTTTGTCTAACACATAGACATGATCAGGGTGATGAGGATCAACGAAACCTTCAGGTTGTGCCACGTAGACCTCCTCATGCAGAACGCCATTCAGGAAAGCTGACTTTACATCCATTTGATAGACTGTAAAGTTTTTGTGCGCTGCATAGGCTAGGAAGATTCTGATGGCTTTGATCCTTGAAATCGGGGCGAATGTTTCGTCATAGTCAATGCCCTCTTGTTGACAGTACCCTTTTATGACCAAGCGAGCTTTGTTTCTCACAACTACTCCAGCTTCGTCTTTTTTGTTTCTGAAAACCCACTTTGTTCCAATAACAGATTTACCTTTAGGTAGTGGGATCAAGCGCCATACCTTGTTCCTTTCGAATTGTAGAAGCTCGTCTTGCATAGCAGAAATCCAGAAGGGATCATATAGAGCTTCAGACGCTTTCTTTGGCTCTAAGGAACTAAGGAAGTTTGAAAACTTGCAGAAGTTCAGTGATGCAGATCTTATTGTGACACCAGATTGTACGTCACTTATCACGTTATTCAGGGGATGATCCTTAGTCCAATGATGTGTGCTTGGTAAGGATTCAACTGTTTGGTGCGTGTTTGATGCATCATTTTCATAATGCACGACAGGTAGGTCCACAGATGTACTCGGGACATCTTGTACAGGTGTTTCTGATACTGAAGCTTCTGGACTAGCAGTTGAAGTACTCGTGACTTCATTTCCAGAAGAACTATCTGCAGAGACAGATTCAACATTAATAGAGTCAAAAACTAACGGTTTAGTTGTACCTGATGGAGATGAAGTTTCAGTGACTTCTTCGGATGGTCCAGACATGTCTTCAGAAATAGTAGGGGCCTCCAAGCTTGTTATTGATGTAGATATGCCTTTATCAAAATCTGCACAAATATCATCAAAGGCATCAATAAACAATAAATCTAACTCAGATGAAGTAGAGTTAGAGTTAGAAGAAATGGATCCTTTAGAAGCTGGTTCTATTCTGGATTGAATAGAAGCTTTGTCCTTAAGACCGAGTTCTGAACTTTATGTCCAGAAGTCCTAGTAGAATTCTCATCAAAGGAGACATTCATGCTCTCAACAACCATCTTAGTTCGAATAATGTAAATTCGATAAGCTTTGGATGTCAGAGAGTATCCAAAGAGATATCCTTCATCTGCTTTCTTATCAAATTTTGATAATCCTTGACGCTCTCGAAGAATGTAACATCTGCAACCAAAGACACGAAGGAATTTAATGTTAGGCTTACGATTTTTGATTAACTCATATGCTGTTTTATTAAAACGCTTGACCACAATGGTATGATTCTGTGTAAAGCATGATGTCGCGACTGCCTCAACCCAGAAGTACATAGGTAGATCTGAATAAGCAAGCATGGTACGAGTTGCTTCAACAAGAGTGCGGTTCTTACGTTCAACAATGCCGTTCTGTTGAGGAGTGTAGGCTGCGGAGAAGTTATGTGAAATTCCTATAGAGATAAGATAGCTCTGCAAGGTGGCATTCTTGAACTCCGTTCCGTTATTGCTGTGAATCGTTCGAACTGGCAATTGAAGACGTACTTGAATGCGCTTGATAAAATAGATAATCAACTCTGGCGCATCTGCCTTATTGCGAAGAAACTCGAGCCATGTATACCTTGAATAGTCATCTATTATTACTAAAATATACTTCTTGCCATTGATAGACGCCGTTCGCATTGGGCCACAAAGGTCCATATGTAGAAGTTCCAGTACAGATGAGGTCGATGATTCAGCTCTGGACTTGAAGGAGTTTTGCTTCATTTTGCCCAACTCACATGCAGAACATAGTGAGTCTTTCTCGAACCTCATTTCTGGTAGACCTTTGACCAAACCTTGTCTCTGTAGCTTAGCTATAGATCTGAAATTTTGATGAGACAAGCGTCGATGCCACGTCCATGATTGTGCTTTAGAAGTTTTGGCTAGTAGACATACTGGACGTGTGGCAGACAGTGTTGGAAAATCTACATAATATTGATTTCCATGGCGCTCAGATTTGAAGACTTCGTAACCATCGGGATTCTCAAGATAGCAATGAGTGGTTGTGAAGCGGACTTGATATTACATGTCACATATGTGACTGGTGCTAAACAGATTGTGATCAAGTCCTTCAACATATAACACTCTTTGAATCTTCACAACACCATTATCAAGCATTCCATATCCTCTGACGTGTCCCTCTTCTTCAGAATTGGCAAATCTAACTGCTCCGGCAGGCTCCTCCACATAATTATGCAAGAGGTGCTTGAATCTTGTCATGTGACGTGAACATCCGGAATCTATCACCCACAGTCGACAGGCCTCAGAGTCTGCATCTTCAGAATGTGCCTCAGAAACTTCGTCATCACCATCCAGTTTTGCCATATAGGAAACTTGGGTGAAGTGTGCCTGGTCCTCGTCATCGGAACTTTGGATCAGCCAGTTTTCTTCTTCAGCCATCAGCACTTTTCCTTCTTCAGCTTTCTTGGTAATGAGTGACTTTCTTGCATAATACTCTAAGTTCTTTACTTTCTTGAACTTGCAGAATTTGCCACAGTTGTAGCATCTTCCTGGTTCATCCTTTCTTTCTTCACGCTTTTTCCTTTCTCATTCCTTCTCTTCTATCTTCCTTCCTGTATTCTCGACCTTCTTCTCTCCATCCATGCCTTGACTTGTATCGCATCTCAGACTTCTCTTTCTTGTATCCGTCATACTTTGGCTTTGAGTAATTAGAGCTAAGTCCTCAGAAAACTTCTGAATATATGGATCAGAATCAATCTCCAGTTCTTCATCACTTGTATCAGATTCGGACTCTGGAACCTCAGTAACCAGAGCTTTAGACATCTTTTTCTTTGACCTTGCAGAGGATATCGGAACTGAACTCTTTCCTATGCCAGCAATGAGAGCCACAGATTCCTTCAGATTATTGGACTCATTATTAATCGTTCTCACCTCATCCTCATGCTGAGAAAGAGTAGAGAAGATATCAGTGACGTTTTCCTGAGCCATGTTCTTTGACATATGAAGGTTGATGGCAAAGTTCTTCAATTCAGGGTTCAGGTTCTTGATGAACTTGTAATTTATCTCAGAAGCTGATTTAGAGATATTGTTCCTTCGCAAGTCATTGAGAATGATGTTGTATCTGTTGTAGGTCTCTAGCAACGTCTCTCCTTCTTTTGTATGAAATCCCTTGTATGCATTTATGCATAGATTCTGCTTATCTTGGATGGAGGCTTCACTTCCTTCAAACTGTCTTGATAGTTCATCCTAGACTTCTTTTGCAGAGTTCCGACTGTCTACTCGGTTGTAGATGTCATTCGGAATTGCCATGGTCAGATAAATAAGAGCCTCTTCATCTGTCTTGTACTGTTCTTTCTGCTTTTCAATAAAGTACTGATAAGGTTTAGGGACAAATCTATCAGGAATTTCTAGAGATGTTTCAGTTTCTGCTTGACCCTGTACTCTGATCATTGGATTTACCGGACCATTGATGATTGATTCCATATAGTCTTTGTTTTTGTGATTCAGAAACTGGATCATTCTCTTCTTCCATTGCTAATATTCATCAGCCATGAGGATAGGAGGTTTGGACTGAGAGCCCATTGAGAGAAGCTGATTCGACATCCTAGCTGTATGGTTAGTGATCAAACTTATCTGTATCAAGACAACCAACTAGATGAGATCGTTAGAATCAAGAATTAGAATAAAGACTACACTAAAAAAATTTCAGAAATATAAATTACCAAAAATAGTTAAATGCAGTCCTCTCACACAGTATAAAGCACAAATAGATTAAATACAGTTAAATCTGGTGCAAAAATCGGATATATGCCAAGGACAGTGGTGCAAAGGACGGTTTGCGAGAGAAGCAGGTCGCGCAAAGTGAGGTTTGCGCTAGACACGGGTGGTGCAAAGCAGAGGTTTGCGTGAGATGTGGGTCGCGCAAAGTGAAGTTTGCGCGAGCCTCGAGTGGCGCAAAGTGAGAGACCGGGTACTTGCTTGGACCGGTACCTTGCTCGACCGGGAACTTGTCTGACCGGTTAGTTGCACGATATTGAATTCGACCGATAATGAGTCGACCGATATTAATTATGAGTGGGCTGACCGGTAAACTGTATTCGACCGGGGTGGACTTTGTGTTAACCGGGCGACCGAAGTGAACAGAGGTCGACCGGGATTGTGTATTGACCGATGTGATGCGGTCGACCGATATGGACTAATATTCAACTACGACCGGTATGTTCTTAAGGTTTCGAACCAGAACGATGATGTTCAACCCAGAAACCACACAAAACACAGAAATTGAATGCAAAAATTATATCTTTGTGCTTAGAAATATATATCGATCACAATTCAAGCAAAAGCAAAGATTAATTTCAACTTTCATGCATCAATTTGAAGAACACAGTGGTCGACTACTATACGAACCCAGATAATCAGATATCCAAAAATTCAATCAATTGATGATTTACAATGCAATTAATCAATCAGATAACATTCAATCGCATAAAACTCGTTTAATCTATTCGATTTTGATCATAAGAACACATAGATTCATGAAATCGATTTATCAGAATTCGATGAACACAGTAAACTCGATGAACAGTAATATTGATGAACAGTAATATTGATGAACAGTATTTTTAATCCAAAAACTTGATTCTTTAGGCTCTGATACCACTTGTTAGCCAGTTTAATCTAGTTGATAATTAAACAAACATACAATATAGATCAAGAGATATAAAGATTAGAATAACATACCAATCCCTTGAATAATCAATGAAAACCTTGTGTGTTCTTGATACCTTGAATGTAGGATTACAGAGAATTACGGCTACCTCTCTAAAGTATGATTATGAATAATAATGAGGATTAACACTAAACTCTAAATAAACAAAACATTAAATACCTATGCCATATGGGCTTTAAGCTTAATGGGCTTCCTAATGAGCTTGAGCTCAATAACAAAATAACTATGAACTTATTACACATCAAACCCTCTAATTAACTTTAGCACAATTACAATTTAAACCCTTAACTTTAACTTTAATCTTGAATACAATTTATGATCCAACAATGACACCCGTCATTAATCTAATCTAGGATGGTTTAGATTAGTAGGTTGTTAATTATTATTTTTATTATAAGTTATAAACACTTTTACTCTTTCCCCTCTTTGGGTGATTATATTTCATTGAAAACAATCCTACGTCATTATCCAAGTTTAAATTCATTTCAAATTTTAGCGTGTTACAAGTTGGTATCAGAGCATTAGTTTAAGAGGACTAGGCATGAATGTAAGATGCCTACACTTAAGTTGAGATGTTTAGTTATGATTTGTGAGATTTGTGTAGAACTTCTAAGATAGGACGGTCTTAGAGTCGACGAAATTACATTAATTAAGAATTGTAGTGATGGTAACGAGGATTATTGTGTATACTATGTTCATAATTTCACTTAGCTAATGCTATTATGAATATATTGTTACATTAGCATGTTTGATCTACTATTGTTATGATGATTGATGATTGTAGTAGTACGTTTCTTTGTGCTTAAATTCGTATAATTTATTTCTTACTCCCTCGTCCTCGTATGTGAAAGATCAAGATGTTTACTACTCGGGGTCGATAGGCGACCGAAGGGGACGATCAAGAAGCGAGTGTGTCCAATCCTAATTAAGTGGAAAGGGAAGTAAACGCAAATCTCCCACCTCTACAATTGTTGGTGAGCGGGCGAGTAGAGCACATTCCAAAGATCACCTTGGCATCTTCGAACCCGGTTCTCCAAGAGGTGAACCCTCAAGCCGACATGATGGCTAGTGTCATGAAAGTGGTGACCTCAGCCATGGAGAAGCAGCAAGAGACTTTCCTAAAAATGTTGGAGGATAGGGACGTCAGTCTCAGAGGCATGAGACGGTTGCTGAAGAGGTAGTGGCGGGTTCGGGAGGTACCGGGTATGTGATCTGGACTGAGGAACAAGTGGTACCCAACGCCAGAAGGGGCGGGAAGACTTTCTCCAACAAGACTTTCCTTTGAAGTAAGTGTCGGTCCACAACAATACTACTTAACAAGTTCTAAGAAACAACGACACAATAACGATTACCAACCTGTATTGAATATAGAAACGATTACAAGGTTGAATGATTAAGCTTGAATGTGTTCTCAATGTTTTCTCTCTTTTACACCTTCTTGTGTGTGTTTGTGTGATCAGTTATGATCTGATTGATGTGAGAGTGAGATACATCTTAATCTACTAAGTGTGTTAACACACTAACTAGATAATATCTAGATATTAAATCTAGATATTATTTCTAAGAAACTAGAAACTAACTTAGAAACAAACTAAGTTACCTTTTACAATATTTATAACTTAGATAATTAATCTAAGTAAACTAATATAATAAACAAACAATTACATTAAATTACATTGACATTTATTACAAATAGACATAGACTTTTATATCGAGAGTCGACATTCCGGCTTTAGCTTTAGATTACGATCTTCAGATTGGATGATCTTGAATCCAATGAGACTGTGGTCTAACAATCTCCCCCTTTGGATCAAGATCATATAATAAAAAATATTTATCCAATTCAGTCTTCTTGTTCAGCTCAGAAGATGCAATCTCTTTTCTCTAGCTCTGAAATCAGCATGTCTTCAATCTAACAATCTTCCCTTTTGAAGAGTAGACGTGATTCTTGAAACATGTGATCTTTGCCATTTCTTGTGTAGTCATTCTCCCCCTTTTTGATGTTAAGTGCAACGACTTCATCAAAATTTGTTGTAAGAAATGTCAATCTTGCGGTTAGAGCCCCTGATTCGTCAATCCATAAGAGATTCATCTAGATCTTTGCAAATCCAGACAAATTAGATATGTAACACCTGAAATCAACTAATGAATCAGTTATCATGCCTGTCAGTAACACTAAGTCACTGAGTGTAACGAATACACATCGGAAAGGAGCTGTTTTGATGTTGACTCCCCCAGGGCTTCCATTTAATCATCGAAACACCACAAAGGTAATTTCTATAAACGTTATGACAAAGAAACTAATTCCTTGTGTGTTCGTGCTTGTGTTGAAAGAATTAAGCACAGATGATTGCTTATTGGCTCAAAATTGTGTAAACCACTGAGACAACAGTAAGTTAAACACAGACTCAATGTGTATGATTGAAGTGCGAAGGTAGGGCAGACTTCCTTCTTTTCAATATCTAGATTTTCCGAATGAAAATCAGATAGCATATGTGCTGCATCCCCTTTGAAACTGAAACATTTTCTTTTTGAGAAGAAAATGAGTAGATGGTGAGGTTTGATCAAGAGTTGGCATGGGTTAGTTGCCTGTTTCAATAATGATCACCAAAGAATTGTGAATCACTAGAATTATGGCTACCCGACTCAGAAAAAGTTGGTGCAGAGTTGTGATATTCTTGTAACTCTATTCTCACACGCTCTTTCTTTTAAACTTTTTGCTTTCTCTAATCACACTCATTCCTTTTCTATTTGCACACTCAATCACTAAGGATTAACTTCTTGGGTAGAAATCAGTGGTTAAGGTGATTCCATAGAAGTTGTGTTATTTCCTAGCACAATGATTCCTTGTTTTCCTAGATGCACGTGATGCTCAGATTGGTTTAACTATTTCAGTTAAAGCACAATATTGATCATGAAAACATTTAAAAATACACTCCCAAAATATAAAATCTGTGGAAAAATCGGGAAGTGGTTTGAACATTAAAAACAATGTTTTCGATGATTGAAAGTTGTCCTTCTTTCAACCATATGTGAGATGAAGATATAGAATTATAGATTTACGTATGATCTCCCATCTCATGAAGCTAAGCTTTAAGTCATAGAAATATGAACTTGTAAGCTTCTCTCAAAAATTCTGCAAAAGTCTAATGTCAAGTCAAAGTAATAATTATTCACTTATATTGAAAAGACAAAAAGCAGTAAAACTTTTTAAAGAATGAGTCCTGATCTGAAATAATCAGAAGTCATTTCCGAACTCCCTTTTTGATTTGAAGAGCTCCCCCTAAAATCTTGCATAACACAAAAATTGGCATTAAAAGGTACATGCAACATTTTATGAGCTCCTCCTTGAAGTAATATTGACCAGGTGTTAATTTCTTCTCATTCTCCCCCTTGGATCATGAACATTTTGATAGAATGACAGATCAATCAGAGTTAAGAATGAAGAAATGATGAAAAAGTATACAATAGAAAACTTTGTTAGGTAATTACCGATTATATCTTAAGATTTAGCATACCAAGCTTCGAGACTAGAAAGGTAAACCTCTTTTCATCTAAAGGTTTGGTGAACAAATCAGCATGTTGATAATCAGTCTTTACAAAGAAAAGTTCAATTGTTCCTTTTTTCAACATGATCTTTAATAAAGTGATACCTGACGTCTATGTGCTTTGCCTTCGTGTGCTGAACAGGATTCGCTGTTATTGCGATGGCGCTCTTGGAGTCACAGTAGATCGGGATCTTGTTGAAGTGGAAACCATAGTCGCGTAATTGAGTTCTCATCCACAAGACTTGAGAACAGCAGCTAGCAGCAGCTACATATTCTGCTTCGGCCATGGAGGTTGAAACACAAAGTTGCTTCTTTGATCCCCAACTGACAAGTTTGTCACCGAGGAACTGCACATGTCCTGACGTGCTCTTCCTGTCTAACATACAAACTGCATGATCTGCATCTGTGTAGGCTGTTAGTTCAAAACTAGTATCTTTAGGATACCACAGACCGAGATCTGCAGTGCCCTTCAGATACCTGAAAATGCGCTTCACAGCAGACAAATGGATTTCTTTAGGATTGGCCTGATATCTTGCACATAAGCATGTTGAAAACATTATATCTGGCCTACTAGAAGTAAGATACATTAAAGAACCTATCATCCCTCGATAAGTCCTAATATCAACAGCCTTTCCCGAAGGATCGGTGCCAATCTTAGTACCTGGTGCCATTGGGGTACCAATCAGTTTAGAATTTTCCATTTGGAACTTCCGAAGAATATCCCTAATGTACTTTGATTGATTGATAAAGATACCCGTAGAAAACTGTTTGACTTGCAATCCGAGAAAGAAATTCATCTCTCCCATCATGTTCATCTGAAATCTAGACACCATAAGGTTTGCGAAATTCTTACAGTACTTAGTATTTGTAGAACCAAAGATAATATCATCTACATAGATTTGAACTAAAATGATATCGCCTTTTTCATTTTTAATAAACAAAGTGGTATCCACCGTACCTTTTGAAAACCCAGACTTGACTAGAAAATTAGAAAGGACATCATACCAGGCTCGAGGTGCTTGTTTCAAACCGTAGAGTGCTTTGTCGAGAATGTATACGTGATTTGGCTTCTCTTGATTGACAAAACCTTCTGGCTGAGAGACGTAGACTTCCTCCTTCAGAATTCCATTTAGGAATGCTGTCTTCACGTCCATTTGAAAGACCGTGAAGTTTTTGTGGGCTGCGTAGGCTAAAAACATTCTGATTGCCTCTAATCGCGCCACAGGAGCATATGTTTCGTCATAGTCTATTCCTTCCTCTTGTCTGTATCCTTTGGCTACTAGTCGTGCCTTGTTTCTGATGACGGTTCCATCTTCGTCTTTCTTTCTTTTGAACACCCATTTCGTACCTATAATGGTTTTACCTTTAGGCTTCGATACGAGTCTCCAGACTTTAAGTGCATCGAACTGATTCAGCTCTTCTTGCATTGAGATCACCCATTCTGGATCTGCAAGTGCTTCCGATACGCGTGTTGGCTCGAACTTGCTTAGAAAGGAGTCATGCATGCACAGGTTCATTGATGCTGACCTAGTTTGCATCGGTTTTGATGGATCGCCAATTATCTGGCTTATCGGATGCTCTTTGGTCCATTTTTGTTCATGAGGCAGTGGATTAAATGACTGTATGTCAGTTGTGTCATCTATGAATCCACTTGTACCTTCTTCTGTTTGTTCAGGAGGATTGATTGTTTCAGTTGAAGTGGCAGGTTCAGAAGGCTCAGCAGGTACAGCTTGAACTGGCTGTAGATGGATCTGTACATAATCTCCTACTGTTGCAGCTGCTTCTGTCTCTTTATCACATGGAACTTCTTCAACTGTTGGAGTCGGCATTTGAATTGTAATCTCTTGTTGAATCGGGGCATTTGATTCAATTGGAACATCTGAACTGGTTGGATGAGTAGTCGTTAAGTCTTCCATCCTGTCAACCACAACAGATTTATTTACATTAGATCCGAGATATTCATCATAAAACAATTCAAATAATAAATCTAAATTAGATAAATGGTTAGTAGAAGTTGATGCTTCATCTGATTTATTCTTTTGAGATGCATGTTCTGGACTGAGATGCCCAGAAGCTAGTACTCCGGTTATAACGGGTTCTGAACGTTGTTGTTCGGAAGCCATATCTTCATCAAAGGTGACGTTGACGCTTTCAATCACCGTCTTTGTCTTCTTTAGATAGACACGATATGCAGTTGCTGTTGAGGAATATCCAATGAAGATTCCTTCATCTGCCTTAGCGCTAAATTTGTTGAGATTCTTCCTATCGTTTAGTACGAAACACTTACATCCAAATATATGAAAGTATTTGATTGTCGGTGTTCTGTTGTTGATTAACGCATAAGGAGTCTTTTTGAACCTTCGATGTATCATGGAACGATTCTGTGTGTAGCACGCGGTCGAAACAACTTCTGCCCACAAAAATAGAGGTAAGTTTGAATGACTTAGCATAGTACGAGCAGCCTCGACTAGCGTTCGATTTCTTCTTTCAACTACTCCATTTTGTTGAGGCGTTCGAGCAGCAGAATATTGATGTGAAATCTCGACAGATTCGAGATATTCTTCAACTTTGTTGTTCTTGAACTCTGTGCCGTTGTCTGTTCTTAGAATCTTGACCGGTTTCTGTAGATTCACCTGGGTCGTCTTCTGGAATGTAATGAGGACATCTGGTGTCTCATCCTTTGAATGAAGAAACTTGACCCATGTGTATCGCGAATAGTCGTCCACGATCACAAGTATGTACTTCTTGCCACCTAAACTTTGAGTGCGCATTGGACCGCATAGATCCATATGCAATAACTCCAAAGGAGCATTGGTACTTGGTTCTGGCTTCGGTTTATGAGGTTCCCTCTTCATCTTGCCCTTCTCACAAGCTGCACAAAGATGTTCTCTTTCATATCTCAGCTCTGGAAGTCCTTTGACGAGCTTTCCACTGACCAGATTGTTGATGTACCGAAAGTTAAGGTGAGAAAGACGTCGATGCCATAACCAACTTTGTTGTATCGAAGCTTTCGATAGTAGGCAAACTTGTTTGTCAGTCTGGACATCTGATAAGTGATTGTGTAGAGGTCTGATTCTCGTGTACCGACCAAGAGTTCTTCGCCTTCTTCATTGCGAACAGAACAGCTCTTGGCTTTGAAGTTGACCTCTAAGTCTTTGTCACAGAACTGGCCTATACTGAATAAGTTGTGTCCTAAGCCTTCTACATAGCTCACCCTCTTAACAGTTACATTGCCGTGTTGTACATCACCATATCCCATGATTGGAGAAAACTGGTCGTTGCCAAATCTTACTGTTCCACAATATTTGTCTTTGTAATTGGACAGTATCTCTTTTTGACCTGTCATGTGTTTGGAACATCCACTGTCCAAGAACCACGTATGACTAGTCTGCATAAGAGAATTTAGAAATTTAGATTTGTATATGACAACATTGGAATATACACTTTGGTCATCGAAGTGCGGGTCTTGAACTAATATGTTCAAAAGCCTATTTTTGATCTTTGATGTTCGGGTTCTGAACTGCATTATCCAAAAACCTATTTTTGACATTGAAGAACGAGTCCTGATCTGTACATAATCAGAAGTCGCTTTCTCTTTAATCTTTGTGTGCCTGCAACACAGATTTAGCCTTAGGTACCCACTGGAATTTGGGTCCTGCTGTGTTAGCACAAGATTTTGGTATCCATTTCAAATTGGATTCTTTGTTCTTTTGAAATGCATGAGAAAAATTGGTATGAGATGAATGCACATGGTAATTTCCAAACCAATCTTCAGAATCTTGACAAGTAATAGAAACATGTTTATTATAGATAGAGGACTTTCCAGCAGATAAAGATAACTGAAATAATTGCTTCATTGTATATTGTTTACGAGAAACAACAAGTTTTGGATTCAAAACAGTAATTTCAGCAATCACAACATCTTTAGTAAGCGAAGTCTTATTACAATTAACACTACTAGACAATAAAAGGCCTTGTCAAGCTTCCGTTTTGGTTGCCATTGAGAATGGGCTTCAGGTCTTGACTTGCTCATATCTGAAACATGTAAAACTGGTGAGTTAGACCTTTGAGCAACAACTGAATGCTTCTTCTTAGAATTACCAGTAGTGGTTGGTTTCTGTGAATGCTGAGATATTTTCTTACCTTTTGCACTCTTAGCGTTCACAGAGACTGATTTATCAACGAAAGCTTTCGTTGATTTTGCACTGAACACAGGCAAACTGGTTTTTCTTGAAGTTTTCTTAACAAAAGATGCATGGTTAGGAAGTTTCGCATTAAAATCAATTTGTTCAAAACAACCATCTAAACCACCGTCAGAATTAAGAAAATTAAACTCTTTGTTTGATGAACCAAACATGTCATCAGAAGTAGAAGCCTTTGTAAAAACAACATTTTTCATAACAGTTGAAAAAACCTTTTGTTGAATCTCAATCATAAGTCTTTCATCTGATAAAGAGGTCTCGAGTTCAGAAATTTTACTTTCTAAAACGAGAGAAGGGACATAAATTTTCCCTATAACAGGCTTCGCCTCCATCTCCTTTTCAGAATAACTTTGAAAGTAGTCAGTTGAAAGAGATTTCTTTTCATCATTTGGAAAGTCATAACTATTATTCAACTTCGCATAATAAAATGGAGTGTGAACTTTAGTTGACTTCATCCGTTTTTCAAATTCATTGGCTTCATCCTCTTCTGATAGTTTAGTATTAAAAACTTTAAATGAGGCGATTCGGTGAGAAACAAGCATAGAGGTATAGTCATAAAGTGCAGGCACTTCTCTTATACCCTTTTGAAGACGTTGAGGTTTCACATAACCGATTCCCCAATTTTTTTTGTTCTTTTTCGGTTTGTTAAGATGAATGGTTTCCTCACTTTGACCTAATGAGTATAGCTTCTTTTCCAAAACATCTAATTTAGCAATTAAGGTCTTGTTTTCTTTAGTATATAAAGAATGCACTTCAGTAAGCTTATAAAAATCAATCTCACTTTTTGTCAATTTAGACTTGAGCTTACTATTCTCTTTTAGAATTATAGTCTGTTCTTTTGCGTTGGTGTCAGCGTTTGTATGTAAAACCTCAACTAATACTTCATTCTCAGCAATTTCATCGCTAAGTTTTTGTATCAATTGGTTTTTATTAATAATAACACCATTTTCTCGCTTAAGATTAGATTCTAACTCTTCTTGTTTTAAAACCATAGCATGCATTTTATTCATTAAAGATTTATACGATAAATCACATACCTCCTCTTCTTCATTTTCTGAATCAGCTTCAGTATCTGATTCGATTTTGCCCATCAAGCACATATTGACGACTTCATCCTTTTCTTCTTCATCTTCTTCTTCATCTGAGTGATCCAACCAGTATTCATCTTCAGCCATCAACGCCTGCCTGCCTCCTGTTGCTTTGCAAGAAGCATCTTGTTCTTGTAGAAGTCGGAGTTTCTAACCTTTGATATTCGGCAATCCTTGGCAAAGTGACCGGTTTTGCCATAGTTGTAGCACATCGGTGGTCCTGGCTGACTTGATCCTTCAGCTTTGTACTTCCTTTCTTCCGGTTTCTTCTCTTCCAATCTGTTTCCTTCTGTCTGATATCTTCTCTCATCAGATTTCTTCTCCTCTTGTCTCTTCCCTTCAAATCTCTTCCCTTCAAATCTTTTCCCTTCATATCTGCTTCCTTCAATTCTTTCCTTGTGAGCATAGTTGTTGGGTCAAGAAGTGTACCTCTGACTGTTTGACGTTGGATTTCTGTAGAACTTTTTCTGAAATGCATTTGTTAGAAATTGCATTGCTTGCTGCATTTGTTCATTTTCATCCGATTCAGAGACAACATCAGCTTCAGCTTCTTCTGATTCATACACAATCGTCTTGTTCTTTTTCTTCTTCACAACAAGAGCGACTGTGTCTTCAACTGTCTTTCCTTTTCTCTTTTCTGCTAGAATTTCATCCACCTCATCTTCATTTTGTCAGAGGGTTTCATACACCTCGTGAAGTGGAATTTCATTCAGGTCTTTTAACTGCCTCATCTGCCTGGCAAAACTTTTCCATTCTGGTTGTAGAATACTCAGGAATTTGATATTCAGCTCGATTTGAGATTTGTTGACCTTGTTCTTGCTCAATTCGTTTAGCAATGTCACAAACCTATCATATGTTCCTTCTAGAGTTTCTCCAGTTCTAACTTTGAATTCTTCAAAACTGTGAAGGCAGTTAGAGATTTTCAGTTGGTTCCCAATCTTTGAACCCATCATCATTTTCTCTAATTGATCCCACATTTGTTTGGCTGAGGCTTTGTAGCTGTCAATCTTTACATAGATTTCATTTGTAATCCCTTGTAAAATGTATGACTTGGATAACCTGTCACCTTTTGCTCTTAGCTTAGCATCACCTGTTATATCTGTATAAGAGAGTGCAACTCTATCTTCTTGAGTTCCTGCTGCTGGCTCCCTATACTGTGTTTCCATTAGGCCTTCTTCTAGGGATTGTATAATGAAATTACCCAAATCCTGTCTTTCAATGAAGTTTAGAAACCTATCCTTCCACTGTTCGTATTCCCCTCGAAAGAGAACTGGTGGCTTGGTGTCGGTTCCTATTGCGAGAGCTTCTTTGGATGTCATCCTGTATTGAAAAATTCTCAGAAAAATATTCTAAGTCTGGAAATTGGAGCTTTGCGATTTGAGAAGGTTTGCGTTTCATGTTAGGAACGCAAAGTTGAGGTTTGCGTTTCTAATGGGACGCGCAAATGGAGGATTGCGTTTCTAATGGGACGCGCAAATGGAGGTTTGCGGGTCTAGTGGGAAGCGCAAAGTTGAGGTTTGCGGGTGCTTTGGGACGCGCAATGTTGAGTTTTGCGTTTCAAGATGGGAGCGCAAAGTAGACTTGATCTTTTGAAGAGATGAACACGTGATATGAGGTTTGCGTTTCTTGCTTGATCAGAGAAGTGAAGTTGAGATGCTTTGCGTTTGCTTTGAGGAGCGCAAAGTGGGCTTTGCGTTTCACTTGGGACGCACAAAGTAGGACTTTGCGTTTCACTTGGGACGCGCAAAGTGGGACTTTGCGTTTGATGTGAGACGCGCAGAGTTGGACTTGTCGTGTTATTCTTCCTCTGGTTTGCGGGTTATTCGACCTGTACTTTGAAAATTTGTCTAAAATCTGTATTGAAACGATTTAGCAATACCAAACCCTACCAATGTGTCTAGAAACACTTTTAGAACAGATTATGAGCACTCGATCTCACTAAAACACTCTTTTAAGAAATTAATCTGATCGCACAGTGACTTACTCTTCTCGAATCTTTTCTCACAAAAACCACAAATTGGAACTCGATATAAGCTTTAAGGTGAAATTAAACACATACAACTCGATCTAGCATGTAAATCGATCACAATCTGATCGATTCTAACACCTAAAACAGTTTAAATCTCGAAAATGATTTTCACCCAGAACACAGAGACGTTTTCTTTTAAAACTTGATTTGATCTTAATCAGGCTCTGATACCAATTGTCGGTCCACAACAATACTACTTAACAAGTTCTAAGAAACAACGACACAATAACGATTACCAACCTGTATTGAATATAGAAACGATTACAAGGTTGAATGATTAAGCTTGAATGTGTTCTCAATGTTTTCTCTCTTTTACACCTTCTTGTGTGTGTTTGTGTGATCAATTATGATCTGATTGATGTGAGAGTGAGATACATCTTAATCTACTAAGTGTGTTGAACACACTAACTAGATAATATCTAGATATTAAATCTAGATATTATTTCTAACAAACTAGAAACTAACTTAGAAACAAACTAAGTTACCTTTTACAATATTTATAACTTAGATAATTAATCTAAGTAAACTAATATAATAAACAAACAATTACATTAAATTACATTGACATTTATTACAAATAGACATAGACTTTTATATCAAGAGTCGACGTTCCAGCTTTAGCTTTAGATTACGATCTTTAGATTGGATGATCTTGAATCCAATGAGACTGTGGTCTAGCAGTAAGCCACTGAGTTCTCGGGGTTCGATAATCCAGCTGTCTGTATGAACTGGATTCAAGAGATTTAGCAGGCCGTTGGCTCCAGCGAATGTGGAGAAGAACAGAAGGTAAGATTCACCTCACAGATGCTTAGAGGCCCGACACTTCGATGGTGGAATGTCACCAAGTCGACCCTCGATGCCACCATCCTTGCCCAGTTCACTTGGGACGCATTCAAGAGGAAGGATATGGAAGAATATTGCAACGAGAGGGAGGTCGACCGCATCGTGGACGAGTTTCGAGCCCTCAAGAAAGGGAACTTTTCTTAGAGGGATTATACACGGAAATTTGTGAAGAAATTGGATCTTGTGGGTCATGTGGCCCCAACTGAAAAAAAGAAGAGGAAAGCTTACTTTAAAGGATTGTCAACTGACATGATGGCAATGGTTCGCAATGCCAAGGCCACCACTCTCGGCGTGGCAATCGAGGAGGCCCAAATCAGGGAAGACGTCTATACTCAAGGCCGAGACGAGAGGGCCAGAGCAACATATAAAAGAAGATGGGAAGGCAACTTTGTGCTCTCCAAGAAACCAAGAACCTTGTCAACAGCTGGGGAATCGATCCTAGGCGGGAATCTAGGTGGTGCCCCAAGTGTAGAAGCAAGAAGTACGGTCCGTGCAACTCAAATGCGAAAGTTGCATTAAGTGTGGTAACGTTGGGTACGTCCGACATGATTGTCCGATCCGAGGAGTTACTTGTAACGAGTGCAAGGAACTGGGCCATATCCAATGTGAGTGCCCAAAACTGAATATGGGGGGATCACAAGGAAAGAAGGAGAACTCCTCGAGGGTGTCGGGGAGGGCATTTTAGATTACCGCCAATGAGGCAAAGGCTTCACTGGATGCAATTTCAGGTACGCTCTCCGTTAATTCAGTACCTGCTACTATTTTTTGACTTCGGTGCAAGTTTCTCATTTGTGTCGGATTCATTTCTCCAAAACCTTTCGGTGGCCACTAGCATACTAGACGATTCCTTAGTTGTAGAGATAACCAACAGTAGTCACGTAGTGGTCCATGATTTTCTAAAGGATTGTATCATGGAAATCGAGGGAAAGCAATTCTTGATCAACCTCATGCCAATGACTATCGACGGGTTCGACGTAAGAGTCGGAATGGATTGGTTGGCAGAAAACTAAGTGGAGATCTCATGTGCAAAGAAGTTAATTCACATCTCATCGCCGGATAGAGAAGATGTTGTTGTCTACGGAGAGAAAAGGAAGGGTAAAGTACCTATCATTACCATGGCTAAGGCACGTAGATGCTTAGTAAAATGTTGTTCCTCCTTCTTAGCCTACGTGTTAGATGCCAAACTCGAGAAGAAGAACTCGAGGATGTGAAAGTGGTTCGGGAATTTCCTAACGTATTCCAGGAAGACTTACCCGGTTTACCACCGGAGTCGTAAATTGATTTTCATATCGATCATGTTTCGGGAGCAGCTCCGATCGCTATATCTCCTTACCGGTTGGCTCTGTCCGAAATGTAAGAAATGTTGTCGCAACTCCAAGATCTCATTGAGAAAGGTTTCGTGAGACCGAGTTCCTTGCTGTGGGCAGCTCCGGTCTTATTCATCAAGAAGAAAGATGGCATGATGAGGATGTGTATCGACTACCGAGAGTTTAACAAGGACACGGTGAAAACCAAATACCCGCTTCCGAGGGTCGACGATCTGTTTGATCAACTGCAAGGAGCGGGTTGCTTTTCGAAAATAGACCTTCAATTTGGGTATCACCAGGTGAGGGTGAGGAACGAAGACGTCCCGAAGACGACGTTTAGGACCAGTTACAGTCACTACGAATTCTTGTTCATGCCTTTCAAGTTGACCAACGCGCCGACGGTGTTTATGGACCTAATGAACCGAGTGTGCCGACCATTCCTTGAGAAATCGGTGATAGTGTTCATTGATGATATTCTTGTTTATTCTAAGAATGAGATCGAGCATAATCAACACCTTCGTGAGGTCCTAGAAGTCTTAAGGAAAGAGAAGCTTTATGCTAAGTTCTCAAAATGTGACTCCTGGTTGAAAGAGGTCCAATTCTTAGGACACGTTGTCACCCGAGACGGGGTGAAGGTGGACTCCTCGAAAATTGAAGCCTTGATGAATTGGAAGCCGCCGAAGAGTCTGTCCGAGATTTGGAGCTTCTTCGGTCTAGCAGGTTATTACCGTCGATTCGTACAAGACTTCTCTAAGATTGCTTCTTCCTTGACTTCTCTTACTCGGATGAATGTGAAATTCGTATGGGCGGATGCCCAAGAAAAGGCCTTTTGAACTCTTCAGAAGAAATTTTTTGAGGCAACGATCCTATCCTAACCCAAAGGAATCGAGGATTTCGTGGTCTTTAGCGATGCCTCGAAGATGGGCCTGGGTTGTGTCTTGATACAGCGAGGGAATGTGATTGCTTATGCATCATGACAACTCAAAATTCAAGAAAAGAATCAACCTACCCATGATTTGGAGTTAGCAGTGGTAGTCTTCGCATTGAAGCTTTGGCGACATTATCTATATGGCACAAAGTGCACCCTCTATATGGATCACAAAAGCCTGAAGCATATCTTCGACTAGAAAGAGTTGAACATGAGATAAAAGAGATGGCTATAGCTATTAAAGCAATATGGCTGCGAATTACTCTACCACCCCGGTAAAGCAAACATGGTGGCGGATGCTCTAAGTTGAAAAGAGTATAGCGGTAGTCTACAAGCCTCTCTCTCTAGAATCAACATTGTGTCAAGCTTGATCGAGAAGATTAAAACCTCCCAAGCCGAAGCACTTCTAGAGGAGAATATTAAAGTTGAAGTAATGGTGAAACAACGTCTACTGTTGACCAAAGACGGCTGGGGAGTGAAAATTTTCAAGGGGCCGGTGTGGGTGCCCAAAGTCGGGGGTAATCGCGAACTACTCCAAGAAGATGCCCACAAGTCTAAGTATTCGATACACCCAGGGAGTACAAAGATGTACAGAGATTTAAAGCTCAACTATTGGTGGCCTGTTATAAAATTGGATGTGGACATGTTTACAAGTCAAGGCCGAACACCAACGACAGTACGGGAGCCTCCAATCCTTGGAAATCCCAGAATCGAAGTGGGAACACATCACCAAAGATTTCGTGACCAAACTACCAAAGACTCTAAGATGTCATGATACCATAAGGTTGGTGGTGGATCGTTTGACCAAAGGCGCACACTTTCTAGCCATGAGAGAGACTCTACCGATGGACAAATTGGCCAATCTTTACATTGGTGAAGTCATTTCGAGACATGGAGTACCCTTGTCCATTGTGTCGGACAGAGATAGCCGCTTCACTTACAATTTTTGGGACGACCTTCAGAAAGAGTTGGGTACAAGGGTGAAGTTGTGCACAACTTACCATCCACAACCCGATGGTCAAAGTGAAAGGACCATCTAAACTCTTGAGGACATGCTACGGTCATGTATTATTGACTTCGGCGGAGAATTGGGATTCTCACCTACCTCTAGTGGAGTTTGCCTACAACAAAAATTACCATTATAGTATTGATATGGCTTCATTGAGGCCTTGTATGGCCGGAAATGTAGGACTCCAGTTTGTTGGTTGGAGGCGGGCGAGAAACAATTTGTTGGTCTCAAAATTGTTCAAGAAACCGCGGATAAGGTTAAGGGTCTTCGAGAACGCTTGAAAGCGGCCCAAGAGCGTCAAAAAAGTTATGCGCATAAGAAGAGGCGACTGGTGGAAGTCCAAGTGGGTGATCGTGTTATGCTTAAGGTGTCACCTTGGAAGGGAATTATCGATTTGGGAAATGAGGAAATCTAAGCCCTCGTCTCCTTGGGCTATTCACAATAACCAAACGGGTTGGACTCCAAGCCTACCAATTGGAACTTCCACCCGAGATGAATGGGATCCACAACACATTCCATGTATGCTACCTTCAGAAATGTTTGGCAGAGGAGGAGAGTGTCATTCCCCTCTCGGAGATAAGAGTGGATGAGGTTAATCGTGCGTTGCTGAACCTGATGCCATTTTGGAATATAAGTCAAAGAAACTACGTCACAAGGAAGTCACAATGGTCAAGGTTCAGTGGAAACACCATCGGGGAGCCAAAGTGACATGGGAGGCGGAGGAAGACATGAAGAGGAGATACCCCCCACCTTTTTGGATAAACATTGATTTCGAGGACGAAATCATTTCCATGTCGGTGAGGATTGTAACGCCGAAAATCTCGATAAGTTTTGCGACGTCATTCATTTAGTTTATTCTTGTTTTGAGTAATGGAGATGAGCTACCACCTTATATTCTTGGATAAAATCGAACCACGCAAGGAGAACTCAAAAAAATCAGCTTCGGTACTGTAACACCCTCAATTCTAGAAATAGCAACTAATTTAAAATTTTCTAAATACGTCGATAATTGATTCATCTACAATCACAAAATAAAATTTTAACCTCAACACATATAATTTATTCTCTACATACAGTCTATAACAAGGACGAATGCTACTAAAAACCAATAATAGTCGCTATCTCCAAACTGCGGAAGACATCATCAACTACTTACACTTGCACAAAACTAAACCTCAACTCTTCATAGCTGCTAGAACCAAACCCCAACAGGAACCTGATGCACATGCCGACAAATAAAAAGGTTAGGCTTAACGCCTAGTGAGATCAAGAGTTTTAAACATATATAAATTAATCGTTTAAAAAGAAAGAATGCAGTTAAAATCATAATCTTTCGAAACGATACACTTCACTTATGAAAACGACTCGTTTACCAATAAATAAGCATTTTAAACGAAAGAGACACCGAGTTAATCGTTAACCAAACCAAACTGTTTTAAAGACTAAGATCCCAATATAAAACGTCCTTCCGTAAACTTAATTTAACCTAAAACTTTCTCAAAATGAGAATAGAGAGAAAACTCCCAATTTTATAAAACGCGGGTAAAAATGTTATATCTCCAAATACCCAACACGGGTGGACATGATACACAACTCATATACCATAGATGAAAATCTGTATAATTAAATATCGTCGTGAACACGAACATTAGACCCAAGACTCACCCGACCATAAAATGGACGAAATCAAATACCGAAACGTGGAAGTGACGCATTCCATTCAAACCTTAATATACGTGGGGAAAACCCAATATTAAGGCCATCATTTATCGTCAACCACACAAACCAAAGCTGGTAAAATACGACATTAACATTTAAAAATACCACGGATCTACGATGGAGAGACCCGTATTCATTGAGAATAGAGGAACACACAAATAGGCCGCCCATACAACTTCCTCGCATGTCATCTAAACGTTTCCATCTTGGGTGGCGAGAACACGTGAATGGGGCCACCCGTGATGTTATTGCATTTCACCACATATCCCGGACCTAGTTCCCATGCCACCACCGATATCACAATCCTCGGACCGTTATGCCTTTGGCCATACTCCGTCTAGTTCCACCTCAAGGACTTACAGACATGGTTGCCTATCCAATCTAGACGAGTTACAACTCGAAGGCTCGAGCCACCTATTTCCTACTCGCTAGCGATTCCAAGCGGTCAACACTCATAACCAACCTTACCCGCTTTACCAAAACAGACAGACTTATGTGCCTATGGATCCATTACAACACTGTCTAACATTACATGACTCCAATTGAAAGACCAAAGCTCCCAAAACATGTAACTATCAAATGACACGAAACATACGCCATCATACTCAAAACTCCACAACTGTTTTCAAACCGGACAAATGTCCTCAAGACTCCATTTAGTCAAAACCGAGCCAAAGGCCCAAGAATTTACGTAAACCCCAAATGAAAACTAGTAATAAACATTGAAACACGACTGACCAACTATCATGCAAACACAACGACCAAAAGTCTGATTAACTCAAATCTCATCATTGGTTGAGGCAATCCATTTTCCAAATGGACTCATACTATTATATTTTCAAAATGCCTCATAACACAATAATACGCATTTTCCAAAAAGGTTTATAAGATCAAATACAGTAAATGACACTTACGTCAATTGAACCCCAGTTATATGTAAAATCATCCAAGAAACTTTTCAACACGATTTATTTACCAAAATGCCCAAAGATCCCAAAATGGGTGTTTCACCATGTTTATAAAACTAAACATTTCCAAATAACCAAAACTTATCAGGTGATCAGCAGTTAACAATTTCATGTAAAACACAAAACACTTTAAAATGAACATTTTGGCATGTACACCGTTTTCAAAAATCAACTTGAACTCACCTTGCTAGATTTAGGCTAAATCTAGATTTTACCTCACTTTGAGCTTCCTTGACGAAACTTAAATCCTCCAAGCCAATACCTCCAAAACCTACATCCAAACATTTTCAACCGTAAATAACCATATTCAACCATATAGAAACATTCCCCAAACATTTTACATCAAAATCTCCATTTTGGTCAAAACCCTAATTTTGACCTAAATCTCTCCAAAATCTTCTAAACCGAAATTGAAATAATAAAACACTAGGATATCATCAATGAAGCATATATGTCACCTAATAAGGTTTAGAAATGGAGAGGATAAACTTACCACATAGGTTTTGAGCAAAACCTAATAAACCCCAAAAATCTCTAGTATTAGAGGTGGGAACATAATCTTGCATCAAGAGGTGAAGTCATGATCATAATATGGAAGGGAAATGCTTTGATCTTCATGGAAAAGCCTCAAAATCGGCTAGGGTTCAAGAAGGGGATGGTGGAAAGGATCTGGGAGATAGTGGAAAGGGGTTAGAAGTGAGAAATAAGGAGAATGGGTGAAAATTCGGACTTAAACAGCCTCTCAGTCCCCACAGGCGACATTGCCATGCGACAATGACCTTGTCAAAGTCGCATGGCATAGTGTCATAGACTGTACCACGCGTGCCCCTCTTCCTGCGACATTGCCAGGCGACAATGACACTGTCATCGTCGCTTCGCATAGTCGTCGGGCCTTTTCCGAGCCCCAAAACCCGACTTTTCCAATACCAAGTCCCTCTACACTCTTAGGGACATTTCATAAAGGTTTCCCAACAAAATCTCGTCATTTACCAGACATAAAAACATTCGGGTGACCTTTACTTACCGAAAATTACGGGTGTTACAATCCTCCCAACCTTAAAATAGATTTCGTCCTCGAAATCTAAATTTCCCAATTAACGATGCTCGCATAAAAGATCAACTCCACTCCACTTGTCGGAGATACCCTTATAACCTTATGTCGGTTCTCTCGATAAGTGTCCCCTTAGGCACAACCTAGATATATCCAAATGACCAGTCATCTTACTAACATAGCCCTTAACCATGAGACTACGGTTGTCTCCCAACCTTGGGTGACACGTACTACCTCTACGGTAGTTTGTACCTTAGTTTCACACCGGCCAAATCACTTTAGCTGAACATGCTTCTGAACCCAAACCAAAGGTCGACATCAACCTCCAAAGAATTCCCAAAATTATTAATAATCGGTTTTTGATATTGACAACGCCGTTATTTCGAGGCGTACCAATACGCTCTCTAGGTAGCTGGCTATTGCATATCCGGCTATCACTCACTCCGATCTACTTTCAATCCTCAAAACATTCCCTTAATAAGATATTTATCTCAACGAGGAACCTATACACCTCGATACTTAATTACCAACATTTAACCTTCTTTTAATTTCCACCACCAAGAGGCCAACATTCTCTTGATCAAATGGGGATACTTTCAAACCTTCCAACGATTTGTTGACTTCAAAAGGGCAAGTTGAGGCCTAAACCAAATGGTAGTACCGAAAACATGGACATCCCACCCGTTATTTCATTCCCGAAGTATTGTCGCGGTAAAGTTAACACCTAACAGGGTGCTAAGATTCCCAATCTTACATTTCTAACTAACGAACCACAATATTTCTCTTGCTCATGCAAGCCCATCAAGAGATATACTACAACATATAACATGATGTCTAACGGTCCATCGACCCGACAAATCCAATCCAACCATACCTAGAATCATACAAGACCTTATCTGCAGGTTTACCAAAGCATAAAGATCATCTCTTAACTAAGTGGGGAACAAAGTCTAATGCCTCCACTATTCATGCATGACCCGATTCAAAAACTGAAACCCAAATTCAAGGTTGACCACAAGTCGGATCATCCGACGCTTCAAATCCCAAGGACTCCTCTAATCCCTTAATTGCAACTCCTTTCACGATAGGGGTTTTAAATCTATAGCCCTAATGAGTTCAAGGTTTTTCAACCAGTATGCCAATTTGAAATTTATAAACTTTCAAATACATAATTTTTATACCAATTAATCGTGTGGTAAAAATACACTATCGTTCAAAATTGAACACCAACACTACGCATATAAAACCATTTCCAAAACTCATTTGATCGCTACTTACGTTAATAAAGTTGGTAACATAAAATGCGCAAAAAAAAATTCAAACGGACTACCAGAGCCCCAACATACAACAAATTATACCATATATGTGAAAATAACTTTTCTGCACCAAAACACGTGCAATAAACGTTTGTATAACTCCAGATGTCGTGGCATAAAATTTTCCACAAGTCCCATATGCATCAGTTTACTCCCCCAAAACTCAGTAAAACAATAGGGACATAAATAAATTTCAAATCGAGTTTAAAACTTTGAGCCGCACAGATAAAACACACTCGACCAAAATAGTAACTACAATGACATGAACATCGATAACTCACTTAATGCATTACGGAAAATTTCTAACGGTAAAACCAACAACTGAAATGTGTTCTGATCAAAAGTTCTATCTGAAACAACATAAATCTTTTATGCTTTTACTCACACCAACAGTATAATTTAATCCAAATATGAATAGTGTACCATGATTAACACATGTATAAAACCCAAAGTAAAATCGCATGATATTGAAACTTCTCCAAAATAACATATGGGGTGACATCTAATAACAAAACCCATAATTTAACGCACCCAATAAAGTGTGTACACATGTTCCAAAAATTTTCTACGCGACGCAAAATGTCGTACGATAAGACATCATAAAACCCAACATGAAGAGCATAAGATGCCAATAAGTCTAAAAATGTTGAAGTCTTAAGACCTCAACGCAAAAAAATGAAACAACCCTTCCTTAACAGCACTAGCATGAGACGTGACACCTAATAATCTTGCAAATTTACGCGCATTAAATTAAAACCCACGCATTTCAAAGTACACTCACGCGCCCAAAACGTCGCAACACAATATTCTATAAAATTCAACACGTCTCGTACAGACTAAAATTCCCAAGAAAATTCAGACTCGAAAACATAGGAACAACTCTTCCTTTAAAACCTTAACATACGTGGAGGAGATCCAATGTCAAGGTCAAAAATTTCATAGTTACTTGCCCAATACTCCAAATAATATTAAAACACGGATATTACATGATCCGTCAATAGTGTTAGACACGAAACGGGGATAAAGAGATTTTCAATAAAATATTTGTAACCACGTGCAACAATCATGCATGTTTTAGCTCACGGTTTAAAATCTGATGAGTGTTAGATGCTCTACCAAGACTTCGTAACATACTCACTCTATGCTTTGAAAATATGAGAAACAATTTATGCAAACTTATTTAGAAATACATTTCGTTAATGAATTCGGTCGGCACTCGGCGTCTTAAGACTACGCTTCTCAATTTCCCGTTATACTTTTATCATCCGGGTGCATCAAACATCTTAGAGCTACAACCCCACTAATTTGGTTAACTTACAATTTTCCTCGAAACAGAATCGGTCTGTCAAACTGATAGTTCTAATCCAACCAATAATTTTGACCCAAGATGGTCAACTTAATGCATTTATCGCACTTAACTATCACTCAAAAGAGACAATGCTATAAACATCAACCCTTCCTTAGATCACTCGCTTAGAAACTTTCTCACTACCCCCAACGGTCATTATACGAAGGTAGTTCAAGCATACACATGTAACATGTAGGTTCACCATAACACTGGCCAGGTGCCATTATGAACGTACAGTACATAATCATCCTTGCGACCCTCGACAAATTTCTTGTTTCTAGCGACTCGATCAATCCTCAAAATATCTTATCTTAAGGTACCTAATGTGCAATTTCATTTTCAATCACCTAAAAGAACGCTAGTTTGAGTCTAGGCATCCAAAAATCAATACCTAATTCTCTCAACTTAAGCTCTGATACCAACTTGTAACACCCTCAAATATGGAAATAGCAACTAATTTAAAATTTTCTAAATACGTCGATAATTGATTCATCTACAATCACAAAATAAAGTTTTAACCTCAACATATATAATTTATTCTCTACATACATTCTATAACAAGGACGGGTGCTACTAAAACCCAATAATAGTCGCTATCTCCAAACTGCAGAAGACATCATCAACTACTTACACTTGCACAAAGCTAAGGCTCAACTCTTCATAGCTGCTAGAACCAAACCCCAACAGGAACCTGATGCACATACAAACAAATAAAAAGATTAGGCTTAACGCCTTGTGAGCTCAAGAGTTTTCAACATATATAAATTAATCGTTTTAAAAGAAAAAATGCAGTTAAAATCATAATCTTTCAAAACGATACACTTCTCTTATGAAAATGAATCATTTACCAATAAATATGTATTTTAAACGAAAGAGACACCGAGTTAATCGTTAACCAAACCAAACTGTTTTAAAGACTAAGAACCCAATATAAAACGTCCTTCCGTAAACTTAGATTTAACCTAAAACTTTCTCAAAATAAGAATAGAGAGAAAACTCCCAATTTTATAAAATGCGGATAAAAATGTTATATCTCGAAATACCTAACATGGGTGGACATGATACACAACTCATATACGACAGATGAAAATCTGTATAATTAAATAACGCCGTGAACACGGACATTAGACCTAAGACTCACCCGACCATAAAATGGACGAAATCAAATACCGAAACGTGGAAGTGACGCATTCCATTCAAACCTTAATATACATGGGGAAAACCCAATATTAAGGCCATCATTTATCGTCAACCACACAAACCAAAGCTGGTAAAATACGACATTAACGTTTAAAAATAACACAGATCTACGTCAGAGAGACCCGTATACATTGAGAATAGAGGAACACGCAAGTAGGCTGCCCATACAACTTCCTCGCATGTCATCTAAACGTTTCCATCTTGGGTGGCGAGAACACGTGAATGGGGCCACCCGTGATGTTATTGGATTTCACCACATATCTCGGACCTAGTTCCCATGCCACCACCGACATCACAATCCTCGGACCGTTATGCCTCTGGCCATACTCCGTCGAGTTCCACCTCAAGGACTTACAGACATGGGTGCCTATCCAATCTAGACAAGTTAAAACTCGGAGGCTCGAGCCACCTATTGCCTACTCGCTAGCGAACCCAAGCGGTCAACGGTCATAAATAACCTCACCCGCTTTACCAAAACAAACATATTTACGCAATCATACTCAAAACTCCACAACTGTTTTTAAACCGGACAAATGTCCTCAAGACTCCATTTAGTCAAAACCGAGCCAAATGTCCAACAATTTACGTAAACCCCAAATGAAAACCAGTAACAAACATTGAAACACGACTGACCAATTATCATGCAAACACAACGACCAAAAGTATGATTAACTCAAATCTCATCATTGGTTGAGGCAAGCCATTTTCCAAATGGACTCATACTCTTATATTTTCAAAATGCCTCATAACACGATAATACGCATTTTCCAAAAAGGTTTTTAAGATCAAATACACAAAATGACACTTACGTCAATTGAACTCCAGTTATATGTAAAATCATGCAAGAAACTTTTCAACATGATTTATTTATCAATATTCCCAAAGATCCCAAAATGGGTGTTTCACCATATTTATAAAACTAAACATTTCCAAATAACCAAAACTTATCAGGTGATCAGCAGTTAACAATTTCATGTAAAACACTAAACACTTTAAAATGAACATTTTGGCATGTACACCGTTTTCACAAATCATTTTGAACTCACTTTGCTAGATTTAGGCTAAATCTAGATTTTACCCCACTTTGAGCTTCCTTGACGAAACTTGAATCCTCCAAACCAAAACCTCCAAAACCTAGATCCAAACATTTTCAACCATAAATAACCATATTCAAGCATATAGAAACATTCCCCAAACATTTTTCATCAAAATCTCCATTTTGGTCAAAACCCTAATTTTGACCTAAATCTCTCCAAAATCTTCTAAACCGAAATTGAAATAATAAAACACTAGGATATCATCAATGAAGCATATATGTCACCTAATAAGGTTTAGAAATGGAGAGGATAAACTTACCACATAGGTTTTGAGCAAAACCTAATAAACCCTAAAAATCTCTAGTATTGGAGGTGGGAACATAATCTTGCATCAAGAGGTGAAGTCATCATCATAATATGGAAGGGAAACGCTTTGATCTTCATAGAAAAGCCTCAAAATCGGCTAGGGTTCAAGAGGGGGAAGGAGGAAATGATTTGGGAGAGAGTGGAAAGGGGTTAGAAGTGAGAAATAAAGAGAATGGGTTAAAATTCGGACTTAAACAGCCTCTCAGTCCCTGCAGGCGACATTGCCATGTGACAATGACCATGTCAAAGTCGCATGGCATAGTCGCATAGACTGTACCGCGCGTGCCCCTCTTCCTGCGACATTCCCAGGCAACAATGACATTGTCATAGTCGCTTGGCATAGTCGTCGGGCCTGTTCCGATCCCCAAAACCCGACTTTTCCAATACCAAGTCCCTCTACATTCTTAGGGACATTTCATAAAGGTTTCCCAACAAAATCTCGTCATTTATTCCATAAAAACATTCGGGTGGCCTTTACTTACCGAAAATTACGGGTGTTACTGGTACTCGCGGGGCGAGAGTGCCCGACGGCTCTGCCCTTATGTTGGGAATTCAGAATTTGTTTAAGTATGGTTAATACTGCTAGCACAACATGGTTACTACTTCTGATAAAAGTTAATGTTGTTGAGACAGATTAATACTGCTAACCTACTGCTTGATGAAGTTACTACTGCTGAGCATAGTTAGTACTGCTAAGGGGTTACTACTGCAAACTTCATTAATACTGCTGAACATGGTTAATGCTTCTGAACATGGTTAGTACTGCTTATGAGATGAAGACTTCGTATGGCAATGAAGACAGCTGTATTGATTGAAGATAATCATGGAAGGTTTGAAGATAATGATAGAAGAATATATTGAAGATCTTTTATATTTTGTAATTATCTTTTATTTTCAGTATATGTATAGACTTAGTCAGAATAGTTTAGAAGTAATTTTTCTGAGTTTTTGTTTTGATAGAGAGAATTAACCTCAAAGTTTATAATCCTAATTCTAGAGAAGTAGAATTCGTATTGGTGAGCATGTTCATCAATATTGAGGTTTTGTTTAAAAACTTGTAGCTTTAATCTTTCAATAAAGTTTACAAGTTGTGATTCATATTCACTGCTTCATTGATATTTTGAATATTAAAGTGTTATTCCGCAAACTCCTTTAATATTGTTTCTGAGTTCATTATTCTTGTTAAGAATTAGATCCTGACAAGTGGTATCAGAGCACAGTATTCTCAGAAACCTTCAATCATCATTCTTTCTTTCTCAGAAACCTTTAATCATCATGGACGGTTCAAGTGATAGTGTTCTGGTCTCAAAGGTTCCAATGCTCAGATCTAATGAATTTGACATGTGGAAGATTAGGATCAGACAATACATCCTTCTGACCTTTAAAAGCTCTTGCTCAAAACAAGTTTGCAAAATCTAAGAAAAATACTCCAGCTAAGCCAAGGAGTAACTTAATGAAAAAGAGAGCAAACAACTTTGTCCAAGTATGCGTTCCAAAAATAAAGAAATCTGTTAGTACTGCTATTTCAAATAGTACTACTGACAGAAATAATACTGCTGCAAGCAATACTACTGCTAACAATGTTAGTACTGCTAATCCAATTAGTACTGCTAATAAAGTTAGTACTGCTAAAAAAATTAGTACTGCTAATGATGTTAGTACTGCTAACAAAGTTAGTACTGCCAATCAAGTTAGTACTACTTCCAGTAACAGACCCATAATTGTGACATAGTATTCAAGCCATAAGATTCCCCAGTATGAAAAGATCATCAAAACTGATTGTGAATATGATGATGAGAATAGGAAACCCAAGACCACTTTGGCTTGGGTTCCTACTAAAAACTAACTGTTATACTTTATGTGCAGGGCAACCAACAGGTAAAAGGGAAGAGCATTTGGCATGTTGATAGTGGTTGCTCTAGGCACATGACAGGCAACAAGTCCTGCCTACAAAACATTAAAAGAATTGATGGAGGACATGTTGCATTTGGTGATAATCCATATGGAGGAAAGATTAATGGAAAAGGTAATGTATCAAAGGGTAAGATGACATTTGAGGATGTCTACTATGTTGAGCAATTGAGATACAACCTGTTAAGTGTATCACAGGTTTCTGACAAGAAGCATAGTATATTGTTTACTGATACTGAATGTATTATCCTTGCTAAAGGGTTCAAGGTAGTTGATGAAAGTATGATACTACTGAGAACTCCAAGAAAGGACAATATTTATTGCTTGGATTTAGAGAATTTATCCAATGATTCATCATTTAACTGTCTATTTTCAAAAGCTTTTGTTGATGAATCATCTTTTGGGCACAGAAGGATGTGTCACATGAACTTTAAAACAATGAATAATCTTGTGAAAAACAACCTTGTAAGAGGTTTACCACAAAAGGTATTTTCATGTGATGTTCATTGTGTTGCATGCCTTAAAGGCAAACAGCACAAATCTTCTCATAAGTCCAAAGAGATAAATACAATCTCTACACCTCTCCAATTATTGCATATGGATCTGTTTGGTCCTACAAATGTGATGATTATTGGCAAGAAATCTTACTGCTTAATTATTGTTGATGATTTCTCTAGATTCACTTGGGTCTATTTTCTGAGGACAACGGATGAGACAAGTGGACTGATCAAATCCTTTATTCTCATAGTTGAAAACCAAACAAATCAAAGAGTTAAAATCATTAGGTCTGATAATGGAACTGAATTTAAAAACAATGACCTAAACAGCTTTTGTGAGGAAAAAGGTATTGAGAGACAATACAGTGCTCCAAGGACCACTCAAAAGAATGGAGTTGCTGAGAGGAGAAATAGGACACTGATTGAAGCTGCAAGATCCCTGTTGGCAGATTCAAAATTGCCAGTTACATTTTGGGCAGAAGCAGTTAATACTGCTTGTTATGTTCAAAACAGGGTTCTAATAGTTAAATCTCAAGGCAAGACACCATATGAACTTTTTAACTAGAAGAAACCTTTTATTGGATTTTTCAAACCTTTTGGGTGTCCTTACACAATTCTTAATACCAAAACTCACTTAGGCAAGTTTGATAGCAAAACAGATGATGGATTTCTGGTTGGTTACTCATCCCAAAGTAAGGCTTACAGAGTTTTTAATACCTCTTCAAGAATAATTGAGGAAAGTGACAATGTCCAATGCAATGAGAGCACACCAAATAAACTTGGTACAGACCCTGATTGGCTTTTTGACATTGATTCACTAACTAATTATTTGGGTTTCAGTTATGAGAATAATACAGGAACAGGGACAGAATCGGTACAAGATAAAAGACAAGAGTTTGTGCTATTTCCAATCCCTACAGCAGATCCTATTGAACTCTGTGCTCAAGAGAAGAAAGATACTACAGATTCAAAGGATACTGAAACTGCTCAGAATGAAGAGGAGAGAGGTGAAAAGGAGGATCAACTTGTGACTTCAGAACAACTAGAACCTGAGATGCCTGTTTTGGCAGAAGATGATACTGATGATGAGAACTCCTCAGTGTTTGGTGGCAGCTCTCCTGAAAAGAATGACTCTAATCTGGAGACAGAGATCAATGAAGAGACTATTCATCAAACTAAAGTGCATAAAGATCATACTCCTCAGTTAGTGATTGGTGACATCAATTCTCCAATCATCACAAGGAATCAGAGTAAGTTGGGAGGATTAAAAGACATACAATCTGGCTTACTATCTTGCTTTCTATCTCAGGTTGAGCCCCAAAAGGCACATGATGCAATGAAAGACCCAAGCTGGATAAAAGCAATGCAAGAGGAGCTGCTGCAGATTGTACTGCAAAATGTATGGGATTTGGTAAAACTGCCTAAAGGACACAGAGCTATAGGGAAAAATGGATCTTCAGAAACAAGAAGGATGAGAGAGGGATAGTGATCAAGAACAAGGCTAGATTGGTAGCACAGGGGTACACTCAAGAAGAAGGAATTGATTATGAAGAGGTTTTTGCACCAGTGTCCAGGATTGAGGCAATTAGGCTGTTTTTAGCCTATGCCTCTTTCATGAAGTTCAAAGTCTACCAAATGGATGTCAAAAGTGCTTTTCTATAAGGCAAAATTGAAGAAGAAGTATATGTCTGTCAGCCTCCAGGGTTTGAAAATCCCAAGTACCCTGACATAGTATACAAATTGAAGAAAGCACTGTATGGACTACATCAAGCACCAAGAGCTTGGTATGACACTTTGTCTACCTATCTCTTGGAAAATGGGTTTGAGAGAGAAATCATTGACAAGACTCTGTTCATTCAAAGGAAGAAGAAGGACATCCTGTTAGTGCAAATCTATGTGGATGACATCATCTTTGGATCCACAAAAGATCAATTGTGCAGAGATTTTGAAGAATTAATGCATAAGAGATTCAAGATGAGTTCTATGGGTGAACTTACTTTCTTCCTTGGGCTACAAGTTAAGCAGCAACAAGATGGAATCTTCATAAGCCAAACCAAGTATGTGCAGGACATTTTAACCAAGTTTGGATTCTCAGATTCCAAGCCTGCAAGCACACCCATGGAGACACACAAACAGATAACTGCAGATCTTGAGGGGGAGGATGTGGATGTTCATCACTACAGATCCATGATTGGCTCCCTCATGTATCTCACAGCTTCTAGACCAGATATCATGTTCCCTGTTTGTGTGTGTGCAAGATTTCAAGTTAGGCCAAAGCAATCACATTTTCAAGCAGTCAAGAGGATATTCAGATATCTCAAAGGTCAACCCAGATTAGGACTGTGGAATCCTGATGACTCACCATTTGACCTACTTGCATATTCAGATAGTGATCTGGGTGGAGCTAACTTGGACAGAAAGTCTACAACTAGAGGATGTCAGTTTTTGGGTGCAAGACTAGTATCATGGCAGTGTAAGAAGCAAACCACAGTGTCCACCTCAACAACAGAAGCCAAATACATAGTTGCTGCAAGCTGCTGCTCACAAGTGCTATGGATTCAGAATCAAATGATGGACTATGGTATGACATTTCTTCACACTCCTATTTTCATAGAGAACAACAGTGCTATTAGCATTGTTAATAATCCTGTAACACCCCTAATTTCTTTATGTAACCTTGGTATTCTAGTGTTAAGCTTTTGTCGCTAGCACCGCCTTTGTTACCAAGTTTGAGTTTGGACTTTGGTGGTTTTGGACAAACCACAGTGAACTACGCGAGTTATGCCGCGGGTTGAGGTCGCGGTATAACCCGCGAAACCCACTGGATGTCTTGGGTTTTAGGGACACGGGCGAGTTATGCCGCGAGTGGAAGTCGCGGCATAACCCGCAAAGCTCTCCTGGCCGACTTTAGGGTTTCCACCCAAAATATCTCTCATTTCTCAATCTCATTCTCTCTCTTCAAATTCTCTCTCTCTCTAAGATTTCTCTTTGGTTTCTTCGATCTTTGAAGCTCCGTTGATCGCTAGTATTAAGTGCATTGCTCGGGGTTTCGGTGTATAAAGCTTCACCTCTTCATCGTGGTCGATATCTGGTATTCGGGTTTTCGTATAAACCTGTTTGGTGAGTTCCTACTACCATTTTACAAACTTTATACATGTCAAAACTCTTATTTGCGAAATCTGAAGTATTTCTACGGTATGATTTTATGTTCTAAACATTTTGATATAAATGAAGTTTTTGGTGAATCTCGGGGTTCCCGGTCAGATTTGACCAAAATGACGGGTTACGCCTTATTGAAGTAGATCCCTAGGTTTTGGAGTAGACTGTTTTGTTGGGAGGTTATATTCCCCGAATTGTAGCTATGGATCACATGTTCCTCGGGGGCAACTTGGTACGGTTATGTGAGGCCGGATACTAGCCATGGTTCATGGTAATCCTAGTGAAGGAGTATACATTGGTTTCCCTTGGGAGCGCGATCTCACCTCGTAGCATGGACTCTGGGTTCATTGCTGAGGACTCCAAGTGTTTAGCTCATAACTCGGATTTGTGGTCTACTTTGTGTTACACCACTATCCTTGGTAAAATGGTTCTTTTGTCATCGTATGATGAGTTTTGGACCGAAAAGGCCCGGTTGTGGCGAAATTTTATCTTTTATAAGCTAAACCTTTATGAAAAGTTTTCTTTATGTTACTGATGTTTATATCTCTGATTTTGAATAAACTGTATGTTCTCACTAGGCTTTAAGCCTAACACTTTTTCTCAAACGATGTGTATAACAGGTTTCCCTTAGCGGTGGGTTGCGCAGGGTCTTTGAGAGTCGAGCGTGGACTCGAGGCATATTTTGAGATGTTTAGTATTTTGGTGTTGGGCATTGTTTAAGTCCCATCTTTTAGTGAATTTTGGATTGTCAAGTGTGGTAGTCTAGACGGTTATGTTTAGATTAGTATTGTGGATAAATTCTATATCCGTGTAAGTTTTGTATAGTCTTAAGGACTGATCCCCTTTATGGGAGGTTTATACCAATTCGAATGTCTTGTTGCCATATTTCCTGGTTTTAAATTACTCTGAAAATCTAGAGTGTTACAAGTTGGTATCAGAGCTCTAGTTTAAGCGAACTAGGCATGAATGTAAGATGTCTAGACTTAGACTGAGTTTGATAGGCATTGATTGTGAGACTGGGTAGAACTTCTAAGATGGGTTAGTCTTAGAATCGACGGATGTTATGTTAATCAAGCGTTATGATGACGGTAACAAGAACCCTTATGTGTTATATGTTCATAATCTCACTTAGCTAATGTGATTATGAGGATATTTTACGTAAGTGTAATTTGTTTGCTAATGTTATGACAATTGGTAGACGTAGCGGTACGTTTCTTTCGTGCGTGTTTCAGTTAAACTCTTCCTTACCCTTTCTCGTGCTTGTGTTTGTCTGCTCTACCTTAGTATGTTGACCGTTAGAGTAGTGCGAAGGTTTATAAGCGAGTAAGCTAAGGAATGATTGTTGTTTGTAAGCAATGTCTCTTTGGAATTATAGTAAGTGCGTGGGACACATTAAGTTAATCATCCTAAGCCAGATTCGTTGGTGGAGTTAGGATTATATCTTGTTAGATCGATTCCATATAGAGGAGAATTGTAAGTTAATTTAATAGGATGGTTGCCCTATGATGCCTGAGGCATCCGGTAGATTATAGAACGTTGGGATATTGTGAAGCGTAGTATTAAGATGTGAGTGCCGACCGAATTCATGCATTTAATTTATTTCTAAAATAAGGTTGCCTAAATTGCTTTTCATAAGCGCCAACCATGAAGTAAATTACATTATAACGTTCTCGCAAGACATTTAGCACTCATCATATTTTAAACTATGAGCATAAGCATGCTTACATTGGTTTTGTTGCACCTGATTTCAAATTATTATCAAAACTCTCCTTATTCAAGTCTAGTGTTTAAATGCTATTTTTGGATGTCGAAATAATTGTGTTTTAACGCTTGTGGAGTTAATGGGCAAATAGCTGTGGAATTTTGACCTTGACATTGGAGCTCTTCCACGTATGTCAATGGTTTAAAGGAAAAGTTATCCCCATACTTTTGAGTCGGAGTTCATGGAAATTTTGGTTTGTGTGAGTCTTGTTGAATTGCATGGAGTATTGTTTTACGAATTCTTTTGACGCGTGCGTATATTTTGAGATGCGTAAGTTAATTTTAAATTGTGTGCAATTTATGAGTTCTTTGGGAATCGTGTCTCATCAGAATATTGTCTGAATGGTCGTCTTACCTTATATTGAAAAATAGAAATTTTGACACCACTTGATTGTTAGCGTAAATGAGTTTTATAAAATCCAGTTGGATTATGGTGTCTCATCTTACGACTTTTGCGTCGCGTAAATAATTTTGAGAGGCATGTGCGTGTGCATCATTATGTGTGTTAATCTCGGGGTTTTATTATCAAGTATCATATGTCGTGTACTATGTGCATTGGATTTAAGTATAACGTTGGTGTGAATGATTGCAAAAACTATTTATGTTATTTTTAAAAAAACAGGACTTTCGTTCAGATCGTATTCCATCATTAACTTTTACTGTTAAAATTTCCGCAAAGCATTTAGCGAATTAGCGGTATTTTTGTCGTTGTAGTTTCTATTCTGTCAAATGTGTTTATCTTTTCAACGTGAAGCTTCAAACTCGATTTGAAATTTTATTTGCATCCCCGTTATTTTACCGCCCTTTGGGGAATGAATTATTTCATATGGGGTGAGTTGAAAATTCATTCGTTGCAACGTCTCTTGGTTGTTGTTAGGACTGAAAGTCCTATGTGTTGAAAGTGGAATAAAGTATTTATAAGGGTTTGTTATGTAATTCTTTAATAGTTAATTTGTTAGATGGGCCCAAGCCCATAAGCCCAATATCTTTGTAAGCCTAAGTATATAAAGGCTATTTTAGTTCATAATTAGGGTTGAACAGTTTAGAAATTCATTATTCAGTTTTCTAGTCATTAGGTTTACATACCCTTATCAGAAATTCTCTCTATAAACCTTAACCCTTTGAAGTATTATCAATCATATGACTAGTTGCTGTGGCCTATAATCTGTTCTTCATTGTTCATATTTACTTGTGATTGCACTGCACTGGGATCTACAATTGGTATCAGAGCTAATAGGCAAAAGGTTTGATCCAGAAAAAATGTTTGTCTAAAACCCTATAATATTCTTTTATGTGTTAATCGCTAATATGTGCCTTATTTGATTATCTGGTTTTGTGGTTTATCGATCGAATTGTATTTTCTGGAATTTTTTTTCTTTCGATCGAATCTGGTATTTTTCTGGAAAGTTAACATTCGATCTTAGTGATTCTGGGTTTTCTTTCGTATCCGGTCATTGTTTTGTTTGATTTTTTTGAATTCCTTCGACCAAAGGATCGAAGGATCTGGGTTTGGGTTCGATCGATTCTCAGAAACTCTTCGAGTTCTTCGGTCGAACTCATCGTGTTCTTCGGTCGAACTCATCGTGTTCTTCGGTGTTAATCGACCTTATCTATTGTTTTGTGGTTATCTTTTTTAAGTCTTTCGACCTGAGGATTTGACCGGACACTTGTGCTCCGGTCTTGTCCCTTCGACCGAATAAGAGTTCCTCCGGTCGTGTCCCTTCGACCGAATAAGAGTATTCCCCGGTCTTACCCATTTGACCGGACACCTGTACTCCGGTCTTGCTCATTCGACCGGATACTTGTTTACTCTGGTCTAACCTTCGACCATATAGTTGTAACCTCCGGTCAAACCCTTCGACCGGACCTTATTTTTTCCGGTCTTTCCATTCGACCGGGTACTTGCTTACTCCGGTCTTGCTTTCGACCGGTATCTTGCATATTCCGGTCCTTTGCTTCGACCGGACCCCTGTTAGACCAGTGTTCTTTAAAAAAAAAATTGTCTCCCGATCATTTTGCAGTGCATTTATTTTAGCCCCCGTACTTCAAGGATTCAGCGTGTCATTTGTGACCCTAAACCTTCAAGTTTCACATTTTGTCACTTTTGGTCCCTGCACTTTCAAGTTTCATCTTTCTTCTAAGCCGGATCGAATACAGTCTAGTCAATTCGTACAAAATGGTGAACCCACCAATGTTGCGGTCCAAAGGAGAATATGAAATGTGGAAAACTGATTTTCTGGATTTTGTTGACGAACATGAGGTTGGTCCCTACATCAGATTATCTTTGACTGAAGGAGAAAATCAATCCCAAATTCCGGCAGAAGCTTCTCCTGTGGAAAAGGAACAAAGAGAGAGGGCCAATAATAATGCTCGAAATTATATGAAAAGTAGTATCTGTAATGAATTTATTAGTGACATTTTTAGTGAAATTATTGGTCAAATAAATACTAACAACATGACAGGAAAAGAGCTGTGGGATTGTGCTGAATGGTTGGTGTTAGGGACAAAGAGTTTATTAACAGGAAGAGAATTGGAAGCTGAGAACTCTGAGCTAAAAGGAAAGATCTCTATTTTGGAAGCTAAAACTCAGCAAATAGTCTCTGTTGAAAGTTCTGAGGAAAAGATTTCTGAACTGAAAGATGCAAATGCAGATCTTCAAAAGCGTTTATCTGATTTGGAGCAACTGCTTGCTAAACACAAATCTGATTTTGAGACTAAAGAGAAATCTTTCGCAAAGAAGTTCTCAGAATTCTCGAGAAAATGTGCTGAGGAGAAGAAAGAAGTTGAGCTGAAATGCATAAAACTTTCTCAGCAAGTTTCTGAGTTTCAGAAAGTAATCATTCTAGAAAGAGAGAAGTTTGCTAAAGAGAAGAAGGCCATTGAACAAAAGAATGTTGGTGTCTTCAAAGAAATATCTGGCCAAAGAAACAATGCTGAGAAGGGATTTGAAGAAGAAAGAAGCTTGTTTGAGACTGAGATCAAAAAGCTTACTGCCAAGTTATCTGAACTATCTGAGAAGGCACTAAAAGAGCAGAAAACGAAGTCTGAGTTCACGAAGAAGATTGACCTGCTTGTCCAAGAAAGAGACAACTTCGCTTCAACGATTAAAGTGCTTGAAAAGTCTGTATGAAGTTCAAATCAGAAACCTGTCTCTTCACAAAGGTCAGCTAAATCTTTTGATCAGATTCGTAAGACTAACCTTTTCTATGATAGAAATATAGATGGTTCAGGTACACGTCCTAGAAGAAGGAGATACGAAGATGAGGAACTGGTCTGGAAGAAGAAACCAGTTGAAGATGAGATGAAAAAAGGAGAATCGTGTGTACATGCGTTTAATGCAAAGAAGAACAATGTGAGTAATGGTAAACCTGATCACATCTACTCAAGAGATCAATTACTCAAGTTGTCAGGTAAGAAATACCACTGTTCTTATTGTCATACACATGATCACATTCACAAAACCAGTGATCATTTCTGGTATGGTTCTTATTCTATATCCCCCACAAGAACTGCAACTAACATTTATGGACCCAAATACCAGTCATCTTACTAACATAGCCCTTAACCATGAGACTACGGTTGTCTCCCAACCTTGGGTGACACGTACTACCTCTACGGTAGTTTGTACCTTAGTTTCACACCGGCCAAATCACTTTAGCTGAACATGCTTCTGAACCCAAACCAAAGGTCGACATCAACCTCCAAAGAATTCCCAAAATTATTAATAATCGGTTTTTGATATTGACAACGCTGTTATTTCGAGGCGTACCAATACGCTCTCTAGGTAGCTGGCTATTGCATATCCGGCTATCACTCACTCCGATCTACTTTCAATCCTCAAAACATTCCCTTCATAAGATCTTTACCTCAACGAGGAACCTATACACCTCGATACTTAATTACCAACATTTAACCTTCTTTTAATTTCCACCACCAAGAGGCCAACATTCTCTTGATCGAATGGGGATACTTTCAAACCTTCCAACGATTTGTTGACTTCAAAAGGGCAAGTTGCGGCCTAAACCAAATGGTAGTACCGAAAACATGGACATCCCACCCGTTATTTCATTCCCGAAGTATTGTCGCGGTAAAGTTAACACCTAACAGGGTGCTAAGATTCCCAATCTTACATTTCTAACCAACGAACCACAATATTTCTCTTGCTCATGCAAGCCCATCAAGAGATATACTAACAACATATAACATGATGTCTAACGGTCCATCGACCCGACAAATCCAATCCAACCATACCTAGAATCATACAAGACCTTATCTGCAGGTTTACCGAAGCATAAAGATCATCTCTTAACTAAGTGGGGAACAAAGTCTAATGCCTCCACTATTCATGCATGACCCGATTCAAAAACTGAAATCCAAATTCAAGGTTGACCACAAGTCGGATCATCCGACGCTTCAAATCCCAAAGACTCCTCTAATCCCTTAATTGCAACTCCTTTCACGATAGGGGTTTTAAATCTATAACCCTAATGAGTTCAAGGTTTTTCAACCAGTATGCCAATTTGAAATTTATAAACTTTCAAATACATAATTTTTATAACAATTAATTGTGTGGTAAAAATACACTACCGTTTAAAATTGATCACCAACACTACGCATATAAAACCATTTCCAAAACTCATTTGATCGCTACTTACGTTAATAAAGATGGTAACATAAAATGCGCAAAAAAAAATTCAAACGGACTACCAGAGCCCCAACATACAACAAATTATACCATATATGTCAAAATAACTTTTCTGCACCAAAACACGTGCAATAAACGTTTGTATGACCTAAAAGGGAAGTTCACAATTTCGACTTTAAATTCTTTCTTTTTAATCGCCAGATGTCGTGGCATAAAATTTTCCACAAGTCCCATATGCATCAGTTTACTCCCCCAAAACTCAGTAAAACAATAGGGACATAAATAAATTTCAAATCGAGTTTAAAACTTTGAGCCGTACAGATAAAACACACTCGACCAAAATAGTAACTACAATGACATGAACATCGATAACTCACTTAATGCATTACGGAAAATTTCTAACGGTAAAACCAACAACTGAAATGTGTTCTGAGCAAAAGTTCTATCTGAAACAACATAAATCTTTTATGTTTTTACTCACACCAACAGTATAATTTAATCCAAATATGAATAGTGTACCATGATTAACACATGTATAAAACCCAAAGTCAAATCGCATGATATTGAAACTTCTCCAAAATAACATATGGGGTGACATCTAATAACAAAACCCATAATTTAACGCACCCAATAAAGTGTGTACACATTTTCCAAAAAATTTCTACGCGACGCAAAATGTCGTACGATAAGACACCATAAAACCCAACATGAAGAGCATAAGATGACAATAAGTCTAAAAATGTTGAAGTCTTAAGACCACAACGCAAAAAAATGAAACAACCCTTCCTTAACAGCACTAGCATGAGACGTGACACCTAATAATCTTGCAAATTTACGCGCATTAAATTAAAACCCACGCATTTCAAAGTACACTCACGCGCCCAAAACGTCGCAACACAATATTCTATAAAATTCAACACGTCTCGTACAGACTAAAATTCCCAAGAAAATTCAGACTCGAAAACATAGGAACAACTCTTCCTTTAAAACCTTAACATACGTGGAGGAGATCCAATGTCAAGGTCAAAAATTTCATAGTTACTTGCCCAATACTCCAAATAATATTAAAACACGGATATTACATGATCCGTCAATAGTGTTAGACACGAAACGGGGATAAAGAGATTTTCAATAAAATATTTGTAACCACGTGCAACAATCATGCATGTTTTAGCTCACGGTTTAAAATCTGATGAGTGTTAGATGCTCTACCAACACTTCGTAACATACTCACTCTATGCTTTGAAAATATGAGAAACAATTTATGCAAACTTATTTAGAAATACATTTCGTTAATGAATTCGGTCGGCACTCGGCGTCTTAAGACTATGCTTCTCAATTTCCCGTTATACTTTTATCATCCGGGTGCATCAAACATCTTAGAGCTACAATCCCACTAATTTGGTTAACTTACAATTTTCCTCGAAACAGAATCGGTCTGTCAAACTGATAGTTCTAATCCAACCAATAATTCTGACCCAAGATGATCAACTTAATGCATTCATCGCACTTAACTATCACTCAAAAGGGACAATGCTATAAACATCAACCCTTCCTTAGATCACTCGCTTAGAAACTTTCTCACTACCCCCAACGGTCATCATACGAAGGTAGTTCAAGCATACACATGTAGCATGTAGGTTCACCATAACACTGGCCAGGTGCCATTATGAACGTACAGTACATAATCATCCTTGCGACCCTCGACAAATTTCTTGTTTCTAGCGACTCGATCAATCCTCAAAATATCTTATCTTAAGGTACCTAATGTGCAATTTCATTTTCAATCACCTAAAAGAACGCTAGTTTGAGTCTAAGCATCCAAAAATCAATACCTAATTCTCTCAACTTAAGCTCTGATACCAACTTGTAACACCCTCAAATATGGAAATAGCAACTAATTTAAAATTTTCTAAATACGTCGATAATTGATTCATCTACAATCACAAAATAAAGTTTTAACCTCAACATATATAATTTATTCTCTACATACATTCTATAACAAGGACGGGTGCTACTAAAACCCAATAATATTCGCTTTCTCCAAACTGCAGAAGACATCATCAACTACTTACACTTGCACAAAGCTAAGGCTCAACTCTTCATAGCTGCTAGAACCAAACCCCAACAGGAACCTGATGCACATACCAACAAATAAAAAGATTAGGCTTAACGCCTTGTGAGCTCAAGAGTTTTCAACATATATAAATTAATCGTTTAAAAAGAAAAAATGCAGTTAAAATCATAATCTTTCAAAACGATACACTTCTCTTATAAAAATGAATCATTTACCAATAAATATGTATTTTAAACGAAAGAGACACCGAGTTAATCGTTAACCAAACCAAACTGTTTTAAAGACTAAGAACCCAATATAAAACGTCCTTCCGTAAACTTAGATTTAACCTAAAACTTTCTCAAAATAAGAATAGTGAGAAAACTCCCAATTTTATAAAACGCGGATAAAAATGTTATATCTCGAAATACCTAACATGGGTGGACATGATACACAACTCATATACGACAGATGAAAATCTGTATAATTAAATAACGCCGTGAACACGGACATTAGACCTAAGACTCACCCGACCATAAAATGGACGAAATCAAATACCGAAACGTGGAAGTGACGCATTCCATTCAAACCTTAATATACATGGGGAAAACCCAATATTAAGGCCATCATTTATCGTCGACCACACAAACCAAAGATGGTAAAATACGACATTAACGTTTAAAAATAACACAGATCTACGTCAGAGAGACCCGTATACATTGAGAATAGAGGAACACGCAAGTAGGCTGCCCATACAACTTCCTCGCATGTCATCTAAACGTTTCCATCTTGGGTGGCGAGAACACGTGAATGGGGCCACCCGTGATGTTATTGGATTTCACCACATATCTCGGACCTAGTTCCCATGCCACCACCGACATCACAATCCTCGGACCGTTATGCCTCTGGCCATACTTCGTCGAGTTCCACCTCAAGGACTTACAGGCATGGGTGCCTATCCAATCTAGACAAGTTAAAACTCGGAGGCTCGAGCCACCTATTGCCTACTCGCTAGCGAACCCAAGCGGTCAACGGTCATAAATAACCTCACCCGCTTTACCAAAACAAACATATTTACGCAATCATACTCAAAACTCCACAACTGTTTTTAAACCGGACAAATGTCCTCAAGACTCCATTTAGTCAAAACCGAGCCAAAGGTCCAACAATTTACGTAAACCCCAAATGAAAACCAGTAACAAACATTGAAACACGACTGACCAATTATCATGCAAACACAACGACCAAAAGTATGATTAACTCAAATCTCATCATTGGTTGAGGCAAGCCATTTTCCAAATGGACTCATACTCTTATATTTTCAAAATGCCTCATAACACGATAATACGCATTTTCCAAAAAGGTTTTTAAGATCAAATACACAAAATGACACTTACGTCAATTGAACTCCAGTTATATGTAAAATCATGCAATAAACTTTTCAACATGATTTATTTATCAATATTCCCAAAGATCCCAAAATGGGTGTTTCACCATTTTTATAAAACTAAACATTTCCAAATAACCAAAACTTATCAAGTGATCAGCAGTTAACAATTTCATGTAAAACACTAAACACTTTAAAATGAACATTTTGGCATGTACACCGTTTTCACAAATCATTTTGAACTCACCTTGCTAGATTTAGGCTAAATCTATATTTACCCCACTTTGAGCTTCCTTGACGAAACTTGAATCCTCCAAACCAAAACCTCCAAAACCTAGATCCAAACATTTTCAACCGTAAATAAGCATATTCAAGCATATAGAAACATTCCCCAAACATTTTTCATCAAAATCTCCATTTTGGTCAAAACCCTAATTTTGACCTAAATCTCTCCAAAATCTTCCAAACCGAAATTGAAGTAATAAAACACTAGGATATCATCAATGAAGCATATATGTCACCTAATAAGGTTTAGAAATGGTGAGGATAAACTTACCACATAGGTTTTGAGCAAAACCTAATAAACCCTAAAAATCTCTAGTATTGGAGGTGGGAACATAATCTTGCATCAAGAGGTGAAGTCATCATCATAATATGGAAGGGAAACGCTTTGATCTTCACAGAAAAGCCTCAAAATCGGCTAGGGTTCAAGAGGGGGAAGGAGGAAATGATTTGGGAGAGAGTGGAAAGGGGTTAGAAGTGAGAAATAAAGAGAATGGGTTAAAATTCGGACCTAAACAGCCTCTCAGTCCCTGCAGGCGACATTGCCATGTGACAATGACCATGTCAAAGTCGCATGGCATAGTCGCATAGACTGTACCGCGCGTGCCCCTCTTCCTGCGACATTCCCAGGCAACAATGACATTGTCATAGTCGCTTGGCATAGTCGTCGGGCCTGTTCCGATCCCCAAAACCCGACTTTTCCAATACCAAGTCCCTCTACACTCTTAGGGACATTTCATAAAGGTTTCCCAACAAAATCTCGTCATTTATTCCATAAAAACATTCGGGTGGTCTTTACTTACCGAAAATTACGGGTGTTACTGGTACTCGCGGGGCGAGAGTGCCCGACGGCTCTGCCCTTATGTTGGGAATTCAGAATTTGTTTAAGTATGCTTAATACTGCTAGCACAACATGGTTACTACTTCTGATAAAAGTTAATGTTGTTGAGACAGATTAATACTGCTAACCTACTGCTTGATAAAGTTACTACTGCTGAGCATAGTTAGTACTGCTAAGGGGTTACTACTGCAAACTTCATTAATACTGCTGAACATGGTTAATGCTTCTGAACATGGTTAGTACTGCTTATGAGATGAAGACTTCGTATGGCAATGAAGACAGCTGTATTGATTGAAGATAATCATGGAAGGTTTGAAGATAATGATAGAAGAATATATTGAAGATCTTTTATATTTTGTAATTATCTTTTATTTTCAGTATATGTATAGACTTAGTCAGAATAGTTTAGAAATAATTTTTCTGAGTTTTTGTTTTGATAGAGAGAATTAACCTCAAGGTTTATAATCCTAATTCTAGAGAAGTAGAATTCGTATTGGTGAGCATGTTCATCAATATTGAGGTTTTGTTTAAAAACTTGTAGCTTTAATCTTTCAATAAAGTTTACAAGTTGTGATTCATATTCACTGCTTCATTGATATTTTGAATATTAAAGTGTTATTCCGCAAACTCCTTTAATATTTTTTCTGAGTTCATTATTCTTGTTAAGAATTAGATCCTAACAAGTGGTATCAGAGCACAGTATTCTCAGAAACCTTCAATCATCATTCTTTCTCAGAAACCTTTAATCATCATGGACGGTTCAAGTGATAGTGTTCTGGTCTCAAAGGTCCCAATGCTCAGATCTAATGAATTTGACATGTGGAAGATTAGGATCAGGCAATACATCCTTCTCACCTTTAAAAGCTCTTGCTCAAAACAAGTTTGCAAAATCTAAGAAAAATACTCCAGCTAAGCCAAGGAGTAACTTAATGAAAAAGAGAGCAAACAACTTTGTCCAAGTATGCGTTCCAAAAATAAAGAAATCTGTTAGTACTGCTATTTCAAATAGTACTACTGACAGAAATAATACTGCTGCAAGCAATACTACTTCTAACAATGTTAGTACTTCTAATCCAATTAGTAATGCTAATAAAGTTAGTACTGCTAACAAAATTAGTACTGCTAATGATGTTAGTACTGCTAACAAAGTTAGTACTGCCAATCAAGTTAGTACTACTTCCAGTAACAGACCCATAATTGTGACATAGTATTCAAGCCATAAGATTCCCCAGTCTGAAAAGCTCATCAAAACTGATTGTGAATATGTTGATGACAATAGGAAACCCAAGACCACTTTGGCTTGGGTTCCTACTAAAAACTAACTGTTATACTTTATGTGCAGGGCAACCAACAGGTAAAAGGGAAGAGCATTTGGCATGTTGATAGTGGTTGCTCTAGGCACATGACAGGCAAAAAGTCCTGCCTACAAAACATTAAAAGAATTGATGGAGGACATGTTGCATTTGGTGATAATCCATATGGAGGAAAGATTAATGGAAAAGGTAATGTATCAAAGGGTAAGATGACATTTGAGGATGTCTACTATGTTGAGCAATTGAGATACAACCTGTTAAGTGTATCACAGGTTTCTGACAAGAAGCATAGTATATTGTTTACTGATACTGAATGTATTATCCTTGCTAAAGGGTTCAAGGTAGTTGATGAAAGTATGATACTACTGAGAACTCCAAGAAAGGACAATATTTATTGCTTGGATTTAGAGAATGTATCCAATGATTCATCATTTAACTGTCTATTTTCAAAAGCTTTTGTTGATGAATCATCTTTTTGGCACAGAAGGATGTGTCACATGAACTGTAAAACAATGAATAATCTTGTGAAAAACAACCTTGTAAGAGGTTTACCACAAAAGGTATTTTCATGTGATGTTCATTGTGTTGCATGCCTTAAAGGCAAACTGCACAAATCTTCTCATAAGTCCAAAGAGATAAATACAATCTCTACACCTCTCCAATTATTGCATATGGATCTGTTTGGTCCTACAAATGTGATGATTATTGGCAAGAAATCTTACTGCTTAGTTATTGTTGATGATTTCTCTAGATTCACTTGGGTCTATTTTCTGAGGAAAACGGATGAGACAAGTGGACTGATCAAATCCTTTATTCTCATAGTTGAAAACCAAACAAATCAAAGAGTTAAAATCATTAGGTCTGATAATGGAACTGAATTTAAAAACAATGACCTAAACAGCTTTTGTGAGGAAAAAGGTATTGAGAGACAATACAGTGCTCCAAGGACCCCTCAACAGAATGGAGTTGCTGAGAGGAGAAATAGGACACTGATTGAAGCTACAAGATCCCTGTTGGCAGATTCAAAATTGCCAGTTACATTTTGGGCAGAAGCAGTTAATACTGCTTGTTATGTTCAAAACAGGGTTCTAATAGTTAAATCTCAAGGCAAGACACCATATGAACTTTTTAACCAGAAGAAACCTTTTATTGGATTTTTCAAACCTTTTGGGTGTCCTTACACAATTCTTAATACCAAAACTCACTTAGGCAAGTTTGATAGCAAAACAGATGATGGATTTCTGGTTGGTTACTCATCCCAAAGTAAGGTTTATAGAGTTTTTAATACCTCTTCAAGAATAATTGAGGAAAGTGACAATGTCAAATGCAATGAGAGCACACCAAATAAACTTGGTACAGGCCCTGATTGGCTTTTTGACATTGATTCACTAACTAATTCTTTGGGTTTCAGTTATGAGAATAATACAGGAACAGGGACAGAATCGGTACAAGATAAAAGACAAGAGTTTGTGCTATTTCCAATCCCTACAGCAGATCCTATTGAACTTTGTGCTCAAGAGAAGAAAGATACTACAGATTCAAAGGATACTGAAACTGCTCAGAATGAAGAGGAGAGAGGTGAAAAGGAGGATCAACTTGTGACTTCAGAACAACTAGAACCTGAGATGCCTGTTTTGGCAGAAGATGATACTGATGATGAGAACTCCTCAGTGTTTGGTGGCAGCTCTCCTGAAAAGAATGACTCTAATCTGGAGACAGAGATCAATGAAGAGACTATTCATCAAACTAAAGTGCATAAAGATCATACTCCTCAGTTAGTGATTGGTGACATCAATTCTCCAATCATCACAAGGAATCAGAGTAAGTTGGGAGGATTAAAAGACATACAATTTGGCTTACTATCTTGCTTTCTATCTCAGGTTGAGCCCCAAAAGGCACATGATGCAATGAAAGACCCAAGCTGGATAAAAGCAATGCAAGAGGAGCTGCTGCAGATTGTACTGCAAAATGTATGGGATTTGGTAAAACTGCCTAAAGGACACAGAGCTATAGGGAAAAATGGATCTTCAGAAACAAGAAGGATGAGAGAGGGATAGTGATCAAGAACAAGGCTAGATTGGTAGCACAGGGGTACACTCAAGAAGAAGGAATTGATTATGAAGAGGTTTTTGCACCAGTGTCCAGGATTGAGGCAATTAGGCTGTTTTTAGCCTATGCCTCTTTCATGAAGTTCAAAGTCTACCAAATGGATGTCAAAAGTGCTTTTCTATAAGGCAAAATTGAAGAAGAAGTATATGTCTGTCAGCCTCCAGGGTTTGAAAATCCCAAGTACCCTGACATAGTATACAAATTGAAGAAAGCACTGTATGGACTACATCAAGCACCAAGAGCTTGGTATGACACTTTGTCTACCTATCTCTTGGAAAATGGGTTTGAGAGAGGAATCATTGACAAGACTCTGTTCATTCAAAGGAAGAAGAAGGACATCCTGTTAGTGCAAATCTATGTGGATGACATCATCTTTGGATCCACAAAAGATCAATTGTGCAGAGATTTTGAAGAATTAATGCATAAGAGATTCAAGATGAGTTCTATGGGTGAACTTACTTTCTTCCTTGGGCTACAAGTTAAGCAGCAACAAGATGGAATCTTCATAAGCCAAACCAAGTATGTGCAGGACATTTTAACCAAGTTTGGATTCTCAGATTCCAAGCCTGCAAGCACACCCATGGAGACACACAAACAGATAACTGCAGATCCTGAGGGGGAGGATGTGGATGTTCATCACTACAGATCCATGATTGGCTCCCTCATGAATCTCACAGCTTCTAGACCAGATATCATGTTCCCTGTTTGTGTGTGTGCAAGATTTCAAGTTAGTCCAAAGCAATCACATTTTCAAGCAGTCAAGAGGATATTCAGATATCTCAAAGGTCAACCCAGATTAGGACTGTGGAATCCTGATGACTCACCATTTGACCTACTTGCATATTCAGATAGTGATCTGGGTGGAGCTAACTTGGACAGAAAGTCTACAACTAGAGGATGTCAGTTTTTGGGTGCAAGACTAGTATCATGGCAGTGTAAGAAGCAAACCACAATGTCCACCTCAACAACAGAAGCCAAATACATAGCTACTGCAAGCTGCTGCTCACAAGTGCTATGGATTCAGAATCAAATGATGGACTATGGTATGACATTTCTTCACACTCCTATTTTCATAGAGAACAACGGTGCTATTAGCATTGTTAATAATCCTGTAACACCCCTAATTTCTTTATGTAACCTTGGTATTCTAGTGTTAAGCTTTTGTCGTTAGCACCGCCTTTGTTACCAAGTTTGAGTTTGGCCTTTGGTGGTTTTGGACAAACCATAGTGAACTACGCGAGTTATGCCGCGGGTTGAGGTCGCGGTATAACCCGCGAAACCCACTGGATGTCTTGGTTTTAGGGACACGGGCGAGTTATGCCGCGAGTGGAAGTCGCGGCATAACCCGCAAAGCTCTCCTAGCCGACTTAAGGGTTTCCACCCAAAATATCTCTCATTTCTCAATCTCATTCTCTCTCTTCAAATTCTCTCTCTCTCTAAGATTTCTCTTTGGTTTCTTCGATCTTTGAAGCTCCGTTGATCGCTAGTATTAAGTGCATTGCTCGGGGTTTCGGTGTATAAAGCTTCACCTCTTCGTCGTGGTCGATATCTGGTTTTCGGGTTTTCGTATAAACCTGTTTGGTGAGTTCCTACTACCATTTTACAAACTTTATACATGTCAAAACTCTTATTTGCGAAATCTGAAGTATTTCTACGGTATGATTTTATGTTCTAAACATTTTGATATAAATGAAGTTTTTGGTGAATCTCGGGTTCCCGGTCAGATTTGACCAAAATGACGGGTTCCGCCTTATTGAAGTAGATCCCTAGGTTTTGGAGTAGACTGTTTTGTTGGGAGGTTATATTCCCCGAATTGTAGCTATGGATCACATGTTCCTCGGGGGCAACTTGGTACGGTTATGTGAGGCCGGATACTAGCCATGGTTCATGGTGATCCTAGTGAAGGAGTATACATTGGTTTCCCTTGGGAGCGCGATCTCACCTCGTAGCACGGACTCTGGGTTCATTGCTGAGGACTCCAAGTGTTTAGCTCATAACTCGGATTTGTGGTCTACTTTGTGTTACACCACTATCCTTGGTAAAATGGTTCTTTTGTCATCATATGATGAGTTTTGGACCGAAAAGGCCCGGTTGTGGCGAAATGTTATCTTTTATAAGCTAAACCTTTATGAAAAGATTTCTTTATGTTACTGATGTTTATATCTCTGATTTTGAATAAACTGTATGTTCTCACTAGGCTTTAAGCCTAACACTTTTTCTCAAACGATGTGTATAACAGGTTTCCCTTAGCGGTGGGTTGTGCAGGGTCTTTGAGAGTCGAGCGTGGACTCGAGGCATATTTTGAGATGTCTAGTATTTTGGTGTTGGGCATTGTTTAAGTCCCATCTTTTAGTGAATTTTGGATTGTCAAGTGTGGTAGTCTAGACGGTTATGTTTAGATTAGTATTGTGGATAAATTCTATATCCGTGTGAGTTTTGTATAGTCTTAAGGACTGATCCCCTTTATGGGAGGTTTATACCAATTCGAATGTCTTGTTGCCATATTTCCTGGTTTTAAATTACTCTGAAAATCTAGAGTGTTACAAGTTGGTATCAGAGCTCTAGTTTAAGCGAACTAGGCATGAATGTAAGATGTCTAGACTTAGACTGAGTTTGATAGGCATTGATTGTGAGACTGGGTAGAACTTCTAAGATGGGTTAGTCTTAGAATCGACGGATGTTATGTTAATCAAGCGTTATGATGACGGTAACAAGAACCCTTATGTGTTATATGTTCATAATCTCACTTAGCTAATGTGATTATGAGGATATTTTACATAAGTGTAATTTGTTTGCTAATGTTATGACAATTGGTAGACGTAGCGGTACGTTTCTTTCGTGCGTGTTTCAGTTAAACTCTTCCTTACCCTTTCTCGTGCTTGTGTTTGTCTGCTCTACCTTAGTATGTTGACCGTTAGAGTAGTGCGAAAGTTTATAAGCGAGTAAGCTAAGGAATGATTGTTGTTTGTAAGCAATGTCTCTTTGGAATTATAGTAAGTGCGTGGGACACATTAAGTTAATCATCCTAAGCCAGATTCGTTGGTGGAGTTAGGATTATATCTTGTTAGATCGATTCCATATAGAGGAGAATTGTAAGTTAAATTAATAGGATGGTTGCCCTTTGATGACTGAGGCATCCGGTAGATTATAGAACGTTGGGATATTGTGAAGCGTAGTATTAAGATGTGAGTGCCGACCGAATTCATGCATTTAATTTATTTCTAAAATAAGGTTGCCTAAATTGCTTTTCATAAGCGCCAACCATGAAGTAAATTACATTATAACGTTCTCGCAAGACATTTAGCACTCATCATATTTTAAACTATGAGCATAAGCATGCTTACATTGGTTTTGTTGCACCTGATTTCAAATTATTATAAAAACTCTCCTTATTCAAGTCTAGTGTTTAAATGCTATTTTTGGATGTCGAAATAATTGTGTTTTAACGCTTGTGGAGTTAATGGGCAAATAGCTGTGGAATTTTGACCTTGACATTGGAGTTAATGTGTTAATCGCTAATATGTGCCTTACTTGATTATCTGGTTTTGTGGTTTATCGATCGAATTATATTTTCTGGAATTTTTTTTCTTTCGATCGGATCTGGTATTTTTCTGGAAAGTTAACATTCGATCTTAGTGATTCTGGGTTTTCTTTCGTATCCGGTCATTGTTTTGTTTGATTTTTTTGAATTCCTTCGATCAAAGGATCGAAGGATCTGGGTTTGGGTTCGATCGATTCTCAGAAACTCTTCGAGTTCTTCGGTCGAACTCATCGTGTTCTTCGGTCGAACTCATCGTGTTCTTCGGTGTTAATCGACCTTATCTATTGTTTTGTGGTTATCTTTTTTAAGTCTTTCGACCTGAGGATTCGACCGGACACTTGTGCTCCGGTCTTGTCCCTTCGACCGAATAAGAGTGCTCCGGTCTTGTCCCTTCGACCGAATAAGAGTTCCTCCGGTCGTGTCCCTTCGACCGAATAAGAGTATTCCCCGGTCTTACCCATTTGACCGGACACCTGTACTCCGGTCTTGCTCATTCGACCAGATAGTTGTAACCTCCAGTCAAACCCTTCGACCGGACCTTATTTTTTCCGGTCTTTCAATTCGACCGGGTACATGCTTACTCCGGTCTTGCTTTCGACCGGTATCTTGCATATTCCGGTCCTTTGCTTCGACCGGACCCCTGTTAGACCAGTGTTCTTAAAAAAAAAAAAAAAAAAATTGTCTCCCGATCATTTTGCAGTGCATTTATTTTAGCCCCCGTACTTCAAGGATTCAGCGTGTCATTTGTGACCCTAAACTTTCAAGTTTCACATTTTGTCACTTTTGGTCCCTGCACTTTCAAGTTTCATCTTTCTTCTAAGCCGGATCGAATATAGTCTAGTCAATTCGTACAAAATGGTGAACCCACCAATGTTGCGGTCCAAAGGAGAATAAGAAATGTGGAAAACTGATTTTCTGGATTTTGTTGACGAACATGAGGTTGGTCCCTACATCAGATTATCTTTGACTGAAGGAGAAAAGCAATCCCAAATTCCGGCAGAAGCTTCTCCTGTGGAAAAGGAACAAAGAGAGAGGGCCAATAATAATGCTCGAAATTATATGAAAAGTAGTATCTGTAATGAATTTATTAGTGACATTTTTAGTGAAATTATTGGTCAAATAAATACTAACAACATGACAGGAAAAGAGCTGTGGGATTGTGCTGAATGGTTGGTGTTAGGGACAAAGAGTTTATTAACAGGAAGAGAATTGGAAGCTGAGAACTCTGAGCTAAAAGGAAAGATCTCTATTTTGGAAGCTAAAACTCAGCAAATAGTCTCTGTTGAAAGTTCTGAGGAAAAGATTTCTGAACTGAAAGATGCAAATGCAGATCTTCAAAAGCGTTTATCTGATTTGGAGCAACTGCTTGCTAAACACAAATCTGATTTTGAGACTAAAGAGAAATCTTTCGCAAAGAAGTTCTCAGAATTCTCGAGAAAATGTGCTGAGGAGAAGAAAGAAGTTGAGCTGAAATGCATAAAACTTTCTCAGCAAGTTTCTGAGTTTCAGAAAGTAATCATTCTAGAAAGAGAGAAGTTTGCTAAAGAGAAGAAGGCCATTGAACAAAAGAATGTTGGTGTCTTCAAAGAAATATCTGGCCAAAGAAACAATGCTGAGAAGGGATTTGAAGAAGAAAGAAGCTTGTTTGAGACTGAGATCAAAAAGCTTACTGCCAAGTTATCTGAACTATCTGAGAAGGCACTAAAAGAGCAGAAAACGAAGTCTGAGTTCACGAAGAAGATTGACCTGCTTGTCCAAGAAAGAGACAACTTCGCTTCAACGATTAAAGTGCTTGAAAAGTCTGTATGAAGTTTAAATCAGAAACCTGTCTCTTCACAAAGGTCAGCTAAATCTTTTGATCAGATTCGTAAGACTAACCTTTTCTATGATAGAAATATAGATGGTTCAGGTACACGTCCTAGAAGAAGGAGATACGAAGATGAGGAACTGGTCTGGAAGAAGAAACCAGTTGAAGATGAGATGAAAAAAGGAGAATCGTGTGTACATGCGTTTAATGCAAAGAAGAACAATGTGAGTAATGGTAAACCTGATCACATCTACTCAAGAGATCAATTACTCAAGTTGTCAGGTAAGAAATACCACTGTTCTTATTGTCATACACATGATCACATTCACAAAACCATTGATCATTTCTGGTATGGTTCTTATTCTATATCCCCTACAAGAACTGCAACTAACATTCGAGGACCCAAATACCAGTGGGTACCAAAACCGAAAACGGATTCTGTGTTGCAGGTACCTACTGTCAAGGGGGAGTAGAAGAACAATCGCTTCTAAGTAAATCACCTTAGAACCCGGACTTCAACGAAGTTTGGCTTCTGATTACATGACAGATCAGGACCCGTTCTTCAACGTTTAGACCTGGATATTTTGCAAATATCCATGGGGAGCTTAATAGATCTATATCGTTCTATCATGATTTGAAAGGGAGCTTAAAGGTAAATTTCTTTTGATCTAGATCTCTGATTGTTTGAAAGAAGAACAACTTTCAAGCATGAAAAACAGTTTCTGAAACGTTCAAACCACTTCTGATTCTCAAAAGGTTTCATGAATCTAGAAGTGTGAATTTAATTTTTTTTTTCAATTTTTAGCGTTAATGTTTAACTGACCGTGTGTTTCCAAAGATCAATACTTGCGTATTATCTTGTCTTTCTACTGAAAAGTATTCATACACACCGGTTCAGTATTTTATTTGAAATTGTTATTACCATGTCTCATAACAAACCAATTTTTCGATGGTAATACCCCCGTTTGATATTCAATGTTGTTGAGCATCTTTCATTATTTCTAAATGTGTGCTTTCATTGTTAAATTGTTTATATTTGTTCATATAAACAAAATATCCAATTCTTTGATACCCTATCCATTTTATGTGATCTGATTGATACATTGTCAGATTCTCAAAACAATTCTCTTGATTTCATTTCAGTCATTCAATATATCTGTTTTGAGAAATCTTCAAATTTCAATTGCTCAAATCTTATGAGCATACATTTTGACAGTGTTATCATACATTCTGTGCTTAAATGTTCAAGTTAAACTGTTGAGTAATTTTTTTTAGGACTTACATGGGATTTGTGAGAACTTAAATAGTACTTCCATGGATCCACGTTAACCAGTGTTTCCTACCCCGGAAGTTATCCTAAAGTGATTTGAGGGGTGAGGAGTCATAAATCAAAGAGTGGGGGAGATAACTCATCGGGTTGAGTTTTTCTCATTGTGTGGAGAGGAAAAACGGAAAAGAGAGTTTGGTTAGAAGTGAGCTTCAATGATAAAAAGAAAGAGGGTGTGAGAACTGAGTTAAAAGAATATGAAAACTCTACACCAACCACTTTCTGAGCCGGTCAGCCACATATTCTGATTGGTTCACATTCTTTGGTGACCATCATTGAAAAAGGCACGTAGCCCATGCCAACTCTTGCATTAACCCCACCAACCACTCGTTTCTTTCTTAACAAAGAAATGTTTCATTTTCTTTGGGGACGCAGCATATCTGCTATCTAGTCTTCACTCGGAAGATTAAGATATTGAAAAAGAAGGAAAGTTGCCCCACCTTCGCACATCTTTCATGCACATTGAGTCAGTGTAATATCTGTTGCTGTCTTAACAGTTTACACAATTTGAGCCTGATCAAGCTAAGTAGCTTCAATCATTTCTACACTTGCACGAGCACACAAGGAATGAGTTTTCTTGTCATAACATTCATAGAAAATTCCTTTGTGATTTTTCAATGATTGAATGGAAGCCATGGAGGAGTGAACATCACAAAAACTCCTTTCCAAAGTACATCCGTTGTACAAAGTGGCTCCGTGCTACTTACAGGCATACTAACTGTTTCATCTGTTGAATCAGGGTTACATTGTTCATTATGTCAGAATTTGAAAAGATTCGGATATATACATTTCATGAATTGACGGATAATCAGATCAACGGGCGGAGAATGCCAAATTTTCATAAAGGGGAGATCAAAGAAAGTGCTGAAATTAAATAAGTTTTGATGAGCATGATGTTCACAATCATCAAAAAGGGGGACAAATGTTTACAATGTTCAATTTCAATGTTTTAAAGAAAGAAAGTCAGTTCTGAAGACAATCTAGAGATCAAGGAGATGAATATATGATTTTAATGCTAAATTTGTTTGTCTGAAGACAGTGAAGATTTCAAAGTTTGTATTGTTTTTTTCCCGTATCATGTGGTGTCTGCTACAAATTTGTTTATCATTCCTCCTACGCGCTGATTGAAACAAGTTCTTGAGATGAAAGCTTATTCAACTCGTGGTTCAAAGACAGATTCTTTGTTTTAAACTGAAGAAGCACCATGGAATGTCAAGTAACTCTCACATTATTTTTCTTGTGCGCTGATCCGATGTGATTGAGTTTCTACAGTTAAATGCTGCTTGATAGTGCATTCAGTCGAGGCTACTGTACATTGAATCTGGACAAAGTTGATACTATGAAGAACAAGAGCTTTATTCAAGGGGGAGCGTGGAAAGTCATGAAGACATGCAACACCAAAGTTCTTCAAAAGATTCAAGAGGGAAAGAAGATCAAGGCCTGAAGCTTATCAAGAAGTTAAATGCTTTATTCAACTTTAGGGGGAGATTGTTAGGACTGAAAGTCTTATGTGTTGAAAGTGGAATAAAGTATTTATAAGGGTTTGTTATGTAATTCTTTAATAGTTAATTTGTTAGATGGGCCCAAGCCCATAAGCCCAATATCTTTGTAAGCCTAAGTATATAAAGGCTATTTTAGTTCATAATTAGGGTTTAACAGTTTAGAAATTCATTATTCAGTTTTCTAGTCATTAGGTTTGCATACCCTTATCAGAAATTCTCTCTGTAAACTTTAACCCTTTGAAGTATTATCAATCATATGACTAGTTGCTGTGGCCTATAATCTGTTCTTCATTGTTCATATTTACTTGTGATTGCACTGCACTGGGATCTACAGTTGTATAAAGAGGAATTTTAAAGATAAAATCGTGATTTTCCTTTTGAGTTGTACAAACAATTGTTGCACGTATTGAAATACAAGAACCTATCTTCACGTTCATAGTATAAATTGTTGCGTATGTTTTTACTCGGTATTTCTCAAGGTGCGAGTATTTTGTTAAGTTTTCGTATTCGGTAACTTGGATTGTTTTAACAGCATAAATTGATCATGTCGAACTTGAATATTTCAACAAGTAGATAGTGTGATTTACATATTCTGGGTGATTTTGTACACGTAAAATCTACATTATGATCTATGCATCTTTGATGATTTTGTGCATCTTAGTATATTTGCATTCATAAACTTTTGGAAAATCTTTGGTCTCAATACGTGTTGAGTTTTGAGAAATCATGTCCTGGTGGTGTGTATTTTCATAAACATTGTTTAAACACATTTCATTATTTGGGAAAACAGTTAAATGTCGGTTAAAATGTGTTTTAAGTGTGGACATTTGTCCGGATTTATAACCGCAATGAAGGATTTTTGCATGATGGGGTTTATTCGTGTTTTGGTAAGTTAAAGTTGAACTGTGAAAATAGTGTACATGCCAAAATGTTTATTTTAAAGTGTTTGTGTTTTACAACAAATTGTTAACTGCTGATAAGTTTTGGTTATTTTGGACTGTTTAAATTTATGAGCATGCGAGACACCCATTTTGGGATCTTTGATTATTTTGGTAAATAAATCATGTTGAGGTGTTTCTTTGATGATTTTACATATATATATTTGGAGATTCAATTGACGTAAGTGTCGTTTGGTGTATCTGATCTTATAAACCTTATCCAGAAAATGCATATTATTGTGTTATGAAGCCTTTTGAAAACATAAGGGTATGAGATTTGAGTTAAACATACTTTTGGGTCGTGTATGCATAATAGTTGGTCAAGCGTGTTTCAGCATTTATTTCGGCTTTCATTTGGGTGTTTACGAAAACCGTTGGGTCGTTGGCTCAATTTTGACTAAATGGAGTCTTGAGGACATTCGTACGATTTAAAAACAGTTGTGGAATTTTTGGAGTATGATGGCGATTATTTCATGCCATTAGGAGTTACATGTTTTCTTTTTGGGAGCTTTGGTCTTTCATTTGGAGTCGTGTAAATTTTGACAGTGTTGTATTGGATCCATAGGTACGTAAGTCTGTCTGTTTTGGAAAGCCTAAGTTTTTGGTTACTGTGGTGACCGCTTGGGTTTGCTAGCGAGTAGGCGATAGGTGGCTCGAGCCGCTGAGTTGAAACTCGTTTAGATTGGATAGGCACCCATGTTCGTAAGACCCTGGAGTGGAACTCGACGGAGTATGGCAAGGGGCAATATTAGGTCTGAGGATTGTGATGTCTTGTATGGCATGGGAACTAGGACCGGTATGTGTGGTGAAATCTAATAACATCACGGGTGGCCCCATTCACGTGTTCTTGCCACCCAAGATGGAAACGTTTAGAGGTCATGTGAGGAAGCTATGTGGGCGGCCTACTTGCGTGTTCTTCTATTCTTTTTATGTACGGGTCTCTCCGTCGTAGACCCGGGGTATTTTAAACAATAATGTTATATTTTTACTGGCTTTGGTTATGTAGAGTCGACGGTAAATGATGGCTTAATATTGGGTTTTCCCCACGTATATTAAGGTTTGAATGAAATGTGTTATTCGTGCATGTTGATATTTAGTTTTCTTTCGTTTTTGGTCGTGTGAGTATTGGGCCTAGTGTCCATGTTTTCGGACGTACAATATGGATAGTGTTACTAATATTTCATACTTCGAGTTATGCAAATTGTGTCTATTTATAAAACGTATTTACAATGAAGTATCCGTCTTTGAAAGTGCATGACTTTGAAAAGGAGTTGTTTCTATGTTTTAAGGTTCATTATTTGAAAGGTTCTGATTTAAAGAGAAGTTCATCAATTTAAATGCTTTTACTTATGTAAAACTCTTGAGCTCTCTAGGCGTTAAGCTTAAACTTTTATTTATTTATTTATCTTCTTGTGCATCATTTTCGGTTGGGAGTTCGGTTCTAGCAGTGCTTTGAGGAGTCGGGCCTTAGCCTTGAGCTAGAGTAAGTGGTTGGTGAAGTCTTCCACATGTTGGAGATAGTGGCCATGAATGAGTTTCTGTAGCGCCCGTCCCTTATAGTCCGAATGTGTAGATTGGTGGTATGTTTAGAGGTAAATCTTTATAAAGTAGTTGTAGATGAAGTATTTAGGGATGTATTAAGAAATTCTAATAAGGGCTATTTCCAGATTTGGAGTCGGATTGGAGTTGAGTGATAACACAATCTATGTTAACCGTTTGCCGGAAAGACGCATTAGTGCGCCTTGTAAGAATATCTTTATTGATAATAGGAATGGATCAGTGAAATCTGAGAGTTTTGGGAAGATTAGCGTCGACCGTTGGCTTTGAGTTCGGAACCGTGCAGTTTGAAAGAAATTGGTAGATGGAAAGTTGAGGTTGTGAATTTCCTGAAGTAGTAACTGTCACCTAAGGTTGGGAGGCAACCGTAACCTTATGAGTAAAGGTTACTTTAGAGTGTTGAGTGTTCGTTCGGTTAGGAGTGAATTGTGTTCAAGAAGGGTAGCTCATGTGGATGTCGGTATTAGGATCTCATTAATGATTCTGCCATTTGGGTTAGTGACGATCTTCTCTGCGGACAGTGTTCCATTGAGAAGAGTAGATTTCGAGGACGTAATTATTCTAAGGTTGGGAGGATTGTAACACCCCTAATTTCTTTATGTAACCTTGGTATTCTAGTGTTAAGCTTTTGTCGCTAGCACCGCGTTTGTTACCAAGTTTGAGTTTGGCCTTTGGTGGTTTTGGACAAACCACAAAGAACTACGCGAGTTATGCCGCGGGTTGAGGTCGCGGTATAACCCGCGAAACCCACTGGATGTCTTGGGTTTTAGGGACACGGGCGAGTTATGCCGCGAGTGAAAGTCGCGGCATAACCCGCGAAGCTCTCCTGGCCGACTTAAGGGTTTCCACCCAAAATATCTCTCATTTCTCAATCTCATTCTCTCTCTTCAAATTCTCTCTCTCTCTCTCTAAGATTTCTCTTTGGTTTCTTCGATCTTTGAAGCTCCGTTGATCGCTAGTATTAAATGCATTGCTCGGGGTTTCGGTGTATAAAGCTTCACCTCTTCGTCGTGGTCGATATCTGGTTTTCGGGTTTTCGTATAAACCCTGTTTGGTGAGTTCCTACTACCATTTTACAAACTTTATTCATGTCAAAACTCTTATTTGCGAAATCTGAAGTATTTCTACGGTATGATTTTACGTTCTAAACATTTTGATATAAATGAAGTTTTTGGTGAATCTCGGGGTTCCCGGTCAGATTTGACCAAAATGACGGGTTTCGCCTTATTGAAGTAAAATGATGTTTTACTTGCACATTATGTGGTCGTTTGAAAATAATGTTTATGAACTCATTTTAATGATTTTCAATTTTACCAGAAGTTGAACTGAGAATAACATTTTGATTATAAAATGTACTTATACCATATATTGATTTATGGTTGGTCACATATGTTGTTGTGACGAGTCCTTACCATTACTAGTGGATCCCTAGGTTTTGGAGTAGACTGTTTTGTTGGGAGGTTATATTCCCCGAATTGTAGCTATGGATCACATGTTTCTCGGGGGCAACTTGGTACGGTTATGTGAGGCCGGATACTAGCCATGGTTCATGGTGATCCTAGTGAAGGAGTATACATTGGTTTCCCTTGGGAGCGCGATCTCACCTCGTAGCACGGACTCTGGGTTCATTGCTGAGGACTCCAAGTGTTTAGCTCATAACTCGGATTTGTGGTCTACTTTGTGTTACACCACTATCCTTGGTAAATGGTTCTTTTGTCATCGTATGATGAGTTTTGGACCAAAAAGGCCCGGTTGTGGCGAAATGTTATCTTTTATAAGCTAAACCTTTATGAAAAGATTTCTTTATGTTACTGATGTTTATATCTCTGATTTTGAATAAACTGTATGTTCTCACTAGGCTTTAAGCCTAACACTTTTTCTCAAACGATGTGTATAACAGGTTTCCCTTAGCGGTGGGTTGCGCAGGGTCTTTGAGAGTCGAGCGTGGACTCGAGGCATATTTTGAGATGTCTAGTATTTTGGTGTTGGGCATTGTTTAAGTCCCATCTTTTAGTGAATTTTGGATTGTCAAGTGTGGTAGTCTAGACGGTTATGTTTAGATTAGTATTGTTGATAAATTCTATATCCGTGTGAGTTTTGTATAGTCTTAAGGACTGATCCCCTTTATGGGAGGTTTATACCAATTCGAATTTCTTGTTGCCATATTTCCAGGTTTTAAATTACTCTGAAAATCTAGAGTGTTACAACTCCTGTCAAGCATTAAAAAACAAAGCATATAGAAATAAGGTACCATTTTATCAGAGACTGTAATGAGAAGCTAATTCAGGTTCAGAAAGTACACACAACTAACTAGTTTGCTGATCTATTCACAAAAGCATTTGATGTGGGTAAATTCACATTCTTGGTCACAAGTGTGGGCATGATGAACAATGAATAAGTATATTCTTATTCTCTTTATGTACCTATATAGATTCCTCCTTAGTTACTTTCTTTAAATTGGTGCTATTAACCCCTGTGTGTTTAAGTGTTTCAGGTTGTTTTGAATGGGTACTTAGTTCTTCTATAGTGGTTAATACTGCTCTCAGTTAATACTGTTAGTTCGTTAATACTGCTAGTGGTTAATACTGCTCTCAGTTAATACTGCTAGTTAGTTAATACTGCTAGTGGTTAATATTGCTCTAAGTTAATACTGCTAGTTAGTTAATACTGCTAGTGGTTAATACTGCTCTAAGTTAATACTTCTAGTTAGTTAATACTGCTAGTGGTTAATACTGCTATCAGTTAATACTGCTAGTTAGTTAATACTGCTAGTGGTTAATACTGCTTATGTCCCGAATCGTATAAATACCCTTTTTGCCCGCCTAAAAGCTCATAACGACTCTTTGAATACTAGTCATCTTCTCTCTAATCTTTTTTTTTCTCTCAAGCACCTAGTAAGTTTCAGGCAAGAACACTCAAGCTCGATGGCATCCATGGCGTTCATTGATGAGCACAACGAAATCGCGATGCTTCAAAAGCCGAAGCAGACTGATGGATTTCACCAGTTAGTCGATTTTCTCAAGACAAGCCATATCGTGTATGCTCTTACAGTGTCACCATCCATCTACATTGAGCACCAGAAACAATTCTGGGCAAATGCCACCATTGTTACTGAAAATGGTGTACAAGTTATCAGGACAAGGGTGTGTGACAAACCCTTGACAGTTTCTAAAGAGGTAATTCGCATTTGTCAACGTCTAGACGATGCCTCAGGTATCTCATCTATCTATAATGATGAACTGTTTTCAACTCTTACTAGAATGGGGTATGGAGGCCCATTGGGTGTTTTCAAGTTCTCAAAAGCTAAATTCTCACCCCAATGGCGTTTCTTTGTCCATACCCTTATGCATTGTATTTCCAAAAAGACTACTGGATGGAGTGAGTTCAGCAGTACCATTGCTTATGCTTTGGTCTGCTTGGCCACTGCCAGAAAGTACAAGTTTTCAAAAATGATTTTCAATGACCTTGTGTCAAATATGGGAAACAAAAAGAGTTTTTATATGTACCCAAGATTTGTACAGGCAGTTATAACCAATGAATTGACGGATATGCCTCAATTTGATGAGGTATATGTACCTAAAATCCCCAAAGGTAAGGTCTTTTCAAATATGAAGAGATCTCCATTGGGCTCGGAAGGAGTTGACACCCCATTGTTCTCTACAATGATGGTGGTGTCCCACAATGAAGAAGGTATGGCTTCAGGGTCAAGTCCCTCATTAGACCATCCCACTGAAAGCCAATCCCAACCTTCAATCAGTATATCAATCCCTCAGTCCCTTCTTCAAAAACCAACTTCACCAATCACCAATACATACATCAGGAAAAAGGTAAAGAAGGCTCCTTCCCTTCTTGTACCCTCACCCACAAAGCCTTTAAGCCCTCTAATGGAGAATTCTCCATTAGAGAAATATATATAGGGAAACCACAGGGGTGTCTCCCAACCCCAAGGAGGTGCTCAATGAGGAGATGTATGAGCATATGGGTGAGCAGGCTGCCACTACTCCTGCTAGCACAGAGGAGGACAGTGGTAACATCAATAAGACCTCCCCCATGGCAACTTTGAATGAACAATCATTCAAAGGTCCCAGGTGCCAAGAATTCAAGGGGGTGGAGGGTGCTTCTGCTAGGCAGAAGACTTCCACTACTAAAAGATCCCATGATCCTTCAAAAGGAGGTAACACTCCTGGAGAAGGTGAGGACAGATATGACTACAATGAATTGATGGAAACAATCGGCAACATTAATCTGGATGTCATCAAAGAAGGCAAAGACATAGAAGAGATGAAAATGGTGATTCTGTCTCAACAAGTACAGATTACCAAATTGAATAAAATGGTAACAAGATTGGTGCAAAAGAAGAGGAGAAGGCATTTTGTTTTGAAGAAGAGGAAAAATGTTAATGATGCTTTAAACAAGGGGGAGAATTCAGAGGCTGAAGCAGAAAAGGTAAATACATCTGTGATGGGATTTGATGTTAAGGGGGAGAAAGCTACAGAAACAGAAACACAAGCAGTAGAAACAGATGAGGTTCAAGCAGCAGTAACAGAATAGGTAGCAGTAGTAACAGGGCTATCTGTTGAAGAATTGGAAATAGTAGAAACTTTGGTAAAAACAAAGAATGACACTCCTACGGCTACTCAAAAGGCCAAGGGAGTGGTCATCAATGAAGGAGGCCTTGAAAAGAAGAGAAAAGAAAGAAGTGAGGCAGGTTTGAAGGATGCAAAGGGTAAAGCTAAGATGGTTGAATCTGAACAACCCTCAAAGAAGAAGAACTAGGTGGAGGTAGATGAAGAAGTAGCAAAACAACTTCAAACTGAGATGGAAAAGGAGGAACAACTCCAATCAGAGAAGGACAGAGAGCTTGCACTGGAGATGGCCAGAAAGCTCAATGAAGAATATCAAAAGAGCATAAAAACTGCAGCTGAGGCCAAGAAAATACCAGTCAAAAGAATGACAGTCAAATAGCAGAAAAGACAACCTTCCAAGACCTTTTTGGCCAATCAGGAAAGGAGAAAAATGATAAATTTCCTGAAAGGTTCAATTGGTGTCAAAGGAGAGATGTTTACTAATATGGAATACAGTCAAGTTGAGGAGCTCTATAAAAAGGAAATGGCTAAGCTTCAAGGGGACTCCTCACAAAGGGAAGAGGCTGAAAGAAGGATGAAGGAGAGACATGATCTAAACATTCAACAACCATTCCCTGAGGAAGTCACTCCTACCAAAGAAAAGGCTGAAGACACTAAAGAAGAGAATGTTGGTATGGAAATGAAATTTGTAAAGAGAGTAAAGACCATAGCACCAGAAGTCATCTTTTGGGACATTCTGAGAGACAACAGAAAGGATTACTTCAAGCTTAAAAGAGTTGGTGATGTATTTGAAGTATATTCAACTTGGGGGAAAGTAATCAGAAGTTGTTCCAGGGCTGATCTTGAAGAGATGCATAAGGTGGGAATAAAGCTTTATGAACATGTTTTGAAAGAAACTGAAGAAAGTCTACTCAAGATTGCAATGGAATATCTTGGTATGATGTTTGAACCAGAAAAAGTGGTTTACAGAATCAAGGATCTACATCATGAGTATGGGTTCAAGAAGAATGATAAGTGGATACTCTTTGAAAACTGTGGTGTATACATGATCACAATAGATAACTGTTATCATGAATACTACCTGGTGGACAAAGTGTATGATCATAGCCAGAATTGTGCAAAGGAATCAGAAATGGCCAGAATTGTGGTAAGAAGGACAATCAATCAAAGTCTGGGTCTAGATCCGAATTTGGGCAACTAAGCTGTAGTGTTGAAAGCATCTTGAAGACCATAATTGAAGAACTTGACTTCTCTTCCTAAAAGTCAAGTTAGGGGGAGATTGTTGGGAATTCAGAATTTGTTTAAGTATGGTTAATACTGCTAGCACAACATGGTTACTACTTCTGATAAAAGTTAATGTTGCTGAGACAGATTAATACTGCTAACCAAGATTAATACTGCTTGATGATGTTACTACTGCTGAGCATAGTTAGTACTGCAAGTAGTTAGTACTGCTAAGGGGTTACTACTGCAAACTTCATTAATACTGCTGAACATGGTTAATGCTTCTGAACATGGTTAGTACTGCTTATGAGATGAAGACTTCGTATGGCAATGAAGATAATTGTATTGATTGAAGATAATCATGGAAGGTTTGAAGATAATGATAGAAGAATATATTGAAGATCTTTTATATTTTGTAATTATCTTTTATTTTCAGTATATGTATAGACTTAGTCAGAATAGTTTAGAAGTAATTTTTCTGAGTTTTTGTTTTGATAGAGAGAATTAACCTCAAGGTTTATAATCCTATTTCTAGAAAAGTAGAATTCGTATTGGTGAGTCTGTTCATCAATATTGAGGTTTTGTTTGAAAACTTGTAGCTTTAATCTTTCATAAAGTTTACAAGTTGTGATTCATATTCACTGTTTCATTGATATTCTGAATATTAAAGTGTTATTCCGCAAACTCCTTTAATATTGTTTCTGAGTTCATTATTCTTGTTAAGAATTAGATCCTGACACCTTAGCATAGTCGCAGTGTCACAATCGCGGCTCTTGGCTTGCTATCGGTACAAACAGGGCGAGAGTGCCTGAAGACTATGCTCGGGTCACTGTCGCGATGTCACAGTCGTGGGGTTGGTACCGCGGGTTCCCCAAGCGGGTGATTATACCCGAAAATTATACCAAGGGCACTGTCGCTGATGCAATGTCGCTGACGGGTCTCAGGCCCTATAAACCCCATTTCATCTCACTCTTTTCATTCATTACCTCAACTACCATTCTTCCAAAACACTCTATTCTCTAAATACTCTTTGATTTTGTTCATAGGAACATTCAAATTTCATTCATCCATATTTATTGCAAGTTTTGGTGTCACCATCAAGTGTTGGAAGCTAGGAACAAAGATCCACCATCTCCATTATTGTCTTCTTCAAGAAAGTTCTAGGGTTTTGGGTTTTTATCAAAACTCATTATTATGAGTTCACCTTTACATTTCTAAAACTATATGCACATTAAAAACCTTCCATTTATGTTCCTTGAAACTTTTACATAATTTCCTTTTTATTTGGTTCATTTGACTTACTAGGTCAAAACTAGGGTTTTGACATATTTTAGACATTTTGGGATATGATGATGAGAAATGGTTGGATACTTATAAATAGTTATTTCTTTAAGTTATATGAACTTTTGGAACCCAATGAGTGGTTGGTACAATGTGGACTTATTTATAAAAGTTGGATTTATATATTTATGGCTCCTTTGAAATGCAAGTGTTTTTATATATTAAGTATTGGTATGTCATGTGTGGTAAATGAGTAAGTTAGACTATAATGTCGTGGATCTATAGGCATGCTTAGTCGGGTTATTTCGTGTTTGTGTAACCATTTGTTAATATCTACATTGATGGGATTGATATGGAATGCATGTTAATTTCCTAAATGAAACATGTTATCAAGAATGGTGAGGTCCCAAGGTAAAGACCTAGATAGGGTTGAACTTGGTGATTCTTTGGGTAAAATACTTGGATAGAGTTGAACCCATTTTTATACCGAACTAAAGACTTGGATAGAGTTGATGTTCAATTTGACTAAAGATACGGATTGGATTGATGTATGTAATTACCCATTCTTGATACTTGTTTATTATACTTTGTGGTCTACTTTTGTGTTCCGTCACAACTTATGATGAATCAGGTCTCCCTCGCCTTACCTCAACAATAAATGCTTTGTGGAAAGTTTGGCTCAATACTCTTACCCGGAGTGGATTTTGTTAAAGGCTAACCTGTTGTATTTGGTTACTTGATTTATTTACTTATTACTGGTTGTTCTTACTAGGCTCCAAGACTAACGTTTTTTCTTAAAATGATGTGTATATCAGGTTCCTTTAGCGGTGGGACGGCTAAGCCTTGAGAGGAGGGTTGAGTCCCGTAGGGGACGAACTTTTGGATATAGCAATTATTGGGATCTTGAGCGTGCATAGCTTTTGGTGAATTCTTTTGGAGAATGATGATGACACCCGTCATTAATCTAAGCTAGGTTTTTTTAGATTAGTAATTTGTCAATTATTATTTTCATTATAAGTTGTAAACAGTTTTACTCTTTCCCCTCTTTGGGTGATTATATTTCATTGACGACAATCCTACGTCACTATCCAGGTTTAAATTCATTTCAAATTTTAGGGTGTTACACAATTAAATCCAAACTTTCGATGACAAATACTTTCCCGATAACAATCAACTTTAGATTTAAATTTATTTAAATCAAGTAAGACTGCCAAATATGATGGTAAATTCCCAAGAACGTCAAAATTTAAACCTAACCCAACTAGGGGTGCTCACGGGTTGGGTTGATCGGGTTGAAGGCTTTTCGACAACTCAACCCAATGTAGGCGGTTTGAAAATTTTATATCCCAACCCAACCCAGGGTTGGTCGGGTTGTGTTTAAACAAGGTGAGATCAAATTTAGAAATATAAACATAAAGGAAACATTTATTTGAAATACAACCGAATGGCTGATAATTCATGAGAGTATGTAAGTTCATCAAATATTACGATATTACATATAAAAATGTTTAAACCAAATGATAATATGTCAATCAACAACAATCGTTCTAAACGTCTCCAACCCCGATGCTTTCGCTTTCTTAGCCTTGAGGTTGGTCGTGTCATCTACAATCTAAAACGAAAGTTAACGACTTATTATCAAATAAATTAGTTAAACGTGTTTAGTGTTTACCTTCTTCCAAAAACTCATAAGCTTGTGTTTCAACAAAATAATTCTTTATTTGAATTCCTCTGTGACTCACCTTCAACCAACTTTGGGTACACACTAATGCCTCGAGCATTTTTGGACTCAATGAACTCCTAAATGAGTCCAAAATACGTCCGCTAGTACTAAATGCGGATTCGAAAGCCACCATAGACACGGGAATGACAAGAACATCTTTTCCAATCATAGACAAAGTAGCATACTTACTAGCATTTACCTTCCACCACAATAAAATATCAAATCCGGTAGTCCTTGGATCGGGAGATTCTTCAACCAAATACCTTTGAAGATCATTCATTTTCTCCGATCCTTGCAATTGTTGTTTTTGCATATAACTTTCCAATAACGACCTCTTATGAGTTTCATTACTCGTTGTCGAGTCGTTTTTGGCAACCTATACACATTAAAGAGAAATACAACAAAGTAAACAAAAAGTCAAACAAACATTAACATATTAAAATGCATATAAATTAAATTACACATAAATTAAAATAAATTACATTAACATTATCATCACTACCTCCACACACAACATTGTAGACTTCAAACAACTCGTTAAGGATTTGTTCCACCTTCATAGTAATCTTGGCAATGGTGGTTTTATCGTAAAGACACTAAAAAATACTTCAAATATTTCATCTTATACATTGGATCGAGTACAACGGCCAAAAACAACATTGGATTGATATTATGCGGATCCCCCCAATATTTGTCAAACATAGTCTTCAACTTCTTAGCCATGGTAGACAATATAGAATCATTACTTTTATACAAAGAATCCAAGTGTGTATGGATCTTAAAAACCTCATGATAGAAGTTGTTAGAAGTGACGTGCAAAGTGACACTAAACTTTAAAGTAGCTTCATAAAAAGTGGAAAGAAATTTTATAAAAGTCGATGTACACTTCCAATCAATACTCCTAGGTGGTCGAATTCTCTTTTCCCATTCTCACCTTCTTAAAAGTGAATAAAATACTTGTGATCTTCTTCCTCATAACTTGCAAAAGCTTTTTCAAATTTAAGTGCGACGTCTAACATCATAAAAGTTGAATTCTATCTTGTAGGCACGTCTAAGACCAACCCAACCTTGTAATTAATCTTTTCCCTTTCGACACAAGCATTGAACTTTTGTAACCTTGAAGAAGATGATTTAATGTACCTCACACTATTACGAATGGCAACGATTGAATCATGCAACTCTTTCAACCCATCACCCACAATCAAATTTAATATGTGAGCACCACATCTCAAATGGATGAATTCACAATCAAGAACCGAACCTTTCCGTGCATTAATCCTTTTCTTTACAAAACCAATTGCCACATCATTAGCGGATGCATTATCAATAGTGACACTAAGAACCTTTTTCTAATCCCCCAAACAAACAAGTCTCGATAACCTTACCAATGGTCTCCCCTTTGTGATTTTCAATTTGACAAAAATTTACAATTTTTTTTTGTGCAAACGTGAATCACTATCAATATAATGTGCGGTTTGGCATATATAAGCCATTTGAGTACATGAACTCCAACAACTTGTGGTTAAACATACTCTTTGCCCACACTTGGTTAATTCTTTCTTCAACTTAACACGTTCCTCGCAAAACAACTTGAATATATCCCTACTAACAATCATTCTACCAGGGACATCAAACTTAGGTTGCAATATTTGAAGAAGCTCTCTTAACCCTTCACCATCAATGACACTAAACGGTTGTTCCTCTTTCACCACAAACCTAGCCAACGCATTGCGACACTTTCTTTAATAAGTCACGGCTAACAGATTTCCCAAACCATCACCACCACTTTGAAAACTAAGTACCTTTTTCTTTTTATCAGTTTCCCTATCCGAATACTTCTTCCATTGCTTTCTTATGTGTGTCCATAAACTAGTTGTGCCAATTTTCTTACTATTTGTGTCTTGTGAATCTGCGATGTAGTATGGAACTCTGGATTAGGGTGCTCAACAAAGTTGATGAAGTCTGGAGGGCGGAGGCAGTAGTCTGGAAGGATGGAGGCATGTGTATTGTATAATGTAAAAAGAGCGCTTATTAAGTTTGAACGGGTTATCGGGTTGGGTCGGGTTCCATTGGGACTGACCCAATTCCGACCCTAACAGAGTTGGGTTGGTTATTTTTTGATCCATCATGCTTCGAGTTACCACGGGTGGGTTTTTTTTTCTATTTTTTCGGGTTGGGTTGATCGGGTTGGTCGGGTTTTTGAGCACCCCTAAACCCAACAATAGAGAAATCATAAAATTAAGATTCAAGATATGGCAGAACTTTAATCCAAAAAAATTAAACCAAACTAAAGGAATTAAAATTAAACTCATATAATTGAACTCCTCCATAAAACCAACCTAAAACTTCTAACGACATAATAAAACTAAAAAATAAGATAATCTCTTAATTTAAGGTTGGCGAAGGATTTCGATTCTAAATTTTCCAACCAAAAATTTGAAACAACTCTCCAAAGACCAACTTCAAGGATGAATTTCAAGAGCTCTCCGTAAAAATACATATACGTACGCAAGAGTAAAGATGTGCAAGAACCATACTCTAGAAGGCAAAGTAGATAGGGTTTATATACTCTCGTATTTTCAAATCCAACCCCCATCTAAGGAACCTAACAACAATAATCTTTTCAATAAAACAAATAACAAAACACACCCTTAAACTTATATATAAACACATAATTATCTTACCAAGGTCACCTAAAATGCATACAATAGGGCTATAATATCTTCAATCCACAAGAGTAATTGATTTTTTATCGAGTTGGAACAGTGTCCCTCAAATGCATACAATGGAGCGGCAAATGGAACTGAAACAATTATATCTATAAATTCTGACAGATCTGCACCCTCAAGCACATTGTTGTTGGTGTAGTATGTTAGTTCTTTAAATACCAAGATAGTGTTCAATGATTCAATCAATGCACAAATGATGAAGATTACGAATCTTTTGATGAGAAAAACATATTTTGATGTGATTAGTTAACTTGTTATATGTGACTGCAAATAAACCCGATAACATGTTTAGTGTTTGTTTATACGCTTGTTTTCAACCTAACCCAATAATGTCACAATTTGAGGCATTTAAGCATATATTATGATACATTTAGGAGACATTTTACTTTGTGATATCCCACACTGAAAGTAGATATTATATATTTCATGGATTCGTATATTGGTGGATCATTTGTGGATAGGGAGAGTATTAGTGAGTTATCCACTTCTGTTTGGTGTTTTGGTTCAAACAACAATTGGTTTCATGCCTTATCCACAACTAAACAAAACTAGTGTTATATTCGTCCGTTGGTCGGGTACACGATATGACTTTAATCTAGATTCAATTATTGGATAGTATCATTTCAAAAGTTGGATGAATTTAAATGATCCAGATCGAATCAACAAACGGTTGACTCGTCTGGATCCATATATATATATATATATATATATATATATAATCCCTACAAAGTAGGAGAATCAAACCCATGAAGAATGCCAAAGGAATAGTGTGTTATCTTTCTTATTGGTACAATTTTTACTTGAAATTTACATTATCAAGTTTGTCTATTTGTATGACTATATCTTGGGAACTCTACTAGGTCCAATGGTTCTTTCACCAGGACTCATCTAATACAGAATAACCCATGTTAGCAAGTTGATGATTTATGTGAAGGGAAAAGGTAGTCCATTTGATCCAAGATATGTTTAAATAATTACTTCAAAAACACCTGATAAACCTTGTTTATTACACCACTAGTTAATCACCTTTCATCTCCAGAAATTAACATATCTAAAAGAAAAAAGTTCACACATCTGTTTATATCTATGTGTGTGATGACAATTACGGACCTTTGAAAACTCACCCATCCAACCGAAATGTTTCTTGAACATCAATAAGGTGAGGAGATGTAAAGAGCCCAGTTCAAAAGCCACAATTGCATAGTATAGCCTCAGTAAACGTGTATGTAGATCCTTCTAAATAATCCAATTATTGCATTACATCAGTATAAATAAAAAATTACATCTAACTGTCTCTTTATATCTAAATCCTGTCATGTAAATCCAGTAGAAAAAGCATATCACGATAAACCGGACCTGTTTTAAGGTATAGCGAGAATCATATTCCTTTGAAACAAAATTTTCATTTGCACAGACTACCTTTGAATTGCAACAATTTCTTGAGAAACAGGGCCGGTTAGTAGCCATTCGGGCTGATCTTCTGACTTAACTGGATGAAGGAGAAAATACGCTAAGGTTAAGGCAGTCAGTGGTCGTACCCTCCATCGTAGGCCTTCCAAAATCTGAAGCTCCGTCATGTGAAAGATAAAACATGCATGCAAAACATACATGTTAACACTTTGATTCTCAGGAGTGTCTTCTTCACCATTTCTCCACCATAAATTCTTAACTTGGTTTCTAAATGTAACACCCTCAAATTTGAAAAGAGCAACTAGTTTAAAATTTTCAATTATACATCAAATACGGATAAAATCTATTCTACTAATCATCACTTGAGTCATCTTAGTTAGAAATTCTAGATTAACCTTCAACAAATAATAGGTCAGGTCTTGTATAAAGACAATTCATAGTCGGGTGTTACTATAACCCAATAACAGTTTCTATCTCCAAAAGTGCGGAAGGCTTCACCAACCTACTCTCATCTCGAGCAAAGGAGTAGCACTCATCTAACCCCGAAGTCCCTAGCAACAATCCTCAACCAACCTGATGCACATGACAACAAATAAAATGTTAGGCTAACACCTAGTAAGTTCAAGAGTTTTCAACATGGAATAAATATATTTGATAAAGGAAAGAATGCAGTTTAAATCATAATCTTTCAAAATGATTTTCGTTAAATATCAACCGACTCATTTTCCAATAATTCGCACTTTTAAAGACACGCAACCCAACACATACATTCCTTCGTAAAACAAGTCCAAACCCAAACTCACCCAAAACGTGAATAATAAATAAACTCCCAATTTATAAAAATACGAAACAAACCTTACTTCCCGAAACACCCCAAACATGGGTGGGGTATAATACTCAACCCATAAATCTTGAGTAAACAAATCCATATATGCAAAACGTCACCGAAAATGTGGATAATAAAATAATACAATTTAATACCCAAGTAACACCATCCGATGACGGGGGAGACCCGATTCTATTTTACGTGGTGGAACACAAAGTTAAGCCACATAGCCATGTTGTAGAACTACACCTCAGATCGTGACTGAATTGCCTGCGCTATCGAGCTACAGCTCTAGTCGGACATTATTTCAAGTCCCAAACAACGTATCCCCCATTGCCTGCTCTGCCGAGCTACACCTCAAGGATACACGATCTTATTGCCTGTTCGGTCTCTAGTGGAGTTTCACCCTTAGGGTACTCACTAGACCCCTAGTGCCTACTCCCTAGCATTCAAGATAGGAGCCTTAGCTCCTCACTTGATAACTCATGATGTCTAACCCTCGTGCACAAGAATTAGACATCCAATCACAAGACCCATGGTCCCGAAGTAAAACTCATAAAGGTTTCTCTTCGCCAAACAACCGGGACAACAACGATGCCAACACGGCATAATTCTCAAGTTGAGAATATCAAGACTCCTCATACTTAAATATGACTGACTTACATGCATATGGATCCAAATGCATTACAACCTAAAATACATGACTCCATGATAAGCGAAATAATGCAACTCTCACCCAAAACTCCCCTTAAAGTTATTAAAACCGGACAAAAGTCCCCAAGACCGACAAAGCCGGAAAAACCGAGCCTTAAGCTTAACCAATCGAATAACCACACCGACCATGTTTATGCAAGCACATGCTCCAAAAATGCATGAATACATTCCAACACCATTTAGGTTTTGACCATTCATTTTCTAAATAAGTTTATAACCCCATTGGCTCTTTCAAGCGTTCCCAAAGCACAAGGTTGACATTTTTCATAACAAACATTAGAAGTACAATTACTCCAAATGATTAACATGCTTACGATAAATCGTTAAAATATCAATATCAAAGATTTACTCAACAAATTACTTGAAATACATTTTCCCCAAAACCACAAAGGTTTACGATAACTGAAAGGTACACAGGGTTGGGAATGACCAAACTCCATTGACTCGTAGATTGGTATTTTCAAAACATTTCGCAACACAAAATGCACTTATTACCAATAACCACAAAAATGCATTTTTACCAAATACCCTCCATTTATGAAAATGGTTATCAAAACATCTTCATTATGATACATTTATCAAAAATCCCAAAAATCTCAAAAGATAGGTGTCATATAAGTTGATAAAGTTAAACACTTCCCAATAACCAAAACTTATCAGATAATCAACAGTTAACAATTTCATGTAAAATACACACACTTTAAAATGAACATTTTGGCATGTACATCGTTTTCACAAATCAACTTGAACTCACCTTACTAGATTTAGGCAAAATCTAGATTTTACCCCAACTTGAGCTTCCTTGAATAACTCCGAATCCACAAGCAAAATCCTTCCAAAACCTAGATCCACAATTTCCACCCATAAATAAACATATTCAACCATTTAGAATCGATCCCCAAACATTTTACATCAAAATATCCATTTTGGCAAAAACCCTAATTTTTTACCTAAATCCTCCAAAATCTTCCAAACCGAAATTGGAGGAATAAAACACTAGGATATTATCAATGAAGCAGTTATATCTTATAATGAGGTTTAGAAATGGAGAGAATAAACTTACAACTTAGGTTTTGGTGAAAACCTAGAAAACCTTAAAATGGAGCTTGAGGTTAGATGAAGATGAAGATGGTGAACTCTTGGACATAGCTTCCAATCTACCACATGATGATGGTTTACTTCCATAGTACCAAAATATTTGAGCCAAATATGCTCCAAAATCACCATAGATGAAGGTAGGTATTCTTGGGAGAGTTTAGAGAGAGTTGGGAGTGAAAAGAAGAAGTGAGAAATGAAGAATGAGCAAAAATCCTGTATTTGACAACCTCTCTCTCCCTTGGTGCGACATTGCCAGGAGACAATGCCGTGTTGCCAGCCCTCCCCCACAATTTGTTTTTTGTTGCTACTTTGCCAGGTGCGACTATGACACTGTCATAGTCATCGGGCATTGTAGCCATGCCCGTACCAAGCTCCGAAACTCGACCTTTTCAATGCCAATACCACAGATACTCTAAGGGACTTTAAATAATGATTTCCCACCAAAATCCCGCCATTTATAGATTTCAAAAAATGTCCGGGTGGCCTTTATTTACCGAAAATTACGGGTGTTACACTAAAACCTTTTCTTGTTACGGAGACCTATAACAGTATCGGAACATAAGTAAGATTACCCAAATTGGGAATTAAGAATAGAATTGATCTGAGTAGCATAAGATGTAAGTTTCTCTTAGGATTTAAGTGGAAAATGTAGAAGATAAAAATAACCTGTTGATTTAGAACACGGATTTTCCGCTCCATGTTAGGAATAATATCTTTGAATGATTCTCTGCAAAAACCATAATAAGTTGTATTCATCATCAGATCTACAGTAATGAATCTAAATAACAGTAAATCACATTTATTATGATAGTCCACAAACAACAATAATCCAAAAAATAACAAAACCAAATGCAAAATTCAATTAAAAACAATAATCACAAATACCAGTAACTAACTATTGCAATTCGATCTCTGGAACAAAAACCAAGAAACAACAATGATCCAGATAATAACAAAACCAAATGCTAAAACCACTACTGTGAAATTAGAGTACGAGATTAAAACAAACGACATATTCTGCATAAACAATAACATTATGAACACAACCCTCTCCGAAACACTATGAAATTGGTAAAACAGATCGAAAACTACAATATCTTCTACATACACCATTAATTAACGATCACAATCCGATTTCCACCAGTACAAATGAAGTTGAGAAATTTGATAAAATCGACTAACAGCAACAACAATTCTGAAGTACAATACCCCAAATTGGTTCCACAACTCCAGATAACTTAGATTTCGGTTCAATCTTGATCCACCGACCCAATAAAAGATCTTGAAAGTGCTTTTCTCTTGTTCTTTGCTCTCTTTCAATTCACTTTTTTGAGATCATAATCTCCATGAAAGCATAGTGCAAAAGCAGTGGGTGGGATGTTGACGAGCTTAGGGTTTGTTAGCAATGTCATGAACTTGATGTTTTTTGAAGGAGCGCTGCAACAGGGGAGGAATTTGTGGGGAAAATGGGGTTGGTAGGGGGCATGGGGGTTTAGATATAAATTAAGATGAAGGGGTTGATTTCTTTGTTTTTTTTGGCAAAGTGGGATGGAACTCACTATCTCTCGCTTGCTCTGCTGCTCGTATCATAGGTGGCCAATGTTTCATCTTCACCGCGTACTTGCCGACGCCGTGAAGTGAAGACTTGCATTTGAAAAGCAAAAGCCCAAATGATAACTTAAAAGCCTATGTATTTAGAGGTTTGAGGAGAAGAGGGGGAGAGAAATGTGGAGGAAGTGGGGTGAGAAGCGGATAGGAAGGGGGTGGATCGTGTGGGAAAGAAATGGGGAGTGGGCTAGATGTGTGAGTTTGGGAGAGTGGGATGGATCTTAGGAGTTATTATAACAGTAAATGAATGAATTTAAACGGCTGAGATTGAAATTTAGATGAATTTAAATGGTCCAGATCGAATCAACAAACGGTGGACTCGTCTGGATCCATATATATATATATATATATATATATATATATATATATATATATATATATTGCACTTTCCATGAACAATGTAGTTTTCATAGATATTTGTATAGAATAGTGACGGATCCCTTAGGAGGCAATGGGGGGCCTTACTAATTATTGCAAAACTTTCAAAGTTTATTTAAAAATAATATATAACCATTTTGGCCCCTTCATTCTTTATAATTTTAAAAAACCTAGGAATCAAAATTTGTTCTTTTGGACAATACATACTTCTCTATTTGTTTTAATGTGAAAGAGATTTAGATTTATGAAATATTAATTTTATATCTAAATACGAACGATAAACCATTACATATTTTACAGGACACCAAAAGCATTTAAGTGCAATGTTCTAATAGATTACGTTATAAGACCAAACAATTGTTTGTTATATATAAGTTTATACGACGCTTTTGGATGTCTTACCAAACCTTTTGAGACACTTTTGAAGCAAACTATTAGCCCTTTAATGGGACACTTTTGAGAAATGTTGTATAAATACATCTTTTTATAGGACATTTGTGTTATAAGACACTTTTTCAAATAATGTCATATAAAAGAGCTAATATGACATTTAGTTTTAAAAGTCTTCTAAAAAGTTTGTTAATATACCCAAAAGCGTCCTGCAAGCTTTATTATAACACTTGATGAGATAAGACGACGATTAACTGATTGAGTTACAAGAAATATATCCGAACTACGTGAGATAAGACGACGATTAAAATATTGTTATCAATTTTGGTAAATGGGTGATCTTTTGTATAAAGGATCGAATTCAAAAATGTTAATTTGTGTACTAGTTTCTTGTTAAACTGGACATCGTGAATTTTTCATAATTTAATGAAAACTAAGATGTTATGAGTTTTGCTATTTTCCAAAAACATTTTCCCTATATCCATACGTAAAACCTATAAATCAACATTTACACGTTTATGTGACATGCTCGTATAAGAGATTAGTTTCGGTTCCCTAGATTTTAAGGTCTGTGTTTCGCCACTAGTACACAAGTAAGCCACTCGTACACAAGTAAGTTGAATGGAACAAGCACTTTTCTACTTTAAGGTACATCTTCATCATTTTCTATTATGTGTGATAAAACTCTTTAAACCCAAATTAAATAGTATACATGATAAATAATTCTAGTTTATAAATAAACCGAGTTTGAGACAAACTCGGTTTTACACTCACGCACAAAGCACATCAAATCATGTTAACATACAAAGGACATCCATTTGCGTTATCATTTTCTTTGGAATCATGTTAAAAATGGGACAATATTTAAGAAAGAGTAGACTCTAAAGATAATTTAACATATAATTTATAATGTTGGGAACTGAAGAAAAGCTTAAGTGTTTAATGCTGATAGTACAGAATTACTACTGCCAGAGGAATTCAAAGATAATGCTGCTAGGTATTACTACTTCTAGTAGAATTAATACTTCTAGTCAAAGTTAGTGTTGCTTGAACAAAGTTAGTGTTGCTTGAACAAAGTTAGTACTGCTAGAGGTTAGTGCCGCTTAATAGTTAATGCTGCAAAGATTCAGTTAATACTTCCAAGGTGATTAGTGCTGCTTATGAGATGGAGATCCGAATTACAAGAATGACAGCTGGATAGACTGAAGATATTCATGGAAGATATTCTGAAGATATTTTATTAATTGTAATTATCTTTTGTCTTTAGTATATGTATAGAATTGATAGAATAGTTTTAGAGAGATTATTCATTCTAAGTTTTTGTTCTAGAGAAAATCAACCTCAAGGCATAGTTTCTAATTCTAGAGAAGTAGAATTCGTCTTTAAAGAGCTTGTTCTTCAAGATTGAGGTTGTGTGTGTAATCTTGTAACTTCAATCATTCAATACAAGTTTACAAGTTGTTCATCAAATTTATACTGTTTGTTTACTGTTCTATTGAATATCAAAGTGTTATTCCGCAAACTTCTTTGATATTGTTTCTGAGTATTTATTCTTGTTAAGAATTCGATCTAAACATATAAAACAACTTATAACGGAATATATATTTTTTTGAAAAAACTCTCTTTGGATTTATACTATTGACATATAAAATATTTATGAAAATTGTTTAAACTATAATTCATTTTCTTTGAAACATAATTTAGAAGGTTGTACATAATCAAATGTTTTTAATTAAACTTTAAATTGTTTAACGTTCTAAAAATATACATGGAGGTTTAAATAAAAAAATAATAAAAAGATTGATAACGTACGAATAAATAATTGGTGTGAATAATTGATAAAAGGAAACTAATTAATTAACATGCGTTCACATATACGCATCCGGGGCGGTCTTGAGATTTTGGATGTCCAGGGCGGAAAGCCAAAAAAAAAGCCCCATAATATATAAAAATAGATAACATATATTATTTGTGCACCTGATGGTTGTGATCAAGGAAACATATCGTAAACAATTCAAACAATATATTATTCAAAGTTACTTGAGAATGGAAAGGTAACACACCTGAGTCAAGAAATCCGAAAATCATTAGAGAGTTGAAATGTTTTCGTTTGGATTTCATTACAATATCTACAAAGAAAATAATTCAAACTTATGAAGTAACGAGCAACCAACAATATTATGAACCAACCTAACGAAAATATGAAAGCCAACAAAACAATGAGAATTGAGATGCGATTGCTTGTCTCCTTGAGTGTATCAACTATGAAATATCAATGAAAGAACCTAATCAAACTACGAACGTCAACCAGTTATTGCATGAGATTATCCATTTGCCATGATAAGATTTACCAATTCTAGTACATAGTAAAAAGAGCAGGAATTTGCAAAAACCGAAAAAAGTTAAGAACTTGACCATTGCTTTCTTGAACTGCTTCCCAAAGTTCCTCACAACAAAGATATGTTTAATTCTGGTTTTATGTATCTACTTCAATAACGCCTGCAAGTGAACATTATTTAATAAGTTAAACAACACAAAGAGATAAAGAAATAGACAGTCTTAGAACTGATCATATAGTTGATGAACCAAAAGGATGAATGCAACTTTTGAAGGTCAACTGAAGTTCTACTACCAATATTCAATAACAAACAATTTTAAGGCTGTGAGAATTGAGATGTGAGTGATTGAGTTCTATCAACTATAATAAAAGATGATGTATATCTAACACAAATATCATTCTATATGTGGTACATACTGTAATTTTTAACCATAATCAACAATATTTTTCTTGAAACTTTTTTATTCCTAACTGATTTTGAAGCTAAAGAACTAGTTCTCCGCTCAAGGACCAATCAGTCTAGAAACCAGGATGGTAGTTTTATAGAACATCTTATAAATATGTTAATAAAATTTCCCAAGTAATACTGACACTAAAACATTGCAGGATCATACCAGAAGTGAAGTAATTGTAAATGACATATTTCGAGTGACACCGATGACAAATTCATATTCACGCTTGCTTTATCTTTAATCTTGACTATATAGTTTGATGATCAATACAAATATTAGTAGACATTCCTCTTCAAACCCACAAATAAAGACATTAGTTATTTAAAACAGGAAACAAATAAACCTAATCTAATTTAGAAAATTTTGAAACAATAAACCTAAGCTAAACAAAAAACAAATAAACCTAATCTAATTTAAAAACATCCTTAATCTACAAAAACATAAATATTATAAATTTATGATTTAGAAATTTACCAATCAAGAGAGTAATGCAGCAGACGAGACTTTGAGAATGAGATTTGAGAGAGCAACGATAGAGCGTGAAGTAGGACATAACACCTGTCTACCAGAGACTTCGAAAGACGGAGAGTGTTGGAGAGGGGCAAAAGGCTACGACAGAGGTAGAGAGCCAGAGAGCGTTCGAGAGGGACAGAAGGCTATCGACAGAGGCATAAAGCGTTTTTGAGGGGGTAGAGGAAGAGAGCAACTGAGAGAGTTTATACGCCATAGAGTGAAGAGGCCGAGAGAAAGACGAGTTGGTCTAGGCCTCTAGGTTAGTGATCGAAAATGGAAACTTGGCCCAAAACGGAGCCTACCGAGGTATAAATGGGCTTGAGCATATGATGCCCTTGGGCTTTCTGCTACCCTGGGTCATCGCCCCCTATCCTATAGCCAGGGCCGGTCATGTATGCATCTTCATATATAAATAATTGGTAAGAAATTTGGTAAACGAACGTAGGTTCAGATGTGCATCATCAAATTAATTTGTTCGGGTTTACCGATAAATCACGTATGAATCTATATATTTTTACAGTTTCAATCTTTTTGTTTTTCTTATTTGAGTTTTTCTTATTTGAGTTTTTCTTTGGAGATAAAATATAACAAAATTAAGCAATTTTTTAGAAGGTCCATGAGGTGAAACGGCAAAACCAACAAAAAAATGAGCAGTTTGACAGGAAGTCGACTGATTTGAGTCGCATCCCTCAAGAAATTTGGTTGCGTGACGTTGCAACGATGATCCTACCTAATTTTTCAACACCTCGCTTAATTCTCTGTGTACCCCAAATTCCATGTTGGTGATTTTAGTGAAATCATTGGTTCATTTTAGGTAATTGGATTCATAAAATAATAATAGGGTTGTTATCTAAGCTATAACACGAGGTAGAAGGTGTGGAGTGCACACTCGTGTAAGCTAATTAGAACCCTGGATCGTTGGATGGTTTTGTATGGCGAGTTAATAAAGGAAAAAAATGTTGTGCACGGGTCGTGTGTTTTTTCTCTTGAAAATTGAACGAGCCGTGCGTTTATCGACAAAAGGTTATGCATGGGTCGTGCATTTATCGACAAAAGGTTGTGCAGGTGCCGTGCGTTTTTTTTCTCTTGAGAATGACACATGCTGTATGTTTTTATCAGTTTTGTAACTGATATGTTTTTTGAAATTGCCACTGCATTTTGTCCAGCAATCAATCACATTTAATGGGGAATTATTATCAGTTTTAATATAGGGTCGGTTACGATTCTTTATGTTTAAATAGCAATGATTTCGGCTAAAATCAATACTGAGAATTGAGATTATCCTCGAGTGAATTTTGTGATACCAGGGTAGAATAGGGTCAAAATATCACTTAGGGAAAGCGAGCTCTTATGTGATCTCAAATTATTTATCCAAGTTCTAATCACTCATTTTCCCATAATTTTATCCAATTCTTCCTCAACAATCTTAAGTGATATTCATTCTTCGTGACAGACATGGAGAGTAATCAATCTGTGAGAGACATGACTTCCAAGTTCACCAACTAGAGAAGTTTGAGGGCGTTGATTTTCAAAGATTGCAGAAGAAGATGAACTTCCTGTTGACCACGTTGAAGGGTAAATACTAACTTAACATAAAGGTAAATCAACATTCTGTAAGGAAAAAGAAAGGCCTTGAAGACTTGTTTGTGAAAAATCTAGGGTCTTACATCGGAGCAAATGGGAGAATGATGACTACATCTGTCGTGGCCACATCTTAAATGATACATGTGACTCCCTCTTTGATATTTATCAAAATGTCGAATATGCCAAAGAGATATAGGACACTCTTGAGTCCAAATACATGGACGATGGTGCTACTAGGAAGAAGTTCCTCGTTAGTAATTTTAATAATTAGAAGATGGTGGACTCAAGGACCATGATGGAGAAATAAAATAAGCTCCTATGCATTCTAGGCCAATATGCTCAACATAATATGAAGATAGACGAATCCATCTCCGTATCAAGCATAATTGATAAATTATCCCCCTCTTGGAAAGATGTTAAACACATGTTGAAACACAAGGAAGTGTTGTCCGTTGTACAACTAGGTAGTCACTTGAGCATAGAGAAATCTCTTCGAGCACAAGAGGCTGAAAAAACTAAGGCAAAAGATGTTTCTGCCTCTTCTGTGAACATGATGGAAGAGGGTAAATCCAACAAATTCAAGGGAAAACGTAAGTACAATCCTTGAGCCTGGTATTAATTCTTTAAAGCCTTGAGCCGAGTGTGGGATCGATACCATATACCTTATTTTTTTTATTAGTTGTCCAAGGGAAAGGACTAAGTATTGGCAGTTGGCATATCCGAGCTAAGAGCCAAAAAAAAGGCCAACAATAAGGTGTTGGACCTGTGGTATGACCGGCCATCTCAAGCGCGATTTTCGGGTTATCAAGAACAAGAATGTGGCAAACACAAATGGTACGTGGTGGGCAAGGATTTAAGGATCAAAACCCACAACATGATCAATATCTTAACTTTGGTTTTAATTCGAATTTGAATTACGTACCACTAGGTAATATATGAATCATTCTTTGTGCAGGATGATGATCTTGCTTGGTGGATCGACTCGGGTGCCACAAGTCATGGTCACTAAGTGAAAAAGGTTGTGCACGGGCCGTGTGTTTTTTCTCTTGAAAATGGTGCATGCCATGCGTTTATCGACAGAAGGTTGTGCATGGGCCATGTGTTTTTTCTCTTGAAAATGAAACGGGACGTGTGTTTCATTTTTGTAACTAATATGTTTTTTGTAACCGCCACTCAATTTTGCCCATCAATCAGTCCCATTTAATGGGGAGTTATTATCAATTTTAATATAGGGTCGGTTACGATTCTTTAGGTTTAAATAGTAACGATTTCTGCCAAAATAGATACTGAGAATTGAGATTATCTTCAAGTGAATATCATGATACCTGAGCAAAATAGGGTCAAAATATCACTTAAGGAAAACGATCTCTCACGTGACCTCAAATTCTTTATCCAAGTTCTAATCACTCATTGTTTCTAACGATTTTCTACACTTCTTCCCGAACATTCCATTTGGTTTTCGCACAAAAAAAGCTTGATCAATTTATATTGTCGTAGCTTTTACAGTGATTATGATGCTATAAATCGTGAAGAAGTAGATATTTATGAACACTGGGTTTTAATGCAATTTGGTCCGTAACTAATTAAGCATGTATGATTATTATTCTTATAATGTTACCTTGTTTGAAAGATGTTATTTCGTGAACTTTATGTATTGAGCTATATTTTTATGATTATACATTTGAAACTGATCAATAGATGATATCCAAAAGTAATGGTTAAGAGTGTACTGGAAACTTTGCTTTTGTTGATCCATACTCTCTCAATGATTTGATAATGACCCTTTCTATACTTAGTGAAAATTACGTTTAACATTATGTATTAGTGTTTCATCATCAGCGATCATACTAAGTCTGTTCAATTATCGCTGATGATCTCTCTTGTAAACATTCATATGTATTTGTGTTTCACCATCAGCGATCTAATAATGAGTATGTTCAGTATTGCTGATGATTTCTATTGTAAACAGTTAGATGTAATCCCTGAAGACAAGTTTTGTGACGAAAGATGTTCACTGTTGAATCGATGACAAAGCTGATGAACAAAGACAAGTCTACTCATGACCTGATGCAGATATCAGTGAAGCCAAGACAAGTCTACACACGGGAAGAAACCTGAGGAAAAGCTTTAGCGATAGTTGAACTTCTTTATATCTCTGAAGGAAGAGATATTCAGCGATTGATGATCACTTAGCTTATGCCTCAAGTCTCTTTTGTCTTACCGTTGCACACATTATACGATTGTCAGAATAGACATACCTCTTCAGAAATTCGTACAACAACTCTGCCAACTACAATGTTCATCATACGGCCGAAAGCATGTCTCCTAAAGTCAAACCCATGCAACCAACCAATGAAGGACACATGTAAAGTACTATGCCATGCATTTAATGCATGAGGTATAAATAGAAAGATCAACACTCCATCTGAGTGTAGCCTTTATCTTTCCAAATATATAGAAACCCTTGTTTTCTATATTCTCCCACTCCCCCATTCTCTATTTCTAGTGCAACCTTCTTAGTGATTCTTAAGTTTGTTTATATTAGGTTTTACTTAATCTTATTCCACAACAAACTTGTAAATTGTGATTTGATTTATCAATAAACAATTTATTAAACCTTAAAATTCAGTGTTTGTATTCACCCCCCCCCCTTCTACAAACTTGTTAAGCACCTTCGGGACCAACAGCTCTTTTGTTTTCTTTTCAATTGATTTACCTGTTATCTTGTCAAGGATACCAATTTCCATCAAGTTAGTGGCTATTGTGCATGTATCTAATGAGATGTAGCACTTGATTGCTTTAAATCATGTCTCCTTTCTTTATTTATTGAGTGTCAGCGATAAATAGGCGGTTAAGTAAAATTTCTCATGAAGATTCTTGGTTTTTTTTGCCATCTTGAAAAAGGTTTTGTGATTCCATGGCTTAATTGAATTTTGGCACATCCATGTGAAAGAATGCCTTGACGAACGAAATATTGGGCTGGTAATTTGATCCCCTTACTCTCAAGTCTTTACTTCCTTCCAAATTAACATCTTTAATTCCTCTTATTGAAAAAAGGTTAAACTTCCATAAAAAGATGCTCAGTAGAAATGAACATTTGTCTCTATGGCAGATGATTACAAAAATAAACTTGCACAAGATTTATCCTTCATATAATTGAAGGAGCCATTTCCATCTATCGTAACATTAAAACCCTTGCTACTCTACTTATGTTTCGCACTATTGTTGGTTTGACAAAAATGTTATCGGCTAAAGAAGGCCAAGTCTTCAGGTGATAGTGCAATGACATGTTAATAAGATCAATTTATCCATATTGAGTTTACAACACCATGTGTCCGAAAGTATCATGGAACACAACAGATGCCTAGCCTTCTGTCTCTTACTCCTCGAATCCTAAACTTTAGAAATCAATGCTAATATGTTCATCTATCTAGACCTATGTGATATGACTTAGGTGGTTTCATGTCAAAACTGAGTCCCCCTCTGTCCAGGCACGTTCCTGACATTTTATAGGCCTGAGCGAGATGTAGAAAAGGGCCCTCGATAATTATGAAAAAAGAATCTTTGATATATTGTTTTTATCATAAGAAATAAAATTGAATTCAAGAAATACTAATAATTCAAATAATATTTTTTTCAGAGTATTCCTAGATGCAAAAACATCCTTATGATGTACATTTAAAATATAAAATGGCATAATTTTGGATCAAAATGTTGATCATTTGGAGTAATACTCTATGTAAATCAGTTTAAATCAACTGTGTTTTCATCTCATCTTTAGTTAATGTTTTTCATCACCACTTTAAACTTTTAGGGTTGAAATAATTTTTTTAGGAACCATCAATCTTAAAATCAAAACCCATGTTGGTTATACCTTAAGATTTTGTTATTTTTAGAGATAGGTGAGTATCAAGATTCTTTCACTCAATATTAGGTAATAAAGAGTCAATAATGTTTGGAAAAAAAGGGTATATATATAAGTTGAACCGTCTCATATGGTTGGTAATTTTTTTTCAAAAGGTAGGAATGTGTTCTCTTAGTTAATAACAAAAAAAAAAATTAAGTTCTAATACAAATATAGAATTTATGCGAATAGAATAATTAAAAGAGTCAGTATGAGATGAATAATGGGTAATATATCAATATTTTCTAGGTAAGTAGTTTTAGCCTTTGATACTAGATAAAAAACCCTTAAAGAAATAATAGGCAATAGTATAAAATGAACGACTAATTAACTTTTTACATATCTTCTTTTCCAATGTAATTAATTAATACATGTTTGGGTCCTTAATATAATACAAAATTCTTTGGGTCCTATTAGGCTTTGAATTTCTAAGAGGAAAAGTGGGAGATGAATGATGGAGAATATTTGAAAGTTTTTTAGGCAAGTAGTTTTAGACTTTGGTACTAGATAAAAAAAACTTAGAGAAACAACAAACGATACTATAAAATGTACGACCAATTAACTTTTAACATATTTTCTTTTCCAATGTAGTTAATTAATATTTGTTTGGGTCCTAATATGATACGAAATTTTTTGGGTCATATATCAGATACTAAAAGAATTAGTCTCTATTATTTTCTATTACTACTGTTATATACTAAAGAAAATTAGGCCCCTATTTCTCGTGAGCCCTGGGCGGTACGCCCGACCCACCCTCCCCTAGGCACGACCCTGCTCTGGCCCACTCCATACCATGCTGCTACAACTGTCTGTGTTTTTCTTAATTCCTAAATGCACAAAGAATTACCTCACATCTAGTATTCTATTGCTCTTCAAGTTAATTTATTTTTGGACAAAAGTAGCCAAAATAGAGAAATAAGTGTTTGCTTATATGAATGTCGTTGCTTTGGTTTGATTTCAATATGAATTTCAAGTTATTGCTTCTCTGAAGAGAGGGCCATGTTTACTAAAATATTCGACTTTCTAATGTAAGTTTGATGCAGTAAACATGAATAGGCTTTCTAGTGCAAGTCATTGCAGTACACCTAAATAGAGTCACTACAAGAGAAAGTGGCTTTAGAGAAGGAAGTTTTAGAGAAGGATTTCGAATTGTATCTAAAGGTAACCTTTAGAGAAAGAACTACATGACAATAGTGAAAAGTGTAGCTGAAAGTAAGATGCTTTTTAGATAAGGATTTTGAACTAAATTACACGGTATGAAAAACGTAACTAAAGCTTTTAGAGACAATTTTTATGATAAAGGTTTCTTAAAATCGAGCCAATAGTTTTAGCGACGCTTTTTAAAACGTCTCTAAAAGATAAAATATTTTTATTTTTAAATAAAATAAAAGCCTTTAGTTACGCTTTTATGACTTCTATTAGCACATGAAAAGGGTTTTCTTTTAAATAAATGTTGGGAACTGAAGAATTTACCAAGTATGGTTAAGGCTGCTAGTACAAGATTACTACTGCCAGAGGACTTCAATAGTTAATACTGCTGAGTATTACTACTGCTAGTCAAAGTTAGTGCTGCTTGAACAAAGTTAGTACTGCTTAGCTAGTTAGTGCTGCTAGTGGTTAGTGCTGCTTAGTAGTTAATACTGCCAAGCTGATTAGTGCTGCTTATAAGATGAAGATTCGAATTAGAAGAATGACAGCTGGATATTCTGAAGATATTCATGGAAGATATACTGAAGATATTTTATTTATTGTAATTATCTTTTATTTAGTATATGTATAGAATTGACAGAATGATTGTTCCAGATTCTAGTTTCTAAATCAAGATTAATCAAACACAAACACGAATTAACAAACAATTACCTGTTTGATTTCACTTCAAATCAAGATTACACTTTTCTCTCTCTCTAGAACTCTCTCCAACGACCTCTCTCTCTCTCTCTAACTTTCTCTCTCTAGAATACAATTCCTTGATTCTCCAATTAAGTTTGTGCTTACAAATTACAAAGACAAAAACTATTTATACTAAAACCTAATACAAGGAAAATACAAAATACAAAATACATTGACTTATTACAAATAGACTTTGACTTTGATAAGATTTGACTTTAGCAACTTTGACTTTCTCAACTTTGACCTTCAGTATTCTTGATCTTGTATCCAACAGATTTATGCTCTAACAATCTCCCCCTTTGGATTCAAGATCATTGTTGAAAGATCTAGCAATTCAGTTCTTCACTTTAAGATTTGTCAAAATAATCTCCCCTTTTTTTTTCATTGATAGTCTTCTTTCCAAATCTGTTTTCAAATGATGAACAATCTCCCCAAAGCTTGCATAAAACACTTTCAGTCTTTTGGAAAGAAATTATCTTCAGAATCAGCTCGAATGCTTTAGCAAATAATCTTCAAAGAAAATTTCCTCAAAAACTTCAAAAATTCTTTGATCATCTTCAAATCTTCAAATCTTTATCATTTCTTTGAAACCATCTCCCTTTAACGTCAAAAACTTTAACATTTCTTCATACCATCTCCCCCTTTTTGATGAATGGAGCATCTAGATCATCAAAACTTTGATTCCAAGAAATGTCTTTGACCATTCTGATCTGATAACGAGCCTCTGATTCTGTGATCCACAACCAGTATTCATCCAGATCTTTTCAAATCCGAACAAAATAAGAACATGTAACTCCTGAATCAACAGATGAATCAGTTAATATGCCTGTCAGTAACACAAAGTCACTGTGCGTAACGAATACACAATATAAAGGAGCTTTTTAATGTTCACTCCCCCAGGGCTTCCATCCAATCATCGAAATACCACAAAGGCAATTTCTATGAATGTTATGACAAAGAAACAAATTCTTTGTGTGTTCGTGCACGTGTAGAAAGAATTAAGCACGAATAACTGCTTTCATAAGGCTCAACATAGTGTAAACCACTGAGACAACAGTAGATAAACACAGACTCTAAGTGCATGATTGAAGTACGAAGGTGGGGCAGACTTCCTTCTTTTTCAATATCCAGATTTTCCAAATGAAAACCAGATAGATTATATGCTGCGTCCCCAGAAAATATGAAACATTTTCTTTTTAAGAAGAAAATAAGTGGTTGGTGGGGTTTAAGCAAGAGTTGGCATGGGCTAATTGCCTGTTTCAATAACGTTCACCAAAGAGTTGTGAAACGCTAGTAATGTGGCTGCCCGGCTCAGAAAGTAGTTGGTGCAGAGTTTGATATTCTTTTACTCTGATCGCACACCCTCTTTCTTTTTAATCATTAAACTCACTACTAACCAAACTCTCTTTTCCATTTTACCTCATCACACCCACACTCATTTCTTTAGACTCCTCACACTCAATCACTAAAGGATTAACTTCTTGGGTAGGAAACACTGGTTAACGTGAATCCATAGAAGTTTCAGATAAGTCCTAGCACAAAGAACCCATATTTCCTATAAAGCAAGTCTTGCTCAAATGGTTTAACTATATTAGTTAAAGCTCATATACAAATGTCAGATATAAGTATGCTCAGTGATATAATCATGAAGATATGAGCATTTTAAACCATTGAATTATTTTCAAACAAAGACATTGAATGAATGAACATGAATGAATGAACATGAATGCAAGAAACTTGTTTGAAAATCTGACATTGTATAAAATGATCAGAAATGAATGATATAACAATTAAGGCTTATGGTCAAGAATAATGGATATTTGTCTATATGAAACAATATACAAACATTCTTGAATGAAACGCTTTGAAATGAAATATCGCTCAAAATTATTTGACATACAAACGGGGTGTCTTACCATCGAAGAAAAATAGTTTCAATTTAGATATGTGGTAAGAACATTTTGAAGAAAAATTCAAACTAGTGTGTGTGAATACTTGAAAGTATATAGAAAAGACAATACGCAAGTATTTATCTTTGGAAACACACGGTTTGTAAACAATAAAGCACAAAATAAAAAAAATGAAAACATTTAAAATCACACTTCCAAATTATAAAATCTGTTAAAAAATCGGGAAGTGGTTTGAACATTTAAGAACATGTTTTCTATACCTGAAAGTTGTCCTTCTTTCAGATACATTTGAGATTAAGAAAAGAAATTTACCTTTTCGCTCAATCTTAATTCTCATACAGTCAGCTGTAGTCATTAGGATATGATCGTGTCAGCTTTTCTCATCCTGTATAAGTCTCAAAGTCTAGTCAAAATTTATTCACAAAATTTATTCGAAAATTAAAAAATGACATAAAGATTAAAACAATTAAAGAACAAGTTCTGATCAGAAATAATCAGAAATCATAGTCTTACTCCTTTTGACTTATAGGCTCCCCCTAAAATCATGCATCACAAAAATTTTTGTCAGTTAAATATAATGTAGAAATTAGTTTTGCTCCCCCTCAAATGAATGTAGATCATTTAAAATCTTCTCTAACTCCCCCTGAGATCATGAGCAAACCATTAAAGTGCAGGTATCCTTCAGATATAAAAATAAAGAAAATAATGAAAAATAACAATACGTAACTTTAGTAGGTAATAACTGATTATGTATTCAGATTTAACATACCAAGCTTAGAGACAAGAAAATTAAATCTCTTCTCATCTAAGGGTTTGGTAAATAAATCTGCAAGTTGATAATCTGTTTTTACAAAATAAAGTTCAATTGTTCCTTTTTCAACATTATCTTTGATAAAATGATACCTTACATCAATGTGTTTGGTTTTCGTATGCTGGACAGGATTAGCAGATATGGCAATTGCACTCTTCGAGTCACAGTAGATTGGAATTTTATCATACTTGAATCCATAGTCTCGTAGCTGTGTTCGCATCCATAAGACTTGAGAACAGCAACTGGCAGCAGCTACGTACTCTGCTTCAGCAGTTGATGTGGAAACGCATAATTGTTTCTTTGATGCCCAGCTAACGAGCTTGTCTCCAAGAAACTGAACGTGACCAGAAGTACTCTTTCTGTCCAACATGCAACCTTCATGATCTGCATCTGAATATGCAGTCAGTTGAAACCCAGTATCTTTAGGATACCACAAACCAAGGTCTGCAGTGCCCTTCAGATATCTAAAGATCCGTTTGACAGCGGCCAAATGGGATTCTTTGGGAGCAGCTTGATATCTAGAACAAAGACATGTTGAGAACATAATATCTGGTCTACTGGAAGTTAAATACATCAACGATCCTATCATACCTCTGTACGTTCTAACATCTACACTTTTACCCGAAGGATCAGTGTGAATCTTAGTACCAGGTGCCATCGGGATTCCAATTGGTTTACAATTTTCCATTTTGTACTTCCGAAGAATGTCCAAAATATACTTAGATTGATTTATAAAAGTCCCCGTAGAAAGTTGTTTAACTTGTAATCCGAGAAAGAAATTCATCTCTCCCATCATACTCATTTGAAAACGTGACACCATGAGGTTAGAAAAGTTTTTGCAATATTTTGGATTAGTAGAACCAAATATTATATCATCAACATAAATCTGAATAAGTATAATATCAGCTTTTTCCTTCTTTATGAATAAAGTGGTATCGATTTTACCTTTAGAGAAACCAGACTTGACCAAGAATTTGGATAATACATCGTACCAGGCTCGAGGGGCTTGCTTTAATCCATAAAGAGCTTTGTCCAAGATGTATACATGATCTGGCTTGTCTTGATTGACGAACCCTTCAGGTTGAGACACGTACACTTCCTCTTTAAGAATGCCGTTCAGAAAGGCTGTTTTCACATCCATCTAAAAGACTGTGAAGTTCTTATGAGCAGCGTAGGCGAGAAACATTCTTATTGCCTCTATACGTGCTACTGGAGCATACGTCTCGTCATAATCGATGCTTTCCTCTTGCCGGTAGCCTTTGGCAACAAGTCTAGCTTTGTTTCTGATGACAACACCATCTTCATCCTTTTTGTTCTTGAATACGCACTTAGTGCCGATCACGGTTTTTCCTTCTGGTTTAGGAACCAGTCTCCAAACATTTAGGGCTTCAAACTGATTGATCTCTTCTTGCATCGCAGATACCCAGTCCGAATCAGCAAGAGCCTCAGATACTCGAGTTGGCTCAATCTTGCTGAGGAATGAGTCATGCATACACTGATTAAGAGTCGCTGACCTTGTCTGAACAGGCTTGTCAAAATCTCCAATTACTTGATGTAATGGATGGTCTTTGGTCCAGCGATGCTCATGTGGGAGTGGAATAGATACTGATTGAATATGATCATCATCTTGAAATCCACTTTCAAAATCTTCAGTTTGAATTACAGGAGGGGGGTTGTCAGTTGAAGTTTCATGTGAAGAAGTATCAGTGGGAACAACAAATTCAGGCTGTTGAGTAGACAATGTAGTACACCCAACTGAAATAGTTACTTCTGGCTCAACATTAACTTGTGTATCTTCAACTGTAGGAGTAACAAAAGGAATGTGAGTTTTAGACTGAACTGGGGTGCTTGTTCAGTAATAACTTCTGAAGTGACTGGATGATGACAACTTGTATCTTCAGACCTGTCAGTCATAGCAGATTTAGATACATTAGTTCCAAGAAACTCATCATAAAATAATTCAAATAACAAATCTAAATCAGTTAAATGTGAAGTAGATGTAGAAGCGTTATCCAAATTTTTCGCTGTAGAAACAGGTTCTGGACTGATCTGCCCAGAAGCTAATACGCCAATAATAACGGGTTCTGAACTGATTTGATCAGAAGCCATTTCTTCATCAAATGTAACATTGACGCTCTCCACAACTGTCTTTGACTTCTTTAGATAAACACGATATGCAGCAGATGTTGAAGAATAACCGATAAAGATGCCTTCGTCCGCCTTAGCACTGAATTTATTCAGGCTCTCTCTGTCGTTAAGCACAAAACATTTACACCCAAATACGTGAAAATATTTGACAGTTGGTGTTTTGTTGTTGATCAGCTCATATGGAGTCTTTTGAAATCGACGGTGTATCATGGAACGATTTTGCGTATGACATGCAGTTGACACATCTTCCGCCCACAAGAATAGAGGTAGATCCGATTGACTAAGCATAGTTCGAGTGGCCTCGACTAGCGTTCGATTACGTCTTTCTACTACTCCATTTTGTTGAGGGGTTCTAGCAGCAGAATGCTGATGTGAAATCCCAACTGATTCGAGATATTCATCAACAATCTTATTCTTGAATTCTGTGCCATTGTCAGTTCGAAGGAACTTGACTTGTCGCTGCAGTTTTACCTGGGTCGTCTTTAAGAATGAAATGAGAACTTCAGGTGTCTCATCTTTTGCTCGAAGAAATTTGACCCACGTGTATCTTGAGTAATCATCCACAATAACCAACACGTATTTCTTACCACCCAAACTCTGAGTTCTCATTGGACCACATAAATCCATGTGTATCAGTTCTAACGGAGAACTAGTGCTTGGTTCAGGCTTCGGTTTGTGAGCGGCTCTCTTCATCTTACCCTTCTCACAAGCTGCGCATAAGTGTTCTTTTTCGTATTTCAGCTCAGGAAGTCCCTTTACTAATTTCCCACGAACCAGCTTGTTGATGTAACGAAAGTTCAAGTGAGATAAACGTATGTGCCAGAGCCAACTTTTCTGCAATGAAGCTTTTGTCATCAAGCATACCTGATTGTCAATCTGAACTTTGGACAAATTGATGGTATAGAGGTTTGTCTTTCGATGTCCACCCAAGAGTTCTGTGCCGTCTTCAGTACGAACCGAGCAACTCTTGGACTTGAAGTTAACCTCTAACCCTTTATCGCAGAATTGACCTATACTGAATAAATTGTGCCCCAAGCCTTCGACATAGCTTACTTTACTGATCGTTATCTTGTCTTGAATGATATCACCATATCCTAGAATAGGTAAAAGCTAATCGTTTCCAAATCTGACATTGCCACTGAATTTCTCTGTATAGTTAGACAATAAAGCTTTTTGCCCAGTCATATGCTTGGAACATCCACTATCCAAATACCACATACGCCGGGTCTGCAAGAGAAATCAGACAATAATAGATTTAGGTACCCATTTAAAAACGGGACCTAACATTTTAGTACAAGATTTTGGCATCCACTTGAAAATGGATCCTCTGTTCTTTTGAAAACTTTGAAAAACATTAGATCTCGAAGAATTAACATGATAAGATCCATACCAATCAGAAGAATTATGAGAATAAGCAAAATCATTTCTCTGATAAGGATAAGATATAGTACTAATAGGAGACAATTGAATCAATTGCTGTATTGAATATCTCTTGTAAGAAGTTACAAGGTTTTGATTAAAAGCAATTTGATCAATCACATCAGTATCACTACTAACTGTTCTATTACAATTATTATCAGAAACTGATTCTACTATCTCATCATCCCTCCTTTTTGGTCTCCATTCAGATTGAGCTTTAAACTTTTTCTTCCTTAAATCTGAAACATAAGAGATAGATGAATTAGGAAAAGCAGATTTCAAAGTTTTATTTTTATTTTGTGTACCAGTGTTTTTTTGTTTCTGTAATCGCTGTTTCTTATGTTTCTTACCATGGGCATAGTAATCAGCAGTTACAGAAACTGATTTACCAACCTTAGTTGATGATTCAACAATATTTACACCACTTGGTAATACTTTGTCATTTTCAAGACAAGTAGAATGATCAGGAAGTTTAGAATGAATGTCAAACATATCAGATTCTTCCATGCTCCCATCATCAGAATTAAAAGAATCATTTGCAGACTCAATTAAGTCATCAGAATTGTCAGAAAAAATTTGAGGTGCCATTGAAACTGTAGAACACTTTGTTGAATTAATTTGAAAAACTGTGTTCTTTAAAACTGTAGAAAATACATTTTGTTGAATATCCACCAAAAGCTTTTCATCAAATAAAACATTTTCAAGTTCGACTATTTTGTTTTCAAAGATAGATGTAGGAACATAAACCTTTGCAATTTCAGGTTTTACCTTTATCTCAGATGCGGAATAACTAACAAAATAGTCGTTTGAAAATACTTTTGATGTTTCGGAAAGATAACTATCATTTAACTTTACATACTTAAATGGTAGTTGCATTTTCTTTTTATTCTTTCTGTTTTCAGTTTCTTTGGCCTCTACTTCGTCTGGCAATTTGGTAACAAATTTGGGTTTCAAATGAGTATGTTTACCAGCACATGCAAGAAAATCATAGTTATAAAGTGCCGGTTGTTTTTTGATGGCTTTCTTAAGATAATGGGGGTTGTTAAAACCAAGTCCCCATCTTTTCTTAACATCAGCCTCTTCATCAGGAGCATTAAGAAAAATGGTTTGATCTGTTTGACCTCTTTTATAAAGTTTAACTTCCAGATCATTTACCTTCTTGTTCAAATTCTTGTTTTCAACCTGCAATTTATAAACAATTAGTGCAGATTCATTTTTCTCAAACTCATATTTAGAAATCTTAACTTCAAACTCAGAAATCTTCTTTTCAAAATCATCTACTTTAGATTTAGAATCAAAATCAGACTTGCGTAAAGAATCAATCAGATCTTTATTTGAAATAACATAAGTATTAAGTTCAAAGATCTTCTTGTTCTTTTTAACAACTCTTTCTTTTTCCTTTTTCAGATTATCTTGTAAATTTTGAAGCTCAATCACCATGGTTTCCAATTTGGTAATGAAATCTTTTGGAGTTAAGTTTAATACCTCATTAACTGCTTCATCATCTGACTCGTCATCTTTTTCTTCTTTGCCCATTAGACAGATATGAGCATTTTCTTCTTTCTCTTCACCTTCATCCTCGGCCATCAAAGCTACACCAACTTCTTGTTATCTTGCCAAAAGCAACTTGTTTTGATAATACTGAGAGTTGCGTACTTTCGGCTTTCGACAATCTTTGGCATAATGACCCAACTTGCCGCAGTTATAGCATTTGATTGAATCAGTTGAAAGCTTTTCAACAGCTGTGTAATCATTCACAAACTTCTTCTTCTCATCCGGTTTCTTCTCCACATATCTTTGCTCTTCATACCTCTTTCCTTCCACCCTTTCCCGGTGTTCGTGGTTCTTTGAACTCGAAGAAGAATACCGTTGAGAATTTGATCCTGGCTTCTTATAAAATTTTTTCTGAAAGGCACAGGTCATCAAAATCATAGCTTGTTTCAGACTCTCGCCATCATCACTATCTGAAACAGAATCTGACTCAGAAGTTGTAAGAACTATCTTCTTTTTCTTTTCTTTCTTCTCTTTCTTTTCTTTCAACTTCTCTCCAGCTACTAAGGCAATAGGATCAGAAGCTTGTACTGCTTTCTTCTTTTAAGCTCTTTTCTCTTCAACCTCTTCTTCATTCTGCTTTAAGGTTTCAAATACCTCATGTAATGGAATTTCATTTAAATCCTTCATCTGCTTCATTCTTCTTGTATGCTTCTTCCATTCTGGACGTAAGATACTCAAGAATTTGACATTGTTTTCTAGTTGCTTCTTCTTAACTTTGTTCTTTGTTAACTCGTTCCGAAGCAACACAAACCTCTCATAAGTATCTTCCAGACTCTCATTCTCCTTGGCTTTGAACTCCTCATAGCTATTTATGCAGTTTGCCACTTTCATCTGGTTTCCGACCTTTGATCCCATCATCATCTTTTGTAATTGATCCCACATCTTCTTTGCATTGGCTTTATAACTGTCAATCTTGATGTAGATCTCGCTTGTTTATCTGCTTTGTATCGGCTTTTTTGCTCTTCAGAATATTGAGAAATATCTACTGTCACTGTTTTCATCTTTTGCTCTCTTTCTTCAGTTCCATCTTCACTGTCAGAAGAATCAACATCAGGTATCTGAACTGTAATTGGAGCCATTGGACCTTCAGTGATAGATAGTAAAATATTCTCTCCATTTGAATGCCGATCCACGAAATCCAAGAATCTGTCTTTCCATTGCTCATATTCGCCTTTGAGTAAAACTGGAGGTTTGACATCGGTTCCAATTGAAAGAGCATCTTTGGAAGTCATCTTGTATAAACCTGTTTGAAAAGTATATCAATAAGAAACTAGAACTGATCGTTAGTCCAAATGAAACAATCAAGAAAATACAGAAAACTTGAAATATAAAATCAGAAATTTTAATCACAAAAAGAACTATGTCCCCCTAGATATACTTCTTCTTTTCGTTTGTCAACTTTGCGTTTGTCATAAACTTTGCGTGTCAACTGTACATAAACAATAAACTTTGCGATTCATATTACAAACGCAAACCCAACTTTGCGTTTGTAGTTACACCCGCAAAACTCGCTTCTCGGTTGTTGATGAAAACGCAAATATCACTTTGCGTGTCTCATTGAATACACCTGCAACCTTTGAATGACCCGCAAACCTATTTGAATGAAACGCAAACTTGAAGAACAGCCGCAAACCTCTAAAACTGAACAAAATCGCACCAAAAACTCATTTAAACTTAGAATTCCAACACTAAATTTCAACAATTCACTCGTTTAAACATCTAGAACACAAAACTAACACTGATTTTCGATCAAATACACAAAAATGTAAAAATCGACTCAAATACAATGCACAGGACTCGTGAACTTCGAACTCAACCAAAATCACAAATTCGTGAATATTACAGTGCAATACAGGAATTAAAGTACATAGACTCGATCTATTACACTTTTGGAACAATTCCTAATCAAAATCTGCTCCAAAAACACACTCAAACTCAGAATTCGATTTTCTGCTCAAGAACAGTGACGAACCAACAATTTCTTGAATTTCTTGATCTGATTTCACTTTGGATCTGCTCTGATACCAATTGTTTATTCTAGATTCTAGTTTCTAAATCAAGATTAATCAAACACAAACACGAATTAACAAACAATTACCTGTTTGATTTCACTTCAAATCAAGATTACACTTTTCTCTCTCTCTAGAACTCTCTCCAACGACCTCTCTCTCTCTCTAACTTTCTCTCTCTAGAATACAATTCCTTGATTCTCCAATTAAGTTCGTGCTTACAAATTACAAAGACAAAAACTATTTATACTAAAACCTAATACAAGGAAAATACAAAATACAAAATACATTGACTTATTACAAATAGACTTTGACTTTGATTAGATTTGACTTTAGCAGCTTTGACTTTCTCAACTTTGACCTTCAGTATTCTTGATCTTGTATCCAACAGATTTATGCTCTAACACATAATAGTTTTGTGACAGATTTTAATTCTAAGTTTTTGTTCTAGAGAGAATCAACCTCAAGGCATAGATCCTAATTCTAGAGAAGTAGAATTCGCCTTGAAAGAGTCTGTTCTTCAAGATTGAGGTTGAGTGTGTAATCTTGTGATTCTAATCATTCAATACAAGTTTACAAGTTGTTAATCATATACACTGTTTGTTTACTGTTACATTGAATATCAAAGTGTTATTCCGCAAACTTCTTTGATATTGTTTCTGAGACTTTATTCTTGTTAAGAATTCGATCCTGACAAGTGGTATCAGAGCCTGTTCTCTCAGAAACATCTATCTATTCATCATGGAAAATCTTGCAGAATCAAACAGTACTCTGGTCTCTAAGGTTCCAATGCTCAAACCCAGTGAGTTTGACATGTGGAAGATCAGAATTAGGCAATACATTCTTCTCACTGACTACTCAATGTGGGATATCATTGAGAATGGTCCTTCTGAAGCAGGAAAGATTGGACCAGATGGGAAAAGACCTCCACCAAAGACAGATGGTGAGAGGAAGATCAGACAGACAGAGATGAAGGCCTTGAGCACTCTGCTCTTGGCCATCCCCAATGAATATCAGCATCAATTTTGCAACTGCACTGATGCTCAGATTCTCTGGAATGCTCTAGAGAAAATATTTGCTGGAACTAAAAGCATCAAAAGAAATCAAAGAGATGTTCTAAAGCAGCAGTATGAGAACTTCACTTCTTCAAAGAATGAGTCTATGACTCAAACTTTTGATAGGTTCAACAAGCTCATTGGTGAACTGGCTACTGTAGGAGTGAAGATGGAGAAAGATGATATCAACAGAAAGTTCCTCAGATCTCTTGGGGATGAATGGACTATGTACACTGTCTCATATAGACAGAGTGATAATCAGGAAGAGAAGGAACTTGATGATCTATATAATGATCTAAGAGTTTTTGAAACTAAGGTAGAAACTGGGTATATCCACAATGCTGCACTTCTATCAGCATCTACTGATACTATTGCCAACCCTGAAGCAGTTAGTGCTGCCAGTGGAGTGAATTCAGAAAAAAGGCACTGAAACTATCTTTGAAGCCTTTTTGTCCAGTCACAGCAACAATTCATTGATTAATGATGATCTGGATCAACTTCACCCTGATGACCTGGAGGAGATGGACATTAAATGGCAGATGGCCATGTTATCTATGAGGGTGAAGAAGTTTATCAAAAGAACAGGGAGGAACAACTTCTCTCAAAGAAGAGAGGATGGAGCTGGTTTTGACAAGACAAAGGTGGAATGCTATAAGTGCCACATGAAGGGACATTTTGCTAAAGAGTGCAGAAGTGGTGTACAAAATAACAACCACCAACAAACTCAGAATGGAGGCTACAATCAAAATAAGAACCCTGCTTAAGCCCTTGTTTCTCAACAAGGAATGGGGTTTGACTGGAGTGACCAAGCTGAGGAAGCCATTCAGAATCAAGCTCTTATGGCAGAAGTGTCTGATCTCCCCTCTGAGGTAACTTCTAATCTTCGCACTCAATCTTGCATAGACACTGTCAAAAGGTACAGGGATCACAACCAAAGCATGTGTGATGACCTCAAAAGATTAGAAAATGACAGAAGAGACTATGTGTTGATAGTAGAGAGATTTGAAGAACAAATCAAAGGCTTTCAAGCTAATGAACTTCAACACTCTTATGACACAAACTACTGGAAGTGGGAAAAGAATGAGTTAGAGACAAAACTATCTAAGTCCATAGAAGAGAATGACAGGCTGAAAGAAGAACTGTCTAAGGTTAAGCTTGACATAGAAAAGTTTTCATATGCCTCAAAAGCAATGGATTCTCTTATAAAGGCTCAGATTCATGATAAGATGAAGCCTGGTATTGGATATAACAATACACCTCCTCCTTACAACAACAACTATATCTCTCCTACTTCTGACTTGTTAGAGTCCAAGGAGAAAAAGAACTTGACTGAGAAAGCTTTTAAGATAGATCCTTTGGATGAGGTAGTAGTTAAGGATTTGACTGAGAAAGAAGCCAGTGAGAATAGGAATAATGTTGTAAGTAAAGAGATACCATTAGAAAACAACATTATCACCAATGAGGGATGTGGAAAAATCTGGGTCAAGTCTAAGGAGATAGAGAAGAACAAAGGAAAGGATAACAAGGTCCATTACAAACAAACCACTGTGGTGAATCCTGGACCTTGTAAACAGTGTGCTTGCAATAAATCTAAGAGCCTAAATTCTGGTATAAAAAGAGGTAACCAAAGAAACTGGAATAATCAATGGGCTCAGAAACAAGGAGTTGATCTGAATAAAATAATCAGACCAAAACCCTGTTTCATATGTGGCAAGCTGAATCATTTGGCTAAGTATTGTTTCTTCAATCCTATTAACCAACAGATGAACTTTCAAAGATTTGTGCAAAAACCTGTTGGTTATAGGAAGGCTGGAAAGAAACATGTGGGGAAGAAATCTGTTGAAACCAAAGGCCCCATGAAGAAACAGGTTTTAAAAGAAAGTATCAAAATATGGGTGCCTAGAAGCACTAACACTGTTAGTACTGCTGACAGAGATAGTGCTGCTAGAAGCATTACTACTGCTACCAGTGTTAGTACTGCTGAAAATTTTAATACTGCTAACACAGTTACTACTGCTAACACAGTTACTACTTCTAACAAGGTTAGTACTGCTAAGCATGCAAGTGCTGCTAATGCAGTTAGTACTTCTAAAACCACTATTGTTTCTAGCAAATGTGTTTCTAAACCCATCATTGTGACAAAGTACTCCAGAAATGAGGAGTCAAAGTTTAAAAATCTTGTCAAGAAAGAATGTAAGTATTTTGATGAGAAAGGGGTACCTAAGACCACTGTGGATTGGGTTCCTAATTCATACTAACTGATTTATTATATGTGCAGGGCAATCAACAGCTTAAGGGAAAGAGCATATGGTATGTTGATAGTGGTTGCTCTAGGCACATGACAGGCAACATGTCATGCCTTCAGAATTTCAAGCATATCAATGGAGGACATGTTGCATTTAGAGATAATCTTACTGATGGTAAAATAAGTGGAAAAGGTAATGTTACAAAAGGTAAGATGACATTTGAGGATGTCTACTATGTTGATCAGTTGAAGTACAACCTGTTAAGTGTATCACAGGTGTGTGACAAACAACATAGCATATTATTTACTAATACAGAGTGTATGATCCTTGCTCTAGGGTTCAAGGTAGTTGATGAAAGCATGATACTACTTAGAACTCCAAGAGAGGACAATGTTTACTGTCTAGATATGGACAATGTTTCTAGTGATTCATCCCTGAACTGTCTTGTTTCAAAAGCTTCTGTGGATGAATCCTCTCTATGGCACAGAAGGATGTGTCACATGAATTTCAAGACCATGAACAAACTTGTTAAAAACAACCTTGTAAGAGGTTTACCTTCAAAAGTCTTCTCATGTGATGATCATTATGTTGCTTGTCTTAAAGGCAAACAACACAAAACTTCTCATAAGACCAAAGAGCTAAATACAATTTCTTCTTGTCTCCAGTTATTACATATGGATCTGTTTGGTCCTACAAATGTTATGAGTATAGGCAAGAAATCTTACTGCTTGGTTATTGTTGATGATTACTCCAGATTTACTTGGGTGTATTTTCTAAGGACCAAGGATGAGACAAGTGGACTGATCAAATCCTTTATCCTAAAAATTGAAAACCAAACTAATCAAAAAGTAAAAGTCATTAGATCAGACAATGGGACTGAATTTAAAAATCTTGATCTAAACACCTTTTGTGAGGAAAAAGGAATTGAGAGACAATATAGTGCCACTAGGACTCCTCAACAGAATGGAGTTGCTGAGAGGAGAAATAGGACACTAATAGAGGCTGCTAGATCTCTGTTGGCTGATTCAAAACTGCCAATTACCTTCTGGGCTGAAGCAGTTAACACTGCCTGTTATGTCCAAAACAGAGTTCTAGTGGTCAAGCCAAAGAACAAGACCCCTTATGAGATTTTAAATAAAAGAAAACCTTTCATTGGATTTTTCAAACCTTTTGGGTGTCCTTGTACAATTCTCAATACCAAATCTCACTTAGGTAAGTTTGATAGCAAAGCAGATGATGGATTTCTTTTGGTTACTCATCTCAGAGTAAGGCTTACAGAGTTTTTAACTCTTCTTCTAGAATAATTGTAGAAAGTGACAATGTCAAATGCAATGAGATCACACCAAATCCTATTGGATCTGGTCCTCAGTGGCTGTTTGACATTGATTCACTAACTAACTCTTTTGGTTTCAGTAGTGATGATTATGCAGGTTCAGAGTGTGGAGGATTAGAGACTACACAAGTTCAAGATAGTATATCTCAATCTGTGATCTTTCCCATACCAACAGTGGATTCTGTTGAAGACTGTGAAAAGGAACCATCTACTGGACCAAATCAGAGTGAAGAAGAAAGTAGAGATGAGGAGAGTCAGGAAGATAAAGACCCAGAAGTAGCTGCTGAAAACACCTCAGTTGAGTTGGATGACTTAAATCTAGAGGTGGGACTTAATGAAGAACCTAGTCATCACACCAAAACTCAAAAGAATCATCCTCCACAGCTGGTAATAGGAGATATATCTTCTCCTATGATGACTAGAAATCAAAGCAGGCTTCAGGAAATGGAAGACCAACAGCATACAGTGCTTTCTTGCTTTCTATCCCAGCTTGAGCCTAAAAAGGCACATGATGCTATGAAAGAGTCCAGTTGGATAGAAGCCATGCAAGAAAAGCTACTGCAGTTCAAGCTGCAAGATGTTTGGGATCTGGTAGACCTTCCTAAAGGCCAAAGAGCAATAGGAACAAAATGGGTCTTCAGGAATAAGATAGATGAAAGAGGCATAGTAATAAGGAATAAAGCAAGGTTGGTGGCTCAAGGGTATACACAAGAAGAGGGAATAGATTATGAAGAAGTCTTTGCACCTGTAGCCAGGATAGAAGCAATTAGATTATTCCTGGCCTATGCTTCTTATATGAGATTCAAAGTCTATCAAATGGATGTCAAAAGTGCATTTCTATATGGCTCAATTGAAGAAGAAGTATATGTTTGTCAACCACTAGGGTTTGAAAATCCAAGCTATCCAGACAAGGTATACAAATTGAAGAAAGCACTTTATGGACTACATCAAGCTCCAAGAGCATGGTATGACACTCTGTCATCCTATCTCTTGGAAAATGGCTTTGAAAGAGGAGTCATTGATAAGACTCTATTCATCAAGAGAAAGAAGAAGGATATCTTGCTGGTCCAAATCTATGTTGATGATATTATCTTTGGATCCACAAGAGATAACATGTGCAAGGAGTTTGAGGAACTAATGCATCAAGGGTTCAAGATAAGTTCCATGGGGGAACTTACTTTCTTCCTTGGACTCCAAGTTCAACAGAAGTCAGATGGAATCTTTATCTGTCAGTCCAAGTATGTGCAGGACATTCTAACCAAGTTGGTTTCTCAGATTCAAAACCTGCCAGCACACCTATGGAGACACACAAGCAGATAACAGCATATCTTGAGGGGGAGGATATGGATGTTCATCATTATAGGTCCATCATTGGCTCTCTTATGTATCTTACAGCCTCTAGGCCAGATATTATGTTTCCAGTATGTGTATGTGCAAGATTCCAAGTTAGGCCAAAGCAATCTCACTATCAACCTGTTAAGAGGATATTCAGATATCTCAAAGGGCAACCCAGATTGGGACTTTGGTATCCTCATGACTCATCCTTTGACCTACTTGCATACTCAGATAGTGATCTAGGTGGAGCAAACTTGGACAGAAAATCTACTTCTGGAGGATGTCAGTTTTTGGGTGCAAGACTAGTTTCATGGCAGTGCAAGAAACAAACCACAATGTCCACATCTACAACAAAGGCAGAGTACATAGCAGCTGCAAGCTGCTGTTCTCAAGTCTTATGGATTCAGAATCAAATGCTAGACTATGGGGTAACCTTTCTACACACTCCAATTTTTATTGATAATAGCAGTGCTATTAGCATTGTGAATAATCCTGTCAAGCACTCAAAGACAAAGCACATTGAGATCAGGTATCACTTTGTAAGAGACTGCAATGAAAAGAAACTTATTCAAGTTGTAAAAGTTCATACTGATAACCAGTTTACTGATCTATTCACCAAAGCCTTTGATGTGGGTAGATTCACTTTCTTGGTAACAAGTGTGGGAATGATCAACTCTGAATAAGTCCCTTCTCAAAAAGTGGTTAAATACCTGTATATTGTTTTTTTTGGTGTTACTGATCTTCTTTTTCAGGATATATATAGTAGTACTCAGTGTATCACAAGCTTAAAAGAGTAAGTGTGGTTAATACTGCTCTCAGTTAATACTGCTAGTAGCTAATACTGCTCGCTGTTAATACTGCTTGTTAGTTAATACTGCTAGTGGTTAATACTGCTCTCAGTTAATACTGCTAGTAGTTAATATTGCTCGCCGTTAATACTGCTTGTTAGTTAATACTGCTAGTGGTTAATACTGCTCTCAGTTAATACTGCTCGCCGTTAATACTGCTTGTTAGTTAATACTACTCTCAGTTAATACTGCTAGTAGTTAATACTGCTCGCCGTTAATACTGCTTGTTAGTTAATACTGCTAGTGGTTAATACTGCTCTCAGTTAATACTTCTAGTAGTTAATACTGCTTGTTAGTTAATACTGCTCTAGTTTAATACTGCTTATGTCCCGAATACTATAAATACCCTTTGCCCGCCTAAAAAGTTTATAACGACTCTTTGCATACTGTTCACTTGAGCTCTAAACCCTTTCTCTCTCAAGTATCAAGTTTTCAGGCAAGAACTCTCAAAGATCAATGGCATCAATGGCATTCATCGACGAGCACAATGAAATCGCGATGTTACAGAAGCCCAAACAGGCCGCTGGTTTCCACCAGATTGTGGATTTCCTCAAGACAACCCATATTGCACATGCTCTCACTATATCGCCATCAATCTATATCGAGCATCAAAGGCAATTCTGGGCAAATGCCACCATTGTTACTGAGAATGGTGTGCAAATGATCAAGACAAAGGTGTGTGACAAGCCCTTGACAGTTACTGAAGAGGTAATTCGCATCAGCCTACATCTAGACGATGCCTCTGGTATAACTTCTATTTCTAATGATGAACTGTTTTCTACTCTTACAAGAATGGGGTATGGAGGCCCATTGGGTGTGTTCAAGTTCTCAAAAGCCAAATTTTCACCCCAATGGCGTTTCTTTGTCCATACCCTTATGCACTGTATCTCTAAAAAGACTACTGGATGGAGTGAGTTCAGTAGCACCATTGCTTATGCCTTGGTGTGCTTGGCCACTGCCAGAAAGTACAATTTTTCTAAAATGATTTTCAATGATCTTGTCTCAAACTTGGGAAACAAAAAGAGCTTTTATATGTACCCCAGGTTTGTTCAAGCAGTTATCACCCACGAATTGACGGATATGCCTCATTTTGATGGGGTATATGTACCTAAACCCCCTAAAGGCAAGGTTTTCTCAAATAAGAGAAGATCTGCTGGGGACTCGGAAGGAGTAGACACCCCATTGTTCTCAACAATGATGGTGGTGTCCCACACTGATGAAGGTATGGCAGCAGGGTCAAGGCCCCAATTAGACCATCCCACTGTTAGTCAATCCCAACCTTCCCACTCTAAATCAATTCCCCAGTCTCTTCTTGATAAACCAACTTCACCAATCACCCAAACATACAAAAGGAAACAGGTAAAGAAGGCTCCTTCCCTTCTTGTACCTTCACCCACTCAGCCTTTAAGCCCTCTAAGGGAGAATTCTCCTTTAGAGAATATCAATAGGGAAACCAAAGGGGTGTCTCCCAACCCCAAGGAGGTGCTCTCTGAGGAGGAGGAGGAAGAGCATATGGGTGAGCAGGCTGCTACTACTTCTGCTAGCACAGAGAAGGACAATGGTAACATAAATAAGACCTCCCCCATGGCAACTTTGAATGAGCAATCATTCAAAGGTCCCAGGTGCCAAGAAACCACGGGGGTGGATAGTGCTTCTGCTAGGCAGAAGGCTTCCACTACAAAAAGATCCCATGATCCTTCAATAGAGGGTAACACTTCTGGAGAAGGTGAGGACAGATATAACTACTATGAATTGATGGAAACAATGGGCAACATCAACCAAGATGTTCTTAAACAAGGGAAAGAAATTGAAGAGATGAAGTTGGTAATCCTGTCACAACAAGTTCAGATTGCCAAATTAAAGAAGATGGTGACAAAGCTTGTACAGAAGAAGAGGAGAAAACAATATGTGTTGAGGCAGAGGAAACCTGAAAAAGATGCTTCCAACAAGGGGGAGAATAAAGAGAATGAAACAGAGAAGGAAAGACATTCTGAGGAGAGATTTGATGGTGAAGGGGATAAAGAAACAGTTGAGGGGGAGCAAGACGCAAGAACTGAAATAGAACAAGCAGCAGCAGAAACTGTTAATACTGCTCAAGCAGCAGAAACAGTTAATGTTGTTGAGATAAAAGAAACAACAGGGCTTTCTGTGGAGGAACTGGAGATTGCAGAAACACTAGTTAAAGCCAAAAATGACACTCCTAAGGCTACTCAAAAGGCCAAGGCAGTAGTCATCAATGAAGGAGGAATTCAACAGAAGGAAATAGAAAAGGCAAAGGAGTCAAAACGAAAAGGAAAGGAGAAGATGGTTGAAGCTGAACTGCCTGAAAAGGAGAAGTCCCAGATTGAAATGGATGAGGCAATAGCAAAGCAGCTTCAAGACCAAATGGAAAAGGAGGAACAGTTGCAAACAGAAACAGATAGAGAACTTGCAAAGATCATGGCCAGAAAGTTGAATGCAGAATATCAGAAAAGCATCAAAGAAGCAGCTCAAGCCAAGAAACTTCAAGTCAAAAAGATGCAAATTCAAAAACAGAAAAGACAACCCTCTAAGACATTTTTGGCCAATCAGGAGAGAAGAAAAATGATAAATTTCCTGAAAGGTGCAATTGGTGTCAAGGGGGAGATGTTCACCAACATGGAATACACTCAGGTTGAGGAGTTGTATCAGAAAGAGATGGTCAAGCTTCAAGGGGATTCAGTCCAAAGGGAAGAGGTTGAGAGAAGAATGAAGGAAAGGCATGACCTGAACATACAAAGACCATTCCCTGAGGAGACCACACCCTCAAAAGACAAAACTAAAGAGATGAAGGAAGAGCATGAGGGTGTTGGTGAAGAAGAAAAATCTGGAAAGAGGGTGAAGACAATTGCTTCAAAAAGACAGTTGAAAAGGCCAAGGGTGGAAGAAGCTGAAAAGGAAACAGAACCTTCAGTCACACCTCCAACAGAACCTGTGCAGAACCCAGAACAGTCCAAAGAGCAAACAGATAAGCATATGGATTTGTACATGACCATAGTAGAACCTATGAAGGCTGTTCCAATCTCCATGAAAGCTCCAGAGATCATCTTTTGGGATATTCTAAGAGAAAATGGAAAGGATTTCTTTAGACTCAAAAGAAATGGTGGTGCATTTGAAGCATATTCATCATGGGGGAGAGTCATCAGAAGCTGTTCAAGAGTAGACATAGAGGAAATGTACAAAGTGGGAATGAAACTCTATGAGCCTGTGTTGAAAGGTACTGAAGAGAATCTTCTCAAAGTAGCAATGGAATACTTATGTATGATGTTTTATCCAGAGAAGGTGGTGCATAGGATTAAAGATCTTCATCATGAATATGTGTTCAAAAAGATTGATAATTGGATACTTTTTGAAAACTGTGGTGTGTACATGATTACAATTGATAAATGTTATCATGAATACTACCTAGTTGACAAAATATATGATCATAGCAAGCAGAAGCTTGAAGGGATGCTAAAAGCTAAGCTAGTATGTGCTAAGGATTCAGAAATGGCCAAAATTGTGGTGAGAAGAACTATCAATCAAAGTATGGGCCTAGATCCAAATGTGGGAAACTGAATGTGAGGTGTTGAAAGCATCTTGAAGATCAGATCTGAAGAACTTGACTTCTCTTCCTAAAAGTCAAGTTAGGGGGAAATTGTTGAGAACTGAAGAATTTACCAAGTATGGTTAATGCTGCTAGTACAAGATTACTACTGCCAGAGGACTTCAATAGTTAATACTGCTGAGTATTACTACTTCTAGTAGAATTAATACTGCTAGTCAAAGTTAGTGCTGCTTGAACAAAGTTAGTACTGCTTAGCTAGTTAGTGCTGCTAGTGGTTAGTGCTGCTTAGTAGTTAATACTGCCAAGCTGATTAGTGTTGCTTATAAGATGAAGATTCGAATTAGAAGAATGACAGCTGGATATTCTGAAGATATTCATGGAAGATATACTGAAGATATTTTATTTATTGTAATTATCTTTTATTTAGTATATGTGTAGAATTGACAGAATATTTTTGTGACAGATTTTAATTCTAAGTTTTTGTTCTAGAGAGAATCAACCTCAAGGCATAGATCCTAATTCTAGAGAAGTAGAATTCGTCTTGAAAGAGTCTGTTCTTCAAGATTGAGGTTGAGTGTGTAATCTTGTGATTCTAATCATTCAATACAAGTTTACAAGTTGTTAATCATATACACTGTTTGTTTACTATTACATTGAATATCAAAGTGTTATTCCGCAAACTTCTTTGATATTGTTTCTGAGACTTTATTCTTGTTAAGAATTCGATCCTGACAATAAATGAAAATTATATAATAATATGATTAGAGTTAAAACTTTTCTGATCCTCAATTTCTTCTCAGTTTTACGATTCCATTGATTAGGGTTCTAAACTTCTAATGAGTGTTCTTCCATTTGTTTATATTCATGATCTCTCTTCGATTTCGTTTATTATTTTGATTGTCGACTGTTGTCTTCAACAGGAACTTCGTTTCTACGAGTTAGGGCTTGAGGAATCCTGGAGTTCCAGTCTTCGTTGGCGACTTCGAGTTCGTCTTTCATCTCTTCGTTTTCCTTTCTACTACTCTACGTATTTACCAAATCTCTGTTGATTGCAAAGATTTGAAATATTAATTAAATGGTATGATATCCCTCAATATACAGATGAGGTTAACCGATTGGTTAATGTGTAGAGCATCTAGCATATACCAAAGTTTCAATGAATCCACACATCAATGAATGCTTTTTTGGTAAAATTTTGTTGAATTCTGGTTTTTCCTTTTTGATTATGCTATTGTTTCTAATTAATCTAGATTTAACAAAAAACAATTTATCCTCCATTATTGATCTATTTAGAATGTATTTATCTACCAAATGTGAAACTTGTTTGGAAATGGATGCCTACATTTGCATAAGTGGTAATTTCTTTAAGATGAGGCAATTTGGCTTTGTGATTTATTTCGAACATTTAAAAGAGCTTACATCCTATAGTCTAACATGAGTCATGGCCATTCCTTATTCGTGAAACTCTAAATGCATATAACTTTATTATGTATTTGCTAATATTTGTGTACTCGATAGCTGATATTTAACATTCTTGTTGATTTAATATTACCCAATTGCTATAATTCTTGTTACAATTGTGATTGTGAGGTCTATGGATTTGTGTTTGGTCAGATGTAGTGTGTGTACTATTTTGAATATGAACAACTCTGGAAAGAGAAGGTACAACTTAAACTCAATATCTTAGCCACTTGTTAGTTAGAGGGAACACTAGGGAGTATTGTTGCCTGTGAGATCTGTAATGTTGATATAATGTTCAATTTGGTAGAGCAATATATTACACATCTATGTATGTTGAGCTTAACGAGTATACCATCCTTGATAAGAAAATAGTAGATCAACTATGGTTTCATTTCCCAATCATGAAGCTCATGTCCATTTTTCTATGAACCTGTTTTCCAAAAAATCTTTTTAGATCTAGCAGTGCTCGATGTCCCTGAACATTCTTTTCTGCATAGATTTATTTAATGCTCATTTTAATTAAAAGAGTATCACTTATTCATGCCATCATTCTAATTCGCTTGCAAGATGGTTTGGTTTGATTTTAAATTGGTTTCGTTTTGTTGCAAAAAATTGGCTTAAAGTGGTTTGGTTTGCTTTTAAAAATCTATATTTATCTCTTTGTTTGAAATTTTGTCTTCTTCATGTGCAAGTGGATGGTGACATTTAGTCGTCAATTTGTTCAGTTACTCTGCAGATTATTGGACTCTAAGTTGCATGAGAGAGAGAGAGAGAGACTCAGAGGCAGAGAGGGAAGAGAGTGAGACTTGGGGATGTATAAGAAAGACGAGAAGCACAATATGAGATGAAAACTTGCGATAGGTACCTTTTTGTTTTCATTTTATGCTGAGGGTACATGTACATCTACAATGGATTTCGGGTGATGCCTTGCATATTAATTAGATGTATTAAACGTACAAACGGCTCCCTGCTTTTGAAAAGAAGTTACATAAAAGCAATTGAACCCTTCTCATTCGCTAAATATATGTAGACACAATGATTTCTAAACTTATTGGAAACAAACACTAGCAGTACACATCTTTTCATATATCAATGTAATATTTGAAATGCATCATACCTGGAATTATAAGTCTATAACATGTGCATTTTAACCAAGTTGTCACTTTCCGGACTACTAGGCCTTTTCATCAAAGTGTTTTAGGACCCCTTGGATCGGCCTTTTACATTGACATCCTTGTCTATAATATCTTTACCCACAAAAACTTAATTGCATTCGGTGGTAATGTTAAAGTAACTTGATTTTGTTTCTTTTCAGTATTATTTTCCCCTCTTTTGAGGTTATGGGAAGCTCAAACGCAAAGTCTTTGCGGAATTTTGAAATCGGAGTTGACCATGAAAGAATGCCAGAGCCTATCATTCGTTCCTTAGGGATCCTCAAAAAGTGTGATGCTAAGGTTCTTGCAAATTCAAACATTTATTTCTCTTCCAGTTTTGAGAGTTGAGAACATCAGAATTTCTTTATTAATCAGCTAAAAGTGGCATATTATTTTTTATCAACAGATTATCGAATCAGGTTTGTCACCAGAAGTGATATCGCTTCGTTTCATCACATAACTAATTGCACATAGTTTCAGATTCTTTGTTGAAATGACAAAGAACTTGTAATCTCTAAGACCGTACAACATGTGCTTATGTTTTGTAATTTACTCAATATTTACCATATATATGGTCTAGTCTAGTGTTAATTAAGTACTCATGTTAGTTTAGTTATTATAGTATTTTCTTTGTTTGTAAATGAGGTTATGTGTCTTATAGGTGAACATGGAATATGGTCTTGATCCCTCCATAGGGAAAGCAATTATTCATGATGCACAAGAAGTGGCGGAGAGAAAGTTAAATGATCACTTTCCACAGGTTATATGGCAGACTGGAAGCGGAATTCAAAGCAATATGAACACCAACGAGGTTAGGAATCTGGTTGTAATCTTTACTCTTGTTATGAATTTAACTTACAGCTGATTGAAGTCGTTGATCTATGAGTTGCGCGATGTTGTCCTACATTATTTGCTTTCAACGATATTTGGCATATCCTTTTTTTTTATTGATCATGAATCTTGCTACTCTTGGTTTCGAGACATGTTGTAATAGCCTAATAGGTCATTGCAAATAGATCAACTGAAATTCTTGGCCACAAGCGTGGTGGAAAGTTTGTGCATCCAAATGACCATGTAAACATATCACAGTCCTCAAATGATACATTTCCAACTGTAAGCTTCTTGATGACTTTGGTCATCAATTTATTCATCTTAGTTATTTTATTTCTTGTCTTCCCAGGTGTTGATGATCACCTGTCTTGTTCATAGGTAATGCATATTGTAGCGGCAACAGAAATCAACCCAAGACTTATTCCAAAATTGAAGCAGTTACATACTTCCCAATTGGTGAATCATTCATTAAAGTTTCAGAAGTAGATGAAATCTAAATCAAGGTATGATTATATCACAGAGATACCATCTTCCCAATTGGAAGGTTATGAATTAATTTCTTGTACCTGTTATCAAGAAAAACAAACAAATGTGATGCCATGGACCCAAAAGATGAAACACTTATAGATAGTTTGCCTCGCCCTTTTCATTTTTGTTTTTTCTTAGGACCTCTATGTATGACTATGAATTTGGGTCAATTTTGCGCTCATGTGTGTGTGTATATATATATATATATATATTCATGTCTGTTCACTCTTTAGGAATTTATTTGCCTTGACTTTCATGTTAATTCTCTTCTATTTCTGTTGGTTTTCCATGTGCATTGTTTAATAGCGCAGGCCTTCCTTTTCTTGATTACATCATCATGTTTTGTTGTTGTGCAAATAAGGATCAGTAGTTATATAATTTGTCTTCAAAATGGATTCTTTCTTTTTCGAAGTACTAGTTGAGTCATGTGATTGACTGTAGTCGGCAAATCTGTTGATATTGAAAAGAAAGAACTACTCAGTAGAAAGTCATTTGGTTTATTTAGCTTTTAGTGAATATTTAATCATAGGAGCATCTCTTACAGCAATGCCTGGGTGAAAGGATACAAATCTTGCTCTCAATGCACACATATGAATTCAAGGTGAACTCGATGAATACTTTATAAGGTATGGCATTGTCTGTTTACAGAAGTAGCATGTCTTGTGGACCTCTTACTCTATAGATTTTATTGATTCAGTAAATACCTCACCTCAACTTCCCAATTTCATTTTCTACTATATGTTAATATTTTTTATGTAGAATTCCCCACAAGATATAAATTTCTTGTCAAAATTGTGTAATTTCTCATCAAACTGATGACAGGTTTAACTTATGTGGTTCTCCTGGTGGGAAAAACTTTTAAGACAAATATATCAAGTTCTGTTATATTCGACTTATTTGGTTTTGCTATCATTTACTTGCTGGTGTATGCATATATTTAACAACTCTGATTTTGATTTTATTTTTTGTTGAGTGACTAGACATGGGATTCAGCTCTTGGTAGCGTATATCAAGGTTTGTTATATTCTATTTTCTTTTCACGATATTTTGGAATCATTTTCAAGTTTCTATAGGTTTTATCATTTGGTGTTCTATTGATTCCCAGATGTGTAATCATTTGTTTGCCTTCAAGACTTGCATATAATGTGAATCCCCAGTGCCTAATGCTTGAGAGTTAGATTATCATTGGCTATAGTATTTTCATCAATAAAACAATGGTATCAGTTTCTTCTCTCTTTCAGGTACCAAGACAAATGAACTTCTCTTTACTGAATTCCTCGTCGACATCCGCATAGGTATCTCTATAGTTTTTGGGAGGTGTCATGAAAACAATAGACTTTTTCTTATCAAGTTGGTCTTTCACATAAAATACCTGCCTTGCTTGTGATGCCAAAATGAAAGGATCATCCTTGTGTCCTAATCTATTAAGCTCAACCAAGGTGTAGCCAAGAACATCCTTTTTAACCCCGTGTCTATTGTCAACCCAATAACAATTGAAAAGTGGAATTCTTCTTGTATGATAATCTAGAACCCATATCTCTTCTAGAACACCGTAATAAAATTCTTGAGCATAGCTTACACCATCTTTGCAAATGTGCATGTCGGTCGCCTCTACACTAACCCCACTATTTTGGTAAATTCTACCTTCACGAGATTTTGTGTGAAACATGTAACCATTGATGTGGTATGCATCGTATTTCATCAACTCGGTTTGTGAGCCACGTGATATCCACCTTAAGGTCTCATTAATACTTTCTTTAGTAACTGCCAACTCTCTCTCAACCTAAAATTTATTATAAGGATTAGACATCACTTTAATAATATGTAATATTTGTATAAACACTTTCCAGAAATCTTTGACAAGTGGTCTCCCATTTTCACATGAAACTCCTACAACAAGCAACCGCTCTGATAGATCTACTCATGACGACACTGTTGCTAAATCGTCAAAGATACCTCGACAATCTTTAGAGGTAGATTATATACCGATATCTGGGAAGGACGCTCCTGTTGCCATAACTTCAAAACAATCAAAGACTACACCATCTCAAGTGTTGACAAATGAAGTCCGAATGGTGTGTTCTTTATATGTATTATAAGTTTTTTTAACATTGATCTTTACGATTTTCTCACGGAATATATTTTTTGCAGGGTATAAAATGTAAATTGGCACATCCAGATCGAAGAAACATTGTTGCAGAGGGGACTATCTTCTACTCATCTTCAGAACAGATCGTTCATGGAGTTCCACTTCCGGCTGATTGCTACAAAGTCTCGATTGACAAAAAAATAAAACCAACTGCATTTTTACCCATCCAATCGGGTGAGCACAAGACTGTAGGAGAAGCTTATGAAAGTTTTGTCGCTTGGCTAAAAATCCTTGTGATCCTGGACTCAAAGGTCAGCTCCTTATCTAATTTAGCTCTTCTGTTTTAATGGACAATCTTGCATGTCTAAATGTATACAACAATGTTTATGAAGATATTAAATATTTGATTACTATTATATATTATACAACTTATATGTTAGAAAGTCGTTGCAAAGGTTTGAGCCTTTAGAATGACCATTATCCACAAAGACCCGAATACCATTATATCTTATACAACTTATATGTTGGTTAAACTTGTATCCTTTTGCAGGTACCGCAAACAACTTCTGATGAGAATAAAGAGAAGCAAAATAAGAAGAAAACAAAGAGCTACACAACTGTTACTCGGCTAAAGATGACAAAGCATACAAGGAGTACATTTAATAAGAAAAACATTGATTTAGATGATGCATGAGATTATTATAGGTGTTTAAACTTTTTTGACCCAATGAATTTGTTATTCTTTGTCTTTGGAAACATTATTCATATAATTATCACTATTAGTTTAATACTTTCTTATATATTGATAATTATTTTCTACTTCTTTTAGTTTTTTTTTTGCCAGATATTATTAAAACCTTTCGTAATTATTAGTCTATGATAACGGGTTTTAAAAATAGACATAATTGTACATCATATTGCGGTGACGCTTGAATAAACGACATTGTGCGTCAAGTTAGAGTAATGTTTTAAAAAAAATAAACATCATCTTTTGTCATGTTACAATGATGGTTTTTTTAAAAAGAAACGTTACCGTATGTTATTTTACGGTCACGGTTTTGACAAATACACGTTAACGTACGTCATACTTCGGTGGTGGTTTAAAAAAATAAATGTCACTATATTTCATGCTTCAATGACGATTTTTAAAAAATAAACGTCAATGTACATCATGCTATGGTAACATTTTTGAAAAATTAATGTCACCGTACATCATGTTATGGTGACGGTTTTGAATAGTAAAGGTCATTGTATGTCACGATACACTAACGATTTTGGAAAATAAACGTCTCCATATGTCACTTTGCATTGACGGTTTTGACAAATAAACATCACCATACTTAAAAAATAAACGTCACTATATGTCATACTATAATGACGGTTTTGAAAAATAAACGTCTCTTTACGTCACTATACAGTGACGGATTTGAAAATAATCTCACTGTATGTTGTGCTATGATGACGGTTTTGAAAAAAAAAACATCACTTTAGGTCCAACTACGGTCACGATTTTGAATAATAGATGTCATTGTATGTCACTCTACGGTGATGGTTTTAAAAAATAAACATCACAATATGTCTTGGTACGGTGACACTTTTGAACGATAAATGTCACAATATGTCATGATACGCTGACGGTTTGGTTTTCAAAACCGTCACCGTACATATGACTATGGTGACATTTTTGAAAAATAAATGTCACCATACATCCTACTACGGTAATGGATTTGAAAAACAAATGTCACTGTATGTCGTACTATAATGACGGGTCTGAAAAATAAACGTCACTGTATGTCATACTACGGTAACGGTTCGAATAAATAAATGTCACCATATGTCTGTTACTGTGATGATTTTAAATAATAAACGTCACCATATATCGTGTTACAGTGACGCTTTTGAAAAATAAATGTCACCTTATGTCATCCTATAGTCATGTTTCTTAAATGAAAACGTCAACGTAGGTCATGCTATGGTGACTATTTTATAAAATAAACGTCACTGTACGTCATGTTACAGTTACGGTTTTTAAATAGAAACCTCAGCGTATGTCATGTTACGGTGACTATTTCGAGATTTTAACGTCACCGTACATTATGTTATGGTGACGATTTTTGAATAATGAACGTCATTAGATGTCATGCTATGGTAACGTTTATGACAAATAATTGTCACTGTATGTCATGCTACGGTCACGATTTTGAAAAAATAAATGTCACCATATGTAATGCTACGGTGACGGTTTTTAATGTAAATGTCAAAGCATGTCATGCTATGATGACAATTTTAATGAAATAGTGTCACCGTTTGTTATGCTATGGTGTCGGTTTTTAAAAATTAATGTCATTGTATGTTATGCTATGGTAACGGTTTTAGAAAAAAAAAACTTTTTTTGTATATTTAAGATGACGGTTTTAGCGTATGGTAACGGTTTTTTATGTGATTTGGTAATATTTTTAAACGTAACCAAAAGTGTACCAAAAGTGACAGCAGATAAGGTGACGATTTTTATGTCCATGAAAACCGTTACGGAATACCTATGGTGATGGTTTTTAACCGTCACTAAAGACATTTTTGTACTAGTGTTTGTGAGTTGAGCTCACTAATTCGAGTTGTGTACATCTAGAGATCATGTTTCAGCTTGAGTTGAGCTTTTGGTTAGTTTGTTCTACTCTGATGTTAAGGTGATCTACTCTGTGAATCTATAGTACTTTGATTATTATGTTTGGTAAACTTACTTTAAAGGAAATATTCTCTTTTTGTGATCTTATATATTCCATCCTTTTCATATTCTATTGAATGGCACTTAATGGTTAACATTACAATAAGATTGAAGTTAAATGCTTGTTTTATGTGTTGGTTCTACAATTCCCCCTTCTTGTTATGTTGCTATTAGTATTTATTGCTATGCTGGATTTGATGTGTATTCTCTATTTAAAAACAATCGCTGATAATCTCATTCTTAGTGCATTGCCATAAGAATTATATTCTTCTTTGCTATTGTTCATGCTCATCGTACATATAGGATCAGTCAATATAAATATACAGATGAACTTTGGGAGAAACTAAAAGCTTGCTTCTACGAAGAAGGTACATTTTCTTTTATCAGTAATGGTTAGATATAAATATGATGTACTTATTAGATACACTTGTCTCATTATTTAAAGTAGAATCTCATGGCATGATCCAGTTTTTAGCATTTTAGCCAACCCAAAATAAAGTAGTAATTGTTAACTAGTTATAGAGAAACTCATTATTCAAAAACTTGTGTTATTGGCTATGTAGCTTGTAGATTCTCAATTGCTTTTCTCAACTTTAATGTGAACTTTGGTTCCATTATGCTTAAAATTTTCTTTTCTGGTTTATCAGGTCTGAAGTTGGCATTACAGATTCCATAACATATCTGCATACGTATGTGTTTGATTATCAGCTAAAGAAATTAAATGAAGTTGTTTTGATGTCCAATTAACTTGTTGCGGATAAAGAGGGGAATTGGCACATTGAAGATCTTGAATTGTTGTAATATGATTATATATGTTTTTTTTTAATTATAAATTCGAATAAATGTGTGGATTCATTGAAACATTATGGTTTGTTTGAAATTTTTTTGTCTTTTATGACAAATATATAAAAAAATTAATCATTTTTTGATGTTTTTCTTTGATTAATATTGTTATTTACTTTATTATAATACATATATATATATATATATATATATATACACCCCACATTTATAATATACCCTTTAGAGAAGGAATTTTTTTTAAGTGTACCTAAAAGATAGTATTAAATATGTTGTTGTAGACCATTCAATGTTATTTCTCATGGTGATCTGCATAGAATCTTGGATTAGTTTTGAACTCTATAATGTCTATAATGTGATTTCTCTCATGGTGATCTGCAGCTAGTTCCATCCCAATGTTAATTAAGTACTAATTCTCCTTCCATGCTCTAAAGATTTGCTTTATATATGATGATTACCAAAATTGAATGATTATTATATGGTGACAACCACTTCGATCTAGGACTTCCATATCTATTGTCTGTTGATAGTCGTTTTGATCTTATAAGTTGTTTTGCATGTCAAAGGACTGTAAGGGGGCGTTTGGTTCGCAGAATATTTTTGGATGGAATGGAATCTGTCAAAGGAATATGACTTTGAAGGAATTGGAATGGAATGTTGTCAGGTTTGACCACCTGTTTGGTTGATAGAATTGGAATGAAATCTGTTAAATTAATTGGAATCTGTCTGTTTGGTTCACAGATTGTAGCTTTGGAATGGAATGAAATGGATTTTTTGTAAATGATGGAGTTCAATTTCTGATGTTTTGATGTTAGCTGTGATAAAAAAAAAGGTAGGGTTTATTAGGGTAAAGGGTAATTTTGGAATTACGGAAATATCAAATTCCATTCCATTGAAATACTTGGCTTTTTGGATGGAATGTTAAAATCCTTTATATATGGAATTTATTGGAATTGAAGATTTCATTCCATTAAAAAACTTGAACCAAACAAGGGAATGGAATCTGGTCTAAGGAATTCAACATTCCAATTCCACCAGATTCCATCAAGATCTGCGAACCAAACACCCCCTAAGTTTATACTTTATTCAACTTTCATTTTAAGGCTAAAGCTTTATATTACGTACTCCTCCCTCTGGCAATAAGGCATAGTGTTAAACATCCATGTGTAGTATTAGACTAGCTAGTACAACCATAAACATGCATTAAGTTCTGGTTTTGTCTGTTATTGTCTTCTTGATTGTTCAAGCTGTACTTTGGTGCCTCCAGTTAACTGAAAATCAAAAAATTTTAAGACCACTATGAATGCTTATGTGAGAATCGTTGCATTTGCAGCGACCTAAGTCACCCCGGAGACGCGATAGCCACAATAATGGTTGGGCAACTCAGTGTCGTATGCGGTTGTGATGCGTCTTTGCCCGCTTTAGGGTCGCCCACATCTTTTTCTTGATGCATATGGGCCTTTTCTTGGCCAACCTCTTTTCTCTCTTGAAATATGCATAAAACAAAAAGGTGTAGTTCATATTTTAATTGCCTAAAATTGCTCTTTCTATCTAAAAACTTGGTCTTCAAATTTCTCTCAAACCTCAAGAGCCCTAATCTTATTTCTCCATTATTGTAAGTTGTAATCTCTCGAGTGTATCATCATCAAAGTGATAGTGGATCAGTTCTCGGCGTCCTTCGCTCGTAGTTTTTTCCCTTTCCGGGTTTCCACGTAAAAATCTCGGTGTCTCTCTTATTTATGTTTTATTTTGCATTTATTGGGTTTGATCATTGTTTACATTTCTTAGTGGTTGATTATCTTGTATTGTTAATCGTATTTCCGCTTTGAATCTCGATATAAAACTTAGTTCATTTTTTCTTGGGTAATATTGTGTTTTTATTGAACCAACCATTGAGCTTTTAGCTATTTGGGTTTTGGTAATTTCACACCTGCTTACAAGCTTTCATAATATGCCGCTGGATATGAAAAACTTCCGCATTCAGTTTGTTGCCCAATATATTTATGCATGCTCTTGTATTTTATGTAACATGCAAAATTCCAAAGGTATCCTAGACCAGAGAAGGAATATCAATCATTTCACTTATTTACCACAATGAATCTTTGGATTGGGTAAGAAACTTCTTAGTCTTAACTTTCTCAGTGTCTTTTGTATTGTTAGTGTATTGTTGTATCCAAGATTTATGTAGAAAAGTCAAAGTCTGTAAAGTCAAATAGAATCAAGTATTGTGAAGTTAATCATATAAATAGGTATGTAGCTTGAGAGTACAAGTAGAGAAAGGAATATGAGAGTTTGTGTCTCTTGTTACTTGTAATCATTCATTGTCAGATATACGACTTGTGACTTTCTCTATCTACTCTACCTCTCTAGAATTGGTTTATAATTGTCAAATCTCTAATCTTGATTGAATTGCTTGATTTCATGGACTAACATTTGGTATCAGAGCAAACCAAAATTATTCGGATGGATTGAAATTGATAGCCACATTTTTGCACTTAAAAATGTTATATAAAAGCCCTTTCTCTTTTATCCCTTTGTCTCTAAAATGTTGTTTTTAAAGTCTTGTATTTATTTTGTTAGGTTCCAAGCCCAAAAGCCCAAAAAGACATCTAATGGACCTGACTTGGACCCCTTCTCTCCTTGGCAAAAGATCGCAGACGTGAAGAAACGAGAAAGAGATCGAATAGAGACGCGCGTGACTTCCTACGCAGGCGAAGCTGCGTCACCAACTGTGCCAAACACTGTTGTCGAGCGTTCCAGATCTCCGCACGAGTCTTGGCGCGCCCCGAGCCGCGCCAACAGCCGCACCGACCCGAAAACATGGGCCATTCGTTTTTTTGAGCGGTTTTTGATGGAAGAGATATAAAAACGTTTTGGAACGGCCATTAGAAGGCAATCGCACCATATTGTGCATAACACAAGAGGAGAAGCCGATTTCTTGAAGGGAAAGCAACAATAACTCATCCGATTTCTTTTCGGTTTAGGTAACTTAGGTTTTTCTTTTTGTTCCAACATTTGTTTGCTTTGATTAGGATTGTTTGATACCTTGAGATTCCATTGTAAACATTTGGGACAAGCTTATTTGCTTGATTTCTACTTTCAACGTCAATTTCATTTGGGTTTTCAATTAATCTGATCAGTTGATTGAATTTCTTATGAATGCTTGTTAATCAAAACCTAGATACGTAATCGTTTAGGGATTTTGATAAAGTAACGAATGAAATCGTTTGGTCTCAATAAGGTTTTCAATTCGATTTCCTGAATTCTTGCAATCAAAGCTCTAATAAGTCGAGCTTGTGTGCTTATTGCTTCGAGTTGGTGATTTTTCTAACTCGTTAATGCTAATCACGCCTAGAAACTTAAGAGCTTATTTAATTTCTTATTCGTGATTAAGATCCGGTTGAAAAGCTTATTTTAACCGGTGTGAATCTAATGAAAAATCGAGGTTATCAGAGCTTATTGATAACTATAGCCAACTTGGGTTCGTTCTTTGTGTTTACGTTGTTTTGGAATCAATGATAGGTGTTACTGTCTTAATCGAAGTCGAACGAATGTTAGGTTTTCTCTTTATCATTTTTAATTAGTTTTTAATCGAATGTTTAGTTTAGTTAATCTAATCCAACCCCCCCCCCCCCTTTGTATTGAAAGTATAGAAGTTGAATAGTAATCACGACCAATCCCTGTGGATTCGACCCGACTTACCACTATTACAATATTTATTGCGATTTGGGACAGTTGCAATATTATAACTTATATTATTTGACGGTCTCGACACCCGTCAGAAATACACTTGTTTGATCGATTTTCGATTCTTAAAAGAACACGCACGAGAAGTTTTTCTGGAAATCACTGTTTCATTCAAATTTTTCTTGAAAAATCGATTTTAATCCAAGAAAATGATTCCATAGTGTTCGATTTGTGTTTCTAAAATTTTCTTGTGTTGATCATATCACCAAATTCACACTAAATCACGTTCAATTTTAAATTTTTGTAAGTTTCGGTTGAAAAAGTTTCGTACATTGTGTTTGATCGATTCACTCAAATTTTGTTGTTTTTAATCAAAATCTTGTATTAGAAAAGTGTTCTAGTTGATATTTTGACCAATCCTGTGAATTTTCAAGTTTTGATTGCAGGATTTCAAGAGTCTAATCGAAATCCGTGTATATCACTCAAGAACACGCAAGATCTAGACTTCGCGCAAGATTCATAATGAAGAACGCATACGTCGAAGAACGCGCAAGCAACGAAGAACGCGCACAATGAAGACATTTTATGTTTCTATGTTTTATGCGAGTTCTTGGTCGATACGTGCATAGAGTGTTCTGCGAGAAGTGAAAACGCGCAAGTCATACTTTGCGAGTTTTGTTTTCTGAAGCCTTCGATTTGCGAGTTTTGTGTTATCAAAAATTCTCTAAGTCCAAAACACGCAAAGGCATTTCGAGAAGTTAAAGGATCAAAAAAATTCTAAGTCCAAAACGCGCAAAGGTATTGCGGGAAGTAAAGTCTAGAAATGCGCACATCTCTATCTGCGCAACCTAAAACGCGCACGTAGTGTTCTGCACAAACCAACAATGCGCACAAGCCAACTTTGCGATAAGTAGTGTGTACAGTGATTTGCGAGTTTGTTTGTTTTGCGCGAAGTAGTTCTACAGTATTCTGCGAGTTTCTTTGTTCTGCGAGTTTGTGCCTTAGAACTGTTTTTAAGTTTTTCAAGTTTGATTTTCAAGTCAAATTTTTATCTGAATATTTTGGACGATCATTTAAAGCATAACATTCAAGATGTCTAATGTTTTATCAGGAAGAGATTGTGTCATCATGTATATGTCTGAGATACCTATCATAGAGGTTGAACGTGATAAACTGAAGATTCAGAATTCAGTTATTCTAAATCAGATTCAGGAGTTGAAAGCTAAATTTGTTAATTCTGATAAAACTTTTGTATGTGCAAAATGTATTAATCATTCTAAATCTGATTTTGTAGGTATCATTAAGGCAAGAGAGAAAGAAATTGAAATAAAAGAAGATATCATTAAGACAAGAGAGAAAGATATTGCTATGAAAGAGAATATTATTGAGGCAAGAGAGAAAGAAATCAAATTGAAAGAAAGAAAAATAACAAATCTTCAAAGCAAGCTAAAGACAACTGAACAATAGACATCGAAACTTAAAGTTGAAGCAGTTGATCTACACATCAAGTTTAAAGCTTTTGAAGATCAAATTTCTGCATTGGAAGAAAAAAATGTTGATCTGATGAAAAATCTCAATGCAGATAATGTCAAAGTTGATTTGGAGAATGTTTATACTCAAAAGCTTTCTAACTTTTCTAAGAAAGTTTCTCAAGAAAAAAAATATTTGGAGCTGAGATGCATGAAACTCTCTAAGCAAGTATTAGAATTTGAAAAGATTTTAATTATTGAAAGAGATATTCAGAATTTTCAAGTCAAATATGAAAGTTGAAGTAAAGTTTGAAAGACTTTCTGAAGAAAAAAAAGGGGGTGGAAGGTATCTGGAATTTCAAGTAAAATTTCAAGTCAGACAGATGATTCAAGAAAGTTTTTTTTTTCCAAAGGCAGTTCAGAAATTACAGAGATGAAGATACAAGTAATGAAAGATTCCTCAAAGATCAAAAAGTTCAAAGAAGTTTCAAAGTTTCAAATTCAAGTTCAAGACTTAAAGACTTTTCAAAGACAAAGTGAAAGACTTTTCAAGATTCTTCAAAAGATGAATGTTTGAAGATTGTCAGACCTTCAAAGTTTAAAGACGTCAGAGTCAAAGTTTTGAAGAATCAAGAGCTGAAGACTGATGTCAATTTTTTTTTAAAATCTTGAATACAAAGGGGGAGATTGTTAGTGTATTGTTCTATCTAAGATTTATGTAGAAAAGTCAAAGTCTGTAAAGTCAAATAGAGTCAAGTCTTGTGAAGTCAATCATATAAATAGGTATGTAGCTTGAGTACAAGTAGAGAAAGGAATATGAGAGTTTGTGTGTTGTGAGAGTTCTTGTTACTTGTAATCATTCATTGTCAGATATACGACGACTTGTGACTTTCTCTCTCTACTCTCTCTCTCTCTCTCTCTCTATCTATCTATCTCTCTCTCTAGAATTGGTTTATAATTGTCAAATCTTTAATCTTGATTGAATTGCTTGATTTCATGGACTAACATGTATGTTGGACGGAATACAGAACTAGTTAAGCTATTACATGAGTTTATAACATGATTTAGGATCTTTGGTTTTGGCAACCAATGATGTGAACAATGATGCATCTACATATCAATGACCACATGACATCCCCTATAAATTTTACGAAACCACCTTATTGCCAAGGAATGATCGAATCATTTATTTGGCGAATTCATTGGATTCTGAAAGATTCTTTTCCGTCAAAAGAATGGACCTGAGGGAATGAAATTTGGTCAAAGGATTTCAACATTCCAATTCCATCATATTCCTTTAGAATCTGCAAACCAAACGTCACCAAGTGTTTAGTTGGCAAAAACTGGAATGTAGCATATCAAATGAATTAGAATTTGTCTGTTTTGTTTACAAAGGAATACGATAACATGAAATATGATTTGAAGGTTTGAAAGATGTTAAAATAGGGTTTTGCCTCGAAACTTGAACAGTTTATCCTTATAATTATGATTAAACTGCTTTATATGATTTCCAAGAAAACATAGGATGCTAACCGTCAGCTTAAAGGGTTTTGTATAGATACATGATCATGGTCACTTTGATCCACAACCCGCACACTGAGTTATCACAAGTTTTAGTTCTCATCTTATAACCATGCAGTCCCGTGATTTGAACTCAAGGCGTACTCAAGAGCTTGTTGATTAAATAGCAGCCCATGATCTGACGATACATGCAGAAGTTAATGTCTCCATACCAAAGCTTGTTGATTATAACCATGATCGACTCAGATAGGGGTGATCTATAGTTAGGAAGAAAGATAATGTGGTAGGCTAGGGCATGGAGTAGAAGTTGATGTCTCAACACCAAAGCTTATCAATTACCCGAATGGAGTGGACATTGAATCAATAGCTTGTGGAGAAAACCACATTTGTGCTTTAACACAAACCGGGAATCTTTATACATGGGGAAATGGTATCTACAACTTCGGTCTTCTTGGCCATGGGACTACAGTCACCGGACTCCAAGAAAAGTAAGTGGTTAGATGGAGGGTATGCATAATATCATTTGTTTCTTGCAGACCTTGGCATTCAACAGCAATTACATCACAAGGGTACCTTTGGAGATGGAACCTTCAGTGCCTAAGCCATGGGAATAGTAGCAGCACATATGGTCCTAGCCTAGCTAGTAGAAGCTCTTAAAAAACTACGTACCCGAAGAGTATCTTGTGGTGTTTGGCATACTGTTGAAGTAGTAGATATTGGTCATGGACCTTCAACTTTGGCTAGAAAACTGTTCACTTGGAGGAATAGGGACAGAGGCCAGCTTAGACATAGCAATAATGATCCAAGATTTGTCCCTTCAGGGGTGAGTTATTATGCAACCTTTTACATAATTCAACCTTTCCAACCCCTCTATCTACCACTCATTTTATTTTCACATTTTTTAATTAAAAAGTGAAAATAAAATGAGTGGTGGATATAGGGGTTGAATGAGATTACACCATATAAAGGGGTTGTATTTGAACACCCCTCTATACCTTCATGTGTAATTTCTTTGATTAATAAAAGATTATGTCAGCTAGCATGATAGTTGCTCTCACTACCTCATGGTAGGTATGTACAATGAGAAGTGCTGACTATGGACAACTTGGGACTCCTCAGAGTGCTGGTAATATTCCTTTGTGCATTGAAGGTCTCAGAGATAACTACATCAAGGAAATAGCATGTGGTTCTCATCATGTTGCATTTTTAAATTCAAATTTTGAGGTTTACACTTGGGGAAGGGAGCAAAAGGGGGGTTAGGCCATGGTTACAATAAAGACACCGGCATACTAGTTGAAGCTCTTAGTGAAACAATAGTATAAGAATGTCGTATGTGGATCCAATTTTACGGTTGCACTTTGTCTTCCGAAACGTGTAATTATTGCTGACGTTTCCACGTGTTCAGGTTGTCACGAACCATTCACTTTTTGAAGAAAACTTCACAACTATTACAATTGTGGGTTTGCTTTATGTAAACCATGTAGCCATAGGAAATCGTTTAAAGCTTTTTTGGCTCCAAACATGAAAAATCCATACGGTGTATGTGACGTTTGTCATAGTAAGCTCAAAACTTATCAACCTCATACAGTCAATAGGGGAAATAATTGCAAATCGGGCTAGGTTCACAACCTACTTTCTACTAGTGGGGCTGTCAACCGATAAGCGTAAATTCGTTACCCGTTTTGTTTCTACTCGTTGGATTAGGCGTGGATAAAGAAAATTTTATCCATTTATTAACTTATCTATTACCCGTTTACTCGAAATTTTAGTGGGTAAAGTATGGATAAACGGTTTTTCATGTTAATTACCCGTTACAATATGATATATATATATATATGTAGACGGAGGTTAAGGGGAAAACCTCAAAAAAACGGAAAACTAAAGAACACTCTGGTAGTCTTTCATCTGGATGGTATGCACTTGTGAATACAGGTAAATTATGTTGTTTTTTGGTTTTTATGCACAAGTGCATTATGCACTTGTGCATATGCACAAATGCATGTTACAAATTATCTGTATGCACAAATGCATACCGTCCAGATGAAGAGCTACTAGGGTGTTCCTCAGTTTTTCGTTTTTTTGAGGTTTTCCCCTGAACCGGACCCTATATATGTATATGTATATGTATATGTGTGTGTAGTTATATAAAGTTACATATTAATATATATATATATATATATATATATAGGGGTTTGTATGGTTTGTACAAATAGTTTGGTTTGCAAAGTAAACCACTCCTATATATATATATATAGTGTTGGGTTCTGATGAAAATGAAAGTTATGGTGAGAAGGGTAAGAAAGATCTGCCCTTGAATGCACATTAGAATGAGATACACTGAGATACACCAGATCAATCCTCATATCAAGTGCGATTAATGAGTTGGTTTGAGATTAAAAGTGATCGAGGGGTCCAGGTCTCTTACCTTAACTCTTTTCTTACACGATTCTTCGTACACATAATTATATTAATTTAAATATTAATATTTTTATAATGCAATCATATATGTCGTGTATTATAGTGTATTTTAATTTATTTTTTATATTTATCGAGTAAAAGAGCTCATAATGATTAAATAAGAAATAATTATATTGTTTTTAAAATATGATAGTATATGCATGATTATGATTGGAATAAAATTAAAATGTTTAGTAGAACAAATTAGATATAAAATAATTACTATATTTATGAACCTATGTTTTACTTATATGTTTGAGGTTTAACATTATTATTAGTAGTTCAAAATAAAAATTTTGTTTATCATTTATCATTCATCCATTACCATTTTCGTTATCCGCTATCTTTAAAGGGTAGGTTAAGATATGGATAAGAGTTTTATGAGTTGAATAATTATCTATTTATTTACCCGCTATTTTAAATGGATAGTATAACGGAATAACCCTTACCCTATCCCTTACGAGCGTACGATCTCATTTCTTTCATCCGAACATTCAGCAAGCCAAAATTCAAAAACTCTCCCAACATAATGGAAATCTTAGAAGGGACTATTCACATATATATAGCAGTCTCAGATAGAATCTTGGCTCACTTCCAGTCTCAAAAGTTGTTTTCAAGCAGCATCTCCTGTCTCTTTAAATTCAATTCCTAATCACTCTTATCATATATATTATATATATGACTTTCATGAGTTTCATCTAATGTTGGTTCTCATGCATTTCCTGATATAAGATTGGATGACTACAGCAGAACAAATGAAATTCTTACCAAAGAAATATCTACTTTGAGGGAACAGGTAACTTTTTCTTCTATCACTGCAGTTTACACCTACTATGATATCTAAAATATGCCAAAGAGGAAGTTTGGAAATGCTTACTTCTCTGTCATATATAGAATGCTTTTTTTAACTAGTAAATTATCCCTTAGAAAGTATTATTAACAGTGAACTTGAAAATTTTGGCATGCATATATACATGGCTGAAATTGTAACACAAGATATAAGCATGCATCTTCGGTTGGAATGAAAAAAAGTAATTAATATATGATATATAGGTGGAGGTTCTTTCACACAAAGCTCGACTCCTAGAAGTTGAACTTGGAAGAACATCAAGGCAATTGAAATATGCAACTGAACAAGCACGGATGAACGAGAGAAGAACAAAGCCACAAAGGAAGTAATAAAATCCTTGACTATGCAGGTGAGTGAATTCTTGGATCAATCTGCTTACATGTTGTGGGTTCTGTTTGTTTGATCAGTACAATTCTACGACCGTTGGATGAGTTGGTGAGACGGATGAGTCAGGTGGCCTAGCCTTTGAAGCAGATCATCTAAGTTCGTGGTTCAAAGCAATAATCGTTAAAGACAACGTAATCTGGATTTTTTTTTCTTCATATCAATTCATATTATAAAATGGTGCATACATGAACACTTATCAGATGTTACCATATAACTGTATGGCTCAATTAAATCAGCATGCCCCAACCTAAGCTAAGCATGTATTGATATGATTTTTGCATCCTTGTTATTATACTCTACTATGGTGTATTGGGTTCATTGTTAAGTTATCATATATTTTGCAACTTATGTTATATATGACCCATTTTACTAGATGTCCTATATATGTGGTGACTCATCAAGAATATGTCATTTCTATGTTAACTTTTATATATTGTACAAGTCACTTCTCTTATATAAAAGTTAATATGGTAGGTGGAAACTTAAGTATAACCTGTAACCTTGTGCATTAAAAGGACCTTAGGTTAGTGATGATTGAAAAAATGTGAAAGAAAGATTAGAAAACAAATCAATAATATACAAGACCTTCATAAGTAGGGATGGTGATTTGCCCCGACTCGACGGGGAACCCGGTTCACCCGACCCAAACAGGGCCACGGATTCCCCACTAAACCGGGTACCTGGGACTGGACCAGGTATCCCCGTTTGACTGAAAACTGGGGCCAGGTAACACACCCCCGACCTGCCTCGCAGAATCTATGCTTTTAAGACCTTTTAACCTCTCACTTGTCAATTAAGGATGTTTATAACATTTTTGCTCCATTATTTCCTAATCCTAATATGTAATATAGGTCGGCATTCATGACTGGCTACAAAAGGATCAATCGGTCAGGTCAAGGACCGATTAGGATCGAAGGATCCAAATAGGACCGGTTAGACCCCATCATTTTCGAGTCCTAAATGTTAGTGTTAAACCAAAACAATTGTGCATGTATATACATGCGTATGAACTTTCAAAAATTCATTTTTAAATAAATTTTATTTATTACAAATAACCTCCAAAATTTTATAAATTCAAATTTCAATGCTATTACCAAAATTCTTAAATCCGCTACTGGACCTGTCATTTAAATTATATTTAAGTAGGACTGTTGTGTAAGTTTGTTTTTCTCACACCATTCTATCTATATATCTCATTGGTCTCCTAAGCGTACAATTTGTGATTTCAGAAATGCCACGTTAAAACACATGTAAAAAAAATTCTTACATAGCATTGAAGAGCATGGATTCGATGTATAGCACATCACCATATCTGATACCTGTCTGTCTGTGTGTAACAAACTTACCATTTAGTTTGCCAATTTCAGATTGCTATATATCATATTCTTACTTGAAACACTCCATTTAATTACTACTATTAGTTTCAACCCCCACTCTACTACTTACCTTCAACACAAGTTGCCTGAATTCAATAACAAACAATGTCCTCACAGATCTTCTGCAACAATACATCTCTTTAGGCCTATTGGAGATTTTCTGACTTTTATCTTCAGGTTGCTCATGGGATTAGAAGCTGACTTGAAACCTATAGCTACCAAAAAAAGAAAAAAGTAAATTATGAATTTTTTGTACCTGTGGTTTGTTAAAGATTGCGACATATGCTTTTGAAATTATGGTTTTCATTATTGTATTTTGTAATTCATTGCTTTTTTTAGTTCCTAAGGCTAACTCCCTCAATGAAGTACCATTAAATATAAGGGACAAAAATAACAATGAATTGTAAATTATAGGGACGAAAAACAAATTATAAAGCACAAGGACATAGACCGTAATTGCATAAAAAAAACATAGTTTACTCCAAAAAGAAAAGAGGGTGTCACTTCCCAGAAAGTCTTTGAAGACAAGAAGAAATCTTAAGCATCCAAGTATAAATTGGGTTGCATTATCAGTTTAAGTGCCTTATCTTACACAATCCTATCTTTGGAAACAAAATCAAGATTTGAAAGGGTATTGCTTTATGCACCTTTATGCATTAAAAATTGAAAAATAGGTTTTCATGTTAACATACGCGAAAAAGAAATTAATAGATAAGGATGTATTTAACAATACATACACGTGCATTTAGCGTACCCCTTATGAAATCTGATGCCATATACAACATGTTAAATGTAAAAAAGAAACCTGTTATACTTGTTCAACAAAACATACATATCTTTTAGCCCAAATTTCATTTGAACAAGAAAACAACCCGAAAAACGCACACAAGTATGTCAAAATCACAAAGATTCTCACCTCCTAAAACAAGATTTAGTAAACCTGTTAACATCCCATAACAGCACAATTATAAACAAAGCCACCCGACGGCTTTCTAGCCAGCAAGTTCCATTGAGGCGGGCTCTCATCGGGTACCCAAGAATTCAACTCGATCATCCCTCCGTAAGAAACCCTGGGCCCACCAATAACAATCAACTGATCACCACACGCCCTAAACGCAAGTCCCCAACCGTTCATAGAGCTTGCTCTTTCCGGCAACCCACCCACCCTAATCCAAACATTCCGCCCCTTATCGTATTTTTTCACTTCCTGTTCTTCATAATAAGCTGCATACAACTCGTTCTTCACAACCGCCAGTAAAGGCGGTGCCTTGGCTGTTGCAGGTGCATCTTGACCCCCCGCCGACGTTAATACAGGAAACATATTGTCAATCTCACTCCAAACACCTGTTTCCAAATCATAAACTTCACCACACGTAAGCTCTTTGTTATTTTCTTCGCCTATTCCACCAATAACGTAAAATCTTGATTCCATAAATACCCCCGAACACATTTTTCTCGGTTTATTCATGCTGGGGAGACTCACCCAGGTCCCGGTTTCTGAATTATAAAGCTCAGCCGAGCTCAAGATGTTGCCAGACGGTCCACACCCTCCGGCTACAATGGCAAGCTCACCAAGACTTGCTGAGCCAAAGAGGCATCGAGGAGTATTGGTCTTCATGCCGGGTGACCATGAGTTCGTCAAGATGCTGTATTTGTACACTACGTGTGTGTCTATTTCTTTTCCGAAGACTAGAAGCTCGGTGCCTACGGCTAATGATTCTTTATCTGAGCACATGAAGCATTCGTTACAGTCCATGGTAGGCAAGCGCATCCAACGACGGCGGATTGGATCAAATGCCTCCCATTCGAAAAGGTTGCATGAAAAGTAAACCCAATGTTCCACGATACCCATTAGTCTCCTTAGCCGATAAAGCTCCCCACCACGAACTAGAGACCGAAACCTGCGGTTTAGTGAGGCGATTGAGCCATAATCAGACCGCGAGCTGCGCAAAAGGCAGTTCATGGAGAGGTCTTGACCAATTTGGTTGATCAATGAACTGGAATCCGATTCATCCTCTTGCTGTTTCTGGTTATCTGATTGATCAGATTCTGAAAGTGAAGTGACTGAATTACTCTTGTTCATCTCAGACGGTTTCCATGACTTTCTCAACCCTGTCGTTGCTTCTTCTTCATCTTCTTCTCTGTCATCAAAGCAGCGCTTTCCCTTTGAAAGCTCGGTGACACAAAACGCATTATAAGCCCATTTGCTTTCTTGTTCACAAGCGCTTGGCAATTCTCTCGAGATAAGAAATGTTGGACCCTCCAACATGATGCCTATTAAAAAGTACGAAATTCTCCCTAAAAGGAAGTATGAGGCCTTATTTCAATCAGAATCGATGCAACCCCCTCTGTCCCTTGCCAATCATTACAAATCAATCACTCGGATCGATAGAATCAAATCTATCGTCACAAGAATCAAATTTACGAAGGAAAGAAAGGATAAAGTTCGAAGAGTGTAACATAAAGAAAGTGAACGAATCTGTAATGTGCAGAATAAAGAACACCAAGAAGAACAAAATACCATCTTTGTGATTTCGTAAATAACTAACAGATGTCAAGCAATATACATGGAAGTTATCGTCAGTTTAAAGTAAGTAAAGATACATTGAACAGATAGATATATACGACAACTAAGAATTGACACCATTTTTGTAGTATTCTGAGGCGACAAGCTAACTATTGCGAATCAAATGATACCTCTTTATGTGCCATAAAAATTATTGACCACTAAATATGTTAAAAATGCCAGTTTTGTATTAAGAATTATTAAGATCCTCACCATGAACTTATCTAAAACATATGAAATCCAATTTGAATGAAGTAAATGAATCCAATATGACAAAAGAAGTTAAACTTAGGTCCGAAATTCATGATATTTGGAACTTTGGATAACTCAATTTCAAATCAGGGATTAGACAATAGCAAACATGATGTATACAGCAATCAAGATAAGACATCCATAGAAACAAAACGCCACCTCTTCAAATTCAACCAAACTTTAATAAAAATATTATAAAGACAATCTCTTTAATCAAAACCCACCAGAAAAATCCTAAATCACAATCCAAAACATGCAAAGATGAACTCAAATTAATATAAAATATCAGCAAAAACATGAAATGATGAAAGGATAGTTAGCAGAAAGCCCTAAATTGAAAAATGGGGATTCTTGAATTTCTTGATAACTGATTTACCATGATCCAAAAGTTACTAATAATCCTTCAATTTTTGATAACTGAATTGAGGAGATTAGGGGACAAACTATAGATAGCATAATGCATACAACAATAGCTAAAGCTTTGACATACAAAATAAAACCTCACATCTGGAGCATAAGCTATAAAGGATGAACAGACGATCTGTATCTACAAGACGCAATCCAAACACGCATGCATGACTTAAATTGAACATAGATTATATGTAAAAGTTAGCAAAAACTCCAAGATTTAAGAATTCCCAACATGGGTGTTTGGGTGTTTCCTCAGTTTCACCAAAATAGAGTAATCTTACAACAAATTACTAAAAACGATAAAATCTTGCAATGAAATCATACGTCATACAAACAAAATAAAGCAAGATTGTAGAATTCAAGAAACAATCAAGATTTTCTTGGATAATTGAAATCACCAATTGCCTTCTCTTTTTCGTTTCTGGGCTTCAATAAGATCATGCATAATCAACAAACAAATCACAATTGAAAGCAAATAACAGATAGAGAGCTTACAGATTGTCAGAGATAGGAGAGCTTTCGTGATTATATATATAGACACAGATATGTATACATATGATATGAACTTCAGCTGCTAAACGGTTTGTGGGCACACTTTAATTCTTCTCTCTCCCTCCCTTTCTGGAATTGAGGCCCCTCAGCTCTCTCTCCCCACAGCTCTTGATTCCCCTTTTCTGTATCTAAAATTATTTTGAAAATGTTCTATTTTCCTGTAATTTTTGTATGGAATTCAGGTGCAGGGGAGGGGGGAGTATATATAATAAAAGGTAAAGGTTGATTAAATTACAGACAGACGAATAGGAGTTGTGTATATATTTGTTTTGAGTAAATTACATGATTGGTCCCTGAAGTTTACCCGTTTTTGCACTGTACGTCCCTTTCTTGAAATAATTATGGAAAACGTTCCTGTGGTTTACATTTTCACACGTCCTTAGTCCCTGTGCCTTAACTCCGTTAGGGTCGCTTGTTAAATCATTTTACTCAGAGAGGCAAGTTAGTCTTTTTACCTAATTCTCTATTTTTAATCAAATTTATTTAAATCTACAAGGACCAATGGTGTAATTTACTCTTATTATTATTATATATATTATGTGTGTGTTTTTACACACCACCACCATCACCCACTTCCCACCATCTTCCTCACCATCACATCCTCCCACCGTCAACATCACCACCAACAAAAATTTGATATGAACAACATTATTGTATAATTTGGTAAAAAGAATAACTGTATAAATTTACAAACAAAATCAATCCAAATAAACCCTAAAATCAAAATCCCAAATAAACCCCAAATCAAAAATCTAATTCAAAAATCCAAAAAAAGTGAAGTTCATCCAGTATTCTCATCTTCACCATCACCATTCTCCCACCGTCCTTTGTTTCTGTAGAAAAGAGAAGGCACCTGTGATGCTTCCCTCTTTAACTCTCTCTCACACAATACATATATACATATATATATATATATACACACACAAATATATATATAGGGTGCGTTTCTTTTACAAACCAAACAATTTGTACAAACTATGCAAACCAATCTTAGCCGTTCATCAAGTCTAATGAATATATGATTTTATTATGTTTCCTAATTTAAAATCATGATTATAATGAATAAACTTAACATTTCCTAATTTAAAATCATGATTATAATGAATAAACTTAACATTTTCCATATATATCACAATCATTATTAATGAATCATAATCATTATCCATAAATATATCTATTGTTTCCTAATATAGTGGTTTGCATAGTTTGTACAAATTGTTTGGTTTGCAAAAGAAACGCACCCTATATATATATATACCCCACATATCTATACATATCATATATATATATATATATATATATATATGAAAAACACAATACAGGACATGTGACGCTTCCCTCACTCCCCCTTCACACACCTCTGATACAGGGAGAATTCGAGAGTTAATAAGAGTTTTCGGAAATAATTTGGAAAAAGAGAAACGAGGTCGAAGTTAAAAACGAGGTCGAAAGAGGCTCGGAATTTGGTATCGAAAAAGAGGCAAATATAAAGCACCGAATATAAAAAGGATTGCGACGGATGTCGAAGAACAAGTCGAAAAATACAAACGGACAGGAAAGCGAGTGTCATGCAGTTTGTTTCCTTTCCATGCGAGTTTAATGCGTCCTAAGCCGCCACGAAATCGCACGAGACACTGTTTGTTCATGTTTCTTGCGGCTTGCATGCGACCCTTGTCAAAGCCACTGTTTGGATTTACAAATGCTTATGAGAGTTCCCAGATTCCTAAGTTTCCTTATGCTTCCAATTATCACACGTGGCTATCCCATTATCTTAGTATATTTTTCTTTTTTAATTATATTATCTAGCAAGATAGGATTAGAATTAGATTAAGTTCGTAATTATCTTTTTTCTAGTTTAGATTATAAATAGGATAGCTAGATTTCTTTGTTAAAAAAATTCAATCAAGTTTCAATTAATAAAGCTTAGCTTTTTAGAGAGTTTTCTCTTAATTTTGAGTTTTACGCATCGTAATTCTCAATTGTTAAAGGGTTTAGACGCTTGTCGATCCTTCCGCAAACCTACGCTGCGTCAGTTGGTATCAGAGCAGGATTCGCCTGTCTTTTCACTAACAATTGCAGATCGACAGCCGACTACCAAAGCAGGTCTAGTAGAGATGAATGTGGCCTTATCTACATCACTTACTAATCTAACAGCGGCTGTTAACAGGCTTCAACCAAACATCGTCAACGACAACCGTCGGAGAAGAGACAGGTTTGAAGGACCGGATATGGCGCCATGCAATGGCAACCGTAACCGGGTCAATCTCTCGAGTTCCGAATCCGAAAAGGAGGAGGAAGAAGAAAAAATCCATATCGTACTTCAACGAATACTTCTTTCGTCAAAAGAAGAAAGCCAACATGAAGAACTTTTTCGATCGCAATGCTCTGTTCGCAAAAAGGTATGTAACCTCATCATTGATAACGGGAGTTGCGAAAATCTAATATCCCAAAAATTGGTCGATTACTTTAATCTACCCACTCAACCCCATGAATGTCCTTATTCTCTTGGGTGGATCAAGAACGGGTTTCAAGTTAAAGTTACAAAAACTTGTCGAGTACCCATCTCAATTGGCAAATACTATCGAGAAGAGGTACTATGTGATGTGCTTGATATGGATGCTTGCCATATTCTATTGGGCCGACCGTGGCAATTCGACAATCATACCACTTACAAGCGCCGATACGACCTCGTTGTATTCCGTTGTGGTGACCGAAAGATCGCCATGACCGCGGTTAATAGCTTCGATGAAAGCACCGAAAAGAAGAGCAACAACTATAACCGTATTATACAATCAACTTCTTCCCTAGTCAATCAATCGCCTATTCTGGAAAAGCCGTCTGAAAAGGACGAAGTTTTGCCGGACAAGTTTGAAGAGGAAGTCATCCCCGTCGTGACCGAGTCACAACAAGAAATTATTATCGAGGCCAAAGTGTCGGAACTAGATCACGGACCAGTCACCGAAGACACCGAAAGCAAGATAGTGGAAGACATTCTCGAGCCAACGAAAGCGTTGAACGGTGATTCCGAAGGTGTCACTTCAATTATTACCACACCCAAAGCTCCGGTTCAAACCGAAACAAATCCCGGTAAAGTTAATTTTATCCCTTACGCTTTCGAATTTGATAAAATATCTCTCGTATGGAAACGATCACGACAACTTCAGTTGGGATTTGAAGATCGGTCAGAATTTTTGAATTTTGGAGGTGAAGTTCTGAATCAATACGTTTTGAAGAAACGATTGTTCTACGGGTCGGATGAATACCTTTTTCAAGTGAGGGTGACTGATACAGGGAGAATTCGAGAGTTAATAAGAGTTTTCGGAAATAATTTGGAAAAAGAGAAACGAGGTCGAAGTGAAAAACGAGGTCGAAAGAGGCTCGGAATTTGGTATCGAAAAAGAGGCAAATATAAAGCACCGAATATAAAAAGGATTGCGACGGATGTCGAAGAACAAGTCGAAAAATACAAATGGACAGGAAAGCGAGTGTCATGCAGTTTGTTTCCTTTCCATGCGAGTTTAATGCGTCCTAAGCCGCCACGAAATCGCGCGAGACACTGTTTGTTCATGTTTCTTGCGGCTTGCATGCGACCCTTGTCAAAGCCACTGTTTGGATTTACAAATGCTTATGAGAGTTCCCAGATTCCTAAGTTTCCTTATGCTTCCAATTATCACACGTGGCTATCCCATTATCTTAGTATATTTTTCTTTTTTAATTATATTATCTAGCAAGATAGGATTAGAATTAGATTAAGTTCGTAATTATCTTTTTTCTAGTTTAGATTATAAATAGGATAGCTAGATTTCTTTGTTAAAAAAATTCAATCAAGTTTCAATTAATAAAGCTTAGCTTTTTAGAGAGTTTTCTCTTAATTTTGAGTTTTACGCATCGTAATTCTCAATTGTTAAAGGGTTTAGACGCTTGTCGATCCTTCCGCAAACCTACGCTGCGTCAACCTCCCACCACCATCGCCATACCCCCACCATAAACGCCACCAATGCCTTCCATTGTCGACATACCTACCGGCAACCTCCATCGTCGACACACCTAGTGACCACCTCTATTAACTTCACATCCACTTTCTCTCTCTCCCCCCTCTCTCTCTCCCTCTCTCTCCTTCTCTTTCACTTAAATCGAACCAGCTCATGAAATATAATCGTCCCTGAGATGGTGAAATCGAACTGTCCCCATGGAGCAGATCGTGAGTGGAGCAGATAGGGGGTGTGGTGTAAGGGTAATGTGGGAGATGATGATTGTGACTAGGAGATAGAGTAAGGGGAGGTCAGAGAACACTGTGAAGGGATTTTCCCCTGTGTCGTCGGAGAAGAAAATGGTCATCTTCGTTGGAGATGACAAGTGGGGGGTGTCACTGTAATAACCAAGAATTCAAGCCAGAACATAACATAAACAAAATCCCAATACACAAGGATCCTAGAAGTAATTAAGAGGTTTAACAACGAAAGTCTTGTCTACAGCCGAGAATTTCTAAATTAAAAAGGCAATTAAGATAAACTATGCCTTCACTCGAGTCCACTTTCAGCTCTTACACTTCTCCTTTCCCTTACTGGAAGCACCACAAACACTCCTTCCTGAAAAGGGTTTTTAGGATTGAAAAACGAGGGTTAGACCATAAGGTCTAGTGAATTTCTGACAAAACATACAAAATTAAACAGTTTTAAATAACATTGCAATACAAGATTCCACGTTACATCACCATTACTGAAGTCACAAGAATCATTTGTGACACCTTTACCTCAAGCGCAACCACTATTGGGGCCCAAGCAGACTCCCCTCTCGTCTCGGGGCCCAAGCAGACTCCCCGTTTCCACATGTGCAAAAAACGAATTTCACATACATGTGGTTTTATAAAATTCCAAGGAATTAACGAATTTCACCATTCTCAAATCAACAATACGGTCTTCCCAATTATATACAGTCCCGATAGTTTAAGTTCCAACATAGAAATAACAGTTGACATCGCAGATAAGAATTATGAAATAACGATTAGAAAGTATCATGCTTTCATTCACCCCATTTCAGTAAACAATACAATTCTAAAACTTTTAAGAAGGATAAAGGGTGTCAGAAACTCACCTGCTCGTAAAAGTTGCCTACTTAGATTAATTTTCGATCCCCCTACAATTGATTTGGAAACAAATGAACACAATTAACTAGCTGGTAGGAGAAAAGATATTACAATCGCAAACCACACTACCCTCCCTGGGTCCAGACCTCGCCCGGGTCCTCCCTTGGTTCGCTCGGGTTCCCTCGGGGTCACGCCTTGCCCGGACTCCTCGGTTTGGCTCGCCCAGGTCTCCTCGGGGTCACGGCCCTGCCCGGACTCCCCCGGGATCACGCCGCCCGGACTCCCCCGACTTGGCTCGCCCGGATCTCTCCCGGGGTTACAGCCTTGCCCAGGTTCCCCCGACTGCGATGGCAATCCCCAAAACCCCAATATCCAGACTTCAAAGGGAAATAGACTCTAACTTTGGCCCTAATCTCAATCTCAGCCATCTTACAATCAAATGGTGGAGATATTCTTGCATAACAACATTAATCATATCCCAAACTATCCCCAAAAGTCTAAATTCAATCCAAAATCATTTCCATTAAAAGCCTAAGAATCTAAACATCAGGTACCCACAATCCAAACCAAAACCCAATAAGGAGGTGAAGGAAACGATTAGATGAACCACTAGGGATGGAGACTAACCTCTTAAGAACGATTTCTTCAAGAATCCCACTTGCTCCCTTCTCCAAGAACCCTATGCTGTCTCTGCCTATTCTCTCGCCGCCTCCAACTCCAGCCAAGAATAGAAAGAATCAATTTAGGGATTTGTCCCTTTTAAATATTTTAGTCCAAATTATCCTTTAGTCCCTTAAGTTTTTGAATTTTACAAATAATAAACCCAAACTTTAGAAAGTTAAAACATTACACAAATGGTCTTTACAACCTCCCCTCCTTAAGAGGATTTCATCCTCGGAATCTCCTCTTCGAAAAATGAGGATACTTGGTTCGCATCTCCGATTCGATCTCCCAAGTAGCATCCTGTCCTTTATGAAAGTGCCCTTGCACTTTCACCAACGAATTTCCTTGTTCCTCAACTTCATGATTTTACAGTTGATACCACTCGCACATCTTGTAATGGCCCTCCATATCGACTTCTGTTAAGCACTTTTTGCCATGATAATCTGTAACATCCTAGACTAACCGTACCATTTGTAACTTCTTAGGCCAATCGTACCAGATATTGTCCTCTTTGTCCACATATCTAGACTCACGGTTTTGAAACGCGTCTAAGTTTGAAGTCTCGCACACAAATTCACTCCTTTAAGGAAATAATCATGGAAATCAACGCCACAAAAACTTGAATCCCGACAAAACAACCGCATCGTTTCGCTAGCTTAACACAAAGTCACCCTTGAACTTCCTTTCCAAGATCACTGATAAGAATTCAATTAACAAATAACATAATTCTTGGTAAAGCCCACTGGTATGGCTTGCACCCAACACTACTAGCACATTGTCCTACCTCGCGACATATATCACTAATTCATCACAGATAAATAATTCTGTTGCACTTTGCACATACCGACCAAAATATTACTTTGAACTTTGAGCGTATATCTTCCACATATACATTGACCGAACAGACCTCCGACAAGTTGATCCAGTCCCAAACACATAACCGAATACCACTGAACTCATCTATAACCCATAACTTTCCAAGGTTAAAACCGGTTTCCTTTGCCTTGCAAAGAAGCGATACTTTCTCACAGAACTAGTTTAAACAAAATGCTCACTCGGAATGTTCATCACCCTAATACTTACTCACAACCGTTGATCTTACCTTCCGAGTATCTCGTTCAACCACTTTTACCCTGTCTTCCTGAAAAAATAGAGTACACGCATTTTCAAAGAAAAGGCCTACCACCAGGTGCGACCAGTCACCTGGATTGGTTTTCCTCACCTTAGCTAGCACATACACAAAAGCTCTTTTCCCCTTATACTCACGAGGAGTTCATACGCATGCCCAATGTCCACCTTTAAACATACTCCATGTTCTTCCGTTTCACCAGATGAATTTCTTACTTCCGGTTTACGCTCTTATTGAGACATACCCAGTTCACCATCTCACGCTAACCCGAAACACTAGTTTTCCTCATTAACGTACTCGGTTTCGCTGCAATTTTTTTTTACTTGGGGCAATCATTTTGGTCATCCCAAAACAATACTCAATTCTCAACATATCATGCACTACTCACTCTTCAAGCAGAATCGACCTATACACTGAGATTCCTTTACACTCAAGGAGTACTTCAACATTTCCATCTAAACTTCAAATCCACTACAGAGAATCATAACTTAACCGAGTAGCACATTCTCCTCGGTATTCGATTGGAATACGAGACATTCACCTGAAACTCAACACGACTGAGAAGTACACAGGTTCCTCTTTTAGATGGTCGCTAAATACCACTCCCTCTTATACACCTCAGAATAACAACAATGTAACATCCATATCAGAAATACTTGTCACTTATGAATCTCTCCTCAAAATCTCTAAACCAAGATTTACACTTCCGCTTATCCCAGATTTCAACAACAATCCACCACTTAACACAACGGTAACGCATTATCACTTCGATGACTTACTGGCCTTGGTGTAAAACGCCACTAATTTGCCATACAACTAATACACCGCACTATCATACCCTGACACAATCCTCCTGATCCTCTTGACATGCATATCATTTACCATCTTTTTCGCAACAAACACTACATATTTACCTATAAACAAGGTCATATACCGACTTTGTCTTCTCAAATTAGATAAATCACAAATCATGATCACCCAATTCACTCAAGTAAGTTCCAGATTCTTGTTAGCTCATCGCTATCTTCGAGGAACAATTCCAGATAGTCAAAGAGGATAAGACGTCCTCCCTTGCCGATCGATATAATTGACGTGCTCTCACTTCGACTGTGCGATATACCTTATTCCCATACAGATAACCAAACCTCATAAGAAATCACCTCTTCAGACTAACGATCTCGTGCTTGCCAACACTCCTTCCATGTGGTTCATCATAAAACAAAGTGCACATTTCTCCCGAAAAACCTTCTACAACCTCGAAAAAAAATATTGCACTAGAGATACTCCTCGATTTCTCGGTTATCTGGCGACGTCCCCAACACCGGATAATTTTAATAGTCATGGCTTTCGATATTACCATAAGAAGGTGATGCTTCAGTAATTTCCCCAACAGCGAGGATTCCACGAAATCTCCTCTCCCAACGTGCCATAACCCATTTTATACCTCACAATCCTCGGTTGATGAAGAGATTGGGTTCACTTGCTCCATAATCTTATTATAAGACCTTGTCAATACTCAGGCTGAACATCAGCAACTTTTCATCAAAGGACAGCGACGCCACCTATTATCATGCTGCGATCAGAAGCACCTTAACAACCTCGCAATTCACCCAGACATAAACACCCACAACAAACACTTCCCGAATTACCGGATCAAACGTCCACGCCACCCCCATAAGAATGTTACCACCACAACTTCTGAGATTTTCATTATCCACCACCCTCCTCTAACGAAAACACTAGAGTTATAATTCGACCAAAAACAGCCCAATCAATAATTTCAACTCTTAAAACATTTCCTTAACTTAATTTTAATATCCTCCACGACCTAGCGAGTTCATAGCCTTCATGCATGATGACACAATGATTGAAATCGTTTTGCATTTTGCAAAATTTTAAGAGCACGACATCATGAAATAAACTTGTGTATACAAAAAGCAAGTCATCACATTTGAATAGCCAAACACGAGGAAACACGGGGATTTAAATGATCCTTCCCATGTCACTCCATAAAAGAAATATCACACTGAACATCCCAGTCCATGATGATGACAATAAAATGTGTGCAATAAACCCCTCTATGCAACTTGAAAAGCTAAGCGAATTTCCCGAATGAGTCAACCGACTCCCACACCCATGGATGTGACAATGACATGCCCATTCTGATTTTAGTTATAAAAACTATGGGAGCAGTTGTTATGACTGCCACAATAAAAGTTGACTCGACAAGAAAAGATGAAATAGTTCGCCAATTATTGAATCCAAAATTTCTGTTTGCAACACAAATAAATTTCCATTTATAAACTACACGTTTGCCTGCGTTGCATTAGCTTTCAAACAAAACTCAACACATACATAAATGTTTTAATATACAGTAACTTATACAATCCATTTAAAACACAATGCATGAGACTCATTTTACAAATGAAGGCTATTTACTCTAAGAAGCTCAACCGTTTGCATTCTCACTGATTCCCATTAACACCCTGCTTTTGACCCGAAGGTCGATCTTTCTATCTTGTAACAATTTCTAATACAGGTTCTTTCTGTATACTCGCTTATCCCAACTTCATCGCTCCTATCCCGACCGTGGGTTTGCAAAACACCCGGTTCCAAACTTGGATACTAAAGATTACAGCACCCACTTGCCCTTCATAACATTCTTACTCCCTATTTCATATTAACATCGCTTCTTTTTAGAAAAACGAGGGTGAGACCGTAAGTCTAGTGAATTTCTGACAAAACATACAAAATTAAACAGTTTTAAATAACATTGCAATACAAGATTCCACGTTACATCACCATTACTAAAATCACAAGAATCATTTGTGACACCTTTAGCTCAAGCGCAACCACGATCGGGGCCCAAGCAGACTCCCCTCTCGTCTCGGGGCCCAAGCAGACTCCCCTCTCGTCACGGGGCCCAAACAGACTCCTCGTTTCCACATGTGCAGAAAACGAATTTCACACACATGTGGTTTTATAAAATTCCAAGGAATTAACGAATTTCACCATTCTCAAACCACCAATACGGTCTTCCCAATTATATACAGTTCCGATAATTTAAGTTCCCACATACAAATAACAGTTGACATTGCTGATAAGAATTATGAAATTACGATCAGAAAGTATCATGCTTTCATTCACCCCATTTCAATAAACAATACAATTCTAAAACTTTTAAGAAGGATAAAGGGTGTCAGAAACTCACCTGCTCGTAAAAGTTGCCCACTTAGATTAATTTTCGATCCCCCTACAATTGATTTGGAAACAAATGAACACAATTAACTAGCTGGTAGGAGAAAAGAGATTACAGTCGTAAACCACACTGCCCCTCCCCGGCTCCAGACCTCACCCGGGTCCTCCCTTGGTTCACCCGGGTTCCCCTGGGGTAACGCCTCGCCCAGACTCCCTGGTTTGGCTTGCCCGGGTCTCCCCGAGGTCACGACCCTGCCCGGACTCCCCCAGCTTGGTCGCCCGGTCTCCCCCTGGATCACGCCGCCCGGACTCCCCCGGCTTGGCTCGCCTGGGTCTCCCCCGGGGTCACAACCTTGCCCAGGTTCCCCCGGCCGCGATGGCGATCCCCAAAACCCCAATCTCCAGATTTCGAAGGGAAACAGACTCCAACTCTGTCCCTAATTTCAATCTCAGCCATCTTACAATCAAATGGTGGAGATATTCTTGCATAACACCATTAATCATATCCCAAACTATCCCCAAAAGTCTAAATTCAATCCAAAATCATTTCCATTAAAATCCTAAGAATCTAAACATCAGGTACCCACAATCCAAACCAAACCCCAATAAGGAGGTGAAGGAAACGATTAGATGAACCACTAGGGATGGACAATAACCTCTTAAGAACGATTTCTTTAAGAATCCCACTTGCTCCCTTCTCCAAGAACCCTAGCCCGTCTCTGCCTCTTCACTCGCTGCCACCAACTCTAGCCAAGAATAGATAGAATCAATTTAGGGATTTTTCCCTTTTATAAATATTTTACTCCAAATAATCCTCTAGTCCCTCAAGTTTTTGATTTTTACAAATAATAAACCCAAACTTTACAAAGTTAAAACATTACACAAATGGTCTTTTATAGTCATGAACTCAGATTTGGGGTATTAATTTTAAATATATATATATATATATATATATATATAATATTTTATATTGTTTATTTTTAAAAGAAAATGAATTAATAGTGGAAAGACCAAACTATCCCTGAGATAACAGATCCTTTTAACAAAGTTAGGGCATAGGGACTAAAGGCGTGTGAAAATGTAAACCATGGGGACGTTTTCCATAATTATTTCAAAAAGGGACGCACAGTGCAAAAACGGGTAAACGTCACGGACCAATCATGTAATTTACTCATTTGTTTTTCATCTATAATCCCTTATAAACCAAATTTCACTAAAGTCTTAAACACAATCAATAAAGCCTTAGGTACCACCTTTTAAAGCATAAAGTCCTAAAAACAACAAATAAAGCAGTTGGTACCAGCTTTTAATGCATAAAGTCTTAAAAACAATTACTAAAGCCTTTGGTACCATCGTTTAATGCATAAAGTCTTAAAATTGATCAAGTACACCTACATCTTAAACTTCAACGATTCCCACTCCAGGGTGATTTCGTCTTCCAAGGCAACGATTTGTCATCCCAATACAAAGATTTGTACTCCCAAGACAACAATTTGAATTTCAAATCCATGGCTGATTTTCTACATCTCAATCGACTACTTCCTCCAACATCAATGGATTCCTGCTCCCCATTCGACTCTCTCCTCTTCGGTAATCTCTCTCTCTCTCTCTCTCTCTCTCTTTCTCCCTGTTAGGTTTGAGAAATTAATTAAACTTGGAAGCTATGTTTATATGATTCGTGATCAATCGCAGATTTGGATGATACTTTGTACTCTTCAAACATCGGATTTGGTAATGCAACCAAGCGTAACATCGACGGTACCATTTCATCCTACAAATACCAACGATTCATTTCATACGACAGATTCTAATTGATTAGATATGTTTCTTGCAGATTTTCTCGTTGAAAAATGCGGATTTGAACAGAGGAAAGCTTCTGCACTTCGTGTTCAACTATTCAAAACTTACGGAAGCACTCTCGCTGGTTTAAGAGTAAATATCAAATCTCAAAGCGTTTCTAGGTTTTAATTAGAACATCAGTTGATTTTGGTAGTAACAATTATTGTGTTTGCAGTCATTAGGCTATGATGTTGATGCAGATGATTATCACAGGATCGTGCACGAATGGTTGCCGTATCATATGATAAAGCCAGATCCACAATTAAGAAACCTTTTGCTGAGCATTAGTCAACGGAAAATTTTAAGCCATAGTGTTTTGTTTTGTGTATACGAAACTCCAACACTACAAGTAATTTGAGAAAGGTAATCCACAATTATTTTCTTCTACTTTTCAGAGAAAAAACTCTTCAGATCTGGATCGATATGGATTTATGGGTATGCATTCTCAATTTTTTGAGTTTCTAACATCAATTCCTCTATGAAGTCATCATGTTTTTAGTTTTTCTTATGTTAGTTGTATTATTTACCATGTGTTTGTTGAAAGCCCTAAAAGAACGTATTCGATTTTCCCAACTCACAATTGTCCAAATTTCAGCAACCATTGGATTGGTGTTGTTTTAGTTGTGATGAAGGAAAGCTCTCCAGAGTTGATGTAAGTACATATATATGCATCATCTGAACTCCACACTCTCTCTCATTGTGTCATGTATGTCGATGATTTCTTTAGCATACACGCCATCTCTCCCATTCTGATGAAATTCTTTGTTGCTATTCATATACGATCTATTTCATGGCCACCGATTTCATGATCGATTTCGTGATCACTTTCATGGTCACCGATTTCTACTCTCTCTCTCTCTTTCATTGAGGTCGGTTTCTAAAGTTTTCCTTTTTTATTTGGTTGATTAGGATCTGAAGGATTGTCGAGATTGAGATGGATCAACTCAAAGAAGGTTTGTAGGATATGAAGGATTGTCGAGATGGAGATGGATCAACTCAAAGAAGGTTTGTGATTCACCGTTCTTAATACACGAAACTTTCTGAAGGCTCAAGTTAATCATTTATCTCTTTGAACTTTTATATGTGATGGGTATTCTGATTTTTTGATATATTAAAATTGGGGTTTTTGGGTTTCTTTATCTGGGTTTTGAAGAAGTTGAGACTGGAATGCCGATTTTGTCATTTCCTTTTCTCACAGTTCTTCCTTCATTGTTCTTTACACTGACAAACCTTCTACCTGTTGTAATTATCCCCCTTTCATTCTTACTATCACCCAGATCATCAGATATTGGTTTATTTTACTAATGCTTTTTATTTTTATTTTTCTTATAGTTCAGTTTAAGCTTGATTGAGAGTTATATTAATTTGTTGAATTAGGTTGGAGTTTAAAGGGATAAATGGGTATGTGCAATAGTGTGAAAAGTTTGGGATTTTTTTGTAGTTTAATTTCCTTTTTGTGGTTTGTATTCACTTTTTCATCCTATGAGTTAGATCCATCTGATAGAGTTATCTCATAAAAACTTATGAGCATCTCCAATAGAGTTATCTCTAACAAGTTCCAAGAGGTTGTGAGTTAGATCCATCTGATTTTGTGGCCATGATTTTCTCCACAAATAAAACCCTTACAAAATCACATAGATTAGCAGTTTCTTTGCTTTTAGTTGTTGATTTTGTTACTATTATTAGAGTAAATTACATATCTAATAGTTTCTTTTCTTTTTCATTCTTTCATATTTTGCTAAACGAAACCCCAAATCGACATATCAGTTTTTCTAATCAACTATAGTGACTTGATGACTCTCCTTCTATCGGATAATTCACTACCGATTCACTCTCCTTCCATCGCTCCTTAACCATTCCATCCGGTAATTTAATATTGAGTTGTGAATTATGCCTTTGCTTGTGCCTCTTGACCTTTTGTTTGTTGTACCCCAAGCCACATTGGATTTGTCTGAATCACTCTTCTTGCAAGTGGTGTAATTTTTTGAGGTTGTTTCCTGTTGAATATTTGTGTACCATTTTTACGGTAAAGTTCTTCAAACCAACAATGTTGGTTAGATATTTAGATTGTAGGTGATTCGTTAGCTAGAGCAAATATTTTATATTTGTCTGTCTTTGCTTTGCCAGACAATCGTTGCCCACCTTAAAGTGTAAAGTTTTCGCTTCAACCTTTTAGTTCTTATCATTTTGATTCCAATTCCAAAGGTAAGAAGTTCATATTTTGTCCATTCCTTTTAAAACTAGGCATTCAAAATGATTAATTGAAATCCATCAAAACTGCCTTGAACTCATGAGTTATTCTCTTTACATTGAATACTTTTTTGTTGATCCAGAAGGAAGATTATGCGGTACATGGAAGCCTGTGCACCTATAACTGGGTAATATGAATGTAAAACTACAATCAAGAACTGCTACTGGGCTTCAGATTAGTTGTAGAAATATGGATCTTTGTGTGTATCTCATTTCATTTGATGTTAGTTACCATGTATACTCTGTAATATCCAGTTCCGAAATTTTATTAAATTTTGGAAGTTGGGTGAAAAGTTAAACGAGACCCAAAGTTCAGGGGGGTAATTTGAAATTTGGTTATATATAACCTAAACCTCAGATATTTGAAAAACGATATCATACTGATTTGTGTTTTAGACCGACTTAAGAGAGAAAGAAAGCAGAGCTAGAGCAGGGTTAAAGCAGAGAAAGATTTTGAAGGATCGATCCGTTTTTGTCAAATAGAGGTATGATTATAGCTTAATACTTCTATCTGCATGTTATAGTCGGTAAATAGTTTTGTTATTTAAGCTTTTATCCGTGTTTTCAATCGATTCATGGATCTGAGTTTTCTGTAAACCGACTTAGTATGAACTTCGACCGGTATAGGACCGGAACGAAGGTTCTGACCGGTATAGATCTTCGACCGGTATGTTGTAACGATCGGTAAGGGTATTTAATCGGCAAAGTGTAGTCGACCGGTATGGTGCAATCGACCGGTAGGATGTGGTCGACCAGTATCATGCTCGACCGATGTAGTGTAGTCGACCGATAATGTCGACCGATATAAGTATTGACCGATATAAGTGATGTTGAACAGAATGGTATCGATCGGGGTAGTAGCAGTATATTGCATTTATTTAGAAAAGGACAGAATGTTAGTCTCCAGTTAGCTTATCTTTGTATTTTGATACCATCGTAGGTGGTGTTAATCGTTAGAAGACAGAGGTTAAGCAAGAAGAATCAGAGGCGAGTTTTTCAAACTAAATCTTTTATGATTTTGACAGTTATTTGATAAATGTGGGTTTTATAAACTGCACATTTATAGTATTGAAAGTTATATAGATTTATTGAAAAAGGTTGGTTTAATCAGTTTGGCATTTTATACTCAGTTTATATAAACTTGTTTTATATATAGTCAAGACTAAGTGTATGCATACATTTGAGTCAGAAGTCTGACCTAAGTCGGGAAGTGTGACCCGCCTGCTCATACCAGGGAGTGTGGTCTGTTTATGCCATTAGGGCGTGTCCTTAAAATAAGGCAGTACGAGACAGACATACCGTCTCTGACGGCAATGTTGGTCAGTAGCTTAAGGTACGCTTGCGAAGCGTAAAGAGTGGTCAGTGATGGGCAGTAGATTAAGTTATATTTATGAAGCGTTAAGTATGTTTAAAGTTTGATTAAAAGAGCAAGTTATGTTTTTGAGATATACAGTTTTGTTTAAATGTTTTAAATAATATTTGAACTGTTGCAGTAGTAATTGGAGGGGACTCACTAGACCATTGGTCTAACCCTCTCTCTTTCAAAATTATAATTTTGTTTCAGGTTTTCGAAAGATAGCAGGTACAGATAAGGGAAAAGAGAAGATGTGAGCTATTTCCAGGAGCTAGAAGACTTCCTGCAATAGTTTACCTTTTTGACTCAGTTGTGTAATAGGTGATAGTTGTAAACCTTATACTCTGAAATGTAAGCCTGTGGCAGTTTTTAGACAGAAATGTTATTTTATTATATGTATAAAGGTGCAGGTTGCTACATACTCATCCTAAAATTATCTCTTATGAAGCATCGTTGTTGGTTGATATTGTCAGTTTATAATTTTTTGCAAAGGTCAGTTTGATTGTCAAGCCGATTAACATCAGAATCTTGCATCTATGTTGACAAAGCAAGAGGATCTAAATCGTCAGGTTAGCATGCTTTTATTTTAAAATGACATGTTTTTTTAAGTTTGTAACAAAATTTGGTGATTTTCACAGCAGTGTTTATGAAGTCGGTTGCTTCGGCAAATGTACATGAACTTTCTTATAGAAGACTAAAAATGAGCGGATCCCACCAGCTTTGCAATTTTTGGTTAAAAGTTTGTTGCAGTTGATAGGATGTGACTTGTACATTACAAGATAGAGTTGAATCTGAAATGGGCTCCTGTTGCAGTTGTTCTTGGTGTAGTTATCCTACTTTTTTGGCAGAAAGAAGATACGATGATGGTTGCTTCTTTTGTCCGAGAAACCATGATTAAATTAATTGTTGTTGTTTAACAAGTGATTGTTCAAGGTTAGATATTAGTTGGATCCCAAGGTTTGGTAAGTAGAAGAAACCTTTATGTGAAAAGTATTGACTTAGATATTTTGTTGTAGAATTTATATAGAGGGTGAAGCTATCAATCATATCAGAAAGTTGATTCTCTCATTAACAAGAAACCATTTTTTTTGTGTATGTAAAAATCAAAGTCATCACCATCATACAGTTTGTTTCCAACATCTCAATTGAGGCTTTAATTTGCAACTTAGAATCCATAAAGAATATCAATTCATGAGTGGGAACAAATTGGGTTTTTTTTGTCTTTAATTCAGACCCTTTAGTATTCTACGTTTAGTTTGTAGAAATGGTTTATATTCTTATGTTCAAGTGCTTTCATTTCTACAATAAGATCTTCGTTGGTAAAACTTTTTAACCGTTTGGATAGATCATGTTACTTGGCCAAAACATAAGCAAAAATACATCATGTTGCATTGCGAAAAAATCTTACAACATGTGAACCACCAAGTATTTCAAAGATATCTTGTAAAAATTTGGCATTTAAAAATTAAATGCATCTTGATCGAACCTTTACATCCCGCCGCATTGAGTGGGTACTCAACTAGTATTCATTGAATTTGTATAATTAATGTTTTTTTTTCTCTTTTTTAAATTGTATATATAGATTTCTGTGGTAACAAACAATGGGTTTTAATAAAGTATGAAAAGCTTTTATTTTTTTATAGATATAAATAACTTAAACAAATTATAAAAATATAAATACAAAAGACAATGTAATTTTCTACTAATATCGAAATCATATATGAAGTTTAATATTTTCCTTTCACATTTTTATGATAAATAATAATTGTTTATAATTCGAAAATTTAATCACTCATGCTATTTGTATCATCTTGTTATATATATATATATATATATATATATATATATATAAACTACATCGTAAAAAAATCTACTCTATAACTGTTAAAAATTCAATGTCTATTAATTAATAATATTGTCCGAAATTGTCGAATTTAATATACCATTTGTATATAACAAGTTTACATTAGTTAATAATCAATATAAACATGTTTTAATTAATTACTAAGTTGTGTATTAAGTAATATAAAAGAAAAAAAAAGTCTAAAAATAATATACCCAAGAGGAAATGGTTATACGTACTTGAAAACTCTTCGATGCAAAATACAAATGATATGTTGCTAAGATTAAATAATATTTTTATTTGTCATTATTTATACACAACATTGAAATTTGATTTATAAGATGTCTAAAATATTTAAATATCCTAATAGAATGTTTAATAGGACTTACAAACAATATAATGTTCTATCTAAAAGAGTTACAAAATATTTATAGGATACTTTTGGATATTTTAACAAATTTTTTAAGATATATTTAAAATAAAATATCGTATTAGTTATTTTATAAAACATATTTTAAGAAGTGTCCTATGAATCAATCTTTTAATATGACACTAATTCAAATAATGTCCTACAAAATATATAGCTAATTAATACGATACTTTATTTTAAAGATGTACTAAAATTTGTTAACATGTCCAAAAAGTTTTATAAACTTATTATAACACTTTTAGATATAAATTTTATTGTTTTTCCTATAAATTAAAGTCATATAAAATATTTTAATAGAATATTTAGACATTTTAGGTGCCCTATAAACTCAATATTATTATAATAATACTTGATAATAAGTTATAATATTATCTTGTTTTGGTCTTCTTAAATAACGTTTTACAGGTATTGCAAAACTTGTGTTACTATTTTTATATGATACAAACCATATAAATTTGGAATGAAACTAACTTCTTTAAAATCAAAGTTAAAATGTAACATGGGATGTTTTTACTTCATATATATAGAATATTTTTAAACATGTATAGAGTTCGAAATCAAATCAGATCTTACTATACAAAATTAAAATATAAATTCATTTGAGATAAATAAACCTTTATACATGCAAAGCATATTGTTATGCACTTATCTTACACCGTATTTCTCATGGATTAATGTTGACGACTATCATATTTCATAATTAAGAATAAGTTTCACAAACATACACAGTAAAATACTTGCTTATGGCGTGTAGCTCAATTGGCAATGGGGTGGGGAGACTTGCCCAATACACAGTAAAATACTTGAACATATATCTTATCTTAGATGTGGTAGATCCCATTAGATGACATAGCTTGGTCCTTCAAACATAAAGATAAACAATAACGTGTAATAAATTTAGAGCTTTGCTTAACTTGATATCGTGTAGTAGATATGACTAGACCTTTTCCTTGCTCATGCCATTCTCAACGTTAACGCACTCTCAGATATATGCTACTAGTCAATTTTACGCTTATTAACTTAGTGGTTTTCATGCAAGATAACTTGTCAAATGTTTCATACAAACATCGCATGTGTGTAACACCCTAAAGTTTCCAAACAATAAAGGGAAGAATTCCATAAATTGGTGAAAATAAAAACTTCTAAATGTCACAACTATAACCCTCAAATAGGGAGAGATTGTACATACAATGACAATTTATCATATGGGACATAATTACATCAACTGGCCAAATCTAGAATTAAGTAGCTAGATTAAATTGAGTGTTGTTATATCCCCAAAATCACGCTCTCTTCACAAAAATCCCAAAAAGCCCGACTTCTTAAGTGCTCCTACTTGCACTGGTCGACACATCAAGACATCCTAGGTCTACCACTAGTAGGACTAACTGTAGAACATACACACAACAACAAGTGTTAGGCTAGAAGCCTAGTGAGATTTCACACAAGCATATAAACATTCATAGGATATAAAGCATTAAGGTGTAATTCAGAGTTGCCTAATCCGCAATGGTTTCATCTTTCACAATCCATCGTCACACGGTGTCTAAATCCTGAATACAATTTATAAGACATACAAAGCTTACTTTCAGGGGAGACCCGTTCACCTTGAGTGATTGGCTCCAATAATGGAGTCACTTGAGATTGTCATTCGGGATTACACCTCAGGTTCTCAACTTTAGTGCACACACTGTCCTGCAGCACCTCAAGTATACTCACTATCTTTAGTGTCTACCCATTAGAGTTCCACCTCAAGGGTGCGTTTGGTTTGCAGACTGGATGGGACGGGACAGGACAAAAACTCACTGTCCCACGTTTGGCATGACATGGGACAGAACAAAAATTCACTGTCCCACGTTTGGCGCGACATGGGACAGGGACAAAGACTGGACAAGGTGAGACAAGATGGGATAAAAAATGGTATTTTCTTGTTCCACCAAAATAGGTGGAACAACATGGGACAAAAGTGAGACAGAAACTAAAAATCATTGATTTACCGCTATTTGATGTATAATCCTAATATGGAATTAGTCTTAAGGGTCACCACTAACCATTGCCGCCATTACCACCATCGGCGGCCACCAGTAGCCACCGCCAACCACCATCGGCCACCTCTACCTATTTATCCACCATAACAACCTCATCCACCACCTCCACAACCATCGGCCATCGCCACCACCACTACCATCGTCGACCACCTCCACTAACACCGATCACCACCACCTTTGGCCGCCACCACTATCAACGGCCACCGGTAGCCACCACCAACCATCGTCGACCACTTCCACCTCTTCTTCCACTACTACAACTTCCTCCACCACATCCACAACCACCGCCTATAGCCACCTCCACCGATCACCGCCACCCATTGCCGCCGCCACCACCGACGCTTACCGCCAACTACCGTCGGTGACCTCCGCCTCTTCCTCTCCTACAATAACCTCTATTACCCCCGTCCACCGCCACCACCACTACCATAGTTGACCACCTATACCTCCACCACATCAACCATAATAACCACCTGCACCACCACCATCCACTATCTTTCACGTTCTTCACAACTACCGTCCTTCACGGGTCACCCATCGCATTTATCTTTACCTGTCGTTGCAACTATGCATCTGCCAATTCATTAAGATATTCCAAATTGAATCAAATATTATATTTTCTTTATATGAAACAGATTTTTTTCGAACTACCATCAATTATTTCAGATTCTTCATTCAAATTTCCTACCCTTGTTTTTTTTTATGTATTTATATGTATGAAAATCGTTTAAAAAATAAAAATGTTTTTTTAATTAAATTATTTAAAGATATACTTTATTTGTGTTATATAAAATCATCAAAAAAAACTTTTAGGGAAATTTGTCCAGTCCTGTCCTATCCAGTCCTAGTCATACCAAACACAAGACAGACATTTGTCTTGTCCTGTCCAGTCCCGTCCAGTCCTGTCCTAGCCTCTTGTTCTGTCCTGTCCAGTTCTGTCCTGTCCAGTCCCGTCCAATCATGTCTGCGTACCAAACGCTACCCAAGGGTTATTGAACCTTAGTGTCTGCCCTCGTCTAGAAGAGTTTCACCTCAAGGATCCATCGCCCTTTAGTGCCTACTCTCTAGGTGCCCATACGAGGACTTCACCATTATTAGCAAAATGACCCACCCAACTCTCATGCATAAGAGTTAGGTCCAATACCATCACAAATCCCAAGTGGCAAATAATGCATTCCCTTCATGGTCATAAAACATATTCATCATTGTTTCGTATTCTTTCATTTCATAAGGATCAATGATTCACTAAGAAGCATACAAGTCTATCCCATTAAAAGTAGAAGTACTCAAATAGTAAGTACAAGTAGATTTTCCCCATTTCTACCATCGTTGGTGCATTTAATTAAGCATTGATCGAAGATCCAAATGTACTCAAGTGGAGTAAATATTAAAACTCTCCAAAACCACGTAAATGATTTCTATCAGTACTCTCAAATATCATTTTGAAGGTTGCAAAATACTCAATCACACATATTCCATTTTTAGGTCAAAGCCAAAAAGGCAAGTATATCACACATATAAAGACAAATAAGCATTTATGTAACATATGGATGGTAAGAAACTCACCTTTAAGATTTGTAGGGTAAAAACCCTAAAAATGAGGAAACCCTAGGATGAAAGTGTCTTTTTGAAGCTTTAATGACCAAAAGCTCTTCACTTAGATGAGATGGTTGTGGTTGGTGATCGATACTTAATAAATGTCGTAGATGGATTTAGATCAAGGATTTAATGAGGAAAGAGGGAGGAGAAGGAAAATCGCACCTTGAAGGAGGGGGGAAACGGGTCTAGAGAAAATATGAAAAGTGCGAATTCAAGGAGTAAAAATCACAGCTAAAAGGGGATTGCTCAGGGCCGACGGCGAGAATGGCAAGTGAGAGTGACCTTGGTATTCTCGCTGGACACTCTCGCGGGGAGTGTACCGCGGCCTCACTTGGCTCCGCGACTGTGACAGACGAGAGTGACCCCGGGTACTATTGTCGGGCACTCTCGCCAACTCTGTACCGAGGCCGATGCCCTTCGAGCAACAATGCCCTTGCGACTATGACCACGACATTCTCGCCGGGCATAGTCGTCGGGTAGGTACCGAAAGTCAAATTTTCTCCAGATTTGGGTTTTGGTCAAACCAACTCGATGATAGAAGTATTTAGTTGACATATAAAATATACGAGCCATTAATGACTCTAATAGAGACTATTAACAGTTAAGCATAACACAAGATTAGAATTCTAGAAGAGGAGATTGTTCCTAAGAAATTCGAGGTGTTACAATGTGTGATACCAATTTTATTAATCCATAAACACATAAGTTGTAATAATTGCACAAAAGCATGAGAACATGCGTATAAAAACTTTTATATAGAAAAACAAATGACATTTCATTTAGTAAAATTTTGATTTTTCAATTACTAATTCAATTCGTTAGCTTGTTTAGTAAGAGGTTTCGTGGTAATATATAATTGATTATATACAACTTTGTTTTATAGGTGTGAGTTCAAATAAACACATCATCATTTTACGAAAATATAAGAACACTCATATCACATGTGATACTAAATCAGATATGCGAACGATCTTTCGTGTGACCTAGGTCCCCTCATTTGTATTATCACGTGTGATATAAGTGTTCTCATGTTTTCCTAAAATGATGATTTTCTGGTTTGAACTCACATTTCTTGTATATATAGATATATGGACATCTTTTTAACATATATAAATAAACTGTCAAATAATAACAATGTATTTCAAATTATACAATTTCAAAATAAATTGTTTTTAACAAATTATAACTATTATTCTTGAATATTAAGATGTATAATCGTTATGATTTTTTTAATGATATATATTATAAAGCAATAAATAAACAATTTTGGCCGATACATATTTTTTTAACTTATGTTATTTTGACTATTTCATTTTTGAAATAAGATAAATGTACGTTACAACATCCATTAAAAGACTATGCTTTATATATTAACAATGATCATCATTTATTCTTGACAACATTAGCAAATAAAACAATATCATAAATGCTAGCGGATATTTAGAAGTAAAGACGATCATGTGAGTTGATATATCTTACTTAATATATTATCAACTCAGTAATTGTCAGCATCTTTCTTTATGTTTTTTCATGTAATTATTGATCAAATTCTTGTATGTCTATTCATTTGTCATTGGTTATTCTTCCTGTGCTTCTTTACTTTATTTCTATCATTGTTGTATTTTTTGTTTTTACAGATTTCTTAAAAGTCAATTATTTGAATCTGATTTACTTGCTACTAGAAGAAAATGATTGTATACAACAGTATATGTGACACCCATAAAAACAACACGCTTTTGGGATTTTGTGAACCACCAAAGTGTTAGCATAAATGACTTGCGAGCTTTAGTAAATGCTAATGGATACACAATTGTATAATTAATCATATCATAATTGAAGGAAAACACTAATGATTGATGTACTTATATCAGATGATAAATAGACATAGAATCAATTATAAAAAACAAATGAAATCAAATTCAATCAGCATATATAACAATTAAGTTATTAAAAAGAATATATATGTTACACTAATTCTATAGATAAGACTTTCATCATCATGTGTAACAGTTAATTAATTATATATATATTTGATTATTTATACACCATACAAATAAAACCTGTTTTTAAATAATAAAAGTAAGACAAGGCCTATAAGGGTATGGAGTAATTAATCCATGGGATCATTGAGAGAATGTATTCTTGATTGTACTAGAAAAGCCATGATCCATTGTTGGTGACGTAAAAGTGGCATATTTTGTAAGTGCAAGGGTATCTTAAATAATTCTCTCAAAGTTTTATGCCCATTCACAAGTACAGCCACCACCCATTTTTTTTTTTGCAAATTACACTTTTTACACCCTCATTCGATCTTTGGTTTTGCTTCGGTCCTTTCGCTTCCATATCCGTATGTTATGGTCCATATCTTGCCATCGACAAATGAATTACATTGTAATAAAAGCAATCATATGTTGAACCTGAAACCATCTTTTGTTCATGTTGTCCTTTTCAATATATGTATTTAATAATAAACAATATGTGAATCATGAACTTGCCGGTTTCATTACAATATGTAATGTGTATATATCCATATTTATAAAAGATACACACCAATGAAGTTTTAATAAGCTTTGTGCCAAATAAGTAACTGATCCAACCATCATTTGGCATATATATGTTTAATAATGCCCAAATCTTTAGCTTTTGGCTTATTCTTTTATATTATTTTTACCTTTATTGGGTTCAAAAAAGTTGACAATGTGTTTAACATAGTAGATGATCCAACAACTATAAAGTAAAAGTATTTATAATCTATATATATATAAGAAATACAATGTCACTTTTATGAGTATTAGTTCTCTAGCCTTTATAGGTTGATAGAAAAGTAGGAATTTTGATAGCACTTGGTGGCCTAGAGAGCACCATTACCCCTTTCCTTTCCTTTCATCTATGATATCATCACTGTATCATATTCCCTCTCTTGATGATTGGATCACTTTTAAGGTCCATGGCATAAATTATTCAATCTTTCATTGTCTTTTAGCAGAAAATTGAAATCAAATTGCATTTTTTTTTCTGTTCAAAATATTCTCTCATCTTATACATTGCTCACATGCTCTTGATTCTCATGGTATGTGTTTCTCTTTTTGGGATACCAAACTAAGAACACCACTATACTTCAAATTAATTAATTACCTCAAGTTACAACCTTCAAGTTCTTCGCAGTCTTCCCCAAAGCACATATAAGCTAGGTCAAACTCATGGTCAATTCTCCAGAACAGTCAAGTTCCCACTGGTTGCTGGTTGCTCGTAGTTAATACCATATATTGAGAGAAAGGAAAGTTCAAATGAGAAAACGCTAACTATTTAAGAAAACAACAAATCATGTGCAAAATCATATATAATTCGGCATTAATGGCCATAAAAATGGATGTGGGCGACTTAATGATTTTGTACGTGAATCATATATGATTTTGTATATATTCGGTCGTTCTCATGTTTTTTTAAATAATTAAATAGATATTATTCTCATATGAACCCATCTATATATATATGTGTGTGTGTGTCCGTAGGGCAATCCAATGGCCTACAAACTGTATATATGGTCCTCTTTGTTTTGAAGGTGGTCACAACAGCAGCATTAACATATGGCAATGCATTTCATGTTGTGTGGATCATAATTACAATTTACAAGTCATCCTGGATGAAGATTGATGGTTCAAATTTAGGTGCCATCTGTCAAATCGGCCACAGATGATTAATTAACATCATCAAAGCGCAGCTGGGAGACTATATATCAAGGAAGAAATATATATATAGCCTGCAATGTGGGTATATGTGGCATATATGTATAATGATAACATTAATATTAGATATAGATAATTAAGGTTGTTAATTTAATAAGATGTTGGTTACGTTATCATAATATTCTTAATACATAGATCAATGATCTGAAGAAGAGATTATAATGTAACTGATTCACATACCAAACAGACCAACAACTTACATTATTTTACACCTGCATCATGTGACAGCAATCTATTGTGTTTGATACAAGAAGATCTCTGAATGTTAACCATGATCAACAACAAAGTGTAAGTAGATAGCCTCACTGCTCAATTAAGAAGCACATATATTTCAAGTCTAAACCTTTATGGACTGCATAAGAGGTGATCTCTCACATGGCCTAATCAAATGAGAACTGTGTAGTTTGTGAGGTCCAATGTGAGCCAATCATTTAAGATAATTAATGTTACGTACTAAAATAAAATAAAGGGTAAATTGGTAATTTAATTTGTTTTGACAACTCATAAAACTCTAAAATCTTGTTGCACTCTCAATATGGCCTATATTCATTTTCTTTTTATAAAAAACACCATTCCACCATTTCACCGTTTTCTGGGAATATGATGATTTTGAGAGATGAAGATCAAGCAATGCTCTCAAGATCAAGCAACTGCTGCTAACCATTCTCAGCATCCCTATCAACTAACGTCCCTTCGATCTCGGTCCCCAAATCCACCACCACTCTCATCCTTCACACTACTAAACAAAGTCGCAATACCGACAGTCGTTTCCGGCGGATTTTCTGGTGGATCTCCGGCGGATGAATAAAGTAAAAAAAAAAGTCAACACCCGTATAATCCGGTGGATTTCCGATGGATTTCCAACGGATTGAAGAAATGTCAAAGAAAGTCAACTCTCCCATAATTCCGTCGGAAATCCCCCACAAATCCGTCATTGAATTCTTTTAATATATATATATATATATATATATATATATATATATATATAGGGGTGTGTTCAAATGAAAACTCATATTTCATTGTGCACATGAGGACAAATTTTAACCATTGATCAAAACTTATAAAACTAATCAATGGTTAATACATAATAAGTTAATTGGAAAGTGATTAAGGACAAAATTGTAATTTTGAATCAACGCCTACCTTCTTTGACTTTTTATTTTTATTTTTATTTTTAATTAAAAAAATTTTACCCCCTTAAACTTTAAAATAATTTATCTTAAAAATTACTAATATTTTAATCAAACAAATTACATCAAAAAAACGAGAATTTCGTGCTCTTCGATATGACATCCATCTCGATATAGTTTTTTTTTCTTGTTTTAACCGTTTTTTGAGTGAGATTCTATATACGTATTATATTCATTATGAATATGCATGCACGTCTTTGGATGTCCACATTCAGAATGAATAACAAAGGTGAACGTTTATTCAATATTCATGATGAATAATACCGTATGCAGGATGAATAATACAATATTCAAGATTTTTTCGTTTTAACCGTTTTTTACGTGAAATTCTATATATGTATTATATTTATTATGAATATGCATGCACGTCCTCGGGTATCATTCAGTATGAATAACAAAGGTGAACATTCATTCATTATTTATGATGAAGAATACAGTATTCAGGATGAATAATACACGAATCCATGATTCATGTATTATTTATCATGAATCGTGTATTATTCACCCTGAATATTCTATTATTCATCCTGAATCATACATTATTCATGATGAATAATATTTGAATGACCCGTGAAGGTGTAGACACATGACACACTCTCTTTTGTTTCCCAATTCACAACCAAAATTTGGTTTAATTCATTATGAATATGTATGCGCATCCCTGGATGTTCCACATTCAGTATGAATAACAAATGTGAACTTTTATTCATTATTCTTGATGAATAATAATATAGTATTCAGGATGAATTACACAACATTCATGACGAATAATACATGAATCGTGAATTATTCACCCTAAATGTTGTATTATTCATTATTCGTGATGAATAACACATGAATGACGTGTGAAGATATGGAGACGTGACGCGCTCTCTTTTGTTTCCCGATTCACAATATAATTACTCGATAGGTTCTCGATTCGTCTTGATGGGTGTTGGGTTATGGTGCTGAAGAAACGTGATGCCTTACGACATTGAAGAAGGTGATGTCGAGTTACATACTTACGGTGTAGAGGCGTTGTACAAACTTGAACGTACATAAATATTCATAATGAATATAACACATATATAGCATTTTACGTAAAAAACGGTTAAAACGACAAAAAAAACTATATCGAGATGGATGTCATATCGAAGAGCACGAAATTCTCGTTTTTTTATGTAATTTGTTTGATTAAAGTATTAGTAATTTTTAAGATAATTTATTTTAAACTTTAATTGGGTAAAAAGTTTTTAATTAAAAAAGAAAATAAAAAGTCAAATATGGTAGGCGTGTGTTTAAATTTTCTTACATTTTTACCCCTAAGCATTTTAAAATTAAAAATTTTATTTAATATGAGTTGTTGGATCAATAGAGATCGAGTGACTGAGATTTGTCCTCACGTGCACAATGAAAAATGGGTTTTCATTTGAACTTTCCTATATATATACTAGTTGTGTACCCGCGCAAAGACGGGATACATCTTAATTTCGAGGTTGACAACTAAAACCCATAATATTGATCATGCTTCTCTCTATTCTATGTTCAAGTTGATTTAAGGGTTGTTTGGGATTGCTTATTTGAGGTGTTTTTTAGCTTATTGCGATTTGGCATCGGAGATAAGCACTTTTGAGTGTTTGGATGAGGCAAAATTAAAATAGCTTACAGTGGTGTCAAAGCGTTAAAAAACACTTTTTGATAAGTCATTTGTTTTAACTTATCAACTTATTTGAATAGTGCTTATGATTTTTTTTGGTTATTTTATATGTATAAGCAATCTCAAACACCTTTAAATAACAACTTATTAGCTTATTACATTTTGGTACCACAATAAGCTAATCCAAACACTTTTTTAAAAACTCCGATTTAACACCGCATAAGTTGATAAACACTTTTTAAAATAAGCATAAGTTGTTTTAAATAAGCAATCCCAAACACCCCTTTAGAGGATGAGAAGATACGAATAATAATCAATTCCTTAATTAAAAAAGTATGATTTTTAGTAAAAAAATCATAATAAATTCCAAAAGAAAAAAAACGCCAAAAAAAATCCAAAAAGGAAATACAACTTAATCTGTGTGCATGTTCCTTCTTTCCATATTCGTTAAGAAAAAAAGAAACCAAGTCTAGAAAGAACAAATTACATACCTTGCCGGACCTTTGGTCAGGAACTTTGAAGTTGAGGATTGCCTTCAGCCTAAGGGGCAGGTTCGTCAACTACGATAGTAAAAAAGAAACCAAGTCTACAAAGAACAGATTACATACCTAGATGATTTAGAAGGTACATATGCAAGTAATCCAAAAAGTTAGCTAGATACTATCAAATGCATCCTAGGAGATGTCTATCACCGTAATTGCTTTAAGGTCACAATAATTCGACTACTTAAGTCTTCAGTTATGTACTTCCCCTTTCTCAGAGCTGCCTCTCTATACGCCTTAAGATAACACATGAATTTTCAACAAATATGCACATTGTGTCCGAGCAGATCATACATGAGCTTCATGGGCATCTTTAACAGATTTGTCCATTTTATTGTAGCTTTCTGAGTCTGCAGTAGGAGGACCATCAAAGGTGGCAACAACAAATTGATCATCCCACCTGAAAACACAATCAGAAATTAGTATGAGATGAACAATAGACGTTTACCATTCAAAATAGAGCAATACCCACATAGAAAATATTTAGAAGAGTAAATACCCACTAAGGAAATACCCACTAAGGAAATATACCAACTAAGGAAAAAATAGAGCAATACCCATGAGGAGTAAATACCCACTAAGGAAAAATAGAGTAATACCCACTAAGGAGATCGTTCAAACATTTTTATGACAAAACCTGCAAAGATGAACAATTCAAGTAATACAACGGCCAAGTCAATATACCAATATATATGTGAGATAGCTATGACTATGGCATGGAATGAAATTTCGAAGTCTGCAACATCTGACCATATTACAATAAAGCACCAAAATCGATAAATGCCTATATGACATATTAGCATCTCTGTGCATTATTGGCTTCCTCAAAACCGTTATGGTCTCATTGCTTCAAGAATGACAAATTTGCTTAAACTTCGATTGAGATAAATCTCGTCTACAAATTTGCTTAACTTTTACAAGTTTGGAAGGAAATAGAAGAGCAAATAGCAACATACCCCTTCATGTTGATTTTTGAAAGGGATTTCCAGGCCTTCATTGTATGCCAGGAACTCCAGATGGTGGAAACACCCTGCCTGTCATACCTCCAGCCTCACCATTATTGCCACTGTCACCGGCACCAACAACATCACTGATCTTGGTACCTTCTAGCAATACCATTCTACTACTTAAAGAAGAAACAGAGGCTGCACTATTCCACTACTGCCAAGTCTCTCATCATCACCTAACATAGCTCTCCTAGATGTGTCTGACACAGAAGGAGCAACGCCAAGAGATCTATTGGTAGAAACAGTACTGCCAGAGCTAACCGGAATGCTGATCGGGGATTAGTTGGTCACACTGTCTCTACCGATATTCCTTAATCCTGCTTCGATAAGCACTGGAGATGGTTTACGACCAGGAAAGTTGGAAATCTCTTCTTCCTTGGCAGCACTGCTTATTGGTGACAAAGCAACATAATCGAAGGGACTGAACAATGAAGTTTGAGCATCTAATATCAAGTGGATTATGATAATCGTGTTACAAAAGGTATTTAAAAAGAAAAATGCAAAGCATTTTATCCAAAAATAGAAGTTCACCATCATCTTGAATGTATATATGAAAGTGAAATTCACCTAGCTATCTTTTAACTGGCATCCAACAGGTATAAGAGTCGTGCATTATAACTTGGAGGTAATTTATGCTCTAATGAATGAACAAAGCAGCATTCAAGGTCTCATTTGATCATGTGGATCATCATTGAGAGTACAAACCTACAGACTCAATCCATTGCCAGAGGAAATTAACAATATCAACTTTAGAACATATATCATAACAGATTGTTACTTCTCTGGAAAACTAACAAATACACACTTCAGCAGCAAGCAATAGTAGGACGGCACAATCTACAACTCTAATAGTTGAGAAGTAGAATACGTAATGAAAGTAGTACCAAAAGACAAATATGCTTACTTGATTCCTTGTTTCCCAAATATGTTTCTTGATACATCTCCTCTTGCCAATCTACACCTTTTGAATCGAGAGAAGAGAAAGTTCTAAGAAAGAGTTTTTGTTTATAGAACGAAATATATGTAACAAAATTAATAGCTAAAAACAAAGGAATTGTTTACAACTTAAAACTCGATTGGAATTGTTTACACTCTAATAATAGTAACAAATGCAACATCTTAACAGCAAATGAATTGTATACAGCTGAACTCGATCGGAATTGTTTACAATATCAAGAGCATATAGAAAGAACTTTATATGTTGATTTTGTTACGGTAAAGATGTGAACTTTATAATAGATTATGTATACACACATACACACACACACATATATATATATATATATATATTGTATATAAAGATAAAGAAAGCATAGATGTTGAAAATGATCTAAAGGGTTACCTATGCTGAACTCAAAGACAACTATGACAGTGAGGATTGCCTAGATGGAATATTGGCTAATATAATTAAGGGGTTCTTTAAAGAATATAAAAACAGAAACAATGGCAAGTGCCAACCCGATTTAGCAGCAAATCAAAATCGAAAAATCAAAATCGGTTTCAGTAGCATGATAACAAGCATTTGAACAAAAAATTACAGCAACATAAACCAACAGATGAACAACAAAGAAACAACTAATCGACCACAAATCCAAAATATTGTTACAAAGTCAAAATCAGACTTTGGTATGAATAACTAACAACAAAGGTATCATAGAAGGTTAAAAAACGACGAAAACTAAAGCAAATCGGGACTAATAAATAAAAGATATGAATGATACTAACAAAGTTCTATTACCTCAAAATATTTTCAAGTTTCATTCTTCTAAACATGAGACGTATTGTGGATTCTGCTCAACTCCGGTGGCAGTTCCAACTGGTAGGCTTGCAAACCCACCATTTTAAGCACTTTGAAAGGTCCGAGGAAACGGGGACTCAGCTTCCCACGTTTTCCGAACCGTATAATACCCTTCCATGGTGACACCTTAAGCATTACGCGGTCGCCCACTTGGAACTCTATCAGTCGTCTCTTCTTATCGGCATAACTTTTCTGCCGATCCTGAGCCGCTTTCATTCTTTCACGAATGCATTTGATCTTATCGGCAGTCTCTTGCACGATTTCAGGTCCGGCGAACTTCTGTTCTCCCGCTTCAAGCCAGCACACGGGAGTCCGACACTTTCGCCCATACAATGCCTCAAAAGGTGCCATTCCAATACTCGAGTAGTAGCTATTGTTGTAAGAAAACTCCACCAAAGGCAGGTGAGAGTCCCAACTACCCCCGAAATCGATGACACAAGACCTCAACATGTCTTCTAACGTTTGGATCGTTCTCTCGCTTTGCCCGTCGGTTTACGGATGGTAAGCTGTACTCAACTTAACTCGTGTACCAAGCTCTTTCTGAAACCCATCCCAAAAGTTCGAAGTGAACCGACTGTCGCGATCCGACATGATCGACAACGGTATTCCATGCCTCGAGACCACTTCATCGATATACAGTTTAGCTAACTTATCCATCGGTAAAGTCTCGCGCATAGATAAAAAATGAGCGCTCTTTGTCAATCTATCAACTATCATCCAAATGGTATCGTGACCTCGAAGAGCTTTAGGCAACTTCGTCACGAAGTCCATGGTAATATGCTCCCACTTCCACTCGGGAATCTCTAAAGGCTGAAGACTTCCATACGGTCGTTGATGTTCGGCCTTAACTTGCGAACACGTCACACAACGTTCCACATAACGCGCCACATCAAGTTTCATTACCGGCCACCAATAATGCAACCTCAAGTCCCTGTACATCTTTGTACTCCCTGGATGAATGGAATACTTGGACTTGTGTGCATCCTCAAGAAATAGATCACGGTTACCCCCAATATTGGGTACCTACACACGAACGCTGAATAGTAATACTCCACGACTATTTTCCGTTAAGAGCAAACGTTGTTTCGTAATGACTTCCTCTTTGAGATTCTCTTCCAACAATGCTTCCACTTGTGACGTCTTGATCTTATCAACAAGATTAGATACCAACTCGATTCTCGAATGGGTAGCCCGAATACTTCCGCTGTAGTCCTTCCGACTTAGCGCATCTGCCACCACGTTCGCCTTACCCGGATGGTAAAGCAATCCACAATCATAATATTTAAGTAACTCGAGCCACCGCCTTTGCCTCATATTCAACTCTTTCTGGTCAAAGACATACTTCAGACTCTTATGATCTGTGTATAGAGTACATTTCGTGTCGTAGAGGTAGTGTCGCCAAAGCTTTAAGGCAAACACCACCGCTGCCAACTCCAGATCATGGGTAGGATAATTTTTCTCGTGAATCTTGAGTTGTCTTGATGCCTAGGCAATCACCTTGCCCCTTTGCATCAACACACAACCCAACCCCATCTTTGAAGCGTCGCTAAAAACCACGAAATTTTCTGACCCTTCAGGTAACGACAAGATCGGAGCTTCACACAATTTCTTTTGAAGGATCCGGAATGCCTTCTCTTGGGTTTCGGTCCATTCAAACTTCACATTCTTCCGAGTCAAAACTGTCAAGGAAGAAGCGATCTTTGAAAAGTCTTGGATGAATCTCCGGTAGTATCCCGCCAGACCCAAGAAACTTCGGATCTCAGACGGACTCTTGGGAGGCTTCCAATTCATCATGGCTTCGATCTTGGAAGGGTCTACTTTCACTCTGTATCGAGTGACAACGTGACCCAGAATTTGTACCTCATCAAGCCAAAAGTCACACTTGGAAAACTTGGCGTACAATCTTTCTTTTCTCAACACTTCCAGAACCTCGCGTAGATGTTGCTCGTGTTCTGACTCGCTCTTGGAGTACACGAGTATGTCATCAATAAATACAATGACCGATTTGTCGAGAAATGGTCGGCACACTCTATTCATCAAGTCCATAAATACCGCCGGTGCGTTCGTTAGGCCAAAAGGCATCACGAGAAACTCGTAATGGCCATAACGCGTTCTGAAAGCCGTCTTCGGAACGTCTTCTTCTCTCACTTTCACCTGATGATAACCCGAACGTAAGTCAATTTTGGAAAAACAACCCGCTCCTTGAAGTTGATCGAACAAGTCGTCTATTCTCGGAAGCGGATACCTGTTCTTCACTGTTGCTTTGTTCAACTCACGATAATCGATGCACATTCTCAGTGTGCCATCTTTCTTCTTGACAAACAAGACCGGAGCTCCCCAAGGTGACGAACTCGGTCTTATAAATCCTTTCTCCAATAGCTCTTGAAGTTGTGCCATCATCTCTTGCATCTCTGTTGGCGCTAAACGGTAAGGAGCTTTAGCAATTGGTGCTGCTCCAGGCACAAGATCAATCCGAAACTCCACTTGCCGATCGGGTGGTAACCCGGGAAAGTCGTCAGGAAAGACATTTGGAAACTCACGCACAATCTTCACATCAACAAGCTTTGATTTCTCTAACTTGGCATCGATCACATAGGCTAGGAAAGACGAACATCCTTTTATTAGACACTTGCGTGCCCTTGCCATTGTGATTATAGCCACTTCACCTTTTCTCTTCTCACCATAGATCACAACGACTTCGCCACCGGGATTGGGAAGTCGAATCAATTTCTTGGAACATACGAACTCGACATGATTGTTTGACAACCAATCCATGGCGACCACAACATCAAAACCTCCGATAAACATCGACAGTAAATCGATCGAGAATTCTCTCCCCTCGATCCCGAGAGTACACTTCTTCAGAACATCACAGATCAGAACTTGATTACCATCAGCTATCTCTACCACTAATGCATCCTCAAGATTAGTAGTGGGCATAGCAATCTTTTGATGGAACAACTCATATACAAAAGAGAAACTGGCACCCGTATCGAATAAAATACGAGCAGGTACAGAGTTTATAAGAAATGTACCCGATACAACATCAGTGGATGCCTTTGCCTCATCAACCGTCATCTGAAATGCTCGACCTGGAACCTTAGGAGGGTTCTCCTTCTTTGTCGCCCCGCTACCTGACGCAAGCTTCGGGCAATCTCTCCTCATGTGCCCCGGTGTCTTGCACTCGAAGCAGATAAGCCCTCTGATCGAACAGTCATGGGTGACATGGTCAGACTTCCCACACTTGCTGCAGGGTTGAGGAGTGGTGCTACAGTTACCGTGGTGTCTGGATCGACATTTCGGGCACCATCTTGCTTCTTGATAACCGCTGAAGCTGTGGTTTCCGACAAAAGGTCGGGTTCGCTTGGGAGGTACATAACTGCTCTCCCACTTCCTCTTATCAGTCACCACCACAGCTTTCTTGGCTTTGTTCCTCGCGAACATCTCTTCCATGTATTGAGCTTCCTCAACCATCTCGCGGAGGTTAGAAGCTTTAGAATTGTGGACCATAGATTGCATATCCGCGGGTAGACCATTTAGATAGGCCTTCATCTTATCCTTCTCTGTTGGGGAAGCATGCCCCACCAGACCAAGCTTCTCCATGAACTGACGGGTGTATTCCCTCACCGTCAGGCTTCCCTTTACCAAAGACCGGAACTCACTCTCGATTCGGTCCATAGTCCTCTCACTGCAGAATTCTTCCAACAGTTTCTTCTTAAACTTGGCCCACGACAACTGAGCCAATACCTCAGGAGACAAGGTGGATTGAGTGACATTCCACCACGTGAGAGCCGTATCCCTAAGAAGGTGGGTACCAAACCGTACCCTATGATCATCTCCGCATTCGGAAGAGCCAAAAGCTTGCTCAACCGCTCGTATCCATTTCACACACAAGATCGGGTCATCGGAACCATAGAACTCTGGCAGTCCGCAACCCAGAAAGACTTGTAGGAACAACTATTCCCACTTCCCGGAGCATTAATAACCACGCGCTCCTCGGTCCTGATCCTAGGGCCAGCGCTTCCAGAACCAATCACAATGTTTTCCACAACCGTTTCACTCCTCCGATTGTTTACATCGCGATCTTCAATCACTTTCAGCAGAGACTCTTGTTGCTTTGCCATCTCTTCCCTCATTACCAACATCATGCTAGCCATCATTTCAGACTGGGAACTAGCATCCCTGATGACTGGGTGGGACGAAGCCAGGTCTACTCGCGGAATGACCTCTGGCCCCCCACCTAGCCTTTGCTGAACAGGTGGTCGCACAACAACCTCAACTCCCTCCGGCTGACAAGCGATGGAGGCTGTCGCCTCCAGGCCATCAACACGCGTACGCGGTCTACCGCGCGTACCTACCATACTGAACTGCTACACAGAGCAGAGAAAGAGATAAGAGAGATGTAGGATAAACACGAAGGAAACGTACTCCCACATTGCCAATTGTCATAGTAATAGCAATTCAAGCACACTTACGTACAATATCCTCATAATAACATTAGCTAAGTGAGATTATGAACATATAACACATAAAGGTCCTCGTCACCATCGCTACAACGCCTGATAAACGTAATTTCCGTCGACTCTAAGACTAACCCATCTTAGAAGTTTTAACCAATCTCACGAATCAATACTTAGCATACTCGGTCTAGGTCTAGACATCTTACATTCATGCCTAGTTCTCTTAAACTAGAGATCTGATACCAACTTGTAACACTCTAAAATTCAGAGTAAATTAAAACCTGGAAATATGGCAACATGACATTCGTATTGATATAAACCTCCCATAAAGGGGATCAGTCCTTAAGACTTTACAAAACCTGTACAGATATAGAATTCATCAACAAACTAATCTAGACATATCTATCTAGATTACATCAGTTGACAATCCAGTATTCACCAAAAGATGGGACTTAACAAATGCCCAACTACAATATTGGTCATCACAAAAATGCCTCGAGACCATGCTCGTCTCTCAAAACCCTTGGCAACCCACCTCTAAAGGAAACCTGTTATACACATCATTTGAGAAAAAGTGTTAGGCTTAAAGCCTAGTGAGAACATACAGTTTATAAATTTTCAAGAGATATAAACATTTTTATCTCAAAGGAAATCTTTTCAAATAAGCATTTCCAAGCTAACAACTGATAAGAATGAAAATCATTAACATTCATTCCAGAACCTCACAATTCATGTGCATGTAGTTCTATAATTTACCTTCCATTCAGAACCTCACAAATTAATGCGCATGTAGTTCTACATTTCATTTTACCATCAGAACCTCACAACTTAATGTGCATGTAGTTCCACATTTCATTTTACCATCAGAACCTCACAAATTAATGTGCATGTAGTTCCACATTTCATTTTACCGTCAGAACCTCACAACTTAATGTGCATGTAGTTCCACATTTCATTGTACATTCAGAACCTCACAACTCAATGTGCATGTAGCTCTACATTTCACTTTATATTTAGAACCTCACAAATTAATGTGCACGTAGTTCTATATTTCACTTTACATTCAGAACCTCACAAATTAATGTGCATGTAGTTCTATATTTCACTTTACATTCAGAACCTCACAAATCAATGTGCATGTAGTTCTATATATAATAAATGTTACCTTCAAGTAACTTACATAAAAGTGCAAGTAAAACATTCGTTTACTTCAAATAAGATGGAACCTATTATTTTAGTCAGAACTGACTGGGAACCCCAAAATCTCCCAAAACTCAAGTTATGTCAAAATGTAGAGAACATGAAATCATACCGTAGAAATACTTTGGATTTCAAAAATATAAGTTTTGACATGTATAAAGTTTGTAAAATGATAGTAGGAACTCACCAGTAGGTTTTAGAATAAAACCCGAAAAATCAGATATCGATCACGACGAAGAGGTGAAGCTTTTAACACCGACCCTTGCTAGTAACACTTAAACTAGCAATCCAAACGAGCTCTTAAGATCCAAGAACAATAAGGAGAGAAACCAGAGAGAGAGAGAGATTTAATCTGAGAAATTTTGAGATATATGAACATATCTCATAAAAAGATATTTAAGGCTGCAAAAATATCAACACTGACATAACGCACGACCCGTACGTTTTCAAGGAAGGGAAAGCGCACGACCCGTGCGAAACCGACCCTGATCTTGCGCACGACCCGTGCATTATTTTCTGAAGGAGGGCGCACGACCCATGCTCTCTGTAGACCAGTGCAGACAACCCCTTTTTCCTCTTTTCTTCATCGCAAAAGACCAAACGAAATTCGGGGTGTTACAGACAGACTTTTTAGAAAGAGTAATCAACATTCATAATCATTACTTGTAAGTATGATTCCACCAGATGTTCCCAAATAGGAGTATTGTGAATGAGAGGATGCCTGCATTGCTGCTACCTCATCCATCCAGAATCTATCTTTACTCTTTGTATCACCTAATTCTGTGAAATTTAAGCATGCTTCCCTGTGTAATGCTAGTTTATTTTTTAAACTTTCACTACAAGGTTAAATAATGAAATAAACTCTGAAGAGATATCTGATGATTTTGTGTGTATTGTAACTTTGTAACTTGCATTATTCATCAGAAGCTCACGACAGCCAAACGAATCAGGGTCTTGTTACATCAGAAAACAGAAACAGGACAACTTAAGCAAATCAACATGATCTCACAGATAGTCGGTCCATAAGTGCATAGTGGCATGGAAAGACAATAAAAAAAGGCAATCCGATGTCGAAAGTGTATGCTAGTGTCATATCTGCTATTCAAAAAACAGACATATCTTAAAAAGCATTTATTGATCATGGTTTATTGTGTAATCAAAACGTGTACATACCTCAAACGAGGAGATCCAAAAGCATCTGCAAAACATATGAGATCTTCTAGGATATCTGTCTCAAACCCAACAAATGCATTACTTAAACAAAATTAAGCAAGAAATCCAATTTCAAAAATATAATAAATTCCTCTTAATCCCCATGATACATGCTCCGATGCCACAAAGAACTCAAGACAAACATATTTTCCGTAACCATAAAAACAATTCAAATTCAGAAAGTAAGATTTAAACAAGTATTAAGTACTAAATTACACTTAGGGTTTAACGATGAAAATGAGATTAGGGTTTATGAGACAATTCCCATCAACTACCTAAAACCATTAACAATAAAAACTAAAAACACATCAAACAATACCAAATTCAGTAATGGAGGTTCAAGAACAGAGATATATTAACTTAGGGCTTCCCGGTGGATTTCTTCGTAAGGAATTGGGGTCGGCAGGTCATGTAATTATAGACTTTTTCCGGCTTCATCGCTTCCGCCGCGGCCGGCGAGATTAGAGGAGGAGCAAGTGTCGCCATTGTTGCCAAGATCGATTCGGTTGGTTCGAAAATGGAAGAAGAAATCAGTTGTAAACAATTTTTTTTGTTGAAGTTGGAAAGATTTGAGATACACACAGAATCTAGAGAATCGAACAAAAATTCGAAATTGAGAGAAGAGCCGATCGAGAGCAACGACGATGATGATAGGGTTAGGGTTTGGAAGCGATAAAAGTTGTACGAAGGATTTGTACGAATTTGAGATACTGTGTTTCGTTAAGTTGTACCAAAGCATTATGAAGTTGTAAATTAATTAATTGGCTTTAATTAGTTGTATTTTGTGCTTAAGATGTTGTAATTAAGAGATTTTTATGTCTCTTTTATAATATAGTATAGATATATATATAGTCCACTTATTTTGTAAACCCAATTTATCTTGTGAACTTGTAAACTAAGGGTATTTAGGTTTTTTTTTTCAAATTCATAATTTTTGGAATAATTCATATTTTTAGGAACAACCACCTTTCTTAATTTTCTCAATTACCTTCATCTCTCTCATTATCCCACCATCACCATTTAGTTCCCGGTGACGCCCTCCGAGTCCGGTAACCTCCTTCCAATTCCGACGAATTTCATAAAGTGTTCGAGTTTTATAAATTGTTTTTTCATAAACTCTTTTGTCGAAATTTTCAAGTTTTTTAACTTTAATAAACTGTTTTTTTGAAATTTTCACGTTTTGTAATCTGATTATTCATATGAGAAAAATATATGAAACTTAAAAAATCTGATTATTCAGATGGTATAAAATAAATGAAATTTCGAAAATACATGATTATTTCAAAATTTTCTGATTGTTCATTTGAGAGAAAATATATGAAACTTAAAAAATCCAACAGACATATTATGAAACCGTTCATTAAATTTGAAGATTTCGAAAAAACAACTTATGAAACTTAAAAAACTTGAAAATTTCGAAAGACGGTTTATGAAACTTTAAAAACTTGAAAATTTCGAAAAAACGGTTTATAAAACTCGCCGGAATTGGGGGACGTCGCAGGTGGGAGGATGTCGTAGCCCGTGGGAGGAGGTCGTCGCCATTGGGAGGAGGTAGCCGGAGTGGGAGGAGGACGCCAGAATTGGATGGTGAGGATGGATCGTGAGAGGAAATCGTCGGAATTTCGAGGTAGGAGGTCACCAGAATTTTATGAGAGAGAGGGAGAGAGATGGAAGGAGATATGAAGATAATTGGGAAAATTAAGAAGATATATAACCAAATTAAATAAATTCAAATTAGTTATTAAATTTACAATTTAAGTTATTTAAAATCTATTCCCAAACTACCCTTTTCCTATTTTTTAAATAAATTTAAATTCGGAAAATTTTCAACCGTTGATCAAAATTAAACGGGTGATTAAACGGGTTTACAAAAGAAGCTCCCTATATATATATATAAGGTCAGGTTCAGGAAAACCTCAAAAAAACGGAAAACTGAGGAACACCTTGGTAGTCTTCCATATGAACGGTATGCACTTGTGCATACAAGTAATTAATTAGTTTTTTGGTTTTTATGCACATGTGCATATTATGCACTTGTGCATATGCATGTGTGCATGTTATAAATTACTTGTATGCACAAGTGCATACCGTCCAGATTATTGGCTACCAGAGTGTTCTTCAGTTTTTCATTTTTTTGAGATTTTCCTTTGAACCTCCCTCTCTCTATATGTGTGTGTGCATATTTGTGGCGGAATTGCAATGTACCACAAATCCTCACAATATTTTAAAATTTTAAATTAAAAAGCTTAATTAAACAACAATTAATTAAATTATAATATATTATTTCCGACGGATATCGACGGAGTTTAATTAAATCAGTATTCTTAACCCATTTATTAAGAATATTAGAAAATCAAAAAAAAAAAAAAATTCAAGATGTTTTCGGTAGTGTTAACCGTCTTGCTTCTCTTTCGCTGTTGCCCTCGTGGCATCTAGTTGTTCCAATATTGCAGCCAAATGGACACAACCACATCATTTTCTCTTCGATCGGTTTCCTTTATTCTTGGTCTTCAGCTCTTGCAAGACGGGTACACCACACAATCTTCAGTCTATTCTGCAACAATACTTTACCAGGCTGATCTTCTCAAACAGTGGGTGTAACTTATTTTTTACTTCACTGTCATCGCCTTCTTCAAGAATTTTTAGTACCTTTTCAACAAGTTTTTGGCTCTGTTGTGGATCAATTTGCTGCTCATAAGTCTGGGAGATCTTTCTCTGAAGCCAATTAATAAAGGGAAAACCCTAAATAATTTTATTTTTCTCTCTGGTTTCAGATCTTTAAGACGATGATGTAAATATAGATCTGATTTCCAACCCCCCCCCCTTCTCTCTTTGGTTTTATATACGAGGGCTTTTTTTTGTTTCTAGATCTATGTTCCTTAAGGAATTTTTCTGCTTTAAAATTTAAAGGTATCATAGTGGTATCAAATGGGTATTACACCAGGTATCAGAGTGGTATCACAGTTGTATCACAATTGGTAGTCCGTTTTGTATATATTATGGGTATCACACTAAAGATTATGTATCATTTTTTAACAATGTTGATGTTTTTAGGAATCATATTGTGTATCTTATGTATGTTGTGTTTACTTGGTGTTGGCCGAAATAAGGTTTACCGGAGGCCAGAGAGAGAGGAGAGATAAATTTTTTAAAATACCTAAAATGTCCTTTAATTAAAATTTTAAGTTAAGTTACCAAAATTATCAATTTCTAATTTATGCTTTGATTTGTAGTTGAGATTGGATCTCATGGTTATCACAAACAACCGAGTTCTCCCTTGAATGCACATACATACATATATACATACATACATACATACATATATATATATATATATATATATATATATATATATTCTAGTCAAATACCCGCGCGATGCAGCGGAATGTAAACAAGTTTTTCCGAAAAATGCCATTAATGTATACAAGTACCATATTGAATAACAACAAGTTCATCAAAACAGACCAGCCTCCATCAGGGATAATGTATGAATGATCAAAACTGGTATAAAGATTTGACTTGCTATCTTTATTTTCGATACAACATATTGTATCTAAGATACCTCAAAGACGGACCATAACCTTAAAGAAACCAATTTTTTCCATCGCTCGTTGTTGATCCATCCATCCTGACGGTTTCACATCCTATAAACAACGATAAAAACACACGTCAAGAAACACCACCACATGTTATCACAGTAATTCTTGTAAAGCTATCTTAAAAAAACGTAACATTTGCAACTATAATATTGTCACGAAAGCCAAATGAAAAATACGAAGGCTGAAGCTCTTATATATATATATACATGGCAATGGAGAATGGTTGTTCACCACCATCACCAACCCATCAAACCCTACCTGCACCCTTTTGGCTACATCTGTTTCAAAGATGAAGAAGGCCCTAGTTGAATTCAAGAAGGTTGGGGAAGATGATCCGAGAAGGATTGTACACTCGTAAATATTGATGTAAATCGTAATACATCTCATTTAAAAGAAAAATCCATAACCGAGATGAGCAAACAAATAATTTCTGGGAACATTAGTTTCCAATGTGAGAACCAAGATCTTCGTTACAAATTGCAAGTTTTAGTACTTATATAAGTTCCACAATGAATTCCCTTAATGGTTAGAAATTAGTTGGCTATAATGACACTCACCTATCCATGAAATTACCAAAAACATTTTAAGACGGTATATGAAGCCAGAACGATTTAAAGTAGGCTATTAGGCAATGAGGGGAAGGGAACAAAGGAAATTTAATAGTGGAGGATTAGTGAAAATTTGGATCTGGGTAGGTTTTGGCATAGACGATAAAGCTAAAGAAAATTGATCTGTATGATTTCCAATATGCAATAATTCACGTGATCATCTCAAACCAAACACGCCTAGTGTCTCTCATCGGAAGGTGTAGTCCAAGGGAGATATAGTGAGACCCTGACCACCAAAGTACAAAAAGATGCAGAAAAGAACACAAGAACACTCGAAAAAGAACTTGAAAACAAGAAAGGTAAACCAAAAACCACAAGTCAAAGAGTGCTTATTCCATTGTTTTAGAATCCATGAGGTCATTGTTAGCTTACATATCCAACCTTAATGTCAAGCCAGCCTATTCTCCAATAACCTGCCATAATACAAACAATACAGGAGTGGGCAGTAATTTAGATACATCAATGATATTGATAGTTGTTCACAGTCTAAACTGTTGAACCCAATGTCAGATGTACTAAACAATAAGAAGTATTGAATTAATGCTAAGAGAGCCACAAGTACAGATAAATGATTGTACTCCCCGATAAATGCTCAAGACCTAAAAATTTATTTGTTTGAAAACCATCACAGGCAACTGTGCAGCAGGTGAAAAGGAGCATATTTTGGATCCAACCAGAGCAGATTTGGTGATGATCTCATGTTATAATTACACATTAATTTCAAATCATTTTAATTTAATAATAGGACATCTACTTGTGCTTCCTACTATATATAGCAAAGTCCAAAACAACAGTTCATAGTATGTTCAAAGTGCAAAAGAACAGTCCATTGTCTTCTAACCACTTACATGAACAACTCAGTAGCAGTATCAACAATCTTCACACACCAAGGTAGGCGACATATTCAATCTTTGGAATTCACACGGTACCCCCAAAAGGGTCAACTTGTGATACATGTCGATCCCAAGGTGCAGAATGGTCGCCAATATTAAACCATGAAAATAGAGACCGTAAGGTCCTAAATAATCCTCCATTGATAAAGTGTAGAATGAAAATGTGTCGCCAATATGTATAATATGCACCTGACAATTTGATCAATGTGAAAGAAAGCATATTGACAAATAAATGCCACGAAAATTAGGTATCCTGAAAAATCTTAGCTCTCACAAAGAAGCACTAATTTAAATGAAAATATTAACTTAAACAAAATTGCTTAAATGCACTTTTTGAACAAGTTTAAGTTGGATATAACGTTATGAATGAAAATGCAATCATAAATTTGATAACTCATAAATGCCAATATGGTATGACTAATTTATAATTGCAATTGCAATATGTTTATTGTTCTTTTATAGAGGAGCATAAAACTCAAGAATAACTTCAACTATGAGAAATCAAAATTAAATGACTGTGCCAAGTGCCCTGCTACATAATCTGGGTAATCCTTTTGTTGTTCATTTGCCTCATCTGGTTTCCATAGGAAAACGTTTATTTCACTAAACCACAATTCTGATTAAAGATATGATCAATTAAAGTTCCAAGTCCTTGTAACGCATACCATGATTTTAGTTGAGGGAGTGAATTTGCAGAACAATTTATACTCTCCATCGAATTGTGTCTGCAACAACCTTTTACACCCTACATCAAAGCAACCTTTCATTTTCAAGCTTAGCAACAATTTTCCTTTGGTGTGGGTATTTGAGAACTTAAATCAATACAATGAAAGATTTACCTCTCGGTATATGAGAACCCATTTCAAATAAACATGGAGAAAGATCCAATTCCTCGAAAAGAGATACCCTAGCTTCAGAAGCATCGATGTTAAACCCCAAACGTATATTAGAGAGAGAAGGCTTGAAACACAGGCAACAAAAAGAAAATAAAACCTAAACCAAACCTTGTTTCATCATTACAAGCGCCAAATTAAAACCGTAACTTAAAATTGAAATCTATAAGTTCAAAAATAAAACATAACTTACAAATCCAAAGTCCTATAACTCCATATCAGGATTGAAGAAGAAATTCAGAAAATCCTTACGGACCATTGAAGAAAAAGACAAAGAGAAAAAAACTAACCTTCAAACTGATGCCATGGTGGACACCGGTGCCGGTGGGCGCCTTCAGATCGACGATTCAAACCCTAATCTCCATATTCAACGTGAATACTTGAACAATTACATAAATCCAATAAATTTATTCATAAAATTGATCCACAATAAGAACAATCACTCAACAGATCTCGAAGATTCTAAAAAAAACACCACAATTAGTACTTGATTCCCCTGATTTCGAGACCGCTTCGATTTTCAAGTAGTACTTGATTCCCGAAACCACTTGTGTCTCCGCTTCCACGACCTTCGAGAACTTCAGATCTCCGGCACCGCCCTTCTGGCTTCGTTGCAACCGATTGTACTCATCGATTAATATACGGGAGTGATTGCAAATGTTGGGAGGAGATGGAGAGAAATCAGGGATCGTGGAGATGGGGAATAAGAGAAATTAGGAAAACTTGAGAAGGAGATAAATCAGGGATCGTGGGGTGGCTTTCCAAAAACTGAATTCCAAAAACCGATTTTTCCAATAACGGTAATAAAATTTTCATATAATAGTAGAGATATATATATGGGCGTAATCAAATAATCAAATGGGAACTGGCTATTTTGTGGTAACCGTGAGATCCAATCTAAGCCACTCATTCAAGATATTTAATATTATGTTTTAAATAATCATAAAGGGTATTTTAGTAACAAAAAAATTGACAGCTCATACAATAATTAATATCCCATTTTCTCTCCCCACCTTTCTCTGACTTCTCTCATATTCTCACCCTTTTCTCTCATACACATACCTTATGAGCTTTTACGGTTTTTTGCAGGTCTCATCATGTCGATTTTAAGGGTGATAACAAAAGCATTAGTTCCCCACACTCAAAAGGGTCTCCGAACAAGCACACAGATATACTTCGTATTCATTTCGCTCACCATTCTTCTCTGCGTCATCTGACCCAACGACCTCGATAAGTTACCGACGATGCTACCGGAATCGGAAACTCGTTTCTCTAACTTTCTCTCATACTCTCACCCTTTTCTCTCATACGACATGGATGGGGACGAAGAATACGGTACAGATCTGGTTTCCAAACCCAACCTCTCTCTATTTTTTGGTTTCCTAAATCCAAAATTTTTAGACTTTTCTGGTTCAGATCTGAGGTTTTGAAGGACTTTTCTTGTTTAGATATCTTTATGTGTCACAATGTGTATATAGAGTGTATCACAATGTATATCACAATATTTATTTTTGTTGTTTTATAAAAGGTATCACAATGTATCACAGTGGGTATCCGTATCATAGTGGGTATCGAACTGGGTCTTGTATGTATCGTATGTATGACATTGCATTTTGTATCACGGTAGGTATCACAATATTTATTATGGTTGTTTTATGAAGGATATCACAATGTATCATAGTGGGTATCCATATCACAGTGGGTATCACACTGGGTCTTGTATGTATCGTATGTATGACATTGCATTTTTGTATCATGATGGGTATCACAGTGTATTTTGTATCACAATGTATTTTGTACTACATTTGTATCACAGTGGATATGATAATCTATTTTGTATATCACGAATTAGTTTCAGAGGAGAGAGGAGAGAGGAAATTTTTAAAAATATGTAAAATGTCCTTTAACTATAATTTTAAATCAAAATTACCAAATTTATATATTTCCTAAATTATTATTTGATTTGTGGTTGAGATTGGATCTCACGGTTACCACAAAAAAGTCGGTTCTCCCATGAAGGGCCCCCTATATATATATATATATATATATATATATATATATATATATATATATTATGTATAAGGGTGTTGGGTTTATTTAATTATTTTTGGTGAACGAGGAAAATACTTCAAATATCTCAACAATAGTGGCTCGACTCGATACAAGCTATATGTTGCATCCTAGGATTTTGCAACCTAAGAGAAAGTCACAAAATACAAAAGTAAGAGAGAAAAGAAAAGTTTTCTCGGCTGCACTTTTCGGGCAACCGCAGCCGCACCATTTTGCTCTAGAGATTCAACGTTTGGATCGTTGTGATTTTTGGTCAGAGGCTTTATAGCATCTGTATTTATATTCTCAACGGTAAAGATAGTTGTCGAGGTTTAGAGGTCGTCGTATTTTTGTTCGATATAGAGCAGGCTGAGTGATATTACTTCGTCTTTTCCTTTGAGTTTGATTTCATACTTCTTGATGATTTGTTCCAAGAGTATGATGATTGTTGTGTTCCTCTAGTTTTATCTAGAGAAGACTGTAGTACTTGATTTATTAGTGGTATTGGATTTTAAGTGGCCTAAGGGTACCGTGGTTTAATCTTGAGGGGTTTTCCACGCTAAATTCCATGTCTTACGTGTGTGCATTGTTTGTTGCTTATTTCTGATTTTGGGGGTTGATTATCATTGCATTTAGTATACACTATTTGTTTGCATCCTCAAAGGGCTCATATAAGTCAGGAAAGGTTTTTTCAAGTGAAGGTTTATTACACATTTATTGTTACCGTTGTGACATTTTTTCATTGAGTATATGCATCAATGCCTATATATTTGCATATATAGTATATATTTTTTTGTAACTCCGTAATTTCATTAAAACATAATAAAAAAGAAAATACAAAGACAACTTTCTGCAAGATGCAAAAAACAAACCAAAAAGAATCTAACACCAAAAAAAAAAGACAACCGAAAAAAACACCACCTCGACCCCCCAACGACCTAAAAGATTACCCTCTTGGATTTCAACACCGATTCTGCCAAGGGTAGTTAAACTCTTTAACATGATTAAATAACCAAAGTTGTAAAAGAAGTTGAATATCAAAACCCAAATCAGATTCTCGAGGTGTCCGATCAGAAAACACCACCTTTTTACATGAACTCCAAATTTTATACATAGTAGTCCACAAAACTGGTTCCCAAAATCCCTTTGAAGAAGAAGATATCGAGGGATGATTTTCCATGAAAAAATACTTCTGAAACCGAGTTCAAATTGAAGGAAGCTAAACCCCACCACCACAACAACTTTGCCCATACATCTGTGAACTGCTCACAACGGACCAGGCAAAGATCAAGAGTAACGATTTCATCCCCACATTGGGGACACAAGGACGAGCGAAGGTCAAAACCAAGACGATCCAGCACCGAATGAACGGAAATTCTGCCATGCCTTAGCCTCCACACGAATATGCAAACTTTTTTAGGGACAAGCTTGCACCATTTAGTTTCGGCGAATTGAGATGTAGAATGAAGAGATTGTTTATCCACCAAATCCTTAAGGCCCTTGACCGAGAACCCCCCAGCCTTATCCAAGAATCACATCCACTTGTCTCTTTCATTACTTAATGGTCTAAGATTATGAGCCAAACCTTCTAACTCCTCTATATCGAAAAAAGCTCTCACTCTAGGAACTCTACACCAATGCCAAGACCACAACCACCCTCCATCTTGCCACTCCAAGCTACTTATAATCGAGACCTCCTTATCTCCCTCTAAACTAAACAATTGTGGGAATCAATCACAAAGCTTGAAGTTACCCAACCACTTGTCCATCCAGAACGACATAGAGCCGCCATTGCCTAATAAAAAATGCCCTCGTCTACCTTAAAATGCCATCACTATTTCCCAATAAGACCCAAGTTTGAAGTTCGAAGACTTCCCACATTGAGTCCCCCTAAATTTGAACAATTTAAGATACAGTCCCATTTAACATACACATGTTTTCCATTACTTCGGACCCTCTCTAGAGAAAATCCCTTCTCATAGATTCCAAAGTATGAAGGACTCAATGCGGAGCACGAAAAAGGGAGAAATAATGCAGAGGCAAACTAACTACGGAGAACTAATTTGACCAGCGTTAGTCTTCCACCAAAAGTTATCGATCTAGATTTCCAAGCCAATAATTTATTTTTGAACTTTTCAATTATCGGGTTTCAACTATCAATCTTGTTCATACATCTCTCGATAGAAATTCCAAGGTATGTCAACGGAATCCTTCCCCGGAAACAATTAAATCTTCTAGCCATCTCGTCTACTTCTGAATTTGAAACGTCAACACTGAAACACTTAAATTTTGACATGTTCACCTATAACCCGGACGCCGTCTGAAAACATTTTAAAAGGGCCATCAAGTTTCTCATTTCTGATAACTCCATTCCCCAAAAAAGATTGTATCATCGGTGTATTGAAGATGAGAAACCATAATCTTGTTATAACCTATTTCAACATCTTTAAAAATGCTATTACCAACTGATTCTTGCAAGAACACATTTATTCCTCCGGTCGCAATAAGAAGTAAGAAGGGGGATAGAGGATCACCTTGTCGTACTCCCTTCATCATTTGAAGTTCTATTGTTGGTGATACGTTTATTAAAACCGAAACCGATGCTAATCCCAAACATTCCATCATGAATCTATGCCACTTTACTCAAAAACCCATTTGCCTTACTAAATCGCAAAGATAAACCCAATTTACAGAGTCAAAGGCCTTCTTAAAATCAACTTTGTAAATCAAACTTTGCTTCTTTTTCATCTTAACATTCGCTAGAGTTTCATTTGCTATAAGTGCACCATCAATAATGAATCTACCCTCGACAAATGCATTTTGCACCTCCTCCATAACTTTTCCAAATACTTTCTTGATTCTCTTGGAAAGAGTTTTTGCTAATATTTTGTAGAAACACCCAATCAAACTAATTGGTCGATAATCCCCCAAACCAAACAGATAGGCTAATTTTGGAATGAGAGCCACAAAAGAAGAATTACAGCCCTTGCTAATCTCCCATCTCCCAAAACCACGACATAGCTTCCATTACCTCCTCCTTCATAATATTCCAAAATCTTTTGATGAACTTGAAGTTGAATCCATCTGTTTTGAGTTGCTATAGTTTTTTAACTACATTCCAAACTTTCTCTTCCGTAAATCTAGATTCTAGGAAATTGCATTTTCGGACGAAATACTTTGAAATTTGCCACTAAACAACTTTGGTCTTGCAAAATAATCTCATCAGATCGGGAACCAAAAATTGAACTTTTAATGATTGCCGAGTCCTTACTCCAGTTTCCATTCACACATAACCCTCTTAAAGAAAATTTTCTAATATCTCTTTTTTAACGATGAGTGGAACAATTTGATCTTCTCGTCACCTTCCATAACCCATTTGACCCTTGCCCTTGTTGGACAATATCTTGGCTTTGCATGACTCTTTCCCTACCCATTTTACCCTAGTGGTTTTCCATTTACCTTGCTCCTCATTTGATAAAGTTCTCTTTTCTGCCTCCAACTCCCAAAATTGATCTTTACTCTTAAAATGAGTTAACTTTTGATCGGAATTCCTAAATTTGTGTTTACTCCATCCTCTTAAGACATTTTTAACATTTTTTAATTTGTCTCTGAGAATCTTGTCTGGAATAGTTGAAGAAGTCGGTTTGACCCAAGCTGCTTTTACTATCTCCTCAAAATCCCTTTATTCTAACCAAGCATTAAAAACCCGAAAGAGTTTGAGGCCAAAATCCATCAGTTTGTCCTTTTAGAAGGATAGGATAGTGATCCGAGAATTTTCTTTCCAAAGCTACCACCGAAAGATTAGTCAAACATCTTTAAAACTCTTTGAAACCATGAACCGATCGAGTTTGCTGAATTTTCTTCCATCTTTGCTATGAATTTTCTTCCCCAAAGCGGAATATTTAAAAGACGTTCTTTTCCGATGAAATAACTGAAATCCGTAGAGGTTTTCAAGTTTAACCGGGTGGGTGTTAAGCCTCTCCGCTAGCCTCCTAACGTCATTAAAATCCCCAAGCAAGCGCCAAGGAACGCCCAAAGAACCCATAACTGCACTGATTCGATTCCATAATAACATGCCCGACCCTGCGCCCGTGCAGCCCGTGCGGTCGCACAGGGCATCAAATTTTTATATATAATTAGTATAGGTTTAATAATTTGGGTTTGGGCTAAAAAAATCAAAGCCCAGTTATTGATACGTTTGTATTTTTAATATCAAAATTCAAAGCCCATATCAAAAATCAAAGCCCATATTTGTTTATTGGAGGATGAAAAAAAGTAAATAACGTTCTTAAGCTTCTGCCTTCTAGCGTTTATCGCCATCGACTCTTCCAATTTTTAATACGGCGTTCCACTTCGAGAGGCTGGATCAGGGTCGTTAGGCCAACGGTGTATGCGGTGTATGGGTCGATGGCTCGATACTTGTTGTCGGCCGTTGGCGACTATATATACGATGTACGACCGATTTGGCAATTCACATCACAGTCTCACCTATGCGACCGATTTGGGCATTTATTCTGTTACTGTTAGTTCTGAGTTCTGACTTCTGTTATGTGCTTTAGTTCTCAATATTTTTTTGTCAGTTCTTCACTTCTTCGGTTCTTCCCAAACCGTGCGGCTATGCTTTTGTGGAACACTAGAAGATTGTTATTTCTTGTTGAGTTCTTTCTTGATTTTCTTCCCAAGTCCCAATATCCCAGGTATGATTTTTGTTTCTAAACTCTAAATTCATTGTATTTCCAAATTCCAATTTTTGTGTGGTTACTGATAAGTGATAATTAATCCCTAGTTTTAGAAACTCTTGTGTGGTTACTGATAATCTATTTCATTGTGTAAAAAATTGATAATGGTGGAAATTTGGGAAAAACCCCTAGTTTTAAGAAGATGAAATTAAAGCTCATTTGTCAATGGCTTACTAATTTTGGCTTATTTTGAGAATGGTTTACTGGTTTTGTGATTTTTGTCAATCACTTACTGAGTTACTGATTATGTCAATGGCTTACAACTTTGGGTTACTGATTATTATGTCAATGGCTAACAACTTTGGCTTACTGATTATAACTTTGGTTAAACTAATTATAGTTTACTTGTCTTTTAATTTGTAGATTGAAGTAAAGATTCTAGTGTTACCCTCTGAAGCATATGAAGGAGAAAAGCCATGGACATCAATTCAGATTTTGGAGTTTCCAAAGAAGATGGATATGTTTCCAAATGTGTTGCTTGCATATAGGATTTTGTTGTACCCGTCACGGTAGCATCTACTGAAAGAAGTTTTTCAAAGCTAAAGTTATTGAAGTCATATATACGATCTACCATGAGTCAAGAAAGGCTAAACGGATTAGCAATTTTGAGTATTGAAAGTAATTTTTTAGTGAATGTCAAATATGAAAAATTGATTGATATTTTTTGCTTCAAGAAATGCACGAAGACATCGTTTTAGGTGATGTAGGTTTATTTTTGTAATTTGGGGTTTTGGTTTTATGTCCATCCTTTGTATCTTTTATTTTAATTAATAATTAAAAATCGGCGTAGGGATGAGCCGCCTAGTTTGACTAGGTTCCAAACCCTTTAAAAAATCGTATATTTTGTTGTTTCATTTATTTAAAACCGCTTAAGGGTATTTTTTTAGCATCTCGTACGAGGTATCAAAATCCTTAGGAAGTGCACTGCATAATAATACTTTCTTGTTTGCTTCATGAATCATGAGGACCATAAACATTTATGAAACTCATAACCATTTTCCACTCTCCTAAGATTGCAAGAAAGCCATTTTCACACCTCGCAAACAAATTAGAGCCCCAATAGAGATAATATCCGCCCCCCCTCTCTTCAACCTATTTATAAAATGATCATCCAAAGCTTACATTTTAGTTTCTTGAAGCCCGATAAAAGTTGGTTTCACCGAGGTGCCGTTTTCCCTAACCCATATGCTTTGTTAAATATGTTAATTGGCAGAATATATGTATTTTTTGATAGTGTATACGATCAAATGAATATACATATTCTCATGTTTTTTTTTTTAAATTGATTCTCATCGTGAACCTAAGTTTATATATAATGCAACTACTACTAGATTCCAATTGGTTTAATACTTTAAAACATATATGTTAGCCAATGCCCAAAACAAAAGGTCCTCGATATTAATTAATTGCATCATGTCTTATACCTAAAAGTCATCGATTATAAAAAAATTGATCACATTCTGTATGCTTAATTAAGGATATCTTCCAACAAAGAGGAACACTTGGTACATATATATATATATATATATATATATATATAGACTTAAGTTCGCGTGAGACCAAACAGTTTCCGTGAGACCGGTGAGACCAAACTTTAAAGTATGAAACTTCACACCAAAAAACTATGAATGTAAAACAAATCGAACTTTTCATAGGGAAAACACCGTAAATGTTACGTTCATGGTGTTTTTCGCTGTCAATGTTCGTTTTTTTTTTACCTTCACAGCATCTTCACTGTGAAGGTTCGGATATACCTTCACAGTCTTTTATCTGTGAAGGTTTGATTTTTTTTAACTTGGTTTAGGTTTTTTTTACCTTCATAGTGTGATTACATTATTAAGGTTCGAATGTTTTTTTACCTTCACAGCGTTTCGGTGTGAAGTTTCATGTTTTAAGGCTTGGTCTCACGCGGTCTCACGGAAACAGTTTGGTCTCACGTGAACCTGACCCTATATATATATATAGGGGTGGTATCTATTGGAAACTAAGTTTCATTGGAAACTTTGGAAACCAAATTTCAGCCATTGATCGCTTTAATCTATGGTTAAGATTCATTTGAGATATATATGGTAATACATTAATTAATTTATTAATAAATAATAATAATAATTGTTGAAAAGGGTAAAGATGTCTTTTTAGTTTGTGTTTCAAATATGGAAATGCGGGTGAAATACGCAGAAATATGTAAAAGCTTTTGTTTCCTAAAAAACAAGAGCTGAAATCACATAAATAATATTTTTACATTGTGTGCTTACCATCTGAACACAGAGCATCTCATAGATTTCATTCGAACCATGATTCGATGACCTAGAGGTAATCTTTTCTATTTCATCGATTTGTCTCCTGAAATAGAAGAGCAAAGCATCCATTGTTATTGATTTTGATATCGATAAGAAAACCTGCGTTGATTTCATTGTGTAGGTCGGAAAAGGAGCGAAAGATTGATGAAGAAGAAATCGTTTTCGAACTATATGAACACAGCAGATAATCCTCTCGATAAAGATGGTAATGAAATCGAACCGAAATCGAAGGGGAGAACCAGTAACAATCCGCCTGTCGTGAAAAAACTTATCGACGGTAATAACCAAGGCTCAACTGAAGGTAAGTTTTGTTTTTATAAATAAAAGCCCTGCAATAGAGTTTCATTGTTAACAGACTATCAAAGATTCTAGCACGTTGGGGTTTTCGACTGTGATAAATATAAATGTTTAACAATTTCAGTAGATGAAATCTATTCAAGTTTGTATAATGTCTTCCGTTGGGGTTTTCATTAGTCGTAAATAGGAATTGGTTTTCATCTGTCAATTAGAAGCTATTTATCAAGGTTTTTGGGATAAATATCAATGTTTATGGAAATTAGAAGTTGATGAACAATATTCATGGGATAAATATCAATGTTCCATTTCCGGTTTCAAACTTTTTGTAAAACATTGATATTTAACTTCAATGAAACTGTATTGAAGTGATTATTCTCTAGTTTTCATTGGGATGAAAAAGATCAATTTAAAGTAATACCAATTTGAAATTTCTACTCGAAAGAAAATTTTTAATCGTCGTATTGCAAATTTTAGGGACACAGGAGGAAATAACCAATGATGCTCTGTAGATTCAAACAGAGATCTATAAAAGAATCTTTAAGAGCTAACATTTATTTAGCATTAGAGCTCACTAGTGGAACCTCTACTAGTTAGTATTGATATAATTTTCCAGTGCACACTGATTACAGTTTCATTGTTTACTTCCCATTTTGGTTTCATTACATGTTCAGTTACGTATCCTCATATGAAAATAGATTCATCAGGCCATCAATTTATAATATTCTATTCCTATGAATATTTGTATGTAAAATGTTACGTACGCAGGAAACAACGCAATAGGGGTGAAGGTTGAGTTAAGACAGCAGCCGCCATTGAATGTTTCATCAGACGGTAATATGTACAAAATATTTATATAGTTTAAAATGCTTGCTATGTTTATGGTCTAATGCATAAATGGTTAACAATGTATGTAGTGAAAGATGATGAAACATTTGAACTTGGAATTATGAAGGATTCATCAATCAAAGGTGAATCGTGTTTTAGCTGAACATAATTTGTTTTAGATAAACTTAATTCAAAGTTTTCTGTAAAAATACACTCAATGCTATGCGTAAGTAGTCATTGTGATGAAACAGAATGCATGATACATTTTCACTATATCAAATTTGTGTCATCATGTTATTATAAATGTGGTTTTAACTAACAATATTTAACTTAATGAAATTCCTTAACAGGGCTCAGTAACGGTAAATATGTTATAACCAAACTTATTTTGTTTTAGCTATTTTTAACTCCAAATTTATTTTGGAACAAAATGATAATCCTACTGTTATTTTTGCACGAACCATTAAACAAATTTCTTTTCACTCACCATGAAAAAAAAGGGAAGATCAGTTTCACTATCTCCTATGAATTTATAGTGGAACTCTATAATAGATATATTACATTAGATAAGCTTCTACACTGTTAAATATGTAGGAAACAACGCAATAGGGATGAAGGTCAAGCTAAGAGAAAAACCATCGTTGACCGTTGCATCAGACGGTAATATCTAAACAATATTTTCGTACTTTGAAATGCTAATTGTTATGTGTCATCATCTAATGCATAAATGGTTAATAACTTAATCTGATATAGTGGAAGTTGACAAAGCATCTAAACTTCGAATTACGAAGGATGCATCAATGGAAGGTGAAACATGTTTTATATATACTTAATTCAATTTATTCTTGAGAATACATTCAAATGTATTTAGTTTTCATTTATGTCTCACTTGTTGAATACATACAAATCTGCCTTGTGTAATTGGATGATGAAACAGTTGAGGGTGATAGGAAGAAGTTACTTCCTTCAGTCAAACTGAGTGATGAATCAGGTGGTTTCAGTGTATTTTTTTGATATTATTTGCTTCATGACGAAATTATTTAGGTTAAAAGTTTTTCATTACTTGCAGATGATGATTTCATGAGTATTCCTAGGCCTGTTCCCTCAAGTTCCACTATAATTTTGGATAGTGACAAGCCAATTCCTAGGAAAATAACAAAGAGGATCGTGGAGGGAATGAAGGGGATAACATTGAATGAAGGTACATATCGAAAATCAAGTTTCACACTTAAATGAAATGACCGTATCTACAAATTTTGTTCTTATATACACAAATATATAATAAATGCAGGACTGAAGGAAAGGATAGACGGAACAAGAGGAAGATTGAGAAACCACGATACTAGGCAAAAGATCAGATGAAAAGAGCGAGCGAATCTGTTTTAGATGCAGGAATTGAAGATGGCGTTAGAATACCGAAAAGGGAAGTAAACTTACCTGTTATAAGAACTAGGACATCCCCCCCGAGCTCTTTATGATGCAATTTGTAAGCTCAACGATGATCAGCAGAAAGTAGTTATAAGCATGGGGTTGGGATGCTTGCTTGACATAAAAATAGATGGCATTCCATCTAGATTAGGATTTTATGTTGTAGACAATCTAGATACTGATTCCATGACCCTAAAGGTGAAGGATGGGACCATAAAAATAACATTAGAGTCAATCCATGAAATTCTAGGGTTTCCAATGGGTGGCATTGATTTAATGCAAGATGATCCAACAAAACCAGTCCTAGATATGGAAGCCTTCTTTAAGGACCAGTTTGAAAAGAAGAAAATGAGGCCCATGGATGTCATCAATTTGATTGAAAAATCAGGTGATTCGGGTATTAGATTTAAAATAAATTTTCTGGTCTTGGTTGTTAACTTAATGGCAGAATGCAACCGCATGGGGTGTTGCAATATACGGTTTTTGGCCAACATCAAGAGTGAGCAAATGATATGTAGAGTGGACCGGTGCCAATACATCTTTGATATGCTGAAACGAAGCAAGATTAACTGGAGCAGAAATAGTAGCACTTGTTTTTATGCAGGACCACTAACGTACTTAACGGTTAGTTTTTCCATCTTATGTGTCATTCTAGACGAGGGACCAAAATGCATTTCATTCTATAACCTCTTTGTCTTATTATTCTTTGAGGGAATTACATTTTTGGTCTCTCATCTACGTCAACTTTTTTGGTTTTGGTCCCTTATATATGTCACCTTTTTTGGTTTTGGTCCCTTAAATTGTCAAACTTTTTTTGTTTTGATCCTGAAATATTTTCATGCACATATTTTTAAGCTTATGGACAAATATTTTCTTTTTAAATTAACTTCAATAAATTTCTTATTTTGAGCTTTAAATACTAATTATATAACTAAAACTATTCTAAAATTTTATTATCCAAATACATGTAAAAAACTTTATATAAAATAATGTGAATTTAAAATCCCAAACAATCAAGCAATTTCTCAACAAGATTTAATAATATGAACTAGAGAGAGAGAGAGAGAGAGTAGAGAGAGAAAGTAGATCTTGAATCTCATATGTCTAAAATGTTACAAATGAAGTACTTACTACAAATACAAAGCCCTAAACCTATTTATACCCACTAAGTAAACTAAAACTTAATCACAAAGTAAAACAAGACAACTTTGACTTTTACAAGACTTTGACATTGTTGACTTTTACAGTTTGACTTTTCTAATTAAATCTTGGATTCAAGATTTAATAAAAATTTGACACTAGTCTTCAGCACTTGATTCTTCAGCTTTTGTCTCTAACATCTTTGAACTTTGTAGTTTTAACAATCTTCAGTCTTTCAGCCTTTGAAGAATCTTGAAAAGTCTTTTTCTCTTTGTAGCATTGAAAGTCAACATGTCTTGAACACTAATCTGAAATCTTGAAACTCCTTTGAAACCTTGAACATTGAAACAACTTTGAAAACTTTTTGAAACTTCTTTCATCTCTGAGAAATCTTTTAAAACTGTATCTTCATTACTCTGATCTCTTGACTGTCTTCAGAAAAACAAACTTTCTGGAATCATCTAACTTCAGAATCTTTTAAAAACTTTGACAGAACTTTCAGAATTTCTTTCCAAGTCTATCTTCACTTTGACATCTTCTTGATGACTTTGAAATTTATCTTTCAGAAATTTCTCCCCAATTTTGACATCTCGGCTTTGAAATTGAACTTTGTAAAATTCTCCCCTTTTTTGATGATTGTGAGCATCATGATCATCAAAACCTCTTCAATTTCAACACGGACTTTGAGCATCCCCTTTGGATTCAACTAATAATCTCCCCTTTCTATGATAAATTGACAGTCTCCGCCATTTGATCTGAATAACAGAATCATGAACTGTATACACCCGAATATTTTTAAATTCAGATATAATGATCGTGGTAACCCTGATTCAACAAATGAAACAGTTAGGAACGTCTGTCAGTAACACAAAGTTACTGTGTACAACGAATGTACAATTTAAGGAGTTGGTTTGATGATGACTCCCCAGGACTTTCATTCAATCATTGAAAAACACAAGGTTTATCTATGAATGTTCTGACAGAAAAAAAAAATTCAGTGTGCTCGTGCTTGTGTATGAAAGAATTTAGCACAATGATTGTGTTTCATAAGGCTCAATATTGTGTAAACTGTTGAGACAGCAACAGATATGACACTGACTCAATATGCATGAAAGAGGTGCGAAGGTGGGGCAACTTTCCTTCTTTTTCCATATCTAAATCTTCCGAGTGAAGACTAGATAGCAGATATGTTGCGTCCCCAAAGAAAATGAAACATTTCTTTGTTAAGAAAGAAACGAGTGGTTGGTGGGGTAATTGCAAGAGTTGGCATGGGCTCACTGCCTTTTTCAATGATGGTCACCAAAGAATGTGAACCAATCAGTAGATGTGGTTGCCCGACTCAGAAAGTGGTAGGTGCAGAGTTCTGATATTCTTTTAACTCTGATCTCACACCCTCTTTCTTTTTAACATTTTGCTCACTTCTAACCAAACTCTCTTTTCCATTTTTCCGCTCCACACAATGGGAAAAACTCAACCGAATGAGTTATCTCCCCCACTCTTTGATTTTGACCCCTTACCCCTCAATCACTCAAGGATAACTTCCTGGGTAGGAAACACTGGTTGACGTGAATCCATGGAGTTCTGTTTAAGCTCGCACACGAATCCCATGTAATTCCTAAAAAAATAGTTGTTCAACAGTTTAATTTGAACAGTTTAGCACAAAGTGTATGATAACACTGTCAAAATGTATGCTCATGAGATTTGAGCAATTGAACAATGAAGATCTCTCAAAACAAAGATATTGAATGAATGAAATGAAATCAAGAGAATTGTTTTTAGAATCTGACAGTGTATCAATCAGATCAAATAAAATTGGTTAGGGTATCAAAGAATTGGATATTTTGTTTATATGAACAAATATAAACAAATTAGCAATGAACGCTCAAGTTTAGAAATGATGATTGATGCTCAACAACATTGAATTTCAAACGAGGGTATTACCTTCGAAAAATTAGTTCGTTATGAGACATGGTAATAACGAATGCAAATGAAATACTTAACCAGTGTGTGTGAATACATTACAGTATATGGATAAGTTAATACGCAAGTATTGATCTTTGGAAACACACGGTCAATTAAACATTAAAGCTCGAAATTGAAAAACATTTAAAAGTCACACTTCCAAATTCATGAAATCTTTTGAGAACTAGAAGTGGTTTGAACATTTTAGAAACCGTTTTTCATGCTTGAAAGTTGTTCTTCTTCCAAAAAATCAGAGATCTAGGATTAGAAGATATTTACCTTTAAGCTCCCCCTCAAATCATGATAAAATGATTTAAGTCTTTTAAGCCCCCCTGGATATTTGCAAAATATCCAGGTCTGAACATTGAAGAACGGGTCCTGATCTGTCATGTGATCAGAAGCCATCACCTTTACTCCCCTTTAAATTACGCATCTAAAATATGTCAGTTAAAATACAAGATAAAGATCAATACAACTTCCTTTTGAATTGTAGACCGTCATATCGTAAGAATATTTTCAATGAAAAAGCACATGATAGAGATCAATACAACTCCCTTGTGAATTGTAGACCGTCATATCTTATCGGATGCAAAGTATGACCAGAGTAAGGTCTTTTGATCACTGAAGTACGAGTCCTAAACTGTTGTGTTTAGAAGTCAAACTCCGTTGAAGTACGGGTTCTAATCTGATGTACTTGGAAGCATTAGTCTTTCAACTTTGAAGTCCGGGTTTTGAACTGTTTTGTTGAAAAGCCTTGGTTCTCTTACTCCCCCTTGACTTGAGGTGCCTGCAACACAGAATCAGTTTTTGGCTTTGGTACCCACTGGTATTTGGGTCCATGAATGTTAGTTGCAGTTCTTGTGGGGGTAATCGAGTAAGAACCATACCATAAATGATCACTTGTCTTGTGAACATGATCATGTGTACAGCAATAAGAACAATAATATTTATTACCTGACAACCTGATTAATTGATCTCTCGTGTAGATATGATCAGGTTTACCTTTACGCGCATTGTTCTTCTTAGCTTTGTATGAATGGACACATGATTTCTTTCCTTTCAGCTCATTTTTATTCTCACCTTCAACTGTTTTCTTCTTCCAGACCAGTTTCTCTTCTTTGTATCTCCTTCTTCTTTGATGTGTACCTGAACCATCTATATTTCTATCATAGAAAAGGTTAGTACTACGAATCTGATCAGAAGATTTAACTGACCTCTTGAAAGAAACAATTTTCTGATTTGAACTTGATGCTGTCTTTTCAAGTTCTTTAATCTTTGAAGCAAAGTTGTCTCTTTCTTTGACAAGCAGGTCAATCTTTGTCTTGAATTCAGACTTCGTTTTCTGCTCTTTCAGTGCATTCTCAGATAGTTCAGATAGCTTCTTAGTCAGCTTTTTGATCTCAGCTTCAAACATGTTTCGTTCTTCTTCAAATCCCTTCTCAGCATCGTTTCTCTGGCCGGATATTTCCTTGAAGAATCCAACGTTCTTCTGTTCAATAGCCTTCTTTTCTTTGACAAACTTCTCTCTTTCCAAGATAAGTATTTTCTCAAAATCAGAAACTTGTTGAGAAAGTTTTATACACTGAAGCTCAACAATCTTCTTTTCTTCAAAACTCTTCTTTGAAAACTATGAAAACTTTTTAGCAAACTTTTTCCTTTTACTCTCAAAATCAGATCTTTCTTTGACCATCTTTTGTTCGAAATCAGATATTTTCTTTAGATGCTCAATATTAGAATCTTCCAAACTTTTAATCTTCTCTTCATAATTCTCAACAGACACGACTTGCTGAATTTTATCTTCCAACTCAGAAATCTTCCCTTTTAGCTCAGACACAACCTTTGGCCCTAACATCGTCCATTCAAGATATCCCACATCTCCTTTCCTGTCGACTTGTATAAATCTTTTCCTGTCAACTTATAGGTATTTATATGACCATTAATATCATGACGAATACTATTAAACACAAAAGTTCGGGCTAAAATATCAGCTCTCTTTCTTTTCTCCTGTTCCTCAGAACAACCTTCTGTTGGAGTTTGAGGTTTCATCTCTCCTTCAGACAATGATAATCTGATATAGCAATTCAGCTCATGTTTATCTACAAATTTGAAAAAATCAACTTTCCACTGCTCGTATCTTCCTCTGAGTAATATTGGTGAACTCATCCTGTTTTAAACAGAATTTGAAAAAAAAATGATCGTTAGTCGGAATGAATGCAAATACAAAATACAGACAGTCTAACTGAAAGTACAGAATTTCCTCTCTCAGAAAATATTGAATGAGAAATCAACTTGATATGAATGATCGTTCCCAAACAATTCAGAAAAATTTGACTGAAAGTCAAAATCAGATCAGCACAACAAAAATAATCTCAGAAAAAATTCAATCGCTGAAACTCTCAATGCACAGAAACTTGCAGATCAAATTAATTCAAAACCTGCAAAACAGAGAGTCGAAAATCAGATCAATTGAAATCTGGTGCAAACATGAAGATTGCGCTAACTGTTGGTGGCGCAAGAAATAGTTTTGCGCGAACTGTTGATGGCGTAAAGATTGAAATTTGCGTGAACTGATGGTAGCGTAAGAAAGGATTTTGTACGAGAAGCTTGTTTTGCGCGAACCGATGATGGAGCAAGAAATAATTTTGCGCTAGTAGTGATTGATTTTGAAACCTGCAACCTTGAAAGCACAAGTCTTGAAAGCTCAGATATCCTGATTTGCACCAGATACAAACACAGTTTGTGCCATTGTCATATTAATTTTGCGCCACAATCACCAACCCATTAATCTCTCATCCAATCACATACAATCTCCACTTTGAAATTGAAATTTAAAAATACAGCACCGTCCCCATTTGATTACACCACCGATTAAACCAATTCACAAGAACAATTTTCGGCCACAAATTCAAGATTCCACCGAATTACAATTAAATGATTTCCACTGATTGGATCTAATACGTCCACTAAAAATCTAGCGCATAACTAGAAACTTGAGTGGCGCAAAATTTTGAAGAGAGTGGCGCAAAAGTTGGGGTAAATCCAATTATTAAGAAGAAAACTTGCAATCAAAATTAACAATTGATTATCCAATCAATTAACTCTACCGCCCCCATTAACTATTGATTGTCCAATCAAAACAATTCACTTAACAAAGGAATACTTCACTGCCGACAAAAAAAATAACACCATCGATTGTTATTAATTTCAGTCCATAGCCGCCTCATGTTTGCGCCAGTATCAAAAATATATGTGCCAGTTCTTGAAGATTTGCGCTAGATTTAAAATGTTTCACAAATTGCATCAAATTCGATCAAACCTTCAAAATTGATCCTCAAAAATCACACAAATACAATCAGAATTCAAATCTAAACATATATCTAAGAACAAAACTATCTAACAACTCGAAATCACATTGCAAACCTCAAGACAGTGATCGACATTTTTCTTACCAAAAACTAGAATTTCATAAAATTGGCATCGATTTGGTTCGAATTTCGTGATGTAATCAATACAAGAAACAATCCAAAACACAAATCCAATCCAATCATTTCATTTTCTTGCATCAAAAGCGGTTTTTCAAAAAAAAATCGGATGAACAGTAAAATTCGTGTTCTTGAGAATTTTCAGAAAATCAAACTTTTTTATCCAAAAAATTCCAGAAAATTTGATTCAATGATGTGATAATCTTTCTGAATTTGATTGGTACAGCTCTGATACCAATAGTGAATTTCAAATCCCAAACAATCAAGCAATTTCTCAACAAGATTTAATAATGAGTACTTACTACAAATACAAAGCCTAAACCTATTTATACCCACTAAGGTGGCGTTTGTTTTTTAAGAGGTCTGAAATCTGAAATCTTATTTCACTTCTGATTAATAAGAGGTGGTGCTGAAGTCTGAAATCTGAATCAATAAGACTGTTTGTTTTTGTAACATCTGAAGTCTGAAATCTGAAGTCCAATTCAATTAAAACAATTAAATATAAAATCCCCATTTCTTTTACCTTTTTATTTATTTATTAGAAATGTTAAAACAATATATTATTAAAAAATTAATTTACTTCGATTTAGGAAAAAAAACATTTGTACTTTTGTAGTCTTATCTTCAAGACTTCAACAAAAGCATTTGTCATTTGACAGTATGTGCTTTCACTGTTTATTCTTCTCTTCAACAAAAGCATCTGCAACTCCCCTTCCATCCCCATTCTCCGGTGAATACCCTTCTCCTCCCTTTTCTTCGACGAAACCAACCTCCTCACCCTTTTCTCCGGAGAATCCACCACCGGATTTCGCTCCCGATGAAGAAACCCTTGAAATACAAATTTATTTTTCTTTTTGAAAAGAAAGCAAAAAAAAAATGTTGTGGTGAAGCTTCTACGATGAACAATTATAACGCTGATGGAACGACCACGTATACAGGTATGGTTCTCCCTACATCATCTCCTTCGCCGCCACCAACGCCTGTCTACAACAACCCTAACACCGGCGGAGATACCGGAGAAAATGACTATGCGTTGCCGGTGACGGCAGGGATCAACGTCAGTGGTAGCGACTTTTCTTCTCCGTTGTCGGTGACTTTTCTTCTCCGTTGCCGGGCTACGACTCTTTTTAATCGATCAGTCTACGCGGATGATAAGAGGTTACAAGTGCTTAGATTATCACTTGTTATTTCAGATGACTTCCAGAGCTTTTAAGCTCTTATCTTAAAAAAAAATCAAACAGTTTGAAATAACAAATGTCTGACCGAATCAGACTTCAGACACATTCAAATGAAATTTTTGAAAAACAAACAGGCCCTAAGTAAACTAAAACTTAATCACAAAGTAAAACAAGACAACTTTGACTTTTACAAGACTTTGACATTGTTGACTTTTACAGTTTGACTTTTCTAATTAAATCTTGGATACAATATTTTGACTTAACAAATAATAATACACTCAATATTATTAATAAAAAAGAATTGAAATTTTATTAAAAAATGTACCTTTATTTGAAGGACAAATTTCCCTCTTAATAATTAGAGGTTATGCATTTAAATTTGATAATTAATATGTTCAACAAATTATGAAAAATTATGTTATTCAATGGATGAAATATCGAATTATTTATTGGTTGGTGATTTGATGTTTTGGATTTAATTGCATGATTTGTGATTTGGGTTGGATAAATTGACGGTTTGATCGCCTTTACTATTTACTTACACCATTTTAATGTTAAACTTGTTTTATTTACGATTTGATTCTTCTAGGTTTGTTTAATTTTTAAACTAATTTAATAATTATATCTATATTTTCAAACAATGATCATTATTACAAAATCTAAAAAATAAGTAACAAAATCAGAATAGGTCTTAAATTTTTTTTTAACTTGTTTTCTAAAATATAGAAAAAGAGAGAAAATAAAAATATAATAATAAAAAAAATTCAAAAATCTAATGTGGAAAGAGAAAACTTTTTTTTCTTAATTCTTGTTGATTAATAATATTGAATGTACTATTTTATTTTATATAAAGTTTTGTTAACATGTATTGGGATAATAAAATTATAGAATATCTTTTAGTTATATATTTAGTACTGAAAATTTCAAAATAAGATATTTATTAAAGTTATTTTTTTAAAAAATTAATTGTACATAAGCTTAAAAATATGTACATGGAAAAGACGAAAAAAAATGTAATTTTAGAGATCAAAACCAAAAACCAAACAAAATTGACATATATAAGAGACAAAAACAAAAACCGTTGATAAGGGGAAAAAATTTAATTCACTCAAAGAATAACAAGACACAAAGGTTATAAGTGAATTGTCCTCGACTAAGATGACCAAAATGCCCCTCCATGAGGGGCACATCACTCACTTTATGACTCTAGACTAAGGGGTTGTTTACCAAAATTTCAATTAAGCTCTATCTGGATAAATGCGTCTGTTTGGATAAACTTGTCTGTCTTGGTAATAATGTGTTGTTGTTTACTTTTTTCCCTAAATCATAAGTCTGAACAATAGAAATGACATTTTTACCCTTCAGTATAAAAACCCTAAAAAAATCTCTTCATGAACAATGGAATCTGACTCTTGATCTATATGTACCAAATCCTCAAAAAAAAGTTCAAATATGTTGTTAGATCACATATCTATTGGATTTAAGATCATCCAAACTGAAAATCGCAATCTGAAGTTAAAGCAGGAAAGTCGACTCTCGATATTAAAATCTATGTTTGTTTGTAATAAATGTCAAAGTAATTGTTTGTTATTGTATTGTTTAAGTCATTAATCTAGTTAGTTAGTTATTAGTTTAGTTAGTTTATTATAGTTAGTTATTTAATATCTTTGTAATAGATATTATTTAGATATTAAATCTAGATATTATTGCAAGTTGTAGGAAGTGTGTTAGACACACATTAGATAGATTAGATATTGTGTATCTCTCAACAACTCTCATACATCAGAATATATCAAGATCACAAAAACACACACTAAAAGGTGTAAAAGAGAGAAAACTGAAAGAACACATCCAAGCTTAAATCTGATCAACCTTGTAATCGTTGTTATTAATCAATACAGGTTGGTAATCGATATTGTGTTGTTAATCTATAAACTTGATAAGTATTGTTGGACCGACAATTGGTATCAGAGCTTGATTAAGATCAAAATCAAGTTTTTAAGAAAAACCGACTCTGTGTCACTGTGTTCTTCATTTGAAAATCGATTTCGAAATTTTAAGTGTTTTAAGTGTTAAAATCGATCAAGTTATGATCGATTAGGTTGCTAGATAGAGTTGTGAGTGTTTGATTTCAGTTTAAACCTTAAATCGAGTTCCATTTTGTGATTTTTGTGGTCTGAAAGTCGAGTTTATAAAGTTACTGTGCCATCGATTTACTTTTAAAAAAGAGTGATTTTTATCGAGATCGAGTGGTCACAATTAGTTCTAGAAGTGTTTGTAGTCATATTGGTAGAGTTTGGGTCTGTTAATCTTGGAAAAACAGGTTGAAAATTCGAATTTATCGAAGTACAGACGAACTTGCGCAAACCAGAACACGAACTCACGCAAAGCTCATTTTGCGTAACTCACTTTGCGCAACCAACTCAATACGCAAAGTCCACTTTGCGCAACCAACAGGACACGCAAAGCTTACTTTGCGCAACCAACTGCATACACAAAGCTTACTTTGCGCAACTCAAGCAACACGCAAAGTCCACTTCTCGCATCCAACAGCATACGCAAACACTACTTTTCGCAACTCACTCAACACGCAAACCTCAGTACAATTGATTTTCTCTTCACGAAAAGCTCAAAGTTCACTTTCCGCAACCCACGTGATACGCAAACCTCAGTTTGCGCAACCCACTTGACACGCAAACCTCACTTTGCGGCATAAACCTCTTGTGCAAACCTTCTCAAAACGCAAAGTTTTTTTCAGACTTAGATTTTTTCTTCAAAATGACATCCAGAGAAGCCCTTGCAATCGGAACTGACACCAAGCCACCCGTTCTCTTTAAAGGAGAATACGAACAGTGGAAAGATCGGTTTCTGAACTTTATTGACAAACATGAGCTGGGTGATTTCATCAGGAAATCTATAGAAGAAGGGGTTATGAAACCAGTCATGACGACTCGTTTGGTTGGAACAGTGCCAACTCATGTTGAACTTAAGTATCATGAGCTAGAAGATGATAACCTCAGAAGAGCTAAAGGCGACAGATTAGCTAAGTCATACATTCTACAAGAAATTCCAAACGAAATCTATGTAAAGATTGACAGCTACAAGACCTCCGACAAAGAAATGTGGGATCAGCTTGAGAAAATGATGCTAGGTTCAAAGGTTGGGAATCAGCTGAAAATCTCCAACTGCCTAAATAATTATGAAGAATTTAGAGGCAGAGTCGGAGAAACTTTAGAAGAAACCTATGACAGGTTTGTGACCTTGCTGAACAAACTAAGCAAGAACAAGGTCCACAAATCTCAAATTGAGCTGAACGTCTAATTCCTGAGTATTCTACAACCGGAATGGAAAAGATTTGCCAGACAGATGAAGCAGATCAAGGATCTGAATGAGATTCCACTTCATGAGGTGTATGAAACCCTCAGACAAAATGAAGAAGAGGTGGATGAAATTCTAGATAAGAAGAGGCAGAAAGGAAAGACAGTTGAAGACACAGTTGCTCTTGTTGTCAGGAAGAAGAAAAACAAGACAATTGTGTATGAATCAGAAGAAGATGAAGGTTATGCAAACTCTGACATGGATGAAAATGAACAACTGAAGCAAGCAATGATTCTGCTGTCAAATGCTTTTCAGAAAAAGTTCTACACAAATCCGAGTTCAAACAGTCAGAGATATTCTTCTCGTCCGAACAACTACATCCACAAGGAAAGGGTTGAAGAAAGTAGATATGAAGGAAAGAGATTTGAAGGGAAAAGAACAGAGGAGAGGAAACTTGAAGAGAGAAGATATCAGTCTGAAGGAAAGAGAATAGAGGAGAGGAAACCAGAAGAGAGAAAGTTTAAAGCTGAAGAATCCAGTCAGTCAGAACCACCAACGTGCTACAACTGTGGCAATACAGGTCACTATGCCAGAGACTGCCGAAGACCAAAAGTCAGAAACTCCGATTACTACAAGAACAAGATGCTTTATGCAAAGCAACAGGAGGCAGGTAAGGCTCTGATGGCAGAGGATGAATACTGGCTTGATCATTCAGACGAGGAAGAAGAGGATGAAGAGAGAGATGAAGCCATCAACATGTGCTTGATGGGAAAGCTGGAATCAGATGCTGAAGTTGATTCAGATGATGAAAAAGAGGAGGTATGTGATTTATCGTATTCAGATTTCATGAATAAAATGCATGCCATGATATTAAAACAACAAGAGTTAGAGTCGAATCTTGAGCGTGAAAATGGTGTTATAACTGACAAAAACCAATTGATATAGAAACTTAGCAATGAAATTGCTGAGAAGAAAGTATTGGTTGAGGTTTACATAGAGATAATGACACCAACGCAAAGGAAAAGACAATAATTCTTAAAGAGAATTTTGAACTCAAGTCTAAACTGACAAAAAGTGAGATTGATATATATGAGCTTACAAAATTACATTCTTCTTGTACCAAAGAAAACTTTTCTTTACTTGGTAAATTAAAAATTTTGGAAGAGAAGTTATACAAAATGGGTCAAACTGAACAGACTATTCATCTGAACAAACCCAAAGAGGAAATAGAGAGATGGGGAATTGGTTATAAGAATCCTCACTGTCTTCAAAAAGGAATGTCTAAAGTGCCTGCACTTTATGATCATCTTTCTATGAAATTAGCTCGACGAATCCGTGAGTTTAAAACTTTCTGGACTAAACTATCAGAAGAGGATGAAGCCAACGAAACTGAAAAACGGTTGAAATCTTCTAAAGTTCACCTTCCATTTTATTATGCGAAGATGAATAATAGTTATAATGAAAATCCAATATATCAAAAGAAGAAAACTCTTTCAAGTGATTTTTTTCAAACTTATTCTGAAAAAGAAATGGAGGCGAAGCCTATTCAAGGTAAACTATATGTCCCTCCTCTCGTTTTAGAAAGTAAAATTTCTGAACTCGAGAATTCTTTATCAGATGAAAGACTTTTGATGAATATTGAACAAAAAGTTTTTTCAGCTGTGTTCAAAAATGTTATTATTTCTAAGGCTTCAAACTCTGAGGATATGATTGGTTTAGCAAATAAAGGGTTTGATTTTCTGAACGCTGACGGTGGTTTAGATGATTGTTCTAATCAATTTGACTTTAATGCAAAACTTCCTAACCATTCATCTTTTGTTAAGAAATATTTAGGAAAAACCAATATGCCTGTTAACAGTGCAAAATCAACGAAAGTTGATAAGTCAGTCTCTGTGAAAGCAAAGAGTGCTAAAGGTAAGATTATATCTAAGCATTCACATAAACCGAACACTACTGGTAATCCGAAGAAGAAGCATTCGTTTGTTGCTCAAAAGTCTAACTCACCAGTTTCACATGTTTCAGATCTGAGCAAGCAAATGTCAGAAGTTAAATCTCTGTGGCAACCGAAACAGAAGCTTGACAAGACCATTAAATCGTTTTCTAGTGTTAATTATAGTGAGACTTCGCCTAGTAAGGATGTCTTAATTGCTGATGTTGATATTTTGAACTCAAAACTTGTTGTTTCTCGTAAACAATATACAATGAAGCAATTATTTCAGTTATCTTTATCTGCTAGAAAGTCTTCTATTTATGATAAACATGTTTCTACTTCTTATCAAGATTTTGAAGATTGGTTTGGCAATTATCATGTGCATTCATCTCATTCTAATTCTTCAAATGCATTTCAAAAGAAAAGAGGACCCAATTTGAAATGGGTACCAAAATCTTTTGCTAACACAGTAGGACCCAAATTCCAGTGGGTACCTAAGGCTAAATCTGTGTTGCAGGTACACAAAGTTTAAAAAGGGAGCTTACAGATATGACTTCTAGACAACATAGTCTAGGACTCGTTCCTCAAAGAAACTAGGTTCTTGAATACAACAGTTCAAGACCCGCACTTCAAAGATAAAACAATGGTTTCTTAACATGTCTGTCTAGAACCCGTGCTTAAGAAGAGAATATGGCTTTTGAACACATCAGTTCAAGACCCGCTCCTAAATGCTCAAGAGTCTTAATTCCATCTTTGTTTTAAGACTATTTAAATCAATTGTTTCATTATTTCTCTTGTGCAGATCCGTCATATGTGGTACTTAGATAGCGGATGCTCCAAACATATGACTGGTCAAAAAGATATGTTGTCCAATTTTAAAGAGAAATATTGCGGATCAGTCAGATTCGACAACGACCAGTTTTCTCCAATAATGGGATATGGTGATGTACAACATGAAAATGTCACGATCAAGAAGGTGTGCTATGTTGAAGGCTTACGGCACAACCTGTTCAGTATTGGTCAGTTCTGTGACAAAAACTTAGAGGTCAATTTCAAAGTCAAGACGTGTTCAGTTCGCACTGAAGAAGGCGAGGAACTCTTGGTCGAAACAAGAAAGTCAGACCTCTACACAATTAACTTGTAAAAATCCAGAACGACAAGCAGGTTTGTCTAATGACGAAAGCCTCGATGCAACAAAGTTGGCTATGGCATCGAAGGCTCTCTCACCTCAACTTTAGGTACATCAACAATCTGGTCAGAGGAAAGCTCGTCAAAGGACTTCCAGCGCTCAAATACGAAAGAGAACATCTTTGTGCAGCATGTGGAAAAGGAAAAATAAAGAGGTCTCCACATAAACCAAAGCTTGAACCGAGTACAAGCGCTCCGTTAGAGTTATTGCATATGGACTTATGCGGTCCGATGCGAACTCAGAGTCTAGGCGGAAAAAGTACATACTCGTGATCGTGGACGATTACTCGCGATACACATGGGTCAAGTTTCTACGTTCAAAGGATGAGACACCAGATGTTCTCATCACATTCCTAAAGACGACCTAGGTGAATCTGCAGAAACCGGTCAAGTTTCTAAGAACAGACAATGGCACAGAGTTCAAGAACCAAAAGGTTGAAGAATATCTCGAATCTGTCGAGATTTCACATCAATACTCTGTTGCTTGTACGCCTCAACAAAATGGAGTGGTCGAAAGAAGAAATCGTACACTAGTCGAGGCTGCTCGTACTATGCTAAGTCAATCAGACTTACCTCTATTTTTGTGGGCTAAAGCTGTATCGACCGCGTGCTATACACAGAATCGCTCCATGATACATTGCAGATTCAAGAAGACTACTTATGCTTTAATCAACAACCGAACACCGACACTCAAATATTTCCACATATTTGGGTGTAAGTGTTTCGTGTTAAATGATAGGGAGAGTCTCAACAAGTTTAGTGCCAAGGCGGACGAAGGCATCTTCATTGGTTATTCCTCGACATCAACTGCATTCCGTGTTTATCTAAAGAAGTCAAAAACGGTGATTGAAAGCATCAACGTCACGTTTGATGAAGAGATGGCTTCTGAACAACACAGTTCAGAACCCGTCATAACCGGAGTACTAGCTTCTAGGCAACTCAGTCCATAACCTGCGTCTCAACAGAATAATTCAGATGAAGCATCAACGTCAACTAATAATATATCTGATTTAGACTTATTATTTGAATTGTTTTATAATGAATTTCTTGGATCTAATGTAAAGAAATCTGTTATGGTTGACAGGATGGAAGACTTAACGACTACTCATCCAACCAGTTCAGATGTTTTTATTGAATCCAACGCCCCGATTCAACAAGAAGTTCCAATTCAAATGCCGACTCCAACAGTTGAAGAAGTTCCATGTGATGAAGAGACAGAAGTAGCTGAACCAGTAGGATGTTCTGTACAGATCAATCTACAGCCGGAACAAGTTGTACCTGCTGAGCCTTCTGAACCTACCACTTCAACTGCAATCATCATTCCTCCTGAACAAGTTGAAGAAGGTACAAGTGGATTTATAGATGATACAACTGACATACATTCATATAATCCATTGTCTCATGAACATAAATGGACCAAAGAGCACCCGATAAGCCAGATCATTGGTGATCCTTCAAAACCGGTGCAAACTAGGTCAACATCAATGAATATGTGCATGCATGACTCCTTTCTGAGCAAGTTCGAGCCAACACGCGTATCATAAGCACTTGGTGATCCAGAATGGGTGATCTCAATGCAAGAAGAGCTGAATCAGTTCGATGCACTTCAAGTCTGGAGACTCGTACCAAAGCCTCAAGGTAAAACCATTATAGGTACGAAATGGGTGTTCAAGATCAAAAAGGACGAAGATGGTACCGTTATCCGAAACAAGGCAGGACTAGTAGCCAAAGGATACAGGCAAGAGGAAAGAATCGACTATGACGAGACATATGCTCCTATGGCGCGATTAGAGGCAATTAGAGTGTTTCTAGCCTACGTAGCCCACAAGAACTTCACGGTCTTTCAAATGGACGTGAAGACAACATTCCTGAATGGAATTCTAAAGGAAGAAGTCTACGTCTCACAACCAGAAGGTTTTGTCAATCAAGAGAATCCGAATCACGTCTACATTCTCGACAAAACACTCTACGGTCTAAAACAAGCTCCTCGAGCCTGGTATGATGTCCTTTCCAATTTTCTAGCCAAGTCTGGTTTTTCAAAAGGAACGGTGGATACCACTTTGTTTATCAAAAAGGAAGCCGATATCATTTTAATTCAAATCTATGTAGATGATATTATTTTTGGCTCTACAAATACTAAGTGCTGTAAGAATTTTGCAAACCTTATGGTGTCTATATTTCAGATGAATTTGATGGGAGAGATGAATTTCTTTCTCGGTTTACAAGCAAAACAATTTTCATCAGGTATTTTTATCAATCAATCAAAATACATTATGGATATTCTTCGGAAGTTCCAAATGGAAAATTCAAAACCGATTGGTACCCCAATGGCACCAGGTACTAAGATTGGCACCGATCCTTCGGGAAAGGCTGTTGATGTTAGGACTTATTGAGGGATGATAGGTTCTTTAATGTATCTTACTTCTAGTAGCCCAGATATAATGTTCTCAACATGCTTATGTGCACGATATCAAGCCAATCGTAAAGAAATCCATATGTCTGCTGTGAAGCGCATATTTAGATATCTAAAGGGCACTGCAGATCTTGGTCTGTGGTATCCTAAAGATACTAGTTTTGAACTAACATCCTACACAGATGCAGATCATGCAGGTTGTATGTTAGACAGGAAGAGCACGTCAGGACATGTACAGTTCCTCGGTGACAAACTCGTAAGTTGGGCATCGAAGAAGCAACTTTGTGTTTCAACTTCCACGGCCGAATCAGAATATGTAGCTGCTGCTAGCTGCTGTTCTCAGGTCTTATGGATGAGAACTCAATTGCGTGACTACGGTTTCCACTTCAACAAGATCCCGATATACTGTGACTCCAAGAGCGCCATCGCAATATCAGCGAATCCTGTTCAGCACACCAAGACCAAACACATAGACGTCAGGTATCATTTTATTAAAGATCATGTTGAAAAATGAACAATTGAACTTTTCTTTGTAAAAACTGATTATCAGCTTGCCGATTTGTTTACCAAACCTTTAGACGAAAAGAGGTTTACCTTTCTTGTCTCTAAGCTTGGTATGCTAAATCTTAAGATTTAATCAGTAGTTACCTATCAAAGTTTTCTAATTGTATACTTTTTCATCATTTCTTTATTCTTAAACTCTGATTGATATCTGCACTTCTCTATTCTGTTCATGAACCAAGGGGGAGCATGAGAAGAATTTGACATGTGGTCAATATTACTTCGAGGGGGAACTCATAAAATTTTGCATGTACCTTTTAATGCCAATTTTTTTTGTAATGCAATAATTAAGGGGGAGCTCTTCAAGACAAAAGGGGAGTACGGATATGACTTCTGATTATTTCTGATCAGAACTCGTACTTTAATAGTTTTATTGCTTTTTGTCTTTTCAATTTAAGTAAATAAATTTTACTTTGACTTGACATAAGACTTTTGTAGAATTTTTGAGAGATGCTTACAAGTTCATATGTTTATGACTTTAAGCTTAGCTTCATGAGATGGAAGATCGTACGTAAAGGTATAATTCTATATCTTCATCTCATATATGGTTGAAAGAAGAACAACTTTCAATCATCGAAAACATTGTTTTCAATGTTCAAAGCACTTCCCGATTCTCAAAACGAATTCATGAATTGGAAGTGGGACTTTAAATGTTTTCAAGAAATATATTGTGCTTTAACTGAAATAGTTAAACTAGTCTGAGCATCACGTGCATCATAGGAAAACAAGGATTTCATTGTGCTAGGAATTAACACAACTTCTATGGAATCACCTTAACCAATGATTTCTACCCAAGAAGTTAATCCTTAGTGATTGAGTGTAAGAAGTCGAAAAGAATTGAGTGATGAGATATAACAGACAAAGAAAGAAAGTTTGATTAGAGTGTGCTTAATGTTTAAAAGAAAGAGCGTGTGAGAACAGAGTTAAAAGAATATCACAACTCTGCACCAACTTTTTCTGATCCGGGTAGCCACATTACTAATGTTTCACAATTCTTTGGTGATCATTATTGAAACTGGCAACTAGCTCATGCCAACTCTTGATCAAACCTCACTATCTACTCATTTTCTTCTTAACAAGAAAGTGTTTCACATTTTCAAAAGGGATGCAGCACATTTGCTCTTTGATTTTCATTTGAAAAATCTGGATATTGAAAAGAAGGAAGTCTGCCCCACCTTCGCACTTCAATCATGCACATTGAGTCTGTGTTTAACTTACTGTTGTCTCAGTGGTTTACACAAATTTTGAGCCAATAAGCAATCATCAAGTGCTTAATTCTTTCTATCACAAGCATGAACACACAAGGAATTTGTTTCATTGTCATAATGTTTATAGAAATTACCTTTGTGGTGTTTCGATGATTAAATGGAAGCCCTGGGGGAGTCAACATCAAACAACTCCTTTCCAATGTGTATTCGTTACACATAGTGACTTAGTGTTACTGACAGGCATGTTAACTGATTCATTAGTTGATTCAGGTGTTACACGACTATTTTGTCTGGATTTGCAAAGATCTGGGTGAATATCTATTGAATTGACGGATCAGTGGCTACAAGTGGTTGACATTTCTTACAAAAAGTTTTGATGAAATTGTTGCACTTATCATCAAAAAGGGGGAGAATGACTAACACAAGAAATGGCAAAGATCACATGTTTCAATAATCACGTCCAAGATTGAAATCTTCAAAAGCAAGTATTCTGAAGACATGCTGATTTCAGAGCTAGAGAAAGAGATTGCATCTTCTGAGCTGAACAAGAAGACTGAATTGCTAAAATCTTTTTTTAGTAATTATCTTGATCCAAAGGGGGAGATTGTTAGATCACATATCTATTGGATTCAAGATCATCCAAACTGAAAATCGCAATCTGAAGTTAAAGCAGGAAAGTCGACTCTCGATATTAAAGTCTATGTTTGTTTGTAATAAATGTCAAAGTAATTGTTTGTTATTGTATTGTTTAAGTAATTAATCTAGCTAGTTAGTTATTAGTTTAGTTAGTTTATTATAGTTAGTTATTTAGTATCTTTGTAATAGATATTATTTAGAAATAATATCTAGATATTAAATCTAGATATTATTGCAAGTTGTAGGAAGTGTGTTAGACACACATTAGATATATTAGATATTGTGTATACCTCAACAACTCTCATAGATCAGAATATATCAAGATCACAAAAACACACACTAAAAGGTGTAAAAGAGAGAAAACAGAGAGATCACATCCAAGCTTAAATCTGATCAACCTTGTAATCGTTGTTATTAATCAATACAGGTTGGTAATCGATATTGTGTTGTTAATATATACACTTGATAAGTATTGTTCGACCGACATATGTAAATCCAACAAGATATCAAAAATCAAGTTCAAATCTTCTAAATCTTAACTTCAAGTTCAATATCATTACGAACTACAGTAGGAATTGAGCAACTATTGAGAAGAAATTGACCATGAAGATGAACCAGTAGAGGGGTCGAGCGTCCATGGAGGAGAATCGAATCAGGGAGCATTCATAGAGAAGAAGTATAAGGTTGAATGGTCGAACCAGTAGAAGAAATCAAAAAAAGAGATGAAAGCGAGCAGCCATGGAGAAGAAATCGAACTAGGGAGTGTCCATGGAGAAGAAATATAGGGTTGAATGGTCGAACCAATAGAAGAAATCAAAAAAGAGATGAAATCGCGGCTATGGAGTATAAATCGATCACAAGACGAACTAGCAGAGGGGTCGAATGTCCATGGAGAAGAAATCGGAACAAGGAGCGTCCAAGGAGCAGAAATCTAGGGTTGAATGGTCAAACCAGTAGAGTAGTGTAACACCCTTAAACCTGGAGATAACAACTTATAAAAAATTTCTAAATACATCAATAAATACTTCGAACTACAACATAAATTGAGAGTTAACTTCAATGCTCACAATCATCCTATACATACCATCTATAAAAAGGACGGGTGTTACTAAACCCAATAACACTTACTAACTCCAACCTGCGGAAGACTTTACCGACTAATCACTCTTGTAAGGCTACGACTCAACTCTTCAAAGCACTGCTAGAACTGAACCCCGGAAAGGAACATGATGCGTATGCCGACAAAATAAAAAGGGTTAGGCTTAACGCTCAAGAGTTTTAACATAAATGAATATATCTTTAAAAGAAAGGAATTCAGTTTAAAGCAAGATCCTTCGAAATATTATACTTCAAAACGGAAACGACACATTTTCCCATAATATACACTTTTAAAGACAATGCTCCCAAACACACATTTCTTATAAAACGATGCAACCCGTAACTCACCCATAATGGGGTCATAGTTCGATACTCAAATGTGCTAAAATGTAAATAATACTTCAGATCCCAAAACACCCAAAACTCGGATGGGACATAATACTCGACCCTTAATTAACGGAAAACAATCCAAATAAATATGATACACCATTAAAACATGGAACTGAAACTTAATACTCACGCGACCATAAAATGGAATGAAATCCAAATATTAAAGCATGGACAATTAAATATCCAAAATACAGGGGGCCGACGATGGGGGATACCCGTATCCGTTGAGAGCGGAGGAACACAAAAGTATGTCACTCAAACAACGTTGATCGTACGACACTTCACGACACGCAAGCCCAAGTGTCCCTACGGCCTCTTAACAAGTTTCACCCAAAGAGACAACTGACCTTAGCGAACAACACCGGAATTACCGCCAAAGGCTCGGCTCACGGGGGATACAACGAAGACATTGCCCCACATGGCGAAGGTCCCAACGCCCATCAGAGGACTCCCCATAGTCATAATAGCTCAACCAGAACTCAACCACTCTTAGTGCCTACTCGTAAAGACAAGGTCCAAAACCATGAGTCCTAGAGTCCAACCCCGTACCACCCAATTGACCATCAAATAAGACTGACTCATGTGCCTATGGATCTAATGAAACACAGTCTACAATTACACGACTACTCATGAATGACTAAAGCACTCGAGCCTGTAATTATCATAATTCTGCAATAAAATGCATTAAGAGGTTTATCGAACATGGGCTCCTCGAAGAACCATTAAAACTGGGACAAATGTCCACGATGCTCACTTAAGTCAAAACCGAGTTTAAATGCTCAAAATCCCATTTGACCAACAAATAACTTTTTGCAACGTATTTAAACAACGTTTATGCAGGAACATACTTCAAGGATGTGATTAACCCAAAAATCGACACGTATTGGGACCAAAGGTTTTCCAAAGGGTTTATGAATGCAATACCCCAAAATCATCAAAGATGCATAAGTCATGAAATGGACTCTATTTGTACAAAATTGCTAAGAACCCAAATATGAGCATTTTATGGAATTAAACAACCCAAATTCACCAAATATGAAAACTTATCAAAATACTCATACTTGACAAATAACCAAGTAAAACATATTTTACTTCCAAATACTCAAAACTTATCAGTAGTTAACCATTTCATGTAAAACACTTTAAAAATAAACATTTTGGCATGTACACCGTTTTCACAAATCACTTGAACTCACCTTGCTAGATTTAGGCTAAATCTAGATTTCACCCAACGAGCTCTTTTGAATGCCGCTTGAATCCTCAAGCCGGAAACTTCCAAAACCTAGATTCGAACATTTCAAACCATAAATACCCATAAACAACCACATAGAAACATTCCCCAACATTATATACCAAAATCCCTAAACGAGATCAAAACCCTAGTTTCTCCAAAACTAACAAATCTGAGATCTGATAAACCAATCACTAGGGAAACATCCAAAGAACATTTATAACCTTAAATCAAAGAAGCTTACCATTAAAGATGACGATACTTTCCGAGAACACCCAAACCAACTCTTCAACCCGAGCTCCCAACCGTTGAACTTGATGAGGAAGATGAAGATGGAGGTTTTGTGATTCAAGATCCCAAGTAGCTAGATGGTGAGTAATCATGTGGTTTAAGGAGGAAAAACCCCCAAAATAGGTTAGGGTTCAGTTTTGGGGTTTGGGAGAGAAAAGGGGAGAAGATAGAAATGAGAAAATGAGAAGTAATGGTGAAAATCGCAACATTTAACCCACTGGTAGGCGTGGCTATAGTGCCAGGCGATTGTGCTAGTGGCACAATCGTCAGACTTGTACCGTAGGTTCTCAGCTTCGGCGATAGTGCCAGGCTATTGTGCCCTCTGGCACAATCGCTGGCATGGTCGCCCGGGTGCCCCCGAACTCCAAAAATCCGACTTTTTCAACGCCCAAACTCTCGATACTCCGAGGGACTTTAAACAATACATTTCCCAACAAAACCCCACTGTTTACAAGTCACAGAAATGTCCGGGTGACATTTACTTACCGAAAATTACGGGTGTTACAAGTAGAGTGGAGGAGAAAGGGGTAGGTTTGTCTTTTTTGGGTTGAACGTGGATAACATAACATTTTCATCTGTGCGAATAGTCATCATCTGTACGAATAAGCCACAAGTAAACACCCTATTTTGGTTGTGCGAATAAGCTATTCAACCTATTAAGCTCAATAAGTCATAAATAAACATCCTCTAACAACGTTAGCAGGAGGGACTATATTAGGCTACAGAACACAAAAAATAGACCAATGCGAGAGACGAAAATCAAAAAGCAGATATAGGCGAGGGACCAAAAATATAATTGACTCTATATATATGTAATATATCTCCATAACCATTTCATGGCAGCCATAATCTACATCATAATCACTAACAAAATAAAGACAGGTGATCCTTGCAGTACACTTGTTATATATATATATATATATATAGGGGTGGGTTCATTTGGAAACCACCTTAATTTTAAAAACCATGAAAACCGTCGATTTCATTGGTTAAGTTAATGAAATTGTTTCATTAATTTGTAAAATTTGTAAAATTGTTTTATATAATTCTTTTTTTTTGATGAAATTGTTTCATATATTTATGTTTTTTATGTAAAAATGAAAAAATGAAAAAGTTTCATCAAAATGAGAAAATGCATGAAACAATTTCATCAAAATGAGAAAATACATGAAACAATTTTATTTTTACATAAAAGACACAAATATATGATACAATTTCATCAACAAAAGAATCATATGACATAATTTCATCAAATTAAACAATTTCATGAACCAATTTCATTAACTTAACCAATGAAATCAAAGGTTTCCACGGTTTGAAAAATTAGAGTGGTTTACATATGATCTTTCTTATATATATATATATATATATACATATATATATATGTGTGTGTGTGTGTGTGTGTGTGTGGTTGGGTTCCGGTGAGAGGTTAAGGTTAACGTGAGAAACATGAGAAATGGTTATCAACCGTTGGATGAGAAATGGATGCACATTAGGATGAGATGCACCGTGATGCACTAGATCAATTCCGTTCTAAGCCGCAATTCATGGGAGGGCATTTGATTTAAAGTGATCAACGGTTCAGATCCACTTCTCACGTTTCTCATGTTAACTTCAAATTATCACACGATCCTTCGCATATATATATATATATATATATATATATATATATATATATATATATATAGACTTGGGATCACGTGAGACCAACATGTTTTCGTGAGACCAGTGACACCACGAATTTACACTTGAACCTTCACAGCAAACGCTGTGAAGGTAAAAACCTTCACAGCAAAACACTGTGAAGGTTCGAATTTTTTTTACCTTCACAGTGTTTTGCTGTGAATTTACAAGTGTAAATTCTTGGTCTCACTAGTCTCACTGGTCTCACGAAAACATGTTGGTCTCACGTGAACCCAACCCTATATATATGTATATATATAGGTCGGTAGGGTCTTTTATTATCCAAGAATATGATGTTAACTTTGTGAACTTATTGGGCCAATAAAATCCATTTTTTAGTATAGGTTACACTTCAAATATTTGATTTAATGATGAAGGGCAAATAGGTAATTTTTATGTGTAAGTTACTTTAATGGTATTTAATGAGATGTTACAAATTAAATGGTATTCATTTTTGTAAGTTGGTGCATGTTTTTTGGATCATAATCATATCATCATATTTCAAGATTATAGAATGATTATGTTAATTTTAACGTGAATAGCTGTTAATCCAAGTGAATATATTGCAGGTTCATATGTGAAATATTTTCAAAACACACTCAATTTGTTCACCATATTAATATGAATTGCATTCATAATTGATGTTCATATATGTTTATAACCATAAAGTCTTCATAAGAATGTGTTCATAGGTGTTTATAAGAATGTGCTCAGAACCATAAGACGTTCATAAGATTGTGTTCATAACCATATGGTGTCCATAGGTATTCAATAAGATTGTTCGTAGGTGGTCATATGCCATGATTCACTTTTTTACATCCTATGTACAAATCATATGAACACATAATGTGTTAATATGCATGTGATCTTACATGGAAATTGTTTCATATGTGATTTCAAACAAAAATATGTTGTGTTTTTGTTATTAACAATATAATTATAGATTAATCAAAATGTAATATAGAGAAGTTGCAATGGATAAACATATTGATGTTTGTGTGATCATTTATTGCACATAATGTAACACAATGTATGGTCATTTATTGCACATAATGTAACCGATAATAGTTGTAAATGAAATCTTGGTTATCTTTTCTAAAAATATCCTTGTTCAAGAATGTTCACTTATCTTTATATAGCTTCCTTGTTTAATTAATTACAAATATGTCATAACTAATTTCAACCATAGATTTCAAAGATTAAGGACTAAGACTAGGGGTGCTCACGGGTTGGGTTGATCGGGTTGAAGGCATTTCAACAACCCAACCCAATGTTGGTGGTTTGAGAATTTTCAATCTAACACCCAACTTAAACAAAAGCGCAACCCAACCCAACACAACCCGTTCAGGTTGGTTGGTTTGGTCGGGTTGTGTTAAACAAAGTAAAAACAATATTGAAAACATAAAAATAAGGAAATTTTTCTTTGAAGTACGATCTAGAATTCAAAAGAATATACGATTTCATCAAATATTTAGGTATTACATATAACTTTCCAATAATGTCCTCTTATGAGTTTCATTGCTCGTTATTGCCGAGTTGTTTTTGGTAAGCTATACATATTGAAGGGAAATATAAATAATTTTAGAGAAGTCGCTAAAACGTTATCGGGTTATCGGGATGGTCGGGTTACATTGAGCCTAACCCAATATCAACTCATTAGATTCGGCCTAATTTTGTATTGATTATATATCAGGTTACCTCGGATTTATGTTTTTCCGGGCTAGTCGGGTTGGGTTGATCGGGTTGGTCAGTTTTTTGAGCACCCCTAACTAAGACTAAAACCAAAGAATCAACCCCGATATATATGTATATATGTATTTATGGATTCAATTTTATGTATAGTGTAATGATGACTACCAAAGTTAAATAATACTAGCAGCTTCTGTTATTAAGCATTAATGAGTTTTTGAGGATGGAAACTTGGTTAATTACACTACAAAACAAGACCCAATTTCCGGCGGATTTTTCCGCCCGAAATCCGTCGGAAAAGGGGTTTTCGCCGTATTTGCTGGTCGGAAAAAAGGCGCCGAAAACAAACATTTTCGGCGAATATATCCGCTGAAAATCTGCCGGACATATTTTTCAATAATTGACCGAAATAATTATTTGTCTAATTAAAAAAATTAATCCGGTGGATTTTCAGCGGACATAGTCGACGAAAATTTTATTTAAATTGTTTAAAAACTTTATTTCCGTGAATATTTCTGCCAAAACGCGTGTCTTTGTGGTAGAAACTTGCGATGACAGTCAAACCAACACGAATTCCCTCCGCTTCGTAACTGGAACGCACATGCATTACCCATACAATATGGACAAGCTAACTTTCCATGCATGCTCCAACTAGAAAGCATAACATAAGCAGGGAAGTCACTAACCGTCCACAACCTCATTGCAATTAGCAAAGCGAGGTGGACATAGGACTCCTTGATGCACATCCAAGGCGGTAGATTGTAGTTTGTAAGAAAGATGGGCCATAGTGAATACGGATTTGAGTTCAAGTTATTGGGGTTGAAACCATCTGTACATAAGCCCAAACGAACATTCCCGATCTCTTGAGCAAAATCGGGATGTAGCATGTTAAAATGTTTCCAAGCCTCCCCATCACTCGGATGTACCATATTTCCTGACTGAGTTTGATGTTCACGGTGTCAAGTCATCTCCTCTGCTGTTTTCTTACACATATACAATCGTTGTAATCTTTATGTAACTGGCAAATACGTCAACACCAACTGAAGCACTTTATTATTTCGGCCAGTTGTCTTGTATCGAGGCTCCCCACACACTCGACAATTGTCATCATCGGCATATTCCTTATAGAATAGCCTGCAATGTTTTTTGCAAGCAATGATATTCTCTTTCGAAAAATTGAGTTGCTTCAACATCTTCTTTGTCTCATAAAATTTACCAACCAATTGTTCACCGTCACGTAGAATTTCTTTCACCATAGCAATGTTACTATTGTAGGTTGTATTTGGTACATTGCAATTTGCCTTCCAATTCAAAAACCTTGACGCTGCCTCTAACTTCGAAAATCTCTGGCATCCCTCCCACAACGGCTGGTCTGCAACTTGTAACATCTCATAGAAATGGCGTTCATGTAGATTCGGTTCTTGCTCCTCCCACGTCCTTGAAGTACTGGGAATATTTTGGTCTATCACCATTTGTTGAATGCCATCAAACTCATTATAATCATCGTATACTATTGTATGTTGTGGTGGTTGAACTGATGGTGTTATTTCTCCGTATGCATACCAGTGACTATAAGAAAGCATGAATCCTTTTCTTAACAAATCTAAATGAATCGCCTGTCGACTTTTATACTTAAGAAGTTGACATCTCTTACATGGGCATCTTATTAATAATGCTACCCCATCGTCTGTGCCATTCAGTAGCATAGATTGCTCATTGGGGAAAGCAAAATTCAAAAATCTTTCTACTTCAACTTTGAAAATAGGATTTATTTCACCACTCTTATTTACTCATTTATACATCCATCCTCTATCGGTATTAGTCTACATAGCTACAAATCAAATATAAATTGTAGTTGGGTAGGAATTCAACATTTGACTTTTGAAAGTTAAACCATGAATTAGAAGAAACCCGGGTTGGGTATGTGCGCTCGAAAGTTCTAAGTGCACCCGTTTGGAAGTCAAACCATGCATATAGAAGAAACCTGGGTTAGGTTTGTGCGCTTGAAACCTCTAAGTGCACCAGTTTGACTATTTGGAAGTCAACCCATGCATATAGATCATATAAGATTTGACTTAACATTTTTCGACCGATTTCTTGCGGATTATTTATTATTTTTATTTTTTAATTATTTAGGGTACGTTTGGTATGCAGAACAGGATAGAACATGACAGAACAGAACAGGCTTATCCCATGTTTGGCATGCCTTTGTGTGGAACAGACTGTAACTAACTTGGACAAACATGGAACACGCGTGTTCCCTCTCCTCACCTGGAACTAAATAGAACAAGGAAATTATGTCCAATATACCCCTAATTTGATTTCTTTCTCACAAATCACAATGTCGCCTGATTTCTTTCTCACCATCTCGTGTCCCTCATCTAGTTCATTTCTCACAATCGTCCCCTGTAAATCGAGAGCTTCCATCCATATCGACATCATCCATATGAAAATCGATTACTCCCTCTAATTTCCTTTTCTGAATCGATTTATGTCTCTGAAAATCGATTTGTACCAAGGTTGAATCGATTTGGTAAACCCAAGAGGAGTGGTTTATGAAAATCGATTTGGTTTCTGAATCGATTGAATCGATTTGGTTTCTGTATCAAGGTTGAATCGATTTGGTTTCTGAATCGATTTGGTTTCTAAAAATCGATTTTCGATTTTGGTCACAGGCGTGTGTGGTTAGAGTGGCTATGGTGGACCATCTGCTCTGTTCTTCAACTAAGATCTTCAAAATCTATTTTTAAATGGATGCTATGGTTATGGAGTATGTGGTTTGGTGAAAAAGATATTTATTAATTTTAGTTTGGTAAAAAAATATTAAACTTGGTGTATTTTAGCTTGATTCTTATGGTTTTCAGACGGAGGTTGTGGTTTGGTAAAGAAACACTGGGGGTAAATTGGTCATTTAATTAGTCTTGTTTTGTCCTGTCCCATTTTATTATGTCTTACCAAACGTTGAACAGTTGTCCTGTCCTGTTCTATTCTATCTTGTCCTGATACCAAACGCACCCTTACAGAGAAAAAGAAAAAAAATAATTAACATTTTCCAGCGGATTTCCGGCGGATTTTAATTAATTAAAATAATTAACTAAAATCCGTCGGAAATTTTGAATTAATTTTCTCGAATGTGAAATAATGAAAAAAATTAAGTTCCGTCAGAAATCCGCCGGAAAATAATAAGATTTAAAAAAAAACTTCCGATGGATTTCCGGCAAAAGTCAACGGAGTTTGACTTGTTTGACTTCCGTTAGAATTGCCCCTTTGTCTAGTAGTGTTAATTACCTATCATGAGCCATGAAGCACAAATTATCAGTCAAAAGTTAAATATTGCAGACATTACATAACTAATTCATTATATCAAGGGGGAACAAACAAATCAAAACCCATTATAAAGGATGCTAGCTAGTTTAATGTAATTAAACCAACTTATTATTTGGATCTTCAACTTTTGTTATAAATAATCCATGTATTTTAGTAATAAATGCTTTAATTATAATTTAAGTTATTTACGAATTATATTATAATGTTAATGTTAGATCAAGTTGTTTTATTTATTTAAAGAATTCATACATTGATATTTTTTGTGATCCAACATATACTTTTACTCATAAAATTTATCAAACATTCTTTTTTCATTTTACACTTAATCCACATAGAAGAGTGCAATGATAATCTTTTTGTCATTTAAAAGAGTGAATTACACCGTTGGTCCTCTGTTTTGGTGGTTTTTAGTTTTGGTCCCTAAAATTCATTAATTAAATCAGTGGTCCTTATTTCGTGTTTCAAAGTCTAAAATCGTTTCTCGAGTTAAATCGTTAGTCTAGTGTTTGTTAAGTCAGTCATGTGCCCCTCATGTGAAGGGCATTTTGGTACTTTTACCCATTTATCTCTATTTTGTAACACCCGGAAATTTATAAGGTAAGTAATCGTTTCTCTTACTTCTAATTTCGTAAATTGCTAATGTGGAACCTTAATTTGAGCACATGTCCACTCTTAAGATGCCTTAATGTTATATGAACTTGTATTAATATTCTCGGTTGAACCTCGCGCTCGAAATTGAAATTGGTTGAATTTTCGGGGCTTCAGGGAGTTGGCGCGACTATGACACGCGATTGTGACATGTCACTATCGCGGTGTCACAGTCGCTGGAGGTGTACCGTAGGTGGGTTAGAGCTCGCGACTATGACACGCGATTGTGACATGGTCACTAGCGCGGTGTCAATGTCGCCGAACATGTACCGTAGCTCAGGGGGAGACTGCGATTGTGACACGCGACAATGCCCATGGCATTGTCGCCGGGCAAGGTCGCGAGCGGGATGAATCCCTTAAATGAGCTCCAGCCGATCTTATTTCATTCCAAACACATTCTACTCCTTTCTTTGGCGATTTTCTCTCCCAAAATACTGATTCCTCTCCTCACCAAACCCTAACCTCATTTATTACAAAGTAGTTGGGAGGTTGGATCTTTGGCTAGCATTAAATCATCAAGGAGGATTTTCTAGGGTTTTCCAAGTTGACCTCTTCTTCTCCAAGTCTTACCGGCAAATATAGGGTTTCATACTTTTCTAGGTTTTGGTCAAAAACCTAGATTGTGAGTTTACTAATCTTTGTTAAAACTAGATACATATCATTATCTTCTACTTGTTGATGTTAATGTATCTCTCAAATGTTCATGTTTAATGTTTCAAGTATTTGGAGGTTTTACCCATGGTCTTATGTATATGGAAGTACCAGGTTCTATATGTGTATATCTTGGTATGTTGATGATTCCTTCTTGGAATGCCTTTTTGGCCACCTTATATTCTCATGAAGTATTTGGATGGAAATTATGTCATATGTTGAATTTACATGATTAGGATGGTGATAGTGTGTTCTTGGTGGATATCCGAAATGTGACGGATTGAAACACATCTTGAGACCTCCTAAATGCATTATGTGGACGAACCAAGTCTGTGATTCACTATAGGAATGTAGGTGGGTGACATTTGGAGAATTTCCTAAGGCGGTAGTATCCTATGTACCTAGACCTCCGCCGTCGGGGAATTTCCAAAGGTGGTTGTCCCCGGTGCGTGTCGGACCTTTGGGTTGCCAGAGAAAGTGGCTTCAAGGTGCATTGCCTCTTTGGGTGAACCGGATTGGAGATATGGGTCGCTCCCGTTGATTCCACATCTACGTGATTATTTGTTAACTGCTGATAAGAACTGTAACTGTTTCTGGCATAATTTTACTTGTTCAACTCACTAGGCTTTTTGGCCTAACACTTGTTTGGTGTCGATGTGTATCTCAGGTGTTAGCAGAGCGGCTCCTAGGCAGGTATAGATGCTTTGGGCGAGAGCTTGGGGATACGACACTTGGACTATTTTGAGAAGCCTTGGGTTTATAGATGACACCCCTTTTGTAATATCTTTTCTAGATGTAGAAAGTAGATTAGTCGGTTGTTGCTTATTTATCCGTTAAATTACAATTGTGATTAAAAAGGTTTAATTGTATTATTCTTTTTTTTGGGAGGCTCGTGCTATGGCAATTTTAGTATACCTCATGTCCGTTTTTTTTGGATTTTTGTTATCCCTATTTTTAGGGTGTTACATATTTAAAAAAACAAATAACATTTAATAAAAACAACATTTATATCAATGTGGCGAGTGCGCGAGCCTGATAATGATAAGTAGGATCGAATCCACCCATAGGATCGACCGTGAAATATGTCAAACTTCTAGGGGTTGATATTGAAATATTAAACTAAGCATGCTAGAAATTATGGGATAAAAACAACAATAAGAATAAAGCTAGCAATGAGTTTAAACTACTGATTGGACTATGTATCATAGATTCAATTGTTCATAAAAATGACTTTTCTCATTTTCTTCTAGAATGGTCATGAGTGTCGTTAGCGCCGACACTATGTCTGTCCTTAAGGTTTAACTAGCATGAGTAGCCATATGCACTAGTTTACGAACATAAACTCAGTTGTTAATTACATTGGGTTTAGAAAAACGTTATTCCTAGTCAACAATGGAACGTCAACCATTTAAACTAGTTGAAGCTAACCCACAACACTCAACACTTAATTAGGTTATCAATTTAGCTATCCTCCATCCTCGTTTCTCCAATGACCATCCTAGCTTCCCTTCTCGATGAACCACTTTCTCGTTGAGCCTTAGTTATCTTCTCAACCAACCATCATCTCCCACTTCCCTTCTCCTGTGAAACCCCTCCCCCTAAAGCAACGTAACCACCGGAAATCATCCCCTTATGTATGTCATGGAATCCTGCCCTTCTCGGAATCGATTCAGATTGTGGATTTCGTCCCTGCCAGTGGCAAATTATTGTGGATTTTGAAGTAACCCATCAATGGACCGATTCAGTTATGAAAATTGGGTAGACTATTTATAGATCTACATTTTTACTGTACAACTTCTATCACCACCAATTTTTATGGTTTTGATTTTTTAAAATTTCAGGGATTTGAGTTTAAGGATTTTGGTTCTAGATATTTGACTTTTTATGTATCTCATATTTTTTTTAATGAATTTATGTGATAAATGTTCTTGGGAATTTTGTGATTAGATTTGTGTTTCGACATAGGGTTTTGATTTTACGTGTTAAATGTTTGGTGTTTTTCCCAAACCTAGATGGGCCATGATCTTGGTGGTAGCAATATGGGTGGTAGTGGGGGTGTTGGCAACGAGGTTGCTGGTTTTAAAGTTCATCATTGTTGAGTTTTTTTGAGTTGTTGTGGGTTGAAAGTTTTCGGGTAGATGATTGATGGGTGACGATGAGGTTTGGCGGAAAAACACCAAGTTGTTGTGGGTTGTAAGTTTTTGGGTAGATGATATGATGGGTGACGATGAGGTTTGGCGTAAAAACACCAAATTGCGCCTTACGTGCGGGACAAATGACTTAGTTAACGGACCTTAGAGAAACGGTGTTACCTAGATGGATGATTTAGGCTCTGAAACAAGAAATAAGGACCACTAGTGTAATTAATGAATTTTGGTGACCAAATCCTAAAATCGGCGAGAACATAGGGACTAATAACATAGGGCTTAACTGGATTTTTTCGAGCTTTATCGGGTCGTGTAACACCTGCACTTTTATATATTTTAATTATGTAATTTAATTGGTGGTTTTGGTCATTTAAATATTTGTATTGAGGTTTGGAAGTTTTATATATATTTGGGTTTTGGTTAAGGTGAAAACAAGAAGAAAATAGATTTCTAGGCCAAAACACGGTTCTTGCGGCCTAACGTGCGACCTAAGTTACGGACAGGATAGTGTATGTCTCTGTGTCAATCAACAGAGGCTCCAATGACTTGGCCCGCGTCCTATTTCGTGGCCAAAGTCACATGAAACCTTACTCTCAATACAGTGAGGCACGCGAACTAAGTTGCGGGGCAAGTCGCAATGATGGTGCAGAGTAGTATTTAAGGGGATATTTACATAGGTTTGCTCATTTTTCTCCCACATCTCTTCTCTCTTCCCAAATGGCTGGTTGTTGGAGCACTTAGAGCATATTTTTGGAAGACTTTAGGAGCATTTAAAGCTAAGGATTTGTGTCGTGTGATAACACCAATTTTTGGTGTTATTTACATATCACTTTTCGAGTAATATTGCTTAATTCCAAGTAAATATAGTGGAAATTTCATCTTTAAATCAAGTGTTTCAGGATTTGCATCATGTGTTGTGATAGACAACAAAGTGTGCGAGAAGTAAGGTTTTCTGAGTAAAAATCGATCACGGAAGTCCTCAAGATTTAAGTGTGAAAAGTGGCCATTTAATCAAGTGGGTTAATCTTTGGAGAAAATAAGTTTTGCCCAAAACAGTAGCCAAAGCGACTTTGAAGTTAGTTGCTGAAGCAGAAGTTAGTTAAGCAACTCACCTTAGAGCAATTTTTCGGGTGAGTTACAAGTTAGTTGAAATTGACTGTAACTCACTTCAAAGAGCGGAAAAGGACGACTTGGGGGCGAATTTTGGGAGGAAGAAAACTTCAAATTGAAGCAAGGAAACATTTGGGAAGTTATTTCTACACCGAATTCTTGCCAATCTTCGTGGGTATTACGCAATCAAGGGAGTTTTTACAATCTTTGATTTCTCGAGAGACTTTTTCTTAGATCTATGAACTCTTTTATGATTTTCTTTGTTAATACCCCCAACATGAATTAATCTACAGATGTTGGGGGTTGGTTTGACTTTGGTTAAAGCTTATGAACATGTGACTTGAGATTCTTATCAGTTTTTCTTAATTAATGAAGCATATGATTTGGTTTTAATGCTTTTGTGAGTCTGATCAACTTTCATCTGATTTGTTTGTTATAAATTAAGTTTGAGAGAATTAGTTAACAAAAACTAGAATTATATGCCTAAGGTGAGAAATTGGATAGAGATATACCAAGTAAGCCTTAGTACCATTATAATCTTGATGTTTAATGTGTTTTCAGCTCATGTGTTGAAATCGAGAGATGAAACTAGTGTTTTCAAAATAAGATTTGTTGTTGCTTGAGAAAGAACAACGGTGATTTTAGAGACTGGGTATTCATTAAAGAGATTAACTGGTAGTTGTTGTGAGTAAAGTGTTCATTAGTGGAAACCATAGGATTTCCAACCCTCAACTATTTTCTCCATAAAAAGTTCCTTAAGTCGTTTATTGTTCTGTTCTTCATTTATTTGCTAGTAATTGATAGTTTAATTCCAATCATTCACCTTTCGGACCGTTGAGTTAATAGTGAAGATAGTAATTGTGATACTCAGTTCCTAGTTCCCTTGGTTCGATACTCGTACTTCCAAGTACATATTACTTGATTCGACCCATACACTTGCGGTTAGATTAGGGGGGTGTAAACCCGACTATCAAGTTTTTGGTGTCGTTGTCAGGGAACTAGTTTGCACTGATAGCACTACCGGCTATAAGCGCTATTACATTGGACATTTCATTTTGGTTTATTCTATTTTTTACACATTCCGTGATCCTTTCTTTTTCTGTTTCATATTAATTCAAAGATCATATCATGGGAGAGGAAGCACCAATACGAGTACCAATGAGGTCCTTTGCCAATCCTAATGTGGTAGCCCTCAACAGAGGTGTTCAAGCCACTACGATAGGAGCAAACAACTTTGAGATAAGGTATGGCACGATCCATATGTTACAACAAAATCAGTTTGGTGGAGCACCAACAGATGAACCTCGTGGACATCTCCGTACATTCGAAAAAATCTGTAACACATTTAAGCTTAACAAAGTGTTAGATGATGCAATCAAAATGAGGTTGTTCAACTTCTCACTGAAGAGAAGGGAACAAATATGGGAAGAGAGCTTACCCACAGGTCAGATCACTACTTGGGCCGAGATGGTCGTAGCTTACCTTCAGAAATTATTTCCACCGGGTAGGACAATCCAACTAATGGCTGAAATTACCCACTTTGCTCAGTGGGATTAAGAGACACTCTATGAGGCATGGGAAAGGTATAAGGACATGTTGAAAAAATGTCCACATCACGGGTTACAAGGCTGGGTGATCATCCAGACTTTCTTTGGTGGGCTTAGTCTGCAGTAGAAGAATGATATTACAACAGCAGTGGGTGGTGACTTAATGAACAAAATTTATGAAGAGGTAGCTGAACTGATTGAAAATTTGGATGAACATAGTTATGCCACTCCACGATCCGCTACCAGATGAGTAGCTAATGTTCATGAATCTGAAGAGTTAAAGGCGATAAAGGCTCAACTGGCCGCCATCACTAAACAGCTGAAAGAAGCTTCCATCCAACTTGCACATCATTTTGATGGAGACATTCCCGATTTGTTTCCAGCTTCTCATGAACCTGAACATGTTCAATTCTTACAACCAGAACAATCGCCCTCGGAATGATCCATTCTCAAATACCTACAATGAGGGATGTAAGAGACATCCAAACCTTTCATGGAATCAATCACAAAATCAACCAAGGGAAACCATGGGACAGTAGCAACAACAGTATGGTAACAATTCTAATTTTTCATCTTCTTCTCATTCTAATAATGTTTATCGTCCCCCAGGTTATAATCAGAGAAGGCTTGAGGAAGGACAATCTGGAGAGAAGAAGTCGGGATTAGAAGATGTTTTGATGAAGTTCATCTCGAAGATGGACAATACCGTCGAGGAGATTACATCATCTGTAAGCACTTTAACAACCATCGTGGGCATAGTAAAGGCGACAACAGAACATAATACTGCTTCCATCCAAATCTTGGAAAGACAGATAGGACAGATAAATGAAGCTCTACAATCCCGCACTCAGGGTCAATTCCACAGTCAGACTGAAAGAAAACCAAGGGAGCATTGCAATGCCATTCATCTGAGGAGTGGCAAGAAATTTATAAAGGACCCTACCCGAGAGCATGTGGAGACTGAAGAATTAGAGGATGAAGATGTTGTGATGAAATATGGGGTAACTACTGATATTGTTAATCTAAATGAGCCAAAGGAAAAAGGTGTGACACCTCCATCAAAGCCTATAGTCAACCCGTATGCGCCACCGCTACCTTTTCCGAATTGGTTGAAGGCACACAAGGATAAGGAATAATTCAAGAAGTTTCTTTACATTTGCAAGAAGCTACACATCAATATTCCATTTGCAGAGGCACTTGCACAAATGCCGACCTATCTCAAGTTCATGAAAGATATCTTGTCCAAGAAGAGGAATATTGAAGATCATGCAACAATTGCACTTACTGAGGAGTGCAGTACAATCATTCAAAATAAGTTTCCTCTGAAGCTTCAAGATCCAGGGAGTTTCTCTATACCTATGCAAATTGGAATTGTTCATTTCAATAAAGTGTTATGTGACTTAGGAGCAAGTATTAATTTGTTAGCTTTATCCATTTTCAGTAAACTTGGCTTGGGGAAGTGAAGCCAACAACCATGACACTCCAACTTGTAGATAGATCAGTTAAGTATCCGTATGGAATCGTGGAAGATGTGTTGATAAAGGTTGGAAAGTTTTACTTTCCAGTTGATTTCGTAGTTATAGATGTGGAAGAAGATGTTGAGCTGCCATTAATTTTGGGAAGACCGTTCTTAGCCACAAGCAAGGCTTTGATAGACATGGAAGAACGTGTGATGACTTTCAGAGTTGGTAATGAAAAGGTAACCTTCCATGTTCTCAAAAGTGTAGAAGATAGAGCTGAACCAGAAAGGCGATTGATTGGATCAGAAACTGGTGGTGATGGGAAAACGGATGTGGGAAAAATTAGGAAAAGTCGTATGTGTGGGTGGTTCAATTCCGCAAGCGATACTGAGCCAAATTGAGAGCCGCAAATGGTCGTGCCATGACTTTAACTAAGGCGCTTGGTGGTACGCAACCCACCCAATAGGTTGTTCCTTTTCTTACTCTTATTTCAGTTAATTTCTTTTTCGTATGTTTGATTTCGTGTTTTTAGGCCTTTCATAAATCTGGAATCTTTCTCCCGCGAGAAAACGACAAGAATCGGACACAATTGTTTTGTTCTGAGAGCGGTAAGTTAGTTTGGGTTGGCTAAAAGTCACGTCCAAGTCCCTGTAGCCACTGTCAAAGTTTGAGGAAAAAAAATGCAGTCGGGTGAGTTTAATGTTAGTTCAATGTGACTAAAAGTCACGTTGAAGTTGCTTAAGACACTGACTTTTTCCAAGCCAAATACACACTCTGGCGACTTGAAAGTGAGCTTGTGTTGTCCCAAACTCACTTTAAACTCATGGTGGACGCTACCATCTCAAAAGGAAATTAGGGACTCGGGCGACTTTGTCGTGGGTTTGAGACCATCTTCAACCCACGTAAAATTGCCTTAGTCGTTGTGTTCAATCGCAAGGAAATAGCCCTATAGCGATTTCACCGTGAGTTGGAAGTTTTCCAAACTCACATCAAAGCCACAGGCGGCGCTGCACCCACTAGCCTAATTCTTGCTCTCGGGCGACTTTGTTGAGAGTTTGAGACCACATAAACCCACGACAAACTCATTTTGGCCGCTGTCACTCAACGCATGCACATAGCCTTTACCGTGAATTTACCAAGAGTTTCCCCTCTCCCAAACTCAGGCTAACCCACGCCCCACCTTTGTAACCCGTGGATGTCAACAGCCCTTTAAGTGAGTCTTCTGAGAGTTATTTGTTGCCCAGTGGGGTTTTAATCAAACACGAATCAGGTAATAAGAAAAGTAAAAGGTTGATTCAAACTTTGTTGTTTATTGAATCAAATATGAATATTTGTACAATTAGGTTCCATCTCTACATAAAACGTAAAACAAATTGTTTAATTTATACTAATCTATGATGACGTTTCTTTTCCAACCATCGCATCCCTTCGTGAACCATCGCATCTCTTCGTAACCATCGCATCTCTTCATGAACCATCGCATCTCTTCGTGAACAGGTAAGTCTTCATGAACAGGTACAACAGTTAGGGACGGGATTAGTCTAACATTCACCCCCTAATCTCGTTCCTGCTCCTTTAGATCCTTTACGCCAAGCAACTCTCTCATTTCTGCGAACTTGATCCTTGCTAAGGCTTTAGTAAGTATGTCCGCCCTTTGTAAATCTCCACTTACGTGCTCGACTTCTATCTGATTCTTTTCAACACATTCTCTGATAAAATGATAACGTATATCAATGTGTTTGCTTCTTCCATGAAATACGAGGTTCTTCATAAGTGCTATCGTCGATTTGTTGTCGACTCTGATTGTAACCCTTTCTTCCTTCCAGCCTGTTAATGCATTCAATAGTCTTTGTAGCCATAATGCTTGACAAGCTGCTGCTGTTGCCGCCATAAATTCTGATTCACATGATGACAATGCAACAGTAGGTTGTTTCTGAGAATTCCAGCTTATTGGTGAATTTCCAAGGTAAAATACGATCCCTGTCGTTCCTTTGCCTTCTTCTATGTTGATGTCGTAACTACTATCACTATATCCAAGTAACTTGCATCCACCTTTCTTCTTGTAGGTTATACCAAAATTTAATGTGCCTTTGATATAACGTAACACCTGTCTAATTGCCTTCATATGTTGTTCCTTTGGTTCTTGCATGAACCTGCTTAATAGACCAACTGAATAACTGAGATCCGGTCTTGTATGAAGTAAATATCTTAAACACCCAATTAGACTTCTGTACTTCGTAGCATCAACTAGTTCTCCTCCCTCTGTCTTTATTAGCTTTGTTCCTGGATCCATGAGAATCTTGGTTTCGTTGCAATCTAACATTCTTGCTTCCTTAAGAATCTTGTTGGCATATCCTGATTGCTTTATAGAGATTCCACCCCCTGTTTGGGTAACCTCTATTCCCAAGTAGTAAGCTAATAAACCTAAGTCACTCATCTCGAACTTTTCTTCCATTTGTGACTTAAACTTCTGAAGGTCTTCCTTACTGCTTCCAGTAACTATTAAATCATCCACATAAATTCCAACAAGCAACATAGAGTTTTTACTTATCCTTGTATAGACTGCTTGTTCTAATGTGCATTTCTTGAAATCCAGTGATTTCAAAGTTTGATCCAACTTCATGTTCCATGCACGTGGAGCTTGCTTCAACCCATAAAGTGCTTTGACAAGTCTGTACACTTTATTTTCATTTCCTAGTTTCATAAAACCTTCTGGTTGTGTAACATATACTTCTTCCTTAAGTTCCCCATGTAAAAATGCTAATTTTACATCTAAGTGGTGAACTTCCCATCCATGATAAGCTGTCAATGCAAGAATTAATCTAACTGTTTCCATTCTTGCTACAGGAGCAAAGACTTCGTCACAGTCTATTCCATGCTCTTGTACGTATCTCTTAGCTACTAAACGAGCCTTATGTTTTATAATCTTCCCATTTGCGTCTCGTTTAGTCTTAAATACCCATTTCAGACCAATAGCCTTTTGTTTGTCTGGTAAGGTGGCTAGCTTCCATGTCTTGTTTTTATTAATTGCATCAATTTCTGTATGCATTGCCTCGATCCACTTCTTATCTCGTGCATCCTCTTTGTAATTTCTAGGCTCTTCCTCTAGTAGTAGCAATTCATTACTTTGCACTTCTGGTGCTTGATCATAGATTTCAGATAAGTTTCTGAAACCTCTAACTGGCGTATGATCAAATGGCCTGGATGAACTTGTTGTTGATGATGTATATCCAGTAGATTCTTCTGAATTAGGCTCATAGGTATATGGTGGAGGTGTTGATGGATTGTCTATTGGTTGTACAATCTCATCATCAAACATATCACCTTGAGCATTATTCTGTATGGAACTTGGTGTACTCTCTTCATCATTTCTTTCCGAATCTTGAGTGCTAACTTTATTAATGATCCTTGAACATGATGTTCGGTTATCAGTTATAATAAAGTCCTTCCATTCTGGTTCCTTTGGATCAACGTTATCCAAGTAACCTTTCCAGTCCCATCCCTCATTTTCTTTGAATTTTACATCTCTACTAACATTAATCACCTTTGTTACAGGATCAAATAATCGATAAGCTTTTGATCCTGGTTCAGTTCCTAGGTAAACTAATTCCTTGCTTCTATCATCTAACTTCTTTAGATGTGGCTTGGTTACCTTTGCATAGGCTTTGCATCCAAAAACTCTAAGGTGTCTCATATTCGGTTTTCTACCCTTTAATGCTTCATAAGGTGTAGAATCCCTCAAAGCTTTTGTAGGTACCCTGTTTAAGACATATACCGCATGTCTAATAGCTTCAGCCCAAAATTTTTGTGGCATATTCATAGCCTTCAGCATACTCCTTGTCGTGCACATTACAGACCTATTCCTTCTCTCTACTATGCTATTTTGTTGTGGAGAGTATGGTGCTGTAAGTTGTCTAAATATGCCATTCTCATTACAGTACCGTGTGAATTCCCTTGATGTGAATTCACCACCTCTGTCTGTTCTAAAAGTCTTTAACTTTTTCCCGACCTCATTTTCCACCTTCAACTTGAATTCCTTAAAAGTCTCAAATGCTTCATCTTTTGAATTCAAGAAGTACACCCACATGTACCTAGTACAATCGTCTACTAGCAAGAACATGTACTTCTTTCCTGATTCTGTTGCTGGGAAAATAGGTCCACATAAATCACCAAACACTAAATTCAAAGGTTCTGTTGACTTAGTGTTTGTCTGGTTAGGAAACGGAGCTCTACTGTGCTTTCCTAGTAAGCAGGCGTTGCACACTTGATTCTTATGACTTATACTGGGTATCCCTTCCACTAATTTCTTCTGAATCATTTGTTTAATTGAATCAAAATTCAAATGACCCATAGCATGCCAAAGCCATGCATGGTCTTCCAAATTAGTCAATAAACAGATAGGCATACCAATTTTCAAATTGATTTTGTAAAGTCGGTTTCTTGATCTCTCAACTCTCATAAGGAGTTTTTGATCCTGACCATATAGCAATAATACATTGTTTTGCATAACGACCTTACAGCCATTCTCTGTTAGTTGTCCTAGGCTCAAAATATTACTTTTAAGACTTGGAATGTAATAAACATTTGGAATTATTTTTTGTTCCTTGTTTTTACATTCGAGTAATATAGAGCCTCTACCCTTAATCTCTACATATGACCCATCACCAAAACGCACTCTTCCTGAGATTTTTTCGCCTATCTCCTTAAAGTGTGTCCTAACTCCGGTCATATGGTTACTAGCTCCATTATCCAAGTACCATAAGCTTTCATCCGTGCTTATGTATTTCTCAGGTTCAATCTCCTTTTCATCTAAGAAGATTTCCTCAACCTTATCTCATTTTCCTTGAACTGCCATTAAGAGCGTTGGTTCCCTATCTTCCTGAACCAAATTCGATTGCTCTTGTCCACTATCCTTTAGTTTGCAGTTTCTCCTGACGTGTCCAAACTTGTTACACTTGTAACATTTAACCTTACTTGAATCCTTTGCACCCTTCTGGAAGTTATTCTTCTTGAACTTGTGCAAGGATTTCTTCCCTTTGTTAAATTGTTTGGTTCTTTCGTCTTGCTTGTTATCCTGAGATGACCTAAACTTCTCTTGTCCACCATTCTTAAAACCTTTCTAATGAATTGAACTGTTGTCAAGGTTTGTGAACAGAAGTTTATCCTGATTGTCAGTCGGGCTTCCATTTAACAGATTCAGCCTTTCCTCAAAGGCTTTCAGCCTACCAATTGTCTCATCTAAAGTTGTTGTCTCTAAATCAGTAAATTGTTCTATGGCTGCCACAATCTGTATAAATCTCTTCGGCACGGAACTTAAAAGTTTTCGTACTAGAGTTTGCTGATCAAATGTTGATCCTAAGCCACTTGCCTTTGTGACAATACTATTGAGTTTCGCTGAAAAAACATCAATACTGTCATCTTCTTTCATCTTTAACATATCAAATTCGGTTTTGAGAGTTTGAAGTCGTGCCTTTTGCACTCTATCTACACCTATGTGTCTGGTTTGCAGTGCTTCCTAAATTTCTTTTGCACTTTTGCAACTAGCAACTTGTAATACCATTTCCTCTGGTAATGCTTGAAATAGATATGAGTTGCTGCCATATCTTTCTTTTCATCTCGTTGCGCATTATCACTAGGTTCTATCATTTCCCAAAGTCCGTTTGCCTTTAGTATGGTTTTTATCCGAATAACCCATACCGTATAATTTGTTGCCTTCAAAACGGGACATTGAAATTGGGAAATGGTATTAATCTCTTTTTGAATTATAATTTCCTTTTGGTTTTTATCACCCATTGTACTCTAACTATTCCTATCTCAAACTTTGACTTGATATAGGAATTTAGGAAAATTATATTCAAATACTAAGAATCAAAAATTCAGGTTTAAATTAGAACGTAAAACCTGGATTTCCAATGATTCCTTTGATGAGACTTGTTTTCCTTCCTGTAACGGTGGTCCTCCCTTTCTTGAATCGCTCTTAAACAATTCTTCCTTTGGTTTCTTAACCACTAAACCCCTTCGATGGTTTTTTTTCTTGAAAACAATCTCAACCCCGAATACCGAAACCGTTTGGTATTCAAATGCTAATACAAACTAGCACGCACTACCCAAATTTTGATCGTTTATACACTTTGCCAAAAAAAACTTTGTATTTTCACAATAATTAACAAAATAAATATTTTATTTGTTAATTTATAAAAGATCAAAAAATAAAAACAGAAAAAATGATGCCTTTTTTTTCTTTTGTCAGACTTTGCAAAAAAATTTAGTTTTCTATCAAAGTCCTTTCTTTTTTTTTGTTTCTATCGAGGGCACCACTCCTGTTTTTTTATTTTTTTTTTCTCAAAAAAAATACCAAGAACACAAAGTGTTCTTCCTTTTCTTTGTAAAGCGCCGAACACACCCTGGTGTGTCCTCTCTCCCTTTTTTTTGAACCAACAAGAACACACAGATGTGTTCTTCCCTTTCGTCCCTGTTCTGTTTGTCCAAAGAAGTCCCTGTTCTTCTTTGTTTCTGTCCAAACCAAAAATCAACACTTGAGTTGTGTTTTGGTTCAAAATCTATATACAGAAATCGCCCCTAATTTCCTCGATTTTTATTCCGGTCCTGGAGTACCAAAATCGAGGCCTTGGCTCTGATACCAATTTGTTGCCCAGTGGGGTTTTAATCAAACACGAATCAGGTAATAACAAAAGTAAAAGGTTGATTCAAACTTTGTTGTTTATTGAATCAAATATGAATATATGTACAATTAGGTTCCATCTCTACATAAAACGTAAAACAAATTGTTCTATTTATACTAATCTATGATGACGGTTATTTTCCAACCATCGCATCCCTTCGTGAACCATCACATCTCTTCGTGAACCATCGCATCTCTTCGTGAACAAGTATGTCTTCTCTGAACAGGCATGTCTTCATGAACAGGTACAACAGTTAGGGACGGGATTAGTCTAACATTAAACCCTCTCTTAAACTCACGACATACCCAAGGAACCTCTTTGAAACTAATCTACCACACCAGTTCTTACCGTGAGTTACCCCCATCCCCAACTCACGTCTAACTCACACGAACCCTTTATAATCCATCGACCATCACAACCTTTACCGTGAGTTTACCAAGAGTTAGCCTCTCCCAAACTCACGACCAACTCACCTAAATCCAAAAAGGGTTTTAAACCCTTGGGCCAATTTTTTAGCCCATTTCTCCCTCTTTTCTCTTCCAATAGATCCCCAAGACTCCAAGTGCACATCGAGTTCCACTTAAAGTTTTCTTCAATCTCAATTCTCCCTTCTATTCCAACGAATTCTTCCAATTTCCAATCAAGGTATGCTTCTAATCTCAACCTATTTTTGTTTTACCATGAATGCAAGTTGGATTAAGGTATATGAACTTATCTCAACCTAGGGTGTAGATGAGATTTTTAATAAAGCATGTGGAACTTTTAGAACATGAAATTTTTAACAAAACGTTAGGTTTGATAAGATCACATTCTTTAAGCACAATGGATGAAAGATGAAGAACAAAAGCTATCATGAAAGCATGATAGCTTTTGTTCTTCATCTTTCATCCATTGTGCTTAAAGAATGTGATCTTATCAAACCTAACGTTTTTTAGCATAATTGTGAAACTAGTTGAAATTCTCTTAAGGGGAAGAGATTTATGTGCACTTTCATTGCAATTGGAAATTCATACTCTTGCGCCGACTCAAAGACTAAGCTTATAAGTATTCAAACCTATGTTCCGACATAGGTTTGGGGTCCTCACTTCTCGACCCAATTTCAATCTTATGCAAGAGTTAACCTAGGACACGACCTAGGTTTGGGGTGCTCATTTTCTCTAGCTTAAAATTGATATCTCAATTAATTTGCAGGAAATGAGACGAGCAAAACCTACCAAAACTATACCCCATTGGCCCGAGTACGATAGATTGACACCGGACACCGACGCAACAGCTCCTCACCCACCATAAACATGAAACGCCACCTTTACATCACCTGCGTGGAGACAAATATTTATTACACAATAGCGAAGATTGGAGTTGTCAGAACCAGTGTGGAGCATGTAGAAGAGAAAATCGCTTTGTGATCATACTTGTTCTTTTATTTATGGATGATTGGATGACTGTAATCGATAACCATACACACACTCATCTCACCGCCAAATAGGATACGGGTAACTATATCATTAGTACTACATGCATATCCTGTCACCACTCTGCACACACAATGATATCAAGCTCAAAACCAAACTTGCACATTAGGGACAATGTGCCGGTAAGGTTTGGGGTTGTAGACACGGGCATACATATCGGATACATTGCATGAAGTTATATAATTGTTAGGGATAAATTTTTTAAGCTATAGACACCGGAATTTATGAAAATCTTAGGTGTATTGACTTTACATTATTCTAAGAATATGAGAACGGATATATAGTCTTAAGAGTGATTAGGAATTTTCATGACTAGGGGACATTAGTGGAGACCACCCGTGATAATTTTGAACCAACCGAACACCGTTCGAATCAATTGTGAGGGTATTATACACTTAATCATATACACATTCTCTGAACTCCTTCTTGTGATTATAGCATGATCTCACTATAATATTGGATTGAGTAGCAAAGACGACTATAAGGATATTCAGTGAAACCTTTGTCTTATCTAATTTATGGACCTCTAGAGATGATGCTAGGCAATGTGTGTAAATAAATTGAATTTATCTTGCTTATCCTTCTATTGTGTGCATCTAAGCCCATCTGTAGCCATACAGTAAAGTTTTCGACTTGTAACCCAATAATCAGACCCCGAATTAAATGAAAGCCTACCCTTATCCGAAGATGTGTCGGTTATGAACAACTAGTCGAAAATATCGGCAGATGGTGGAAAGAGAAAAGAATCAGTGGAATCTGGGTGGGGGAAAATAAATCTGACCAAATGGGTCAAGTAGCTGCAAAAAAAATAATAAAAAAAGAGAGACTGGGAGAGAGAAGAATGCTAGGGTTGCGTTCAGGAAATAAAAGCAGAAATATATATATATATATATATATATATATATATGTGTGTGTGTGTGTGTGTGTGTGTGTGAAAAAAGGAAAGAAAAGAAAGCAGCAAGGTGCAAAAATCAATCAAGGGAGTGTGGGTATAAATACAATGAAAATGGCATAAAAGAATGGGAACGAAATCTGATTGTTCATATACTGACATATTGAGGATTTGTTCCTATTTACCTTCGTTTCTCAACCTCTAACCTAACCCCATTACAAACCTTTGCAAAGACCTGGATGATCTTTTGGAAAATGTAAGAAGATAGATAGAACTAATAGTCCAGTCTTGCTACTTGATTCCTTCTGAGATCGCTTTGATTTACATTTGTGCGTTTTTCATGATTGATTGTTTATGATAATATCTCGTGAATTTTTGTACATAAACTCCAAAGACATGAACAACACGTGAGACAACGTAGGGTTCGAGTGTAAAGAGGGTACCCCATGAGGTAGGGTTGAAGCGAAATCCTCCCCAAAAGTGTGATGGACTGATTACTATTTTGTATGGTGTCACTGTTTTTAGTTCGATTTTTAATGTTGATGATTCTAATACCTATGATGAAGATTGAACTCCGGTTGTTTCGTACTCACACTTCTTAGATCCCTGACATGAAAGTTGCTTGTGCCATCCGATATGTACACCCATGGTTCCTTTTTGCAGATGAGATGTGTTTTGAGTTTTATTATTTTTCTTTTATGCTAATTTTCTTGGGAACAAGCAACGCTTGGTTTGGGGTTTTTGATAACACCAATTTTTGGTGTTATTTACATATCACTTTCTGAGTAATATTGCTTAATTCCAAGTAAATATAGTGGAGATTTCATCTTTAAATCAAGTGTTTCAAGATTTGAATCATGTAATGTGATAGACAACAAAGTGTGCGAGAAGTAAGGTTTTCCGAGTGAAAATCGATCACATAAGTCCTCAAAATTTAAGTGTGAAAAGTGGCCATTTAATCAAGTGGGTTAATCTTGGGAGAAAATAAGTTTTGCCCAAAACAGTAGCCAAAGCGACTTTGAAGTTAGTTGTTGAAGTTGAAGTTAGTTGAGCAACTCACCTTAGAGCAATTTTTCGGGTGAGTTACAAGTTAGTTGAAACTGACTGTAACTCACTTCAAACTCACGTGAAGGTGTTGGACATTTTTTAAAAGACTTTTTCCTAGGGTTTGAGCCATATTCGATTCTATCTTTCAAAGGGCAAAAAAAGGACAACTTGGGGGCGATTTTGGGAGGAAGAAAACTTCAAATTGAAGCAAGGAAACATTTGGGAAGTGATTTCTACACTGAATTCTTGCCAATCTTCGTGGGTATTACGCAATCAAGGGAGTTTTTACAATCTTTGATTTCTCGAGAGACTTTTTCTTAAATCTATGAACTCTTTTATGATTTTCTTTGTTAATACCTCCAACATGAACTAATCTTTAGATGTTGGGGGTTGGTTTGAATTTGGTTAAAGCTTATGAACATGTGACTTGAGATTCTTATCAGTTTTTCCTAATTAATGAAGCATATGATTTGGCTTTTAATGCTTTTGTAAGTCTGATCAACTTTCATCTGATTTGTTTGTTATAAATTAAGTTCGAGAGAATTAGTTAACAAAAACTAGAATTATATGCCTAAGGTGAGAAATTGGATAGAGATATACCAAGTAAGCCTTAGTACCATTATAATCTTGATGTTTAATGTGTTTTGAGCTCATGTGTTGAGATCGAGAGATGAAACTTGTGTTTTCAAAATAAGATCCGTTGTTGCTTGAGAAAGAACAACGATGATTTTAGAGATTGGGTATTCATTAAAGGGATTAACTGGTAGTTGTTGTGAGTAAAATGTTCATTAATGAAAACCATAGGATTTCCAACCCTTAACTATTTTCTCCATAAAAAGCTTCTTAAGTCGTTATTGTTCCGTTCTTGGTTTATTTAATTAGTAATTGATAGTTTAATTCCAACCATTTACCTTTTGGGTCGTTCAGTTAATAGTGAAGATAGTAATTGTGATACTCAATTCCTAGTTCCCTTGGTTCGATACTCGTACTTCCAAGTACATATTACTTGATTCGACCTGTACATTTGCGGTTAGATTAAGGGGGTGTAAACCCGCCTATCATCGTGTCAAGTCTCAAGCTTCTTTTTCAAGATCTAAGGGTTTCTTGGTTTCTTGGGTTGATCCAAAACCCTACTAAGTTGAGTTCATCCTACCATTAAATAAAAATGGTATACATGCCAAATATATCAAATAAATGATCTAAAAACGTATCCCCATGCTTTATAACCTTGAAATCAATTTTTATACATATTTGGATATATGGGGAGCGTTTTGACCTAGATAGTCAAAGGAGATGACAACCTTGCTTTCTTTTGGGTATTTTGCACTCCCCTTAAAACTAGATATATAGTTTGATTACATACATTTGAGTTATATCAAATTTTACTAATTATTTGTTGTGATAAATGGCCAAAGGCTAAATGATTTTAGGGCTTTGCCTAACTTGGAACATTAATGGTCGAGGTAAAACATTGAACTACATAATTTGTATACAAATTTGAGAATTATTTGATTCTTGTATCTTGAACCTTCAACTTAAGGCTCTTTGGAATTTATTGTCTACATATGCATTAGATCCATTAGGCATGAGGGTTCGTCTAAATATTCAAGAGAGGTGGTTGATGTCTTCATCTTAACCGTATGAAGGTAACATTGAGTCTCGGGAGTCTTGTGTGTAATAGTATATGGTGTACACGAACAACTCACATGGTGTGCCTCCTCTAAAGACCCAGTTGCACTAGGGATTACTAAGAGCCTTGGGTCACCACCCGCTTGGGGTGGGATACAAAGACCACTAATTTTAGTTACTCGATAACATTGTTGAATGACTTACTTTTGTGATCTGCCATGCACAATGGACACGGTTCTCCCTCGTCATGCAAAGATGTTAATTGTTACTTTCTGAAATGATATCCCTTAGTTGAAGGGGGTCGAACTATATCACTTCTTGGAACTGGGAACAAGTTGTTCCGAATACCTTGTTCCAATATTTATCATATTACAAAACGTTTATATTTTACTATTTGAATTCACTAGGTGTTAAGCCTAAAACTTCTTGTTGGCATGTATAGCAGGTCCCGGTAGTGGCAGACTCTCCAGTAAGTCAGTCAGTTTGTTTGTTGTTTAGCGGTTAAGTCGAGTTAGCATTTTTGGAGATTGGTATCATTTTTTAAGATAGCCAACTTCGGTGGTTGTAGTAACCTCCAACTTAATTCTACTTTGTTTAGAATTATCTAGAAGTCATACTACTCTTATATTCATCATGTTCTTTTGTGTTTTGTTAACTTTGGTACTCCTTGTGAGTAAATCTTATATTTTAGCAACTTTTGGTATCTCACTTTTATGAAAATCCCATTGTTATTTTTATGAGTTTTAGGGGTCTTAAAGGTCGGGCCTAAGCCAAGGATTGCCCCTAAAATATCACTCTGATCAAACTTTTAGGCCTGGCTTGAATCGGGCTTCGAGCTCATTAGGCACGGGCTTTTTCAGGTTGGGCTCGGCCCGACCCTAAGTTGGGCATCGGGATTGGGTTCTTTTGCGCAAATTTAATTATAAGTATGAGATTTGGTGAAATAAGTAAGAAATTAGAAGTGTACCTTAATGCCATGTTCGAGCAATTAGGCATGTCTTTGGTATGTGTATGTGACTAGGTTAGATTAGTTGTTTGTCTGGTATTTAATTTGGTACGTAATTGGGTTAGACTAGTTGTTTGTCAGTGTCTTTGTGTATGACACGTGACTAAACAAATTCTTTATATAATATTTGATAAACTGGATAGAATATAATAAAAAGATTAAAATAATTGGATTGCCGTGAAATGATGTTTAATATTTTGATACTCTATAATCTATATCTATATTAGTATATTTTAAAGCATTTGATCTAAATTCTTAAAAACGAGTTATAATGCAGAAGGTACATTTAGTTAAAACACATTACTTAAAATTCAAGATTACAATATAACAATGCTACAAAATTTACTGCACAATAAACCATAACTACCACCCCGTTCCACTCTACTACTAACTAAGTACAGATAAACATAATAAATACATGATAAACACTACAAATAATCAAATAATAAATAAATATTTTATTTTATATCTAAAATTTTGAAATTCAATGTTTAAATTTATATAACTAACCGATAAAACAAGCAACTACGAGATAAAGAACCTCATTTTTATTTTTTTATTAAAATATATTATCTTTTAATTTCAAATATAAAATATCTTAGGTATAAATGTCATTTAAATTAAATGGTCCTTGAGCCCTAACAAAATACTCTATCATTATATTTATAAAATCATAATTAAACTAAGATGAGTTACATTTTTATATTAAATCTAAATTATAATAAAACTTTAAATTAAATAAATCAAAGTAGCAAATTATATTTTTATAATATTAGTTTGAAACCCCTATTGATATATACTTTAAAATAAAATAATAGCCAATGATCTCTAGCTCTATCTATACCCTTAAATAAAATCGAGAGTGAAAAATAATAGAACAAAGTATGAATCATGATTAAGGGTTTGAATTTTAGATTTCAGAACCATTGTTACATTGTGTGAGTACATTTTTAGTAATCATAACGATACAAAAATTAACTAAATATTGATATATGTATATATACATAAATTCATAAATTATTTTTCATATTATATTTATAAACATTTCTATATAATTTCCATATAATATTTATTAACTTTCGTAAACAATTTTTATATAAGTAAAAAATTTATATATTATATGTATAAACATTAATATGTTATATAATACTAGAAGCGTACTCCCGTAATGCAGCGAGATAAATCACGATTTTAATGTTTCATTTTATTTTTTTGTCGATTTATAGTACGATTTTGGATGGTTTTGAAAAAGTAATAATGTTTTTTTTTATAAATTTGTTTAATTTAGACTTAATAATATAATGTTTTTTATATAAAAAAAATTAAGTATTTTGATAGAAGTCAATGATTATCTTATATATGTTAATGACATATAGAAAAATAACCAATTACATATTTAATAATATAATTAAAACAAATTTATAGTAATATAATATATTAATTAATAGTGATATATGGAAAGGTCTGCATAAAAGGAATACCATGCACATACCAAATTGGTGAGTGTTAGAAATTTACAGTAGTAATATGTATCTTCTGCTTTGATACTTGTAAATTAAGAGATTTTTAAAATCTTGCATAAAATGATGGTACCTTGTACCTAATAATTTGTATTTAAGAGTTTTTTATCCATGCTTTATAATATAGTATAGATATATATATATATATATATATAGATATAATATATATACTCGTTTAGGTGATTTTTTAATATATATATATATATATATATATATATATATATATATATATCACTAAATTGTTATAATAGATAATTGTAAACATATGTATATATAATAGATATAATATATATACAAGTTAATTTTATAATTTTTAATATATAATATATTTTCGTAATACATAATATATATATATATATATATATATCAATAATTTATAATATATAATTATATAATATATTTATATTATATATCGGATAGTTTTGTAATTAAGCCATTTAATTTCACTCTCTTTTTTTTCAACCTATTTTTAGGTGTGCACATGATTTGAGTTGAAAGGATTTGTGCCATTATTTAATCTAATCAAGCTTAATATGACAGTTAGAAAAAATTCAATCCAATCCAACTCAATCCTTACGGTTTGGGTTAAGTTAGGCGGTTTTGTAGGGTTTTTGTGCAACACTACCTATTTCGGTGGGATGTAAAACTACATTTTAATTTGTTCCACTAATCACTCCCTCTCATCCTATCTTAATGTTGAATCAAGCGTGAAATAATAAAAATTTGTAATGTCATGCCTCATATACCAATCGCACCCAGAAATTTACAACAAGATACCAACCAAGATTTAGATGTAAAGCATGTTGCTACACATAAAAAAAAAATCAATATCTATACTATATTATAAAAAGATTTAGCTCATTTGATCGAAAAAATTTTAAATTCAAGTGTACAAATTGTTGTGTTTGAATTATATAAAACTAATTGATAACAATTAATAAATACATTTAAATTACAAAATTAAATATTGAGACCCACTAATCCAGCTGAATATTTTATAAATTTCAGATTTTATTGTATATATAATGAAAACCCGTATTAATTATAAAAATCCGATTTTATATTTTTATATATAATAAAAATCTATATTTATTACAAAATCAGATGTATTATATATAATTATTAAAATTGTATTAATTTTATATATTTTATTTGTAATAAAAAAAAATAATTATACCGGTGTGTATCCATTAATTGTAATTACAAATGGTTTGTTCAGTCGGTGGACGCGTGTGCATCATGAGCAACGCCACCTTCAAGTTTTAAAAACGCAAAATTAAGGAGAGAAATTGTTTGATCTCTCCAATTGGATTTCGTTGGTTTCTCCCTCGTCCCCAATCCCTAATATCATAAACAGTGGGATGAAGGAGGAGAAGTAACCAAGTGTTTCTGGATCCCATCTCTTATCGTTGCATTTTCCCTATAATTAATTCCTTAATTCAACTCTAAATTCAAATGGGCAACTGCATCGGCCAAACGAAGAATGATGTCGATCACTACTCTTACGTGCAACCCCAAACCGCTGGTAATTAATTAATTCATCCCTTTCTCTGTATAATTTCTTCAATCCATTCTTGATTTCAGTTTGTTTATATTTATGTTGGCTAATTTCGCTACTTTATTAATTCATCAGAACAAGTGATCATCTGTTCTTAAGTTTGGAGTTTGCATTATGTTTCATTCGGCGCATCTTGATGTAATTAAGGGTTTAAAGGATACTGTGATAAAGTAGCTACTTTGTTTTTGCTTGATGATTGTCAGAAATTTATTAGTGGTCTTAATTAGCTTCTTATAATTAATTTGTTGTACATTAATGCTTATGGAAAACATTATGATCAAGGGTTTGGACTTTTTTTGGATTGCATTAGGATTAATGTGTTCTAATTTCTTGTTGTCAACACTTTCGGTAGTAAATAAATGTGTGTTCTATATCTGAATCCACAATTAAATTAATTTTGATCCATGATCATTGAACTCCCTAGAAGGAAGTGTTGGCTATATTTGTGAGAAAAATAATGAATTCTTTTTTAGGGTTTGATGGTGTTCTATCATCAAGTCCTTATGATCATATGATCGACCCACGATCGATTGTATTAATTACCACCTACAGGGCGAGCGAGTATATATATGGCCGAACCAAATGTTTGATGGTTGTTCATGAGGTTCTTTAATCTATATACTTCTAATATATAGGATCATCATGTAAAGCATGCAGTGGGCGATCCTATATCGCTTTTAGAAGGAATGGGATGGAAATCACTTTTTGCGGTCTCCGGAACATGCATTGTGTAATGACAACACTATTTCCATGATTTGAATAGCAACCTTAATTCCGTTACAAGAAGTAATCCAAAAGGCTCATCCTTAATCTTTATGTTTATGCTTAAATAATTCAATTGGGCTTGATTTCTAACAATATATATATTCGATTCAACATATTGATGTTCAATATTCAACGGGATATATAGTAATGAATAGTTCGTATGTGTTTCTGTTAGCATCACATTAGAAATTAACAATTTATATGAATAGTGCTTTCTCTTTCACTATGGAGTGATATTTTAGATTGTCCTATACATATCTAATCTTATGAGATCATCATGGGTCACAACGATTCTGAGTTCTTATATGTATTTGACCAGTTTGTGTGTAAATTTGTATATGTATGTTTATGCATCTCCGTTTCATCTTTAGATACGCATGGAGGGGATGTATAGCAATGTTTATGAATGTATCATGTTGGAATTTAATTGAAATATAGAAAATATGCTTCTTTGATGATACTACTTAATTTCCGCTTAATTTATCATTTTATGCTGTTTACGGTAATTGATCATTGTTTCAGGAGGGCCCAAGGAACCATACAGAAGCAGTTCGATTAAGAAAGTTAGTCATCCTTTACCACCTCCACCTCAACATATTTACCTTCAAAGACTGCCAAGTCCAAGGCATGAGACTGAGATGATATTAGTCTCCCCTCATTTGAAATCCTTCACATTTAACGAACTTAGTAACGCCACTAGAAACTTTTTCCCCAATTATCTTCTCGGAGAAGGTGGATTTGGCTATGTATACAAAGGATGGCTCCACAAGGAAACCCTTACTCCAGTAGAACCTAGATCTGGAATTACGGTTGCAATCAAGAAACTTAAGCCGGAAGGTTTTCAAGGGCATAAGGAGTGGTTGGTGCGTTTTCATTAATTTCCTTAATAACTATAAGATTCTTTCTTTCTTTAATTAGTTATCGATGTTGTTCTAATTAAGTTGAAATTGTATTTGTTTGCAGTCGGAAATTACTTATCTTGGTAAACTTCAGCATCCAAATTTGGTCAATCTTTTTGGTTTCTGCTGTGAAGGTAGAAACAGGTTGTTGGTCTATGAATTCATGCCTCGAGGTAGCTTGGAGAATCATCTTTTTAGACGTACGTTTGATTTTCTTCCTGATGTCTTCGACATTAATCGCTATACATTTTTCATCTTGTTTGTGACCCATATTTATATCTTCATCATGTCCTTACAATTATATATGTCCTATATCAGGAGGTGCGCAGCCTCTTTCATGGGCACTAAGGGTTAAAATTGCGGTGGATGCTGCTCGGGGTCTCTCTTTCTTGCATGCTTCAGAATCTAAAATCATATATCGTGATTTTAAATCTTCTAACATCCTGCTAAATACGGTATAATATTCCTTGTGATATATAACTCAATCTCCGTTTTCACCACTTTAGATGCGCCTAATTAATTTTTGAAACTATTTGTGTTTGTAGGACTATAGCGCAAAGCTCTCCGACTTTGGTTTGGCAAAAGCTGGTCCAACAGGCGATCGGACTCATGTATCAACTCGAGTAATGGGCACTGAAGGCTACACAGCCCCTGAATATATGGCTACAGGTTAAGTTATTCCTTGGCTCCTGAATTATTCTTTTTCTAAGTATTGTTTAAGGGGACCTTGTACCTGGCCAATAGTTGTGCAAATACATATATAATAGTAACGAGGAAAGTCCATTAATTTAGGAACCGTAGATATTTCGAAAGCCGAAGAACCAAATATACAATGAATAATCATACTAAATATCATGATATTCACTATGAATGTTCATGATATTCATTATGAATATTTGTTCTCAAAATATTTAACCTGCCCCTAGTAGTGATTACTAATTACTTAAATCTTGCATGAAATAGTAGCATATATGTGATTGCAGGTAGACTTACAACAAAATGTGATGTATATAGCTTTGGGATCGTGTTGTTGGAGATCATCACAGGGCGGCGTGTCATCGACAAGAAACTGGTTTATGAAGAGCAAAAGCTGTTGGAATGGGTAAGGCCTCAATTGAGGGATCCCAAGAAGCTATTCAGGATCATGGACACAAAACTAGAAGGGCGATACCCACGAAAGGGGGCGTATGTTGTGGCGAACCTCGCCCTCCAATGTTGCCATCCGGAGGCCAAATATCGGCCCCACATGTCTGAAGTACTGTCGATTCTAGAAAGAGTCCCATGTGGTAGACCAGACCGTCATCAGAGCAGAATGTCAAGTCCATGGTCGGAAAGCAACGGATACAGCCCCTACGACATGAGCCAGAGTCATGGTTCACCGCTGCAATTGTCACTGCAAGGTTCACCATTGATGCCTCCTCGATCGTAGCTAGATCATTTTAAGTATAGTTCAATATAAATATATGGGTTGTTGATAAGAATTAGCCAACCTTAATCCAAAGGAAAGTAATTAATAACCATCTGGATATAATATACATACATATATATATATATTGATCCATCCATCATCTACATGTTTGGTGTCTTCAATTCCTCCTATATATGGTCTCCTCCAACTTATTAATTAATTTGTTGGTATTGAAAAGTATTTTCATAAAGTACTTTCTTGATTATTCAGTCAAAAAAATTAAAGATTATAAAGTATTTTCATAGAACTTTATCATTAATTTAATCACTATCATTTACGTTTTAAAATTTTATATTATTAAGAGTTAAAAGTGACATAAATACATGGGCATATCTTAATTAAGACATTAAATAATGAAAACAATATGATATTTGCTAATGGTATTGAGCGTTACAATTCTTATAATGTTGTTTATTTGGTTTTTGTGGTTGATGGAAAAACCTAGTGAGAAAAGGTGTTTTGTATAAAGTTTGTGAATTAATTTAGATTATTGTAAAAATAAATATATTAGCTAGTTTCAATAAGTTTCTTTTCAAGATCTTCAAAACTTTCAAAAAGTGTTATACAGACTCTAATATTATCATATTTTTTCAAAAAGAATTCATAAACCTGAGTGTTTTCACTGAAAACTTCTCTAATTTTTAAGCTAGATACAAAGTCTGGGTATTGATCCTACCTTAGATTGGGATATATATATATATATATTTGGTTTGGTAACTCAGTAATTGTTTTTGACCATACATATATATATATATATATATATTCAAAAAGTTAGTACAATATTTTTCTCTAAATCACATGACAATCCCCATTATTAACCTCTCTTTCCATATAAAAAATATTGTGTATATATACTTATATATATATATATATATATATAAGTCTGTGTATATATTTATAATCAATAGGCACACAATTTTCCAAGTGCCTTCTACAGACAAAAAGACATAATAAAAAAGGAAACAAGAAGAAACAAAAAAATTAATGGCAGGTGGGTACAGTTGCAGCAGCGGTGCATGGCAGGCCGACGACGATATCCTTCCGGCAGATCTTCCACAACCCAACTCATACCGTCTCTTCTTCATGAGGGTGACGGTGGAGTTCAACAACCCCGGTGGCCGTCATACCACCAGAATCGTCAAGGACTTGTCTGTCCAAATAGACGAAAGTATGGGACTTACTAGGGAGGCATGGGACTTGATCCGCGATGTGCTAAACCAAATGGGTTCACCGGTTTCCGCCATTGGAGAAACCATCGCCCAGCTCACCTGCTGTGCACTGCAGATGGTGAAAGATCCAGCCAACGCCGGCAGGTTGGTGCTCCCGATGGAGGCTCTTGTCACGTGCGTTGCTGACGAATCGGAGGAAGTGGTGGTGGCGGAGGCGGCGGAGTGTGCCGTGTGCTTGGTGGAGATGACGGTGGGATCGGTGGGAAGCAGGCTTGGTTGCATGCATGTTTTCCATGAAAGCTGCATTGGGGAATGGTTTACATATAACCGTTCCTGTCCTGTTTGCCGTTACAGTTAACAACATTTTATATTAATTAATTAGAAGTATTAAAGAATTGAAAAAAAAAAGTTAGATGTCGAGGATTTGAAGGATTTGCTGTCGAATGTTGTCTAAAGGTTAATGTTTCCTTCATAAACTAATGCGTTAATGTAAATCATTAATTAATGTTTAATTTAAATTATGAGAATAATGTTATATGAGCATTTTTAACAAATTTACAAAGAGAATATATATATATATATATATATATATATTTTGTGTGAAACTTAGCTCAAAAGAATGTAGAAATTTGTCAATATTTTGAGCAATCTTGAAAAATAGTAGCAATACATTTTGAGTTGTTTTTAAGGCACCCAAGTTTTTTTTTATTTTATCTAAAGAGAGAATTTAATATTACCTAATAAATATGTAAAATTTAATTGTGTTATTAAATATATTATTAAAATTAATGTCAAAAACTTTAAAATAAAAAAGGTTAATTCAACAATTTACTAAACATGATTTGGAGAAAAAAGGTTAGTTCAACAATTTATTAAAATAAAAAACTGTTATAATTGATGTAAATATTTTAACTTTTCTTCTTTATCTTGAAATATAAACAATTTACTAAACATGATTTGGAGAAAAAAAGGTTAATTCAACGATAAATTGATACTAAGAAAGTAATTAATTCGTCAACAATTCAACCAAACGTAAACAATTGGTAATAGTTTAATTTGACTTGGAAAAGTGATTAGCCATTAAGAGCATCTCCAACTTCTCCAAAAAAAAGTGAAAAGTAAAAAAGAGAAGTAGGAAGGAGAAGTAAAATCTCCAAAAAAAAAATCACCGGTTTTAAAGATTACATAATTATTTATAATATTAAAATATGTAATATAACTTATAAAATATTATTTTTCTCTTTTAAACATTTATTTTAAACCAATCTTATTGATGGAATGAATAAAAAATAATTTCTCTTCCATGTGTAATCATTTTTGGAGATATCTCCAAATTTGAAGATTTTCATTTTCTCTCTCATGTTTTCTCTATTTTGGTGAAGGTTTTGGGGAAACTATTGGAGCAAAAAAAACCAAAATCTCCATTTTGGAGAAGCTGTTGGAGATGCTCTAATAAGATATTTTCTTCTCTTATCCTTTAATTAATTGATTTTTTTCTTTTAGTTACATATTAATCCCCATTATTATTACGGGTATGCTAAAGGCACTCTTATCTATTAATTTTTTCTTACATACATCAACATCAACATTAAGATTTACTTCTTACATTTTTAATACATAATTTAACATAATTCCGACATAAATAGGGTTCATATAACAACTTATGATATGATATACAGAGGTTCAAGGGAAAACCTCAAAAAAACGAAAACTGAAAAACACTCTGGTAGCCCTTCATCATACAGATAAATTATGTTGTTTTCGGTTTTTATGCACAAGTGCATGTTACAAATTACCTGTATGCACAAGTACATACCGTCCAGATGAAAGACTACCAAGGTGTTCCTCAGTTTTTCGTTTTTTTTATATTTTCTCTGAACCTGACCATATATATATATATATAGGGGCTAAATAAAGTGAAAACCACAAATATGTTACAAACTGTGAGAACTGATATAAAAATATTTTTTTACATGATATATTTTCACCAAATGTTTAGATTTAAAATATTTTTTCACATATATTTGTTTCATAATATGATAGTTTCACATTTATTTGATTCACCACATGAATATTTTTTACCTGTATTTTCCATTTCACTGGGTGAATCAAAAATCAAATTTCACGTGCAATCATTTCACAAGGTGAACAAAAATATAGGTGAAACAATATCTTAAATCAGAGGTTTTGATGAAAAAAAATCATGTAAAAAAATATTTTTATATCGGTTCTCAAGGGTTTGTAACATATTTTTGGTTTTCATTTGATTATCGGCCTATATATATATATATATATATATATATATATATATATATATATATATATATATATATATATATATATATATATATAATAGTAGGGTTAATCGTATCATCGAGCACCTAGTTGATGCCGTATCCATCAACATGCCTCCTATGTATCGTGGCTAAAAAATCATAAGTTGAGCATGTATGTCACTATGATAGATCGAAATCCTAGTGTTCAACTTTTCATTCATATCCGTTTTATAAAATGCAAACAAATCAAATCATGTATAAATACCTTTTTCGATGTCAAAAAAATGCACGACAATCTTTTTTCTATGGATCCATGGTCCAAATAACATTATAAGAGAATCATATCACATGATTATGTTACAGAATGCTTGAAGATTTACTCGATTAAATACCAAAAAGATCATTATAATTAACATAAAATAGATGATTATGATATATTACGTTTTGTAACTGTTTACGTAAAAATTCATAAGTCCAACCTTCGAAGATAGTATCTTCGACCAAGGTATATTACCTATATATGATCGACACCAATATTATCAGAGACATCAATATCCCCGACCAATTATCATTAAGTATTATTTATCTTTGACTAATGGCTAACTCTTATTTATCCACGACTTATTTCTTTCTTATTTATTGTAGATATCACTTTAATAGAGAGTTATGATCAATCAATGACTCAAAACATAATCGACAACCAACATTAAAACATGATTGTTTCTAGCATAAATGACGAAATAAAGAAAACTGTTATGAAAGTTATTGTCATTTAAAGAAGCGGTTACAAGGACAACCTATATAAAGACTTCAAGGCATTCGAAAGGACACAACAAGGAATTACTCTCTAATCTGCTCTAAAGTGCTCTCAATCGAGTTTTCACAACATTCGCTCACGATTATCCATGAGGACTCGGTTTATTTACGTTTATTTTATATTATCCACATCTTGTAATAGCAATTGTTATTATTAAGGCCGACGTCCTGATTGACGTTCAAAGTGCATTGGGGATATTACCAAACATATGTGGTTTTTATCCTCGACAGGTTTTTGTGTCACCAAAAGCGTTTGTCTCATTTATTTTATTGTCGACCTTTCTGTTTATTTCAAAGGATAGATCTATAGTTGATTAGGCTCCACAATCCAAACCTTAAATTATCAGTGTGTAATTTTTGGCATAAACAGTAACCATGGAGAATATTGTTGCTATTGGTAACAAACAATTTGGATTTAAAGTCATTAAGAGTAAACTTAGCTCTATTAATCTGATTAGCAACCTGACCCACGGTCGCTCGAAAATAGGTCACGTCATTCTACATTTATATTCAAATAAAAACTAAAAAGTTGTCATCAATCATCAGTTTTAAATAATTTGAGGGGTTCCAAATTTTCCAAATGCATACAACATAACCATCAAATTCACCGTCAACAATACTATCAAGAACTTAAAAGTGTTATGCCCCAATTTTCACTAGGGTAGTAATGGTACATCATAACTTAAAAACATATAAGCCATCCATACATCGCATGGGAAGACTTTCAACATCAAACCATCTTAGTCGTAATACGCACATTCATGCAAATCCAACTTAGGTATATACAATATATAATAACTTTAATAACATATACTAGGTCCAAGTGGACTAGTCATACGTTATCAAATTGTACATTTTCTCTTACGAATCTTGATCTTGTCATATGATCCTTAGATACACGCTACCGTTAGCTTACGCTAAATGAGTTCATGGTTTTCACAACATCATTCATAGATCATAAAACCAACATAAGTTGGAATCAAATCATTTTTATCATAAATGACTTTTAAAACGGCATGCATTTTAGAACATATTTTGCAAGTATCATATATGCAACTTATTGTTACATTAGAGATCTCATTCGTCCACTTGGCATGGTGGGGGTCCGTCATCCCATCTGACGTAGTGTAGGTGTGCGGAAGGACCGACAAGCGTCTAAATCCTTTAAACAATCCGAGAATTACGAACGTAAACTCGAAACTATGAGAGCTCTCTCAAAAAGATGAAATTGTATTGATTGATAACTTGATAAAACAATAAAAACGATAAACCCTATTTATAATTTAAACTAGGAAAAAGATAAGTACGTTAAATAAATATAATCCAAATTTAACTAGAAAAGATAATTAAAAGGAACTAAAATAAAGGAAAATAACCAAAAGGAAAATAGGGAATGAGATAGCACGTGGGGTGTGAATTAAATAATGGAATTGGGGGATGCTTGGCATACTTAAAGATTGAGGTGGTTTCCATGCAAATGTATGCCAACAGTGTGTTAGGCGACTATGTGGCGGCTGTGACTGCCAGCAACCCGCGTTGTCGCATGGGAAGGGAAATCAAACAGTAGTATCTGCAGGTTTCATGTGGCTTAGGTCGCATGAGAACCGCTTTCTCACCTGTTTATGTTTTTCAACTTGTTCTTCGATTTTCGTCGCAACCCTTTCTATATCAGTCTCCTCCACTTCCGAAGAACTCGACCCTGAGTTCTCTTCGAAGGAAATCGACTCATCCTTGTGGTACTCATATATGTCGGCAACATTGAAGGTGTTTGATAGATGTAACGAATCGAGAAGGGCGACAACGTAAGCATTGTCGTTAATATTCTTCGTGATCTTGAATGGTCCGTATTTTCTGGGTTGGAGTTTTCCATAAGTACCGATGCGGAATCATTCTTTCCGTAGAAAAACCATTACCTCGTCTCCCTCGTTGAAGACCTTCTGTCGGTGGTGTTTGTTGGTCGTCGCCTTATTCTTTAAATCGGTTGCTTCAAGTCGCTTTTTGACGACATCTTTTGTTGCTTGTAATTCCTTAGACATGTTACCTGTTGTGATGCTAACTCTGGAATCTCGTAGTAGCTTGACTAAATCAACCACATGTCTCATGGATGACGTATAGACCACGGAATAAAGAGATCAACCGGTGGCTATGTGGACGACACTATTGTAAGCAAGCTCGATTTGTGCTAAGGCCACGTCCTATTGTTTCAGATTGTCATCACGCACGGCTCGAAGCATATTTCCCAAAGTTCGGTTAGTAACTTATGTTTGGTTGTCGGTTTGGGAGTGAGTGGTGCTACTTTTCTTGAGAGTCGTTCAGAACATTCTCCAAAGCCTGATCCAAAAGTGGCAAGAAACTGTGTGTCTCTGTTATCCCAGTTTAATCTAGTTGGTAAATAATCAATCAAGTAATCAAGCAACACAATAATAATCAAGAGATATATAAATTAGAGTAACATACCAATCCCTTGAATAAACAATGAAACCCTTGAGTGTTCTTGATACCCTTTGAATACAGAAAAAATGTCTGGTTACTATTTAGAAAATTATCAGAGTTCTGACCTAAAACTAAACTAAACATAACTTTAAATACCTAAGCCTTATGGGCTTTAAGCTTAATGGGCTTTCTAATGGGCTTGGGCCCAATAGCTTAATAACTATTGACTTATTACATAATAAACCCTCTAATTAATTTTAGCACAATTGCAGTTTAAACCCTTAACTTTAACTTTAATCTTGAATACAATTTATTTGATCCAACAATCTCCCCATTTGGATTCAAGATTAAAATTTTTTGCAATTGTCTTCGGGTCTTCTCTTGTCTTCACTTTTCTCTTGAGAATCTTCAGATATGACGTTGATTGCTTCAAAACTTGATATCTTTAAAATCTTTGAAACGTTGATATCTTTGAAAATCTTCAGCAGTCTTCAGATTATATTCTCCTTCTTTGAGTATTCTCCCTTTTTGTATCTTCTCCCCCTTTTTGATGAGTGGTGAGAATCATCATCATCAAAACTTTGGAAAACAATCTCCCCTATTCAAGACAATCTCCCCCATTGTATATGATCATGTAAGCACAGTCTTCATCATGTAACGAGCCCTGTATGGAAATAAGAGCAGTCTTCCCAGATGGAAAGAGTGATTATTTCAATCTTTTCAGATTAAAATAGAAAGTAGTAACCATTCGAATCTTTTCAAATTCAAACATTTAATAGGTGTAACCCTGAATCAACAAATGACTCAGTTAGAATGCCTGTCAATGACACAAAGTCACTGAGTAACACAAAGTTACTATATAAGGAGCTGGTTTTGATGTTGACTCCCTAGGTCTTCCATTCAATCATCGAATAACACATGGTTATCTATGAACGTTCTGACAGAAAACAAATTTCTGTGTGTTCGTGCATGTGTATGAAAGAATTAAGCATAGATGATTGCTTTTCATTTTAGGCTCAAAATATGTAAACTTGTTGAGACAGCAACAAATTATACAAAGACTCAATGTGCATGAGAAAGGGTTCGAAGGTGGGGCAACTTTCCTTCTTTTTCAATATTAGTATCTTCCAAATGAAGAACCAATAGCGTATGTGCTGCATCCCCAGAAAATAAGAAACATTCTCTTTTTGAGAAAAGAATGAGTAGTTGGTGAGGTTGTATGCAAGAGATGGCATGGGCTAGTTGCCTATTTCAATGATGGTCACCAAAGAATGTGATCCAATCAGATTATGTGGCTGCCCGACTCAGAAAGAAGTTTGGTGCAGAGTTTAATATTCTTTTACTCTGTTCTCTCACCCTCTTTCTTTTAATTCTCACTTCTAACCAATCTTTATCTTCCATTTTACCTCGTCACACACCATCACTCAATTCTTTTTACCCTTCTCCCCTCAATCACTCAGGGAATACTTCATGGGTAGGAAACACTGGTTATCGTGAATCCATGGAAGTTCTGTTAAGCTCACACACTGAATCCCATGTATTATCCTAAAAGCACATGTTGTTCAACAGGAGTTTTGTACATGTAAGCACAAATACCACTTGTTACATGAAGAATATAATATTCGGAGATGTCAAAACAAAAGATGTTTGACGATGCAATTCTCCCCCTCAAACTAAAAGAGTTTGACAATTAAGCTCATATCATTTTATCATGAAGAATAAGATTTTGGAGAATCAAAAACGAATGTTGTTTATATGAACAATATATAAACATATTTTCAATGAAAGCACATGAAATGACGTTTGATTCAATCAACCGTGAATACAAATAACGTGAGTATTACCATAGAAAGATTTAACTTTTGATACATGGTAATAACAAAGTCAAATAGAATGTTCTGAACCGTTATGTGTATGAATACTTGACAAAGTATATTGATAAGATAAAACACAAGTATTTATCTTTAAGAACACACGGTCAGATAAGCATTTAAGTATCCAAAAATATGTTAAAATCACAGATATTCTCCCCCTTAACTGAATTTTTTTTTTTTAAGATTAAGAAAAAACAGAAAAATAAGGCACTGAAGTGCGGGTTCTAATCCGATGTGATTAGAAGCCATAGTCACTTGAACAACCTGCATAAATGAAAGAAATAATGGTAATCATTTATGAAAATGATTCCTCTCTCGTTAACCACAGTTGGAAAATAACACACAAGATCAAAACTTGGAATACTCCCCCTAGAATCATGAGAAAGGTTTAAGACATGTTCAACATACCAAGTTTGCTGATTAGAAATTGAAAACGCTTTTCATCCAACGGCTTGGTGAAAAGATCAGCTAACTGGAAGTCAGTTTGAACAAACTGCATTTCAATATTACCTTTTTCTACATGATCCTTGATGAAATGATAGCGTACGTCGATATGCTTGGTCTTCGAATGTTGTACCGGATTAGCAGTTATAGATATTGCGCTCTTGGAATCACAATAAATAGGAACACGCTTGTAGTTGTATCCAAAGTCCCTTAACTGTGTCGTCATCCAGAGGACTTGAGAACAACATCTACATACTCAGCCTCGACAGTGGATGTTGAAACACAATTTTGTTTCTTTGAAGTCCAACTCACAAGTTTGTCACCTACAAATTGACATGACCTAGAGGTGCTCTTCCGGTCTAGCTTGCATCCTGCATGATCAGCATCTGTAAAGGCAGTTAGTTCAAAATGAGAATCCTTTGGATACCAAAGGCCTAGATTAGGAGAACCTTTGAGATATCTAAGGATTCGCTTAACAGCAGTTAAGTGCGACTCTTTAGGATTAGACTGATATCTCGCACAAAAACATGTGGCAAACATTATATCTGGGCGACTTGCAGTCAGATAAAGTAAAGAACCAATCATGCTACGATACACCTTTTGATCAACAGGTTTCCCGGAGGGATCCGCGTCTAAGAGTGTACCAGTAGCCATTGGTGTTTTCATGACTGAACTATCTGACATATTGAACTTTTTCAAAATATATTTTATATATTTAGCTTGATTAATAAATATGCCTTCGGGTAATTGCTTTACTTGTAGACAAAGAAAGAAATTTAATTCACCCATCATCGACATCTCAAACTTTGTTTCCATTATCTTTGAAAAGTTCTTGCAAAATTTCGGATTTGTCGACCCAAATATTATGTCGTCAACATAAATCTGAATAAGAATCAAGTCCTCACCTTGACTTTTAAGAAATAAGGTTGTATCAACAGTACCTTTCTTGAAACCAGAAGCAAGTAGAAATTTAGTGAGAGTTTCATACCAGGCTCGCGGTGCTTGTTTAAGACCATAAAGCGCTTTGTCTAAAACATAGACATGATCAGGGTGATGAGGATCAATGAAACCTTCAGGTTGTGCCACGTAGACCTCCTCATGCAGAACGCCGTTCAGGAAAGCCGACTTTACATCCATCTGATAGACTGTAAAGTTTTTGTGCGCTGCATAGGCTAGAAAGATTCTGATGGCTTCGATCCTTGCAACCGGGGCGAATGTTTCGTCATAGTCGATGCCCTCTTGTTGACAATACCCTTTTGTGACCAAACGAGCTTTGTTTCACACGACTACTCCAGCTTCGTCTTTCTTATTTCTGAACACCCACTTTGTTCCAATAACGGATTTACCTTTAGGTAGTGGGATCAAGCGCCATACCTTGTTCCTTTCGAATTGTAGAATCTCGTCTTGCATAGCAGAAATCCAGAATGGATCACGTAGAGCTTCAACCGCTTTCTTTGGCTCTAAGGAACTGAGGAAGCTTGAAAACATGCAGAAGTTAGCTGATGCAGATCTTGTTGTGACACCAGATTGTACGTCACCTATCACGTTGTCCAGGGGATGATCCTTAGTCCAACGATGTGTGCTTGGTAGTGCATCAACTGTTTGTTGTGTATTGGACGCATCATTGTCATCTTCCACGGCAGGTTGCTCCATAGATGTACTCGGGACATCTTGTACTGGTGTTTCTGATACTGAGGCTTCCAGACTAGCAGTTGAAGTACTCGGGACTTCGTTTCCGGAAGAACTATCTGTAGAGACAGATTCAGCGTTAGTAGAGTCAGAAACTAACGGTGTATTAGTACCTGATGGAGATGAAGTGTCAGTGACTTCTTCAGAAGGTCTAGACATGTCTTCAGATATAGTGGGGACCTCCGAGCTTGTACCACTTGTTGTTGATGTGGATATGCCTTTATCAAAATCTGCACTTATATCATCAAAGGCATCAATAAACAATAAATCTAACTCAGATGAAGTAGAGTTAGAGTTAGAAGTATAAGATCCTTTAGAAGCTGGTTCTATTCTTAATTGAATAGAAGCTTTGTCCTTAATTGCGAGTTCTGAACTGTTGTGTCCAGAAGTCCTTGTAGAATTCTCATCAAAGGAGACATTCATGCTCTCAACAACCGTCTTGGTTCGAATAATGTAAATTCGATAAGCTTTGGATGTCAGAGAGTATCCAACGAGATATCCTTCATCCGCTTTCTTATCAAACTTTGATAATCCTTGACGCTCTTTTAGAATGTAACACCTACAACCAAAAACATGAAGGAACTTGATGTTAGGTGTACGATTGTTGATTAACTCATATGTTGTCTTATTAAAGCGCTTGACCACAATGGTACGGTTCTGTGTAAAACATGCTGTGGCGACTGCCTCAGCCCAAAGGTACTTGGGTAGATCCGAGTAAGCAAGCATAGTACGAGTTGCTTTAACCAGAGTGTGGTTCTTCCATTCAACAATGTCGTTTTGCTGTGAAGTGTAGGCTGCGGAGAAATTGTGTGAAATACCCACGGAAGTAAGATAACTCTTCAGGGTGTCATTCTTGAACTCTGTGCCATTGTCACTGTGAATGGTTCTGACTGGCAGTTGAAGGCGTACTTGAATGCGCTTGATGAAAGCGATAATCAACTCTGGCGCATCTGACTTGTTGCAAAGAAACTCGAGCCATGTATACCTTGAGTAGTCATCTATCATTACCAACACATACTTCTTTCCGTTGATAGATGTTATACGCATTGGGCCACAAAGGTCCATATGAAGAAGTTCCAGTGCAGATGAGGTCAATGATTCAGCTTTGGACTTGAAGGAGCTACACTTCATTTTGCCCAACTCACATGCGGAACAAAGTGAGTCTTTTTCGAACCTCATTTCTGGTAGACCTTTGACCAGACCTTGTCTTTATAGCTTCGCTATAGATCGGAAATTCTGATGAGACAAGCGTCGATGCCACGTCCACGATTGTGCTTTAGATGCTTTGGCTAGTAGGCATACTGGACGTGTGGCAGACAGTGTAGGAAAATCTACATAGTATAGATTTCCATGGCGCTCAGCTTTGAAGACTTCGTAACCATCGTGATCTTCTAGATAGCAATGAGTGGTTGTGAAGCGGATTTGATATTGCATGTCACAGAAGTGACTGGTACTGAACAGATTGTGATCAAGTCCTTCAACATATAACACTTTTTGAATATTCACAACACCGTTATCGAGCATTCCATATCCTCTGACGTGGCCCTCGGCTTCAGAATTGGCAAATCTAACTGCTCCGGCAGGCTCCTCCACATAGTTATGCAAGAGGTGCTTAAATCCTGTCATGTGGCGTGAACATCCGGAATCTATTACCCACAATCGACAGGCCTGCAAAAGAGACAATTAGTTGTGCTTAGGCACCCATATCAGGATGGGTCCTTCGCGGTTAGCATCAAGCAACTCAGGAATATCATCTGGTTTGACTTTCACTCTCCATTCATAACGCGGTTTTGGAACCCATTTCTAAACCATCTTAACATTTAATTCCTGAAAGTGCTTTTTAGAAGTAGGACTGGCAACCTTAGCTCGATATACTTTTGGTTGTGTAGAAGAATCAGAATTAGAATTAGACTTAGAGTTCAGCTTAGCTTTGCTTTTATTCTATTTGGACTTAGGAGGGGAGTGGTATTTGAATGAATTATCCCAACAGTGTTTGTAATAAAGATTATTTCGAGCAAAATTCATAAACTTAGATTTATCGGAACAAATCTTACATTCATGTTTATCAAAAGAAGTACTATTCAAAATAACACTGTCTGTAAGACAACTACTAGAATTCAAACTATTATTTTTATTCAAACTAAGATCTTTATTCTTCTTACTCCTCCCAACTCCATTTCCTTTTATATCTGAAACAGAAACAGGAACCTTGTTAGTCTCTAACTTAGAAGGTGGTTCTTTTGTAGTACTCTTTGAAGTCTCACCCTTTTCAAAAATACTCGGAGGATATTCAGGACAATCAGAGTAAACAACTGTAGGTTTTGCAGGAGCATCAAATTCTGGATTGGTTCTTACCTTCCAACTTGGATCATTGAACATCTGTTTATCACTTGAAGCATTTTTAAACATAGTAACTTTCAAATCATTGATCTCTATGCAAAGCTCTTGATTTACTTTTAAAAACTTTTCAAGTTTATGTTTGAGATCAAAGTTTTCATCTTCAACCTCATCAAGAGACTGTTGCAACAAATCAATTTGCTTCATCAATTCAGATGTATGATCATTCACAGAATTTGATCCCTTTGAATTAGAAACAGGATCAGAGTCTGAAGCATTCATCATTTCAGAAAATGTATCTTCAGTCATGGACTCAATAAACTCCGTTTTATCATTTTTAGAACAAGATTCATTCGTGTTAGCAGTTTCTTCTTCAACCTCTTCAACAAGTAAAGGTTTAGAAGCAATGGGATTTGAGACTGATGGCATAGTAGATGGATCAACATCCGATTCATACTCATCATATTTGCATGCAGTCTCAGGTAGAACTGTGTTGGTGCTTACTGATTCATTGGAAGGTGTGGTAAATTGTGATTCATACTCAGTAAACTCGATCTTTCGAGTCGCATAGCTTTTGTTTAAATCACCATATTGAAAACCAACTGATTTAAAAGGATTTTGAGAATCAGTGTCACCAGACTTGTTCTTTCCCATTTCTTCTTGACCTTTGGTCTCAGATAAAGGTGTAGGAGTACTTGCTTCAACAAAAGTTGCACGAATGTCAGAAATGGGTCTAATTGCGGAGCCGAATTTATCAAAATGATATAGATGCTCCGGTGCCTTTTTCAAAATTTCGTTAATTGGCACACCCAAACCTGGTTTAAGTTTGTAAAACCTTTCGTCTTGGAGTTTATTGGTTAACAGATTTAATGTCTGTTCAGTCTGACCTCGTTTCATATTAATGTCCTCCAGTTGCTTGATTTTGGTGTAAGCTTCATTTCTTTCTTTATAACAAACTTCAAATTTTATTTGAAACTCACCCTTTTCAGCATTAAGATTCACAAGATCTGTTTCTAAACCAGATATTTTTTCTTTTAAAGACGCTTTTTCGGCTTTTAAATCATCTTTTTCCTTTTCCTTTTCTTCCACAACTTTTAAAATAGCATTTTCATCACGAAAGCTTAAAACAGATTGATGTGCAGAGCTAAGTTCCTTTTAGTAAAGCAAATTCATCTTTCATACCATGTATTTGGGCCATTAAAGATTCAATAAGTTCAGAATTTTCACTAACCTCAGAGTTTGCTTCTTCGGATTGTGTCTCAGAGTCTTCATCGTCACCTTCCAGCTTTGCCATGTAAGAAACTTGGGTGAAGTGTGCTTGCTCCTCGTCATCAGAACTTTGGAACAACCAGTGATTGAATCTGTGATTTTGAGTTTTCTGGGTTCGTGAAAAGTTAACACTGTGTTCTTCATAATCGATGCATGAAAGTTGAAATTAATCTTTGATTTTGATTGAATACTGTTCAATACATGTTTCTGGGTACAAAAGTCTGATTTTTGCTTTCAATTTGAGTGATTTCTCTGATTTCTGGGTTGATCTTTCTGGGTTGTTCATCGTTCTGGGTAAATTAAGAACATTCTGGTCGAACATATCGGTCTTTGTTTCTATCGGTATAAGTCCACTTTCGGTCGAATACCTTTATCGGTCTATAGCATTTGACCAGTACACTCACTGTCCACTCTGGTCTTGCATATTATCGGTCGAAGGTATATCGGTTAATTGCAGTATATCGGTCTTAGCTCTCTACCGGTCTTACATATTATCCGTCGAAGCATAGTGTCGGTCGAACAACCATCCGGTCTTAGCACTATCGGTCTAAGCATTCTACCGGTCTTTGCACTTCCCCGGTCGAACAAGTTCCCGGTCGAACTCTCTACCGGTCTTTACAAGTCTCCGGTCGACTCAATACCGGTCGAAGCACATCTCCGGTCGATTTTTGCAAACTGTAATATGGCCTCTCAAAGTCGAAATTTTTTTTTCTCTAGGGGCGCTGCCCCCATACCCCCACAAGGGCATTGCCCCTTGACCCCACCCGCTAACCGTGCTAAGTCTGCGAAGGGGGATAGAGTTCTGTTCGATATCAACTGTTTCTTTTTGTTCATTATTATTTGAAGCTTTATACTGATTGAAAGGACTGCATTTAATTATTTTCGGGAATTTATTTTTCTGAAAATTTCTGAGTGTGGTTTTCATTTTGATTCTAACGATCTCATCTAGTTGGTTGTCTTGGTAATGATAAGTTTAATTACTAACAATTGGTACAGTTAAGATGTCGAACCAGCTTCTCTCGATGGGCTCTCAGTCCAAACCGCCTGTCCTTATGGCTAATGAGTATCAGCAATGGAAGACCAGAATGATTCAGTTTCTGAATCACAAGAACAGAGAATTCATGACAGTAATCATTGAAGGTCCTAAAACTCCAATGATCACAGTAAAGGGTCAAGCTGCTACAGATTCCTCTCCTGAAATCCCTGACAGAGAGATTCCTAAACCTGTTTAGTTCTTCACTGAAAAGCAGAAAGAACAGCTCAAGTTAGAAGAAGAGGCTCTAATCTATCTGACAATGGCAATTCCAAACGACATCTACAATCGTGTCGACAGTCAGAGCACTGCTAAAGGAATCTGGGATGAACTAGCAAGGCAGTTTGAAGGAAGTGAAGCCTCTATACAAGCTAAGCAGAATCTGTGCATAAATGCTTACGAGGGATTTCATGCAAAAGAAGGAGAGCTGCTATTAGACACCTACAATAGGTACAACATTATTCTCAATGACTTGCGGAGGAACAACATCGCCAAATCTGCTTCTGAGATAAATTACAAGTTCATCAAGAATCTGAATCCAGAATGGAAGAACTTTGCTATCAACCTCCAGATGTCCAAGAATATGGCTCGAGAAAATGTCACTGATATTTTCTCTACTCTTGCTCAACATGAGGATGAGGTGAGATCAATTAATAATGAGTCTAATCATCTGAAGGATTCTGTGGCTCTCATAGCCGGCAAAGGTTCTGTATCCTCTGCAAGGTCGAAGAAAAAGGTGTCTAAAGCTCTAGTTACCGAAGTTACTGACTCTGACTCTGATTCGAGTGATGAAGAACTGGAAGTTGATTCAGATCCTGATATTCAAAAGTTCTCTGAAGACATGGCTTTCATTACGCGATGATTCAAGAAGAGCTTTGGCAAGAAACGATTCTACTCAAAGCCAAAGTATGATGGATACAAGAAAGAGAAGTCTGAGATGCGATACAATCCGAGGCATGGAAAGAGAGAGGAAGGACGAGAAGACAGGAAGGAAGATAAAAGAGAAGGAAAGAGAGAGGATAAGCGAGAGGAACGAAAGGATGAACCAGGAAGATGCTACAACTGTGGCAAATTTGGGCACTTCTCAAGGGACTGCAAATTCAAGAAAGTGAAGAACTCAGAGTACTACTCAAGAAAGTCACTAATTGCCAAGAAAGCTGAAGAAGGAAAAGTACTAATGTCTGAAGAAGAGAACTCTGATAATATTCTAGTTAATAGCCGTACGTATTCTCTGTATTCAAGGGTATCAAGAACACGCAAGGTTTAACCGTTTATTCAAGGGATTGGTATGTTTATCTGATTTATATATCTCTTGATTATTATTGTGTTGCTTGATTACTTGATTGATTATTTACCAACTAGGTTAAACTGGGATAACAATTGGTATCAGAGCCAAAAGAATCAAAAACTTTTACTATTCATCGAAAATCACTATTCATGCGAAGTTACTGTTCATCGAGTGAAAATTGATTTCGTGAATTAACATGCTTTTATGGTTAAAATCGATATGAATAGATGCGATATATGCTAGTGAACAGTATCTGATTGATTAATTGCATTGTGGATTATTTACCAACTAGATTAAACTGGGATAACAGTCCCGATTGGAAGTGATCGTTTTCGGGAGACCATGTAGACGCACCACTTATTTGAAGAAAAGTCTTGCGATATTGCTTGCATCAGCGGTTTTCTTGCAAGTGATAAAGTGACTCACTTTTTAAAAACGGTCGACCACCATGAAGATAGAATCCACCCCTCTTGAGTATGGGGAAGGCCTGATACGAAGTCCATCGAAAGGTCTTGCCAAATGTCCTCAGGAATTGGGAAGGGTGTATAGACCGATGTTTTGTGATCGTCCTTTTGCAGTTTGGCAAATGTAACACTTTCTCACAATCGAACCTGCGTCGTTCTTTAGATGTGGCCAATAATACCGTTCTTCCAAACTAGCAACGGTTTTGTCCCGTCTGAGATGACCGCTTAATCCTCCTTCGTGCATGTCACAAATCAGTTTTTCCTGTAAAGAGGAGTTTGGAATGCATAGTTGGTATCCCTTAAAAAGGTAATCGTTTCGAACATAGAAATCGCCGCTAGGGGTGCCGCTATTGCACTTCATCCACATGTCTTTGCAGTCACCATCTTTATCATAGAGTTCTTTCAAGGCCTCGAAACCGCGATTTCGTGTGACAAAATGATGAGTAAATTGGCCCTTCGACTAAGGACATCGACCACTTTGTTGAGATTGCCGAATTTATGCTTAATTGCAAAAGGAATTTTTTGTAGAAAACTTACCCAACGAGAGTGTATCTTGTTAATCGTTTTCTGACTGTTGATAAATTTTAAGGCTTGATGATCGGTAAACAAAATGAACTCCTTTTGAACCAAATAGTGCTCCCATTATCGTAAGGCTCGAACCACTACATAGAACTATTGGTCGTACGTGCTTTACTTTTGTCGGCCTCGCTACGTTTTTCGCTAAAGTAAGCGATAGGTTTTTTCTCTTGGGTTAGAACATCACCGATTCCAATGCCACTTGCATCACATTCTACTTCAAAAACCTTCTCGAAACTGGGTAGTTCTAGAACGGGCGTGGTACTAAGCATTTCCTTGGTTAGGGCAAAGCTTTCGTCTTGTTCGGGTACCCATTGAAACTTACCTTTCTTTAAACATTTTGTGATCGGAGCGGTGACTGTACTAAAGTTTCGTACAAACCTTCGATAGAAGGTTACTAGGCCATGAAAGTACAGATGTCAGTTACCGTCTTAGGTGTCGGCCACTCCCGAATGGATTTTATTGGTCCCGAAGGTTCTTAACAAGTTTATAAAAGGGAGGTTGAATACAAACACAAATTTTCAGTTTAATAAATTGTTTATAGAAGAATCAAATCACAATTTACAATTTGTTGCGGAATAAGATTAAGGAAAACCTAATCTAAACAAACTTAAGAAAGACACAGTTGTTTGCACTAAGAAATAGATAAGAAGGTTGTGGGAATATAGAAATCAAGGGTTTCTATCTTCGGTTCACTAAGAGAAAGAGGAATAGATCATCTTGAGAGAGAGTCTCAACCTTTCTATTTATACTCTATGCATTAAATGCATGGCAGGGTACTTTACACGTGTCACCTTTTGGTTGGTTGCATGTCTCTGACTTTTGGAGACATGTTTTTGGCCGTATGGTGAATAGTGTAGTTCTTTAGAGTTGTTGTACGACTTGTGGCAGAGGATATCTCTTCTGAAAGTTGTACTTTTTGTGCAAGGGTTAGACAAAAGAAACTTGGAGCATAAGCTTCATGATCTTCAGTCCCTGAATATCTCGTCCTTCAGTGAGTTAAAAGGAACTTCAGTGAGTGCTAAAGCTTTTCTTCAGATTTCTTCGCGTGATGTAGACTTGTCTTGGTTTCACTGATGTTTGCATAAGATCATGAGTAGACTTTTCGTTTGTTCAACAACTTTGTCTTCGATTCAGCAGTGAACATCTTTGTCGCAAAACTTGTCTTCAGGGATTACGTCTAACAGATAATAATGAAACTATCAGTGATACTGAACATACTCGGTATTTACTCGTTGATGGTGAAACACTAATACATACAGATGTTAAACGTAATTTTCACAAAGTAAATCATAGATTCATTATCAAATCACTAAGATAGTTTGGATCAACAATCTCCCCCTCTTTGATGATGACAAAGTAATATGAAGAAAATTACTTTATCTCAAAATATAAAGATATTCATGTCTCATAACATACATGTCCCAGTTACTATTTTGAGGTATCTTTTACAGTACAAATGATGTAAAGTACTTCACTAAAATTTTCATTGATTTGTAAAAGAGATTACAAAGAAAAATATGAAAATTGCAAGTACGAGTGAAATTCTATAATACTGTAAGTCTAACTAATAGATTACAAGATACAAAAAGGGAATCTATCAGCTATGTGGGTTCTTCCATGACAGGGAGTTCTTCTACTGTGAACATATGATCTGGTACCTTTTCTCCTCTCTGTCTTCGAACTACTGCTTCCTTTCAAATAAGGGTTTTGATGGGGGTCCCTGATGAAGAGTAGTCGCACCACAAGTAGAGAAGATGTTGTAGATGATTTAGAGGACAGAGAGGAAACTCCGAGACTCTCTGAAATCTGAGATTTTCATCATAATCTCGGAAGAATAACCCATACGGATTCTTTATCACTTGCCCTACTATAAATGGTCTGTCAGGGGGTAATGATAGATTAAGAGTTGAGAGGTCAGGAGGAGGTCCGAACAGTGCATCCATGGAGAATTTGATAGATGTTTCATTTTTTATTATAGCATCATTTTCAGAAGAGGAGGCTTGCTTTCGTCTGACTGTTCTTGGCTTTTGTGGAAGAGCTGAGGGCACATTCGTTCTTGCAGTGATCTTGTTGATGAGAGCTTCAAGAAGATTATCAACATGGCCTCTGTGTATTGATCTTGATTTCTTCAGTGCTTCTGTGAACTTTAACCACTCATAGTAGCCGAAGTGTTCCAGTTTTGACAGGTTCATGTCTTTTGAGCTTCCATCCTCTCTGAATAACCATGGTGAAAGAGAGTCGATTCTTCTTGCTCCTCCCTGAGATTGTTACAGCTGAGATTTTTAGTGGATCAGATCGATGGTCAAGCTTCTGTTTGCACCAAGCTAGATCATGATCGCTAATCTCTTTGTCTTTTCTGTTCTTCTCCTCTATCTCTTTTAGAAGAGCAGTTTGTACCTTCATCGGGTTCTTCTTCAGCTTTTTGTTCTTAAACAGGATTGAGTGTACCTTGAGGGCTAGAGAGGCGTCCTCTTGGCATTCAACTATTAACCGTTCAGCCCTGATAGACTCTTCAACTTCTTCCGGTGAAAGGAAATCAAGTTCTTCAGTACAGGATTGAGGAGGGATCTTCAGCCGTATGCTCTCTAGATGAAAAATCATATCTCTGGGTGTCTTTGAGTATCCTCCTTTAACCGTTGGAGAGGTCGAGAGGGTCTTTGTGGATGGCTCAGGGATTCTTAGTCTTCTTCTTCTTCTTGATCATCAGTCTCTCTGATAGGGACTGGGATTATTGAGTCATCAACTTGAGTAGCTGGGATTAATTGCAGAGGCATTCCTTTAAGCAGGGGAGAAACTGTATATATGAGGAAGGAGAAAGATAAAGGCTAGAAGGACAGGGGTGTATGGTGAGAAAAGAAAGATAGAGGGACAATAGAGAGACATACCTGAGAAGTTAGCTCCTCATCAGAAGTTGACAGAAGTCTCAGATTTCCTTCAGCAGCAATGCCCTTTTGCTTGCCTTGGGTGGAGGAATCTGGGGCCTTGTCTTGTTGTCTCCCCTTTGCTTCATTTATTACTATGCCCTTCATCGCTGGGGCTAACTCGATATTGGACGTAGGGAACCATGAGGATGGGTCCTCCTCCTCTTCATCATCATCAATGATGGAGTCTTTGGAGCCTTGATCTTTGATATCAAGTTTCTCTTCGTCTTCATACTCCTCTTCCTTTTCTTCTTCCAGAGGTTCTTCTAAGAGTGTTGAAGAAGAGGAAGGAGGTGCCTGTTTTTCAGCGATTGAGGTTTCCGTTGTCTTCTCCCCCTCAGCCTGAGAGGGAGGTTCTTTCACAGTTACCTTTTTAGACAATGCAACCTCCATATTTTTTTCTAGTTGGTGCTTTCTCCCCCTCTTTGTCATCATCAGGGGAGGTTCTTACAACAGCAGCAGCAGGATTAGCATCAAGGTATATGGGGACATCAGCCTCCAGTGTTTTCAGACGATCTTCAATTTTCGGAATGAAGGAGGTTGCAATGTTGACGAAGTCGGATGTTATAGCCAACAACATCCTATCATCATCCGTAAAGGAAGGTTCTTAGACTGGAGCTGGTTCATTCAGCTTGGCCAAAATATCGGCAAGAAGTTTGTTGGAACAATCGACTTTCTCACTGTGAGTATTCACCTCTTCAGTGAGTGTCTTCACAACCCCAGAAAGATTGTCAATGTGGCCATTTAAGGATTGCAGCTGAGAAGTATTTGTGTCCACATGGTCTTTCAAAGCGTTGACCTCTGTTTGTAGTGAGGAGAGATGAGATGCATCATCCTTGGTGGAGATGGCGGAGGAGAGGTCCTGCAAATTTTCACCATCAGCATTGACTGCTGAGGTGTTGGTGTTGATGGAAGTAGCGAGATATTCCACCTTCTCACTGACTTTGTGGAGCGAGGCATCAACCGTGGTCAAACTAGGACTTGTAAAATAAGTTAGTTTCTAAGCAAAGGAAGGCTTAGGCTTATTTAGAAGGACCTGTAAAATAAGTTAGGAATGTAGTGATACCTGATGTGTCAAACATGTTGTAAAACGCCATATCCCCTTCAAAAGAAGAGGGTGGAAGGTTTGTTTGAGGCAAACCTCCGAGAGAGAGGCCACCAGGTCCTAGTTGTGCAGCCTGGCTACAATAAAGTTGATATATCAGAGACCAAAGATATAGAAGGAGAAAGGGATGAGAAAGAGAGAGAGGCAGTATGGATTATAGTAGTTACCTCAACGATGTTCAAAGGTGTTGTATTAGGAGTTGAAATCAGCACAGAGTCAGTGGTAGGAGCCACTGAGAAAGTTGTTGAGGGTACAATAGTGGTAGAGCGGCCCACGAAACCATCCAGGGTGGTCTATTGAGAGACGATCCCAGTTGTTGGTATCTGAGAGGTTGGCTCTTCAGTTCTCCAAGCCTTTTTAGAAGGTCCAGAGAGAGCTGATGATTTTCGTTTTGAAGAGGTTGCAGTGGCGGGGGTAGTCGATGAAGGAACCATCGACGTAGCCACTGAAGTAGAAGAAGATTGAGAGAAAAGGGAGCGTAAGGTGCGAAGACTTACCTCGTGTGCAACAGTGGGGACGTTGAGGATTTAGGAGCCTACTTTGGAGAACTTGCAGTCACTCTCTGTTGGGTAGCGATCCTTCAAGAAGAAGTGAATGATGGTTGAGATGAACAGGATATAGGGAATTTTGATTTCCCTATCATGTTTCTCAATCTTGGACAGCAAGTCATCAACAATGATACCGACAAAGTCGATGTGGAGGCCAAAAATCACTGAGTAGCCCGTTTAAAGTTGTACTTTGCTTGTTTGATCCAGCGAACCCATCTTGCCGCTCATGCATTAAATTGTGTGGGAGTAGACATAATTCAATTCAGAGGGCATCTTTGCCTTCAGAATCTTGGTGAGCTTCTTGTCAGGGATGGAAGTGCGAGGTTTGTAGTCCCATTGATATCCCATGTTGTCGAGGAATTGAATGAGTTTCTCATAAGTGGGCAAGGCATCAAAACCAGCTTTGGTGCGGGCAGGAGAGCGAAGAGCGATGCGGATGACCATAGGCGTGATAACACCAGGTTCATGGTGAGTTTGGAAGGTGATAACAGTGATAGGCTTTCCTTGTTTTGTCAAAACTTCTCCCTTTTCAGAAGTAAACCAGAATTCCTAAAGAAGAGTCTTGGATGGGAGAGGAACTACCTTTAATGTGTAGCCAAGAGAGGATGCCTTGAGGAAGTCAGAGGCATACTGTAAATGAGGAGAAGGCTTGTTCTTGGGGAGGTCCAGAAGTCCCAAGTGATTATTTCCAGTGAGTTGGGATGCTGAGAGTTCAAACTTTACGTTTTTTGACTTAATGAGAGTAGTTTGGGCAGCCATTTTTGTACTGATAGAAAATGGTAGAACAATAAAATTCTTAGGAATAAAGGAGATGATTAGAAAGTTTTCCAGTTTCCTTTTTAAGAATAAAGTATGTAAGGAAGTTTATTCAAAAAGTCCAGTTTCCTTTTTAAGAAGGTGACATGAACAGTCCTAAAAACGAAATGTTTTTTGCAAAAAAAAAAGTCATAAAGAAAGTATGATTTTAAGAAGAAAAACAGTTTTTAATCCAACGAGATGCAAATTTTAGGATTAAACAAGGGTTTTTGAGGTAAAAGAGGTCAAGAACAAGAACCTGGAAGTCTTGAAGATTTGAAGATTCAAATGTTCTTGAGTTCTTAGTGTGCTTGAATACGGAGAGCAAGTTTTTGCTTTTTGATGCTTTGTGAGCGTAAAAGGTAAAATTATGAATGGAAAGCCTTTTATATGAGAGATGGAGGAGAAAGAAAGGATTGAGAGCGGGAAAAATGTTCATCATGACGCGGACACGTCCCACAAAGTTGATTGGACAAGAAGTGCAACGGACGAACGTGTCATAAAATGGTGTGTCATGGATTGTCGGTTCGAATGATGTCATATGAGAGAGAGTGTCATTTCATTTTTATTGTAAAGTATCTCTGATATAAATCATGGAAATGTTTTACTTTCAAATGATCACTGATAACAAATGTCAGTGGTAGGGTTTCTTTTTCAAAAAGATTTTAATCACTTGAAGAAATTCAGTGATTAAGTTTTAAGCTTTTGGAAAATCACCTCATTGAATATGATTCAGTGAGGAAGGATGTGAAAGCATACTTGACTATCAGAAATATTCTACTCAGAGATTGTCGGTCCAACAATACTTATCAAGTTTATAGAATAACAACACAATAAGATTACCAACCTGTTTGATATATAAAATAACGATTACAGGATTGATCTATGAAGCTTGGATTTGTGTTCTCTATGTTTTCTCTCTTTTACACTTTGATGTGTGTGTTTGTATGTGTGATCTATATCTGATTGATAGAGCTAGAGGAACACAATATCTAATCTAAGTGTGTTGAACACACTATCTAACTTAATATCTAGATATTAATTCTAACAAACTAGAAACTAACTTAGTTACTTAATATAACTATTACAATACTATTACTTAGATATTAAATCAAAGTAAACTAAAACAATTACATTAAATTACATTGACATTTATTACAAACGACATAGACTTTATTATCGAGAGTCGACGTTCCGTCTTTAGCTTCAGATTGCGATCTTCAGATTGGATGATCTTGAATCCAATGAGACTGTGTCTTAACAATCTCCCCCTTTGGATCAAGATCATTACGAAAATGATTTTAGCAATTTGATCTTCCCTTTCATCTCAGAAGATTCAATCTCTTTCTCTGAAATCAGCATGTCTTTCTTTAACAATCTCCCTCATTGAAGAGTGGACGTGATTCTTGAAACATGTGATCTTTGCCATTTCTTGTGTAGTCATTCTCCCCCTTTTTGATGTTAAGTGTAACGACTTCATCAAAATTTGTGGTAAGAAATGTCAATCTTGCGGTTAGAGCCCCTGATTCGTCAATTCATAAGAGATTCATCTAGATCTTTGTAAATCCAGACAAATGTGTCGGGTAACACCTGAAATCAACTAATGAATCAGTTAGAATGCCTGTCAGTAACACTAAGTTACCGTGTGTAACGAATACACATGGGAAAGGAGCTGTTTGATGTTGACTCCCCCAGGGCTTCCATTTAATCATCGAAACACCACAAAGGTAATTTCTATAAACGTTATGACAAAGAAACTAATTCCTTGTGTGTTCGTGCTTGTGTTTGAAAGAATTAAGCACGGATGATTGCTTATTGGCTCAAAATTGTGTAAACCACTAAGACAACAGTAAGTTAAACACAGACTCAATGTGCATTATTGAAGTGCGAAGGTAGGGCATACTTCCTTCTTTTCAATATCCAGATTTTCCAAATGAAAATCAGATAGCAAATGTGTTGCATCCCCTTAGAAAATGAAACATTTTCTTTTTGAGAAGAAAATGAGTAGATGGTGAGGTTTGATCAAGAGTTGGCATGGGTTAGTTGCCTGTTTCAATAATGTTCACCAAAGATTTGTGAATCACTAGAATTGTGGCTACCCGGCTCAGAAAAAGTTGGTGCAGAGTTGTGATATTCTTTTTAACTCTGTTCTCACACGCTCTTTCTTTTAAACATTTTGGTTTCTCTAATCACACTCATTTCTTTTCTCTTTGCACACTCAATCACTAAGGATTAACTTCTTGGGTAGAAATCACTGGTTAAGGCGATTCCATAGAAGTTGTGTTAATTCCTAGCACAATGATTCTTGTTTTCCTATGATGCATGTGATGCTCAGATTGGTTTAACTATTTCAGTTAAAGCACAATATTGATCATGAAAACATTTAAAAATACACTCCCAAAATATAAAATCTGTGGAAAAATCGGGAAGTGGTTTGAACATTTAAAACAATGTTTTCGATGATTGAAAGTTGTCCTTCTTTCAACCATATGTGAGATGAAGATATAGAATTATACCTTTACGTATGATCTCCCATCTCATGAAGCTAAGCTTTAAGTCATAGAAATATGAACTTGTAAGCTTCTCTCAAAAATTCTGCAAAAGTCTAATGTCAAGTCAAAGTAAAATTTATTCACTTAAAATGAAAAGACAAAAAACAGTAAAACTTTTTAAAGTATGAGTCCTGATCTGAAATAATCAGAAGTCATATCCGTACTCCTTTTTTGACTTGAAGAGCTCCCCCTAAAATCTTGCATTACAAAAAAAATTGGCATTAAAAGGTACATGCAATATTTTATGAGCTCCCCTTCGAAGTAATATTGACCAGATGTCAATTTCTTCTCATGCTCACCCTTGGATCATGAACATATGATAGAATGGCAGATATCTGTCGGTCCAACAATACTACTTAACAAGTTCTAAGAAACAACAACACATTAACGATTACCAACCTGTATTGAATATAGAAACGATTACAAGGTTGAATGATTAAGCTTGAATGTGTTCTCAATGTTTTCTCTCTTTTTCACCTTCTTGTGTGTGTTTGTGTGTGATGTATGATCTGATTGTTGTGATGAGAGAGATACTAGAGAGAGACACCTCAAATCTAGCAAGTGTGTTGAACACACTATCTAACAACTTGCAATAATATCTAGAATAATATCTAGATATTAACTAACAAACTATATAATAACTAAATCTAATATATGTAACTAGAAACTAACTAAGTCTAATATCTAATAGAATTAGATATTTAAACTAAGTTAACTAGTACAATAAACAAACAATTACATTGACATTTATTACAAATAGACATAGACTTTTATATCGAGAGTCGACGTTCCGACTTTAGCTTCAGATTGCGATCTTCAGTTTGGATGATCTGGAATCCAATGAGACTGTGGTCTAACAATCTCCCCATTTGGATCAAGATCATTTAATAAAAAGATTTATCCAATTCAGTCTTCTTGTTCAGCTCAGAAGATGCAATCTCTTTCTCTGAAATCAACATGTCTTCAATAGAATTCAGTCTTTGACGTGATTCTTGAAACATGTGATCTTTGCCATTTCTTGTGTAGTCATTCTCCCCCTTTTTGATGTTAAGTGCAACGACTTCATCAAAATTTGTGGTAAGAAATGTCAATCTTGCAGTTAGAGCCCCTGATTCGTCAATTCATAAGAGATTCATCCAGATCTTTGCAAATCCAGACAAATTAGATATGTAACACCTGAAATCAACTAATGAATCAGTTATCATGCCTGTCAGTAACACTAAGTCACTAAGTGTAACGAATACACATTGGAAATGAGTTGTTTTGATGTTGACTCCCCCAGGGCTTCCATTTAATCATCGAAACACCACAAAGGTTATTTCTATAAACGTTATGACAAAGAAACTAATTCCTTGTGTGTTCGTGCTTGTGTTTGAAAGAATTAAGCACTGATGATTGCTTATTGGCTCAAAATTGTGTAAACCACTGAGAAAACAGTAAGTTAAACACAGACTCAATGTGCATGATTGAAGTGCGAAGGTAGGGCAGACTTCCTTCTTTTCAATATCTAGATTTTCCGAATGAAAATCAGATAGCATATGTTCTGCATCCCCTTTGGAAATGAAACATTTTCTTTTTGAGAAGAAAATGAGTAGATGGTGAGGTTTGATCAAGAGTTGGCATGGGTTAGTTGCCAGTTTCAATAATGATCACCAAAGAATTGTGAATCACTAGAATTGTGGCTACCCGGCTCAGAAAAAGTTGGTGCAGAGTTGTGATATTCTTTTAACTCTGTTCTCACACGCTATTTCTTTTAAACTTTTTGCTTTCTCTAATCACACTCATTCCTTTTCTATTTGCACAATCAATCACTAAGGATTAACTTCTTGGGTAGAAATCACTGGTTAAGGTGATTCCATAGAAGTTGTGTTATTTCCTAGCACAATGATTCTTTGTTTTCCTATGATGCATGTGATGCTCAGATTGGTTTAACTATTTCAGTTAAAGCACAATATTGATCATGAAAACATTTAAAATACACTCCCAAAATATAAAATGTGTTGAAAAATCGGGAAGTGGTTTGAACATTAAAAAACAATGTTTTCTATGATTGAAAGTTGTCCTTCTTTCAATCATATATGAGATGAAGATATAGAATTATACCTTAACATACGATCTTCCATCTCATGAAGCTAAGCTTTAAGTCATAGAAATATGAACTTGTAAGCTTCTCTCAAAAATTATGCAAAAGTCTAATGTCAAGTCAAAGTAATAATTATTCACTTATATTGAAAAGACAAAAAGCAGTAAAACTTTTAAAGTATGAGTTCTGATCAGAAGTAATCAGAAGTCATGTCCAAACTCCTTTGACGTGAAGAGCTCCCCCTAAAATCTTGCATTACAAAAATTTGTCATAAAACGTAAGTGCAGAAATCTTATGAGCTCCCCCTCAAATTAATATTGACGAAGTATGAGTTTCTTCTCATACTCCCCCTAGAATCATGAACATTAACATATGAAATACAGATATCATTCACAATTAAGCATAAAGATATGAGGAAAAAGTAAACAATAGTGAACTTTTATAGGTAACTACTGATTATGTCTTAAGATTTAGCATACCAAGCTTAGAGATAAGAAAGTTGAATCTCTTTTCATCTAACGCCTTGGTAAACAAATCTGCAAGTTGATAATCTGTTTTTACAAAGAAAAGTTCTATGTTTCCTTTTTCTACATGATCTTTGATAAAGTGATACCTGACGTCGATATGTTTGGTTTTTGTGTGTTGAACAGGATTCGCTGTTATTGCGATGGCGCTCTTGGAGTCGCAGTAGATCGGGATCTTGTTGAAGTGGAAACCATAGTCGCGAAGTTGTGTTTGCATCCACAAAACCTGAGAACAGCAGCTAGCAGCAGCTACATATTCTGCTTCGGCCGTGGAAGTTGAAACGCAAAGTTGCTTCTTCGATCCCAAACTTACTAGTTTGTCACCGAGGAACTGTACGTGTCCTGACGTGCTCTTCCTGTCTAACATACAACCTACATGATCTGCATCTGTGTAGGCTGTTAGTTCAAAACTAGTATCTTTGGGATACCACAGACCGAGATCTGCGGTGCCCTTCAGATACCTGAATATACGTTTGACAACAGTCAAATGGATTTCTTTTGGATTAGCTTGATATCGGGCATAAAGACATGTTGAAAACATTATGTCTGGTCTACTACTAGTAAGATACATTAAAGAACCTATCATTCCTCCGTAGGTCCTAATATCAACAGCCTTTCCCGAAGGATCGCTGCCAATCTTAGTTCCTGGTGCCATTGGGGTACCAATCGGTTTTGTATTTTCCATTTGGAATTTCCGGAGAATTTCCCTAATGTACTTAGATTGATTAATAAAGATACCCGTAGAAAATTGTTTTACTTGAAGCCCGAGAAAGAAGTTCATCTCTCCCATCAAGTTCATTTGAAATCTAGACACCATAAGGTTTGCAAAATTCTTACAGAACTTAGTATTAGTTGAACCAAAAATAATATCGTCGACATAGATTTGTATTAAAACGATATCGGCTTTTTCTTTCTTTATGAACAAGGTGGTATCCACCGTACCTTTTGAAAACCCAGACTTGACTAGAAAAGTGGAAAGGACATCATACCAGGCTCGAGGGGCTTGTTTCAGACCGTAGAGAGCTTTGTCGAGAATGTAGACGTGGTCCGGCTTCTCTTGATTGACAAATCCCTCTGGCTGAGAGACGTATACTTCCTCTTTCAGAATTCCGTTTAGGAATGCTGTCTTCGCGTCCATTTGAAAGACCGTGAAGTTCTTGTGGGCAGCGTAGGCTAAGAACATTCTGATTGCCTCTAAACGCGCCACAGGAGCGTATGTCTCGTCATAGTCTAATCCTTCCTCTTGTCTGTATCCTTTGGCTACTAGTCTCGCCTTGTTTCTGATGACGGTACTAGCTTCATCCTTTTTAATCTTGAAGATCCACTTCGTACCGATGATTGTTTTACCTTTAGGCTTTGGTATGAGTCTCCAGACTTGCAGTGCGTTGAACTGGTTCAATTCTTCTTGCATAGAGACTACCCAATTTGGATCCGCAAGAGCCTCTGATACTCGAGTTGGCTCAATCTTGCTTAGAAAGGAGTCGTGCATGCACTAGTTGATTGACGCTGACCTAGTTTGCACCGACTTGGATGGATCACCTATTATCTGACTTGCAGGGTGCGCTTTGGTCCATTTACGTTCATGAGGCAGTGGATTATAGGAATGAATGTCAGTTGTGTCATCTATAAATCCACTTGCACCTTCTTCAGTTTGATTAGGAGGAGTTATGATAGTTTCTTCAGTTGAAGTTGTAGGTTCAGAAGACTCAGCAGGTACAGCTTGGTCCGGCTGTAGTTGGATCTGTATGGTACATTCTGCTGGTTCAGCTTCTTCTGATTCTGCATGACTTGGCACTTCTTGAACTGTAGGAGTTGGTATTTGAATTGTGACGTCTTGATGAATCGGGGTACTTGATTCATTTGGAATGTTTGAACTGGTTGGATGAGTAGGCATTGGCTCTTCTATCCTGTCAACCAAAACAGATTTCTTTATGTTAGTTCCAAGAAATTCGTCATAAAATAATTCAAATAATAAATCTAAATCAGATAAATGGTTAGTTGATGTTGAAGCTTCATCTGATTTGTTCTGTTGAGACGCAGGTTCTGGACTGAGTTGCCCAGAAGCTAGTACTCCGGTTAAAACGGGTTCTGAACAGTATTGTTCGGAAGCCATCTCTTCATCAAAGGTGACGTTGACGCTTTCAATCACCGTCTTTGACTTCTTGAAGTAGATTCTGAATGCAGTTGATGATGAGGAGTATCCAATGAAGATTCCTTCATCTGCCTTGGCGCTGAACTTGTTGAGATTCTCCCTATCGTTTAAAACGAAACACTTACATCCAAAGATATGGAAGTATTTTATTGTAGGTGTTCGGTTGTTGATCAATGCATAAGGAGTCTTCTTGAATCGTCTGTGAATCATGGACCGGTTCTGCGTATAGCATGCGGTAGATATAGCTTCTGCCCATAAGAATAGAGGTAGGTCGGAATGACTTAGCATAGTGCGAGCTGCCTCGACTAGCGTTCGGTTTCTTCTTTCAACCACTCCATTTTGTTGAGGCGTTCGAGCAGCAGAGTATTGATGTGAAATCCCGACAGATTCGAGATATTCTTCAACTTTGTTGTTCTTCAACTTTGTTGTTCTTAAACTCTGTGCCGTTGTCTGTTCTTCAACTTTGGTATGGGGGCAGCGCCCCTAGAGAAAAAATTTATGACAATTAAAGACCCTATTACAGTTTCGAAAAATTCTCAGAAAAAAAATTCTAAGTCTGGAAATTGGAGCTTTGCGATTGAGAAGGTTTGCGTTTCAAGTTAGGGACGCAAAGTTGAGGTTTGCGTTTCTAATGGGACGCGCAAATGGAGGTTTGCGGGTCTAGTAGGAAGCGCAAACTGAGGTTTGCGATTGCTCTTTGAAACGAGAAGTGTGCTTTGCGTTTGGCTTGAGAGGCGCCAAGTAGAGGTTTGCGGGTCACTTGAGACGCGCAAAGTTGGACTTTGCGTTTGATGAAGGACGCGCAAAGTTGGACTTTACGTGTTATTCTTCCTCTGGTTTGCGGGTTATTCGACCTGTACTTCGAAAATTCGTCTAAAATCTGTATTGAAACGATTTAGCAATACCAAACCCTACGAATGTGTCTAGAAACACTTTTAGAACAGATTATAAGCACTCGATCTCACTAAAACACTCTTTTTAGAAATTAATCTGATCGCACAGTGACTTACTCTTCTCGACTCTTTTCTCACAAAAACCACAAATTGGAACTCGATATAAGCTTTAAAGTGAAATTAAATAGCAACAATTCGATCTAGCAAGTAGTACAATCACAACCTGATCGATTCTAACACCTAAAACACTCAAAATCACAAAATCGAATTTTGTTCAAGAACACAGAGTCGTTTTTCTCATAAACTTGTTTTTGAGATTAATCAGGCTCTGATACCAATTGTCGGTCCAACAATACTACTTAACAAGTTCTAAGAAACAACAACACATTAACGATTACCAACCTGTATTGAATATAGAAACGATTACAAGGTTGAATGATTAAGCTTGAATGTGTTCTCAATGTTTTCTCTCTTTTTCACCTTCTTGTGTGTGTTTGTGTGTGATGTATGATCTGATTGTTGTGATGAGAGAGATACTAGAGAGACACCTCAAATCTAGCAAGTGTGTTGAACACACTATCTAACAACTTGCAATAATATCTAGATATTAACTAACAAACTATATAATAACTAAATCTAATATATGTAACTAGAAACTAACTAAGTCTAATATCTAATAGAATTAGATATTTAAACTAAGCTAACTAGTACAATAAACAAACAATTACATTGACATTTATTACAAATAGACATAGACTTTTATATCGAGAGTCGTCGTTCCGGCTTTAGCTTCAGATTGCGATCTTCAGTTTGGATGATCTGGAATCCAATGAGACTGTGGTCTAACAATATCAATCAGAGTTAAGAATGAAGAAATGATGAATAAGTATACAATTAGAAAACTTTTATAGGTAATTACTGGTTATACTTTGAGATTTAGCATACCAAGCTTCGAGACTAGAAAGGTAAACCTCTTTTCGTCTAAAGGGTTGGTGAACAAATCAGCATGTTGATACTCATTCTTTACAAAGAAAAGTTCAATTGTTCCTTTCTCTACATTATCTTTGATGAAATGATACCTGACGTCTATATGCTTTCGTGTGTTGAACAGGATTCGCCGTTATTGCGATGACACTCTTGGAATCACAGTAGATCGGGATCTTGTTGAAGTGGAAACCATAGTCGCACAATTGAGTTCGCATCCATAAGACCTGAGAACAGCAGCTAGCAGCAGCTACATATTCTGCTTCGGCCGTGGAAGTTGAAACACAAAGTTGCTTCTTTGATCCCCAACTTACCAGTTTGTCACCGAGGAACTGCACATGTCCTGACGTGCTCTTCCTGTCTAACATACAACCTGCATGATCTGCATCTGTGTAGGCTGTTAGTTCAAAACTAGTATCTTTAGGATACCACAGACCAAGATCTGCAGTGCCCTTCAGATACCTAAAGATGCGCTTCACAGCAGACAAATGGATTTCTTTAGGATTGGCTTGATATCTTGCACATAAGCATGTTGAAAACATTATATCCGGCCTACTCGACGTAAGATACATTAAAGAACCTATCATCCCTCGATAAGTCCTAATATCAACAGTCTTTCCCGAAGGATCGGTGCCAATCTTAGTACCTGGTGCCATTGGGGTACCAATCGTTTTGAATTTTCCATTTGGAACTTCCGAAAAATATCCCTAATGTATTTTGATTGATTGATAAAGATACCCGTAGAAAACTGTTTTACTTGTAAACCGAGAAAGAAATTCATCTCTCCCATCAAGTTCATTTGAAATCTAGACACCATAAGGTTTGCGAAGTTCTTACAGTACTTAGTATTTGTAGAACCAAAGATAATATCATCTACATATATTTGAATTAAAATGATATCGGCTTTTTCCTTTTTAATAAACAAAGTGGTATCTACCGTACCTTTTGAAAACCCAGACTTGACTAGAAAATTAGAAAGGACATCATACCAGGCTCGAGGTGCTTGTTTCAGACCGTAGAGTGCTTCGTCGAGAATGTAAATGTGATTTGGCATCTCTTTATTGACAAATCCATCTAGCTGAGAGACGTAGACTTCCTCCTTCATAATTCCATTGAGGAATGTTGTCTTCACGTCCATTTGAAAGACCGTGAAGTTCTTGTGGGCTGCATAGGCTAAAAACATTCTGATTGCCTCTAATCGCGCCACAGGAGCATATGTTTCGTCATAGTCTATTCCTTCCTCTTGTCTGTATCCTTTGGCTACTAGTCGTGCTCTGTTTCTGATGACGGTTCCATCTTCGTCTTTCTTTATTTTGAAAACCCATTTCGTACGTATAATGGTTTTACCTTGAGGTTTCGGTACGAGTCTCCAGACTTTAAGTGCATCGAACTGATTTAGCTCTTCTTGCATTGAGATCACCCATTCTGGATCAGCAAGAGCTTCTGATACTCTTGTTGGCTCAATCTTGCTCAGAAAGGAGTCATGCATGCACATGTTCATTGATGCTGACCTAGTTTGCACTGGTTTTGATGGATCGCCAATAATCTGGCTTATCGGATGCTCTTTGGTCCATTTATGTTCATGAGGTAGTGGATTATATGAATGTATGTCAAAGGTTTCATCAACATATCCACTTGTACCTTCTTCTGTTTGTTCATGAGGAGTGATTTCAGTTGAAGTGGCAGGTTCAAAAGGCTCAGCAGGTACATCTTGTTCTGGCTGTAGATTGATCTGTACAGAACATCCTACTGTGTCAGCTACTTCTGTCTCGTTTTGATTTGTTACTTGTTCAACTGTTGGAGTCGGCATTTGATTTGTTATCACTTGTTGAATCGGGGCGTTTGATTCAATTGGAACATTTGAACTGGTTGGGTGAGGAGTCGTTAAGTCTTCCATCCTGTCAACCACAACAGATTTCTTTACATTAGATCCGAGATATTCATCATAAAACAATTCAAATAATAAATCTAAATCAGATAAATGGTTAGTAGAAGTTCATGCTTCATCTGATATATTCTGTTGAGACATAGGTTCTGGACTGAGTTTCCCAGAAGCTAGTATTCCTGTTATTGCGGGTTCTGAACTGTGTTGTTCGGAAGCCATTTCTTCATCAAAGGTGACGTTGACGCTTTCAATCACCGTCTTTGTCTTCTTTAGATAGACACGATATGCAGTTGAAGTCGAGGAATATCCAATGAAGATTCCTTCATCTGCCTTAGCGCTGAATTTGTTGAGATTCTCCCTATCGTTTAATACAAAACACTTACATCCAAATATATGGAAATATTTGATTGTCGGTGTTCTACTGTTGATTAACGCGTAAGGAATCTTCTTGAATCTCCGATGTATCATGGATCTATTCTGTGTGTAGCATGCGGTCGAAACAGCTTCTGCCTACAAAAATAGAGGTAAGTTGGAATGACTTAGCATAGTACGAGCAGCCTCGACTAGCGTTCGATTTCTTCTTTCAACCACTCCATTTTGTTGAGGCGTACGAGCAGCAAAGTATTGATGTGAAATCCCGACAGATTCGAGATATTCGTCAACTTTGTTGTTCTTGAACACCGTGCCGTTATCTGTTCGTAGAAACTTGACTGGTTTCTGCAGATTCACCTGGGTCGTCTTCAGGAATGTAATGATAAGATCTGGTGTTTCATCCTTTGTACGTATAAACTTGACCCATGTGTACCGCGAATAATCATCCACGATCACGAGTATGTACTTCTTGCCGCCTAAACTTTGAGTGCGCATTGGACCGCATAGATCCATATGCAATAACTCTAAAGGAGCTTTAGTACTTGGTTCAGGCTTCGGTTTATGAGGTGCCCTCTTCATCTTGCCCTTTTCACAGGCTGCACATAGATGTTCTCTTTCGTATTTCAGCTCTGGAAGTCCTTTGACGAGCTTTCCATTGACCAGATCGTTGATGTACCGAAGGTTGAGGTGCGAAAGACGTCGATGCCATAACCAACTTTGTTTCATCGAAGCTTTCGATAGTAGACAAATGTTGGGAACTGAAGAAAAGCTCAAGTATGGTTAATGCTGCTAGTTCAGAATTACAACTGCTAGAGGACTTCAAAGTTAATACTGCTGAGTATTACTACTTGTAGTAGAATTAATACTGCTAGTCAAAGTTAGTGTTGCTTGAACAAAGTTAGTACTGCTTAGCTAGTTAGTACTGCTAGAGGTTAGTGCTGCTTAGTAGTTAATGCTGCTAGGACTAAGTTAATGCTGCTTCTGAGATAATGTGAAGATAATGATGAAGATATCGTGTTTAAAGATAAACATGGAAAGCTGAAGATATTCATGGAAGATATACTGAAGATATTCTATTTATTGCAATTATCTTTTATTCAGTATATGTATAGAATTGATAGAATAGTTTAACATATTTTAATTCATTCTAAGTTTTGTTCTAGAGAAAATCAACCTCAAGGCATAGATCCTAATTCTAGAGAAGTAGAATTCGTCTTGAAAGAGCTTGTTCTTCAAGATTGAGGTTGAGTGTGTAATCTTGTGATTTTAATCATTCAATACAAGTTTACAAGTTGTTAATCATATATATTGTTTGTTTACTGTTGCATTGCATATCAAAGTGTTATTCCACAAACTTCTTTGATATTGTTTCTGAGTATTTATTCTTGTTAAGAATTCGATCCTGACAAGTGGTATCAGAGCCTGTTCTCTCAGAAACATCTAGTCATTCATCATGGAAAACTTTGCAGAATCAAACAACACTCTGGTCTCTAAGGTTCCAATGCTCAAACCCAGTGAGTTTGACATGTGGAAGATCAGAATTAGACAATACATTCTTATCACTGACTACTCAATGTGGGATATCATTGAGAATGGTCCTTCTGAAGCAGGAAAGATTGGACCAGATGGGAAAAGACCTCCACCAAAGACAGATGGTGAGAGGAAGATCAGACAGACAGAGATGAAGGCCTTGAGCACTCTGCTCTTGGCCATCCCCAATGAATATCAGCATCAATTTTGCAACTGCACTGATGCTCATATTCTCTGGAATGCTCTAGAGAAAAGATTTGCTGGAACTAAAAGCATTAAAAGAAATCAAAGAGATGTTCTAAAGCAGCAGTATGAGAACTTCACTTCTTCAAAGAATGAGTCTATGACTCAAACTTTTGATAGGTTCAACAAGCTCATTGGTGAACTGGCTACTGTAGGAGTGAAGATGGAGCAAGATGATATCAATAGAAAGTTCCTCAGATCTCTTGGAACTGTCTCATATAGACAGAGTGACAATCCGGAAGAGAAGGAACTTGATGATCTATATAATGATCTAAGAGTTTTTGAAACTGAGGTAGAAACCAAGAAGAAGCCCACTGGGTATATCCACAATGTTGCACTTCTATCAGCATCTACTGATACTACTGCCAACCCTGAAGCATTTAGTGCTGCCAGTGGAGTGAATTCAGAAAAAGGCACTGAAACTATCTTTGAAGCCTTTTTGTCCAGTCACAACAACAATTCTTTGATTAATGATGATCTGGATCAACTTCACCCTGATGACCTGGAGGAGATGGACATTAAATGGCAGATGGCCATGTTATCTATGAGGGTGAAGAAGTTTATCAAAAGAACAGGGATGAACAACTTCTCTCAAAGAAGAGAAGATGAAGCTGGTTTTGACAAGACAAAGGTGGAATGTTATAAGTGCCACATGAAGGGACATTTTGCTAGAGAGTGCAGAAGCGGTGTTCCAAACAACAACCACCAACAAGCTCAGAATGGAGGCTACAATCAAAACAAGAACTCTGCTCAAGCCCTTGTTTCTCAACAAGGAATGGGGTTTGACTGGAGTGACCAAGCTGAGGAAGCCATTCAGAATCAAGCTCTTATGGCAGAAGTGTCTGATCTCCCCTCTAAAGTAACTTCTAATCTTTGTACTCAATCTTGCATAGACACTGTCAAAAGGTACAGCGATCACAACCAAAGCATGTGTGATGACCTCAAAAGATTAGAAAAGGACAAAAGAGACTATGTGTTGATAGTAGAGAGATTTGAAGAACAAATCAAAGGCTTTCAAGCTAATGAACTTCAACACTCTTATGACACAAACTATTGGAAGTGGGAAAAGAATGAGTTAGAGACCAAACTATCTAAGTCCATAGAAGAGAATGACAGGCTGAAAGAAGAAATGTCTAAGGTTAAAATTGACATAGAAAAGTTTTCATATGCCTCAAAAGCAATGGATTCTCTTCTAAAGGCTCAGATTCATGATAAGATGAAGCCTGGTATTGGATATAACAATACACCTCCTCCTTACAACAACAACTATATCTCTCCTACTTCAGACTTGTTAGAGACCAAGGAGAAAAAGGACTTGACTGAGAAAGCTTTTAAGATAGATCCTTTGGATGAGGTAGTAGTTAAGGATTTGACTGAGAAAGAAGCCAGTGAGAATAGGAATAATGCTGTGAGTAAAGAGATACCATTAGAAAACAACATTATCACCAATGAGGGATGTGGAAAAATCTGGGTCAAGTCTAAGGAGATAGAGAAGACCAAAGGAAAGGATAACAAGGTCCATTACCAACAAACCACTGTTGTGAATCCTGGACCTTGTAAACAGTGTGCTTGCTATAAATCTAAGAGCCTAAATTCTGGTATAAAAAGAGGTAACCAAAGAAACTGGAATAATCAATGGGCTCAGAAACAAGGAGTTGATCTGAATAAAATAATCAGACCAAAACCCTGTTTCATATGTGGCAAGCTGAATCATTTGGCTAAGTATTGTTTCTTCAATCCTATTAACCAACAGATGAACTTTCAAAGATTTGTGCAAAAACTTGTTGGTTATAGGAAGGCTGGAAAGACACATGTGGGGAAGAAATCTGTTGAAACCAAAGGCCCCATGAAGAAACAGGTTTTAAAAGAAAGTATCAAAAGATGGGTGCCTAGAAGCACTAAAACTGTTAGTACTTCTGACAGAGATAGTGTTGCTAGAAGCATTACTACTGCTACCAGTGTTAGTACTTCTGCTACCAGTGTTAGTAATTCTGCTGAAAATTTTAATACTGCTAACACAGTTACTGCTACTAACACAGTTACTACTTCTAACAAGGTTAGTACTGCTAAGCATGCAAGTGCTGCTAATGCAGTTAGTACTTCTAAAACCAGTATTGTTTCTAGCAAGTGTGTTTCCAAACCAATCATTGTGACAAAGTACTCCAGAAATGAGGAGTCAAAGTTTAAAAATCTTGTCAAGAAAGAATGTAAATATTTTGATGAGAAAGGGGTGCCCAAGACCACTTTGGCTTGGGTTCCTAATTCATACTAACTGATTTATCATATGTGCAGGGCAACCAACAGCTCAAGGGGAAGAGCATATGGCATGTTGATAGTGGTTGCTCTAGGCACATGACAGGTAACATGTCATGCCTTCAGGATTTCAAGCATATCAATGGAGGACATGTTGCATTTGGAGATAATCTTACTGGTGGTAAAATAAGTGGAAAAGGTAATGTTACAAAAGGTAAGATGACATTTGAGGATGTCTACTATGTTGATCAATTGAAGTACAACCTGTTAAGTGTATCACAGGTTTGTGACAAACAACATAGCATATTATTTACTAATACAGAGTGTATGATCCTTGCTCCAGGGTTCAAGGTAGTTGATGAAAGCATGATACTACTTAGAACTCCAAGAAAGGACAATGTTTATTGTCTAGATATGGACAATGTTCCTAGTGATTCATCCCTGAACTGTCTTGTTTCTAAAGCTTCTGTGGATGAATCCTCTCTATGGCACAGAAGGATGTGTCACATGAATTTCAAGACTATGAACAAACTTGTTAAAAACAACCTTGTAAGAGGTTTACCTTCAAAAGTCTTTTCATGTGATGATCATTGTGTTGCATGTCTTAAAGGCAAACATCACAAAACTTCTCATAAGACCAAAGAGTTAAATACAATTTCTTCTTGTCTCCAGTTATTACATATGGATCTGTTTGGTCCTACAAATGTTATGAGTATAGGCAAGAAATCTTACTGCTTGGTTATTGTTGATGATTACTCCAGATTTACTTGGGTATATTTTCTAAGGACCAAGGATGAGACAAGTGGACTGATCAAATCCTTTATCCTAAAAATTGAAAACCAAACTAATCAAAAAGTAAAAGTCATTAGATCAAACAATGGAACTGAATTTAAAAATCTTGATCTAAACACCTTTTGTGAAGAAAAAGGAATTGAGAGACAATATAGTGCCCCAAGGACTCCTCAACAGAATGGAGTTGCTGAGAGGATGAATAGGACACTAATAGAGGCTGCTAGATCTCTGTTGGCTGATTCAAAACTGCCAATTACCTTCTGGGCTGAAGCAGTTAATACTGCCTGTTATGTCCAAAACAGAGTTCTAGTGGTCAAGCCAAAGAACAAGACCCCTTATGAGCTTTTAAATAAAAGAAAACCTTTCATTGGATTTTTCAAACCTTTTGGGTGTCCTTGTACAATTCTCAATACCAAATCTCACTTAGGTAAGTTTGATAGCAAAACAGATGATGGATTTCTTATTGGTTACTCATCTCAGAGTAAGGCTTACAGAGTTTTTAACTCTTCTTCTAGAATAATTGAAGAAAGTGACAATGTCAAATGCGATGAGAACACACCAAATCCTATTGGGTCTGGTCCTCAGTGGCTGTTTGACATTGATTCACTAACTAACTCTTTTGGTTTCAGTAGTGATGATTATGCAGGTTCAAGGTGTGGAGGATCAGGGACTACACAAGTTCAAGATAGTATATCTCAATCTGTGATCTTTCCCATACCAACAGTAGATTCTGTTGAAGACTGTGAAAAGGAACCATCTACTGGACCAAATCAGAGTGAAGAAGAAAGTAGAGATGAGGAGAGTCAGGAAGATAAAGACCCAGAGGTAGCTGCTGAAAACACCTCAGTTGAGTTTAATGACTCAAATCTAGAGGTGGGACTTAATGAAGAACCTAGTCATCACACCAGAATTCAAAAGAATCATCCTCCACAGCTGGTAATAGGAGATATATCTTCTCCTATGATGACTAGAAATCAAAGCAGGCTTCAGGAAATGCAAGACCAACAGCATACAGTGCTTTCTTGCTTTCTATCCCAGCTTGAGCCTAAAAAGGCACATGATGCTATGAAAGAGTCCAGTTGGATAGAAGCCATGCAAGAAGAGCTACTGCAGTTCAAGCTGCAAGATGTTTGGGATCTGGTAGACCTTCCTAAAGGCCAAAGAGCAATAGGAACAAAATGGGTCTTCAGGAATAAGAAAGATAAAAGAGGCATAGTAATAAGGAATAAAGCACGGTTGGTGGCTCAAGGGTATACACAAGAAGAGGGAATAGATTATGAAGAAGTATTTGCACCTGTAGCCAGGATAGAAGCAATTAGATTATTCTTGGCTTATGCTTCTTATATGAAATTCAAAGTCTATCAAATGGATGTCAAAAGTTCATTTCTATATGGCTCAATTGAAGAAGAAGTATATGTTTGTCAACCACCAGGGTTTGAAAACCCAAGCTATCCAGACAAGGTATACAAATTGAAGAAAGCACTTTATGGACTGCATCAAGCTCCAAGAGCATGGTATGACACTCTGTCATCCTATCTCTTGGAAAATGGCTTTGAAAGAGGAGTCATTGATAAGACTCTATTCATCAAGAGAAAGAAGAAGGATATCTTGTTGGTCCAAATCTATGTTGATGATATTATCTTTGGATCCACAAGAGCCATCATGTGCAAGAAGTTTGAGGAACTAATGCATCAAAGGTTCAAGATGAGTTCCATGGGGGAACTTACTTTCTTCCTTGGACTTCAAGTTAAACAGAAGTCAGATGGAATCTTTATCTGTCAGTCCAAGTATCTGCAGGACATTCTAACCAAGTTTGGTTTCTCAGATTCAAAACCTGCCAGCACACCTATGGAGACACACAAGCAGATAACAACAGATCTTGAGGGGGAGGATATGGATGTTCATCACTATAGGTCCATGATTGGCTCTCTCATGTATCTTACAGCCTCTAGGCCAGATATAATGTTTCCAGTCTGTGTATGTGCAAGATTCCAAGTTAGGCCAAAGAAATCTCACTATCAAGCTGTTAAGAGGATATTCAGATATCTCAAAGGGAAACCCAGATTGGGAATTTGGTATCCTCATGACTCATCATTTGACCTACTTGCATACTCAGATAGTGATCTAGGTGGAGCAAACTTGGACAGGAAATCTACTTCTGGAGGATGTCAGTTTTTAGGTGCAAGACTAGTGTCATGGCAGTGCAAGAAACAAACCACAATGTCCACATCTACAACAGAAGCAGAGTACATAGCAGCTGCAAGTTGTTGTTCTCAAGTCTTATGGATTCAGAATCAAATGCTGGACTATGGGGTAACCTTTCTACACACTCCAATCCTTATTGATAATAGCACTGCTATTAGCATTGTTAATAATCCTATCAAGCACTCAAAGACAAAGCACATTGAGATCAGGTATCACTTCATAAGAGACTGTAATGAAAAGAAACTTATTCAAGTTGTAAAAGTTCATACTGATAACCAGTTTGCTGATTTATTCACCAAAGCTTTTGATGTGGGTAGATTCACTTTCTTGGTAACAAGTGTGGGAATGATCAACTCTGAATAAGCACCTTCTCAAAAAGTGGTTACATACCTGTATATTGTTTATTCGTGGTGTTACTAATCTTCTTTTTCAGGATATATATAGCAGTACTCAGTGTATCACAAGCTTAAAAGAGTAAGTATGGTTAATACTGCCAGTGCACAGTTAATACTGCTAATGGTTAATACTGCTCTCAGTTAATACTGCTAGTTAGTTAATACTGCTAGTGGTTAATACTGCTCGCCGTTAATACTGCTTGTTAGTTAATACTGCTAGTGGTTAATACTGCTCGTCGTTAATACTGCTTGTTAGTTAATACTGCTCTAGGTTAATACTGCTTATGTCCCGAATACTATAAATACCCTTTGTCCGCCTAAAAAGTTCATAACGACTCTTTGCATATTGTTCACTTGCGCTCTAAACCCTTTCTCTCTCAAGTTCAAAGTTTTTCAGGCAAGATCGTCCAAGATCTATGGCATCAATGGCATTCATAGACGAGCACAATGAAATCGTGATGCTACAGAAGCCCAAACAGGCCGCTGGTTTCCACCAGATTGTGGGTTTCCGCAAGACAACCCACATTGCCCATGCTCTCACTGTATCGCCATTAATCTATATCGAGCATCAAAGGCAATTCTGGGCATATGCCACCATTGTTACTGAGAATGGTATGCAAATGATCAAGACAAAGGTATGTGGCAAGCCCTTGACAGTTACTGAAGAGGTAATTCACATCAGTCTACGTCTAGACGATGCCTCTGGTATAACTTCTATCCCTAATGATGAACTGTTTTCTACTCTTACAAGAATGGGGTATGGAGGCCCATTGGGTGTGTTCAAGTTCTCAAAAGCCAAATTTTCACCCCCAATGGCGTTTCTTTGTCCATACCCTTATGCACTGTATCTCTAAAAAGACTACTGGATGGAGTGAGTTCAGTAGCACCATTGCTTATGCCTTGGTGTGCTTGGCCACTGCCAGAAAGTACAACTTTTCTAAAATGATTTTCAGTGATCTTGTCTCAAACTTGGGAAGCAAAAAGAGCTTTTATATGTACCCCAGGTTTGTCCAAGAATTTATCACCCACGAATTGACTGATATGCCTCATTTTGATGGGGTATATGTACCTAAACCCCCTAAAGGCAAGGTTTTCTCAAATATGAGAAGATCTGCTAGGGACTCGGAAGAAGTAGACACTCCATTGTTCTCTACAATGATGGTGGTGTCCCACACTGATGAAGGTATGGCAGCAGGGTCAAGGCCCCCATTAGACCATCCCACTGCTAGCCAATCCCAACCTTCCCACTCAAAATCAATTCCCCAGCCTCTTCTTGATAAACCAACTTCACCAATCACCCAAACATACAAAAGGAAATAGGTAAAGAAGGCTTCTTCCCTTCTTGTACCTTCACCCACTCAGCCTTTAAGCCCTCTAAGGGAGAATTCTCCTTTAGAGAATATCAATAGGGAAACCAAAGGGGTATCTCCCAACCCCAAGGAGGTGCTCTCTGAGGAGGAGGAAGAGCATGAGAATACTGCCACTACTTCTGCTAGCACAGAGAAGGTCAGTGGTAATATTTCTAAGACCTTCCCCATGGCAACTTTGAATGAGCAATCATTCAAAGGTCCCAGGTGCCAAGAAACCACGGGGGTGGATAGTGCTTCTGCTAGGCAGAAGACTTCCATTACTAAAATATCCCATGATCCTTCAATAGGGGGTAACACTCCTGGAGAAGGTGAGGACAGATATGACTATCTTGAATTGATGGACACAATGACCAACATCAACAGGGATGTGATCAAACAGGGTCAAGATATAGAAGAATTGAAGCTGATAGTTCTGTCACAACAAGAGCAGATCCTCAACTTAAAGCAAATGGTCAGAAAATTGATTCTCCAAAAGAAGAAAAAGAAGTTTGTTCTAAAGAAGAGGAACAATGCTCAAGATGCTTCCAACAAGGGGGAGAAGCAAGAAAGGGAAACAGAAAAAGAAAGTTCAGCTGAAAAGAGAGTTGAAGTTGAGGGGGAGACAGAGGATGTAATAGAGGCAGAAACTGAAGTTGTTCAAGCAGCAGAAACTGTTAATGCTGCTGAAGCAACAGAAACAGTTAATGCTGCTGAAACAAAAGAAACAGTAGAAACAGAAGAAGCAGTAACAGGGCTCTCTGTAGAGGAACTGGAGATTGCAGAGACATTGGTTAAGGCCAAGAATGACACTCATAAGGCTAGTCAAAAAGCCAAGGGAGTGGTCATCAATGAAGAAGGAATCTAAAAGAAGAGAAAAGAAACAAGTCAAGCAACTTTGAAGGGAAAGGGAAAGGAAAAGATAGTTGAAACTGGACTACCTTCAAAGAAAAAGACTCAGATTGAAATGGATGAGGAAATAGCAAAGCAACTTCAAGAGCAAATGGAAAAGGAGGAACAGATTCAAACTGAAACAGATAGGGAACTTGCAAAGATAATGGCCAGAAAGCTAAATGCAGAATATCAAAAGAGTTTAAAAGAAGCAGCTGAGGCCAAGAAGCTACCTGTCAAAAGAATGCCAATTCAAAAGCAGAAAAGACAACCTTCTAAGACCTTTTTGGCCAATCAGGAAAGAAGAAGAATGATTAACTTCCTAAGAGGTGCAATTGGTGTCAAAGGGGAAATGTTTACCAATATGGCATATAGTCAGGTTGAGGATGTGTACAAGAAAGAGATGGTTAAGCTTCAAGGGGACTCCTCACAAAGGGAAGAGGCTAAAAGAAGAATGAAGGAGAGACATGATCTAAACATTCAGCAACCATTTCCTGAGGAAGTTACACCTACAAAAGAAAAGAAGGAAGAGCCTGAGTTTGTAAATGTAGAGGCAAAATCTGCAAAGAGGGTGAAGACAATTTCTTCAAAAAGACAGTCGAAAAGGCCAAAAGTGGAAGAAGCTGAAAAGGAAGCAGAACCTTCAGTCACACCTCCAACAGAACCTGTGCAGAGCTCAGAACAGTCCAAAGAGCAATCAGATGAGCATATGGGGCTGTACATGACTATAGTAAAACCTGTACAGGCTGTTCCAATCTCCATGAAAGCTCCAGAGATCATCTTTTGGGATATTCTAAGAGACAATGGAAATGATTTCTTTAGACTCAAAAGAAATGGTGGTGCATTTGAAGCATATTCAACATGGGGGAGGGTCATCAGAAGCTGTTCAAGAGCAGACATAGAGAAAATGTACAAAGTAGGAATGAAACTCTATGAGCCTGTATTGAAAGGTACTGAAGAGAATCTTCTCAAAGTAGCAATGGAATACTTATGTATGATATTTTTTACAAAGAAGGTGGTGCATAGGATTCAAGATCTTCATCATGAATATGTGTTCAAAAAGATTGATAATTGGATACTTTTTGAAAACTGTGGTGTGTACATGATTACAATTGATAAATGTTATCATGAATACTACCTAGTTGACAAAATATATGATCCTAGCAAGCAGAAGCTTGAAGGGATGCTGAAAGCTAAACTAGTATGTGCTAAGGATTCAGAAATGGCCAAAATTGTGGTGAGAAGAACTATCAATCATAGTATGGATCTAGATCCAAATTTGGGCAACTGAACGTGAGGTGTTGAAAGCATCTTGAAGAAGATCTGAAGAACTTTTACTTCTCTTACTAAAAGTCAAGTTAGGGGGAGATTGTTGGGAACTGAAGAAAAGCTCAAGTATGGTTAATGTTGCTAGTTCAGAATTACAACTGCTAGAATTACAACTGCTAGAGGACTTCAAAGTTAATACTGCTAAGTATTACTACTTCTAGTAGAATTAATACTGCTAGTCAAAGTTAGTGCTGCTTGAACAAAGTTAGTACTGCTTAGCTAGTTAGTACTGCTAGAGGTTAGTGTTGCTTAGTAGTTAATGCTGCTAGGACTAAGTTAATGCTGCTTCTGAGATAATGTGAAGATAATGATGAAGAGATCGTGTTTAAAGATAAACATGGAAAGCTGAAGATATTCATGGAAGATATACTGAAGATATTCTATTTATTGCAATTATCTTTTATTCAGTATATGTATAGAATTGATAGAATAGTTTAACAGATTTTAATTCATTCTAAGTTTTGTTCTAGAGAAAATCAATCTCAAGGCATAGATCCTAATTCTAGAGAAGTAAAATTCGTCTTGAAAGAGCTTGTTCTTCAAGATTGAGGTTGAGTGTGTAATCTTGTGATTTTAATCATTCAATACAAGTTTACAAGTTGTTAATCATATATACTGTTTGTTTACTGTTGCATTGAATATCAAAGTGTTATTCCGCAAACTTCTTTGATATTGTTTCTGAGTATTTATTCTTGTTAAGAATTCGATCCTGACAACAAACTTGCTTGTCAGTATGGACATCTGATAAATTGATTGTGTAGAGGTCTGATTCTCGTTTACCGACCAAAAGTTCTTCGTCTTCTTCATTGTGAACGGAACATCTTTTGGCTTTGAAGTTGACCTCTAAGTCTTTGTCACAGAATTGGCCTATACTGAACAAGTTGTGTCCTAAGCCTTCTACATAGCTCACCTTCTTGATAGTGACTTTGTCATGTTGTACATCACTGTATCCCAATATTGGAGAAAACTGGTCGTTTCCGAATCTTACTGTTCCACAAAATTTGTCTTTAAAGTTGGACAGTATCTCTTTTTGCCCTGTCATGTGCTTTGAACATCCGCTGTCCAAGAACCATGTATGACAAGTCTGCATAAGAGAAATTGGAAATTTAGATATTTATACGACAACTTTGGAATATTCACTTTGATTATCGAAGTGCGGGTCTTGAACTGATTTGTTCAAAAGCCTATTTCAACTTTGATGTTCGGGTTTTGAACTGCATTATCCAAAAACCTATTTTGACATTAAAGAACGAGTCCTGATCTGTACATAATCAGAAGTCACTTTCTCTTTAATCTTTGGGTGCCTGCAACACAGATTTAGCCTTAGGTACCCACTGGAATTTGGGTCCTGCTATGTTAGCACAAGATTTTGGTATCCATTTCAAATTGGATCCTTTGTTCTTTTGAAAAACATGAGAGTTGGTATGAGATGAATGCACATGGTAATTTCCAAACCAATCTCCAGAATCTTGACAAGTAATAGAAACATGTTTATTATAGATAGAGGACTTTCCAGCAGATAAAGATAACTGAAATAATTGCTTCATTGTATATTGTTTACGAGAAACAACAAGTTTTGGATTCAAAACAACAATTTCAGCAATCTCAACATCTTTAGTAAGCGAAGTCTTATTACAATTAACACTACTAGACGATAAAACGGCCTTGTCAAGCTTCCGCTTTGGTTGCCATTGAGAATGGGCTTCAGGTCTTGACTTGCTCATATCTGAAACATGTAAAACTGGTGAGTTAGACCTTTGAGCAACAACTGAATGCTTCTTCTTAGAATTACCAGTAGTGGCTGGTTTCTGTGAATGCTGAGATATTTTCTTACCTTTAGCACTCTTAGCGTTCACAGAGACTGATTTATCAACGAAAGCTTTCGTTGATTTTGCACTGAACACAGGCAAACTGGTTTTTCTTGAAGTTTTCTTAACAAAAGATGCATGGTTAGGAAGTTTCGCATTAAAATCAATTTGTTCAAAATAACCATCTAAACCACCGTCAGAATTAAGAAAATTAAACTCTTCGTTTGATGAACCAAACATGTCATTAGAAGTAAAAGCCTTTGTAAAAACAACATTTTTCATAACAGTTGAAAAAACCTTTTGTTGAATCTCAATCATAAGTCTTTCATCTGATAAAGAGGTCTCGAGTTCAGAAATTTTACTTTCTAACACGAGAGAAGGGACAGGCTTCGCCTACATCTCTTTTTCAGAATAACTTTGAAAGTAGTCAGTTGAAAGAGATTTCTTCTCATCATTTGGAAAGTCATAACTATTATTCAACTTCGCATAATAAAATGAAGCGTGAACTTTACTTGACTTCATCCGTTTTTCAAATTCATTGGCTTCATCCTCTTCTGATAGTTTAGTATTAAAAACTTTAAATGAGGCGATTTGGTGAGAAACAAGCATAGAGGTATAGTCATAAAGTTCAGGCACTTCTCTTATACCCTTTTGAAGACGTTGAGGTTTCACATAACCGATTCCCCAATTTTCTTTATTCTTTTTCGGTTTTTGTTAAGATGAATGGTTTGCTCACTTTGACCTAATGAGTATAGCTTCTTTTCCAAATCATCTAATTTAGCAATTAAAGTCTTCTTTTCTTTAATACATAAAGAATGCATATCAGTAAGCTTATAAAAATCAATCTCACTTTTTGTCAATTTAGACTTGAGCTCACTATTCTCTTTTAGAATTATAGTCTGTTCTTTTGCGTTGGTGTCAGCGTTTGTATGTAAAACCTCAACTAATACTTTCTTCTCAGCAAGTTCATCGCTAAGTTTTTGTATCAATTGGTTTTTATTAATAATAACACCATTTTCTCGCTTAAGATTAGATTCTAACTCTTCTTGTTTTAAAACCATATCATGCATTTTATTCATTAAATCTTTATACGATAAATCACATACCTCCTCTTCTTCATTTTCTGAATCATCTTCAGTATCTGATTCGATTTTGCCCATCAAGCACATATTGACGGCTTCATCCTTTTCTTCTTCATCTTCTTCTTCATCTGAGTGATCCAGCCAGTATTCATCTTCAGCCATCAGCGCCTTGCCTGCCTCCTGTTGCTTTGCAAGAAGCATATTGTTCTTGTAGTAGTCGGAGTTTCTAACCTTTGATATTCGGCAATTCTTGGCAAAGTGACCGGTTTTGCCACAGTTGTAGCACATCGGTGGTCCTGACTGACTTGATCCTTCAGCTTTGTACTTCCTTTCTTCCGGTTTCTTCTCTTCCAATCTGTTTCCTTCTATCTGATATCTTCTCTCATCAGATTTCTTCTCCTCTTGTCTCTTCCCTTCAAATCTCTTCCCTTCAAATCTTTTCCCTTCATACCTATTTCCTTCATATCTGCTTCCCTCAATTCTTTCCTTATGAGCATAGTTGTTGGGTCCAGAAGAGTACCTCTGACTGTTTGACGTTGGATTTCTGTAGAACTTTTTCTGAAATGCATTTGTTAAAAACTGCATTTCTTGCTGCATTTGTTCATTTTCATCCGAGTCAGAGACAACATAAGCTTCAGCTTCTTCTGATTCATACACAATCGTCTTGTTCTTCTTCTTCTTCACAACAAGAGCGACTGTGTCTTCAAATGTCTTTCCTTTTCTCTTTTCTGCTAGAATTTCATCCACCTCATCTTCATTTTGTCGGAGGGTTTCATACACCTCATGAATTGGAATCTCATTCAGGTCTTTTATCTGCCTCATCTGCCTGGCAAAACTTTTCCATTCTGGTTGTAGAATACTTAGGAATTTGATATTCAGCTCGATTTGAGATTTGTTGACCTTGTTCTTGCTCAATTCGTTTAGCAATGTCACAAACCTATCATATGTTCCTTCTAGAGTTTCTCCAGTTCTGCCTTTGAATTCTTCAAAACTGTGCAGGCAGTTAGAGATTTTTAGTTGGTTCCCAATCTTTGAACCCAACATCATTTTCTCTAGTTGATCCCACATTTGTTTGGCTGAGGCTTTGTAGCTGTCAATCTTTACATAGATTTCATTTGTAATCCCTTGTAGAATGTATGACTTGGCTAACCTGTCGCCTTTTGCTCTTAGCTTAGCATCACCTGTTAGATCTGTATAAGAGAGTGCAACTCTTGCTTCTTGAGTTCCTGCTGCTGGCTCCCTATACTGTGTTTCCATTAGGCCTTCTTCTACGGATTGTATAATGAAATTACACAAATCCTGTCTTTCAATGAAGTTTAGAAACCTATCCTTCCACTGTTCGTATTCCCCTCGAAAGAGAACTGGTGGCTTGGTGTCGGTTCCTATTGCGAGAGCTTCTTTGGATGTCATCCTGTTTGATATAAGAGAAAGCTTGAAAGATATGATCGTTAATCCAAATAAAATTTGATCACACAAGAAATTTTGTCCCCCTAGGCAGACTTAGCACAAAGACCCTATTACAGTTTCGAAAAAATCTCCGAAAAAAAAATTCTAAGTCTGGTTTGCGTTTCAAGGTTTGCGTGTCAAATGGGGTGAGCAAACTGAGGTTTGCGTTTCTAATGGGACGCAAGGTTGAGGTTTGCGGGTCTAGTGGGAAGCGCAAGGTTGAGGTTTGCGGGTCTAGTTGGACGCGCAAATGGAGGTTTGCGGGTCTAGTTGGACGCGCAAGATGGAGGTTTGCGGGTCTAGTTGGACGCGCAAGATGGAGGCTTGCGGGTCTAACTTGATGCGAGAAGTTTTCTTTGTGTTTGCTTGAGGACCCGAGAACTGAGGTTTGCGATTGTCTTGAGATGCGCAAAGTTTGAGCTTTGCGTTTCTAGTTGGGAGCGCAAAGTCTGTTTTGCGTTTGTAGTGGGAGCCGCAAAGTCTGCTTTGCGTTTGTAGTGGGACGCGCAAAGTGGGACTTTGCGTGTTATTCTTCCTCTGGTTTGCGGGTTATTCGACCTGTTCTTCTGAAAATCGTATGAATCTTGTTCCTGAAACGATTTAGCAACACCAAACTCTACCAATATGTCTAGAATTACTTCTAGAACAGAATGTAAGCACTCGATCTCTCTAAAACACTCTTTTTCGAAATAAATTTGATAGCACAGAACGTTTTTCCAGTCGACTATTTTCACTTATAATCCACAGATTGGAACTCGATAGAAGCTTTAAAGTGAAATTAAATAGCAACAACTCGATCTAGCATGTAAATCGATCACTCTCTGATCGATTCTAACACCTAAAACACTCAAAATTACAAAATCGAATTTTGTTCAAGAACACAGAGTCGTTTTTCTCATAAAACTTGTTTTGATCTTAATCTGGCTCTGATACCAATTGTCGGTCCAACAATACTTATCAAGTTTATAGAATAACAACACAATAAGATTACCAACCTGTTTGATATATAAAATAACGATTACAGGATTGATCTATGAAGCTTGGATTTGTGTTCTCAATGTTTTCTCTCTTTTACACTTTGATGTGTGTGTTTGTATGTGTGATCTATATCTGATTGATAGAGCTAGAGGAACACAATATCTAATCTAAGTGTGTTGAACACACTATCTAACTTAATATCTAGATATTAAATCTAGATATTAAATCTAGATATTTATTCTAACAAACTAGAAACTAACTTAGTTACTTAATATAACTATTACAATATTATTACTTAGATATTAAATCAAAGTAAACTAAAACAATTACATTAAATTACATTGACATTTATTACAAACGACATAGACTTTATTATCGAGAGTCGACGTTCCGGCTTTAGCTTCAGATTGCGATCTTCAGATTGGATGATCTTGAATCCAATGAGACTGTGTCTTAACAGAGATGATGAGACGAGAGAGAATTTTACAACTGACTTAATGAGTGAATGCTGAAGAGTTAATCTTCAAATTCAGTATTCCAAGCTCACTGATGAGAAAGTTGAATCTTGTCTCATCAAAAGGTTTGGTAAAAAGATCAGCGAGCTAATAGTCAGTGGGAATAAAAAGAAGTTCAATGTCTCCATTCATCACATGATCTCTGATAAAATGATAAATGATTTCAATGTGTTTCGTCTTTGAGTGTAGCACTAGATTGTTTGCTATAGCGATAGCACTAGTGTCGTCGCAGTAGATTGGAATTTTGGAAAGCTGAAGGTCATAGTCTAATAGTTGATTTCTCATCCATAAGACCTGGGCACAATAACTTCCAGCGGCTACGTACTCAGCTTCAGTTGTGGAAATGGAAGTGGACACTGAGTTTTGCTTTTTTCTCGTCCAACTTACCAGTTTTCCACCTAGGAGTTGACAACCTCCGGTGGTACTTTTTCAATCCAGTTTGCAACCTGCAAAATCACTATCGTAATAGCCAGTGAGATCGAACCCTGAGTCTTTAGGGTAACAAAGACCGAGGTTAGGAGTTCCCTTAAGATATCTGAAAATTCGCTTTACAGCGATCAGATGGGATTCCTTGGGTTCTGATTGATATCGTGCACAGAGACAAGTATAATACATGATATCAGGGCGACTTGCTGTAAGATACAACAGTGAGCCTATCATTCCTCTATAGGCAGTGACATTAATAGGTTTTCTAGAGGGATCCTTATTTAATTTCAGTGGAGGTGCCATAGGAGTTTTCATTGATGAGGTTTGAGTAAAATCAAACTTTTTCAGCATGTCTTTAACATACTTACCCTGATGAATAAACGTACCTTTCTCAGATTGCTTGATCTATAGTCCAAGGAAGTAAGTTAGTTGACCCATCATACTCATTTTATATCCTTTCTTCATTCTTTCAGCGAATCGAGTACACAAAGATGGGTTAGTAGAACCAAATATTATGTCATCAACATATATTTGAACAAGAATAATATGACCATTTATATTTCTGAAAAATAATGTGTTATCAATTTTACCACGTTCAAATCTTTCAGAGATAAGGAAAGAGGAGAGAGTGTTCAGAGTTTTGATGTTAAGATGAGAGAGCCTCTTATGCTATAGCCAGTTGAAATCTGATGAGGCTTTGGACAAAAAACATAAATTCTCAGTGGTTGTAGAGTCCATATTTATTACATAAACATTTTCCATACAATAACCGCTGAGACCAAGCCTTTTGTTTTGGTCCAACACTGAACATGCTTTCTTAGAAAAGCATACTTCGTAATCTTTATCACATAGATGACTGATGCTAAGAAGATTGTGTTTCAGTCCATCTACATAAGCGACTCTTCGAAAGGTAGTTGTACCATTGTTGAGTACACCAAACCCTCTGGTATAGCCTTTTCCATTTCCACCAAAGGTCACCGAGGGACCTTTCTCTTCCTTGTATTCAGTGAGCAGGTCTCTTTGGCCAGTCATATGTCAAAAGCATCCACTATCGAAATACCAGATACCCTTTGATCCCTACAAACATAAGGTAGATTAAATTTTTATTGGTACCCACTTTTCAATGGGTCCAGGGGGTTAGTGGAGATGGAAGGTTCAACAATCTTCACAGCATCTGAAGATTCAGCGTTAGTGATAACCTTCACTTTAGTTAATTTCTTAACCTTAGTGGCATTTTTCACCTTGGCAGATTTCTCAGCTTTGGTGACCATCTTAGCCTTGGAGGCATTCATCTTCACTTTAGCTATCTTTTCAGCTTTTGTGGCATTTGGACATTTACTGGCAATGTGTTCAGTAAGTCCACAGTGATAACACTTTCTATAGCTGAAAGTAGCCTTAAGACCAGGAGCATTTGCATTAGTAAACTTTAGATGTGTCGGGCCTGCTCCAAGAATGCCCTTAGCATTAGATTTAGGAGGAACTTTTAGTTCTTCTGATTTCTTAGGCTTGATATCAATCTTTAGCTTTGGAGTGGATCTCTAAATTTTTTCAGTAATCTTAGATCCAGAACTAGAAGATTGATTTGCTGAGGGTTTAGAAGGGATCATCTTCAGCTTTGCTATCTTTGTAGCCTTCTGAGAATGATGGGAAATGGATTTCTCTTTATCAGTAAGCTTGGAGCGTTTTGATAAGTCCTCAGGTATCGGTTTGGAATACGAGGAACACTAAGATAAGGAAATGCCAGGATGGAAGAGACTAACATTCCAAACTTAAGCATGGAACAGTCTCTGCCAGATTCATCTTTATCAGATATATACCCAAGACCGGTTTATCATGAGCAAGAATCTGAGATTTTAAGATCTCAATGACCTTAGTTGAGGATTTAGACCATCCTTCAACTGTAGCCTTTCTAGCTTTAAGAGCAGCGATGGCTTGCTCGCGTTCAATGCTGATGATTTCATTGACCATGACTTGATCTTTTAAGTTTTCCTCTAAAAGAGTTAGTTCTTTGATCTTTAAATGACATTTCTCTAGTTGTTTAGTTAAATCAATTTTATTTGTTTTCAGCTAAGGTTTTTCCATTCAGTGCATTGTACAAGTCAATCGTCAGCATGTCAACCGCGCGACTTCTCTTAGCTTCAGAGAGGAAAGGATTGGTAGAGATTAATACCTGAGAGGAGATGTAGCTCATGGATGTTCTAGAAGATTCTTCCATTTCTTCTTTAATCTCAGCTATAAGACAGAGATTAGCAGCTTCTTCTTCATCAGAACTTGATTCTTCTGACTCAACCCAGTCATGCTCTTCAGCGATAAGACCCTTTCCTTTTCGCTTGAAGCCTTTCAGCTTCTGATATTTTTCTTTCAGCTTTAGGTATTTTCTATCGCTGTATTTTCTGGATGTGGAAGGTTTGAAGACTTTCTTTGACCCGCATTCGCTGGCGAAATGGCCAACTTTCTCGCAGTTATAGCAAGTAGTAGTAGCCTTATCAACGGGGGTTGACTTAGGCTTATCAGATAGGGAGAGAGGCTTATTTCTTCTGAAATTGCTCTTTCTTGCAAATAACTTAAAAGAGTTTGTCAAGAGTGCTAGAGATTCATCAAACTCTGAAAGGTCAGTATCTGATGTACTCTCTGAGTCAGAATCTAACTCAGTGATAGTGAGAGTACATCGTTGAGATGGGACAATCTTTGAGGTAACTAGAGCAACATGGGTGCTCTTGGAGTGTTTAGAATCATTGACAAGATTCTTTTTCAGAAGATTTGATTGCTCATAATTGAGATGGATCCCATATAGGGTGCTAAGAGAGAGATGATTTAAGTCTTTGGTCAACTTGAGACACATTGGATAGTTGTCCCAGCTTTCAGGAAGACATTCCAAGAATTTTGTTAGGACCTCAAAGTTAGAGTAAGTTCTACCAACAGTCCTTAGATCAATGATTAAGCAGTTAAATCTTTGGTGAACATTAGATAGAGACTCATTCTTACCACATATGAAACTTTCATATTGTCTGACCAAGTTGATCTTTCGGGTTTCTTGGACTTTAGTGGTACCTTCGTAATGAACACATATAGTGTCCCACATTTCTTTAGTAGTTTTTAGATGCATGATGGAATGGAAAGCTTCATCAGGCAAGGCCATAGAGATAATGGTTTTTGCCTCTGCATCTAATCCTACTTTCTTCTTATCTTCGTCACTCCATTGTCTAATTTCTTTTGGAGCGTATCTTTCAGGGATAGCAGGAGTGGTAGCTGTGGCAAGTACTGCGGATATAATCATAAATGGTTCATATGGACCATTTGCCACATATTCAGGTATAGTAGGATCTACACCTTCTAGAAATAGCACCATTCAATTTTTCCAGAGAGAAAAGTTGTCTCTGCTAAATCAAGGAAGTTTAGAGAGTGAACCATTGTCATAATAATTTGAGTTTGTATTTAATGCCATTTGAGAATAGCAAGGAAGAGAATAAAGCAAGATCTTGTTTATGAGATTAAACAATATGCTCTAATACTTCTTGTTGGTCCCGAACCTGCTTAACAAGTTTGTAGAAGGGGGGTTGAATACAAACACAAATTTTCAGTTTAATAAATTGTTTATTGAAGAATCAAATCACAATTTATAGTTTTTTGCATAATAAGATTAAGTAAAACCTAATCTAAACAAACTTAAGAAACACACAGTTGTATGCACTAAGAAATAGAGAAGAAGGTTGAGGGAATATAGAAATCAAGGGTTTCTATCTTCGGTTCACTAAGAGAAATAGGAATAGATCATCTTGAGAGAGAGTCTCAACCTTTCTATTTATACCCTATGCATTAAATCTATAACAGGGTACTTTACATGTGTCACCTTTTGGTTTGTTGCATGTCTCTGACTTTTGGAGACATGTTTTTGGCCGCATGGTGAATAGTGTAGTTCTTCAGAGTTATTGTACGACTTGTGGCAGGGGCATGTCTCATCTGATAGTTGTACTTTTTGTGCAAGGGTAAGACAAAAGAAACTTGGAGCATAAGCTTTGTGATCTTTAGTCGCTGAATATCTCTTCCTTCAATGAGTTAAAAGGAACTTTAGTGAGTACTGAAGCTTTTCTTCAGATTTCTTCGTGTGATGTAGACTTTTCATGGCTTAGTTGATATCCGCATCATATCATGAGTAAACTTGTCGTTTGTTCAGCAGCTTTGTCTTTGATTCAGCAGTTAACATCTTTGTCGCAAAACTTGTCTTCAGGGATTACGTCTAACAGATGATAATGAAACTATCAGCGATACTGATCATACTCAGTATTTACTCGCTAATGGTGAAACATTGATACATACAGATGTTAAATGTAATTTTCACTGAGTAAATCAGAGAGTCATTATCAAATCACTGAGAGAGTTTGGATCAACAGATTTTACATTTTCTTCATCCACCTCGATACCGTTTTCCCCGGCTATGAAACCAAGGAACAAAAGCTTGTCGGTGCAGAAAGTACACTTCTTCAAGTTGATATAGAGCTTGTTATCATGCAGAGCCGTTAAGACTTGGCGAAGATGATCGAGGTGATCGGATCTTCCTCGGCTATAGATGAGGATATCATCAAAGTAAACGACTACAAAAGTTTCAATGAAAGGCTGTAATACCCGATTCATAGTCCTCATGAAGGTGCTCGGTGCATTAGATGTGTCGAAAAACATAACCAACCATTCGTAGAGTCCGAATTGTTTCTTGAATGCGGTCTTCCATTCATCACTCGATCAAATACGAATCCGATGATAGCCGCTTTTAAGATCGATCTTGGAGAATACGGTAGAACCCGATAATTCATCAAGCATGTCTTCCCATCGTGGAATGGGGAACCGGTACTTGATGGTGATCTTGTTGATGGCTCTACTATCAATGCACATTCTCCATTGATTGTTCTTATTTGGCACCAAGAGTACGGGTATGGCACACGAACTCATACGTTCTCTTATAAAGCCTTTTTTAGCATGTCTTCAACTTGCTCTCTCAGGATCTCGTTCTCTTTGGGACTCATCCGATAATGGGTAAAATTTGGTAGACTAGCTCCCAGAATAAAATTAATTTGATGTTGAATGTCCCTCATGGGTGGTAGTTCGGGAGGCTAATCATCTGCAACTAGTTCCTTGAAATCTTTTAGCATCTCGTCACTTCTTTTGGAATTTCGGCCTCGACTTCTTCTCCACTCATTATTTAAAGACATTAATCTTCTTCCATCTCTTGCTCGATATTAGTCATGATGAGAAATTGTCGCTTTTCTTGTCGGAGGTCTTTTCAAAACTGTTAACGGGTGCCATAGCGATTTTTCGGTCACCCCAACGGAATAACATGACATTGTATCGCCTCTTATAAGTGGTGTCATTATCAAATTGCCAAGGTCGGCCCAATAGAATATGGCATGCTTCCATATCGAGAACATCACATATAAATTCATCTTTCCGATCAATATGGGTACCCAACAAGTTTGCATGAATCTAACTTGCGGGCCTTTCTTGACCCATCCGATGAATAGGGAGCCTCATGAGGTTGAGTGGGTAGGTTAAGATGATTGACCAATTTTCGAGATACTAGATTTTCACAACTCCCGTTATCAATAATGAGGTTACATACCTTTTTGTGTACGGAGCAATGAGATCGAAAAAGATTCTTCCTTTGGCCCTCTTCCTTGGATGAAAAGAGAACTCGTTGGAGTACGACGTCCTCATAATCTTTACCTTCACCACTTTCTTCACCATCCATTAATCTTACTGTCCTCAGGTTCGTGCACTCATTGGATCGATGTCCCGGTTGGTTGCATCGATAACACTTTGAACTCATTGGTTTAGCATACGGATTGGGGGCTTTGGAAGGAGTAGTATTTCCTTGTGTTCCACCACTAGGATTTCCGGTGTTACCCTTGTGAGGAAGGTTAGTGTCTTGAGGGATTGTGGGGCTCTTTTTTATCAACGGTGGTGCTTGAATTCCCATTGGACCCTAGAAATCGTCGATAAGAATTGGAGGTACGAGCGGACTTCTCCATTAATTCGTATTTTAGAGCCAAACTCGTGGCTTCAGTTACGGTCCACACGTTTTGAAGTTCGATCTTGTTTCGGATCGAGGTCTTCAAGCCACTGATGTACCGGACTACTTTTTGGCTTTCGGATTCCCCAATTTCATTACGATCGGTTAAATGTAAGAACTCGGTGGTGTAGTCGGTTACGGATCTCGGGCCTTGGTTACAATTGAGATACATCTTGTAGAGGATATGTTCGTAATCTTCGGGTAGGAACCATTCTATCATCAACTGTTTCATCCGGATCCATGATCGAATCGGACATCTTCATTGTCGTTGTCATTGGACCACTAGCTTGTCCCACCATACTGCGGTGGTGCTTTTGAGACAAAAAACAACCATCTTTATTTGTTTATGCTCGGGTACTTCCATTATGTTGAAGAATCTATCGAATTTGATCTGCCAGTCTAGGAACTCTTTAACTCCCATAGTTCCGTAAAAGAATGGGATGTTCGCTTTCATCTGATAACCGTGCTCATTCCTTCCTAAGTTGGTAGGTTCTTCTTCCTCCTCCTCTACGGATTCGGAACACGAAAGATCAACCCAGTTATGGTTGCCATTGTGTGGCCTCATAACCGGTCCTTCAAGCATGTATCTTCCCGGACGGTTGTCGTTGACGATGTTGGGTTGAAGGTTGTTAACAGCCGCCGTCAAGTCGGTGAGTGTCGCGGTAAAGGCCACGCACAACTCGACCAAGTTTACTTTGGTAGTGAGCTGTTGATCTGCCATTGTTAGTGAAGAAGTAAGAGAATATTGCTTTGATACCAACTGATGCAGCATAGGTGTGAGGAAGGATCGACAAGCGTCTAAATCCTTTAAACGATCCGAGAATTATGAACGTAAACTCGAAACTAAGAGAGAACTCTCAAAAAGATGAACTTATATTGATCGATAACTTAATAAAATAATAAAAACGATAAACCCTGTTTATAATCTAAATTAGGGAAAAGATAATTACGTTAAATAAATCTAATCCTAATTTAACTAGAAAAGATAATTTAATGGAAATAAAATAAAGGAAAATAAATAAAAGGAAAATAGGGAATGAGATAGATGTGGGTTGTGAATTAAATAATGGAATTGGGGGATGCTTGGGATACTTAAAGATTGAACTGGTTTCCATGCAAATGTACGCCAACAGTGTGTTAGGCGAGTGTGTGGCCATTGTGACTGTCAGCAACCTGCGTAGTCGCATGGGAAGGGAAATCAAACAGTAGCCTATGGGGGTTTCATGCGACTTAGGTCACATGAGACCTGCTTTCTCTCCTGTTTATGTTTTTCGACTTGTTCTTCGATTTCCTTCGTAACCCTTTCTATATCACCGTCCATATTTAATCAAGCTTAGTGGTACCCTTAACCATATGTCTTCACTACCGTCCTATAGTGCAGTCTCAGAGGTACCCCTTCGAGCACAGGTGCTGACTATCATCATTGTCTACAGTTTCCCATTGTGTAATACCACCGTCCTGGTAATGAACCCGTGATCAACCCTTGCTATAGGCCATGGTGGCAACGACCATGGACAGCAAAATCCCAAAGGGAATCACAAGCCCATACCTTCTTAGCTTTGGGTAGGCTCAGTTTAGAATGAAAAAACAGTTACGATTCCATACTCTCCTCTTGGACCTTGGCCTCTTCTTGCTATCAATCGAATCACTCATCTACTCTAGCCCGTAATCGTCTAATCGTAATTGACCTCTGTCTAATGGGCATCATACTCCAGTCACTCATCTGCCTTATTCTCGAGTCTGTTGATTTCACCTTAGATTAACAAGGACACAAGTAAGTTTTTTTCTTTTTGGACTTGATTTCTGGTTTGTCGGTCTATGTTTTTATTTTGTTTGGTGATATAATGGTTATTTAAGTTTTTCTTGTCTAATTTCATCTTTGTATATTACTTGCTTTTGTTTGTGTGTTAGGTTAATGAGACAGAACCTTAGCATCAATCTTGATTATTGCTTGCTTCTTTTTCCTTTTCTTTTCTTTCTCATGAATGTTGTTGATGTCTTTGGGGTTATCAAACTTTACTTATATACGTTGTTTTTTAGTTTTCAAAGAATTGTATCCCTAAAATTAATGAGGAGGTGAGGCAACAAGTTGTTGTTAATAGCTAAATAATGTGCCATTCAAGAGGAGTCAACCACTATTGTGGGGAATTTTTGTAAGGGTTGGGTCTAGATTTCCAATATCAGTACCAAGGATGAACCTATTCAAATAAAGTGCTTTAGGGAAAGAGAGGGAAGAACAAAAGGATGTTTTCTGGCCTTTCTTTCTCCCAATCTTGTCAATGATTACATATTTCTTAATTTGGTTGATGATGAATTCTTTGAAGTTCCAATATGTCAATGCATGGGTACAATCCTCGGCTCCTGAATTATTCTTTTTATAAATATTAATTATTTAAGGGGACCTAGTACCTAGCTAACAGTCGTACAAATACATATATAATAGTAATGAGGAAAGTTCATTTAGGAACCGTAAATATTTTAAAATCCGAGGAACCAAAATATTTTGATCATCCATTGTGAAGTAATTATGCAGGTTGTAGTTTGGAATCAACTTTTCCTTGTAAAATGGTATCAAGTTCGGTGGAATATTATCGCATACATGACTAAGTATCTTGTGTATAATTTAAAATATGTTAATGTTTGATGCTACATTTACATAATTACATTTAAGATAACTACTCTATGTGTAGCACCCCTAAAATAGGAGACAGTCTGACCTTACAAAAACCTAGGATTAACATATAATGTAAGAGTATTTCCCAACAGAAAGGGAACAACATCCACTGTTACATTAGATAAAGGTTAATAGACAATAACCTCCTAATCTGAATCTATAGTAATATATTACATTTGGGTGTCACTACAATCATCAAAAGTCTCTTTATAAATAAGACCACATCATAGGTGCTCCAAAATGCTACCCGACAAATGTTATTTAGAAGAAATGTGTTAGGCTTAACTCCTATTGAGATCAAACAGTTTATAAATGAAGTTAATAAACATAAATATTTATCAAAATAAGATGACCTAACATTTCATTTGTAATACTATAAAGTCAAAAACACATCTTGCAATGACGGGGGAGACCCGATTTCCATTGATCGTGGTGGAATACAAAAGTAGGCCACACATCTATGTTACTGAGTCCCCGCTACAAAACATTGGTCATCAAGTTCAACTACTCACAGTCTCTAGCTTGAGTCCCCAATGAACCTAGATATGCTCACTTGCTAGAAATAAATCTTTATGGATCACACGGTCATCAAGTTCAACCACCCACGGTCATCAAGTTCAACCACCCACGGTCTATAGCTTGAGTCCCTCGGCGATTTAATATTCGTTTCTAGTTACAATAAGGGAATACTATCCCATAATAAACTCATAAATCGACTTCTATGTCTATAGATCCATTGTATTACAGTCTAATGCTCAAAAGTATTTTAGATGTGTTAATACACATCTAACATAAACACTTATACACCTCAAGTGCTCAAAGGGGAGAAATCCCTATTTTACCAATATGCCAAAGTATGCCAAAGTCCAAGAGTTTAGGTTCTCAAAATATTTTATATTCTAAACCCATTATTCACAAAAAGGGTACTTCACAATCATCAAATATTCAAGTCCATGAACTCCCAATGGTACAAATCCAAAATAAACCAAAAGATTAACATTTTCACTTTAAATAATTCATAAACTTGGACAAGAATAATCCATATCTCATTTCTAAAGAACACAAAACATTTAGTTAACAAAATGGATAAAATCCTCAAATTTCCCCAAAATAATCTAAATGGCCAAAAAATCACCAAAAAAGAAATATATCCCAAAATATCGTTCATATGCGAAGAATCTCACTTTTATAACATATTTAAAGAATCCAAATCTTCATTTTGTAAAAAGGGTCAAATAAACCCCAAATCTCCTAAAATACCCAAATTTGTTCCAAATCCATAAATATGTAAAATACTCAATAAGAATGTTTAGGTGACTAAAATATAGCATTTTAACATGTATAAAAGTTTGGAAAATGGGAGAATGACTCACAATGCTAGGTTTTGAAGAAAACCTAGAAACCAAGCAAAATGGTGAGGATGAAGTGTAGATCTTTAATCTCCAACATAAACAATTGAATCTTGGTGTTTGATGCTCTTAAATACCCCCTTTAATGCTCAAAATTGAACCCTAGAGCTTCCTAATCGATAAAAATGTAGATATATATATATATATATATATATATATATATATATATATATGAAAGAGAAATAGCCCAGAAACCCTAAAACCCTGACTTATAGCTTTATGCACCACTCACGCGAACACGCTCGCGACTTAGGGTCGCAACGTGAGTTGCCCGCATCTCGGACCTGACTAGTATCACATCCGTGCAACTTCTCCCACAACTAGGACAAGTGCCTAGGCGCGGGGATCTCTGTTTCCACACCCAACATCTCCGTTTCCACGCCCAGCCTCTCTAGTAAGTTACGCAACTGTCAGGATCGAATTTTTAACAAGAATTTATTCTCAGAAACAATATCAAAGAAGTTTGCGGAATAACACTTTGATATTTAATGAAACAGTAAATTAACATAGAAAATAAGAAGAATAAATTGTAAACTTGTATTGAATGCTTGAAGCTACAAGATTACACACTCAACCTCAATATTGATGAACAGGCTCACCAATACGAATTCTACTTCTCTAGAATTAGGATCTATGCCTTGAGGTTGATTTCTCTCTAGAATTATTATCAAAAGTTGTTGTTCTATCTATTCTATACATTCTATACATATACTGATCAAAAGATAATTACAAATAATAAACAAATCTTCAGTATATCTTCCATGTATATCTTTAGTATATCTTCAGTATATCCAGCTGTCATTCTTTCCATCCGGATCTCTTAAGCAGCATTAAATATGCTCAGCAGCATTAACTTCTTCTAGCAGCATTAACTACTAAGCAGTACTAACTACTAGCAGTACTAACTAGCTAAGCAGTACTAACTTTGTTCAAGCTACACTAACTTTGACTAGCAGTAGTAATTCTACTAGCAGTAGTAATACTCAGCAGTATTATCCTTCAAAGTACTCTGGCAGTACTAACTCTGAACTAGCAGTAGTAACCAGCCGTATTAATTCTGTATGTAGCAGCATTAACCATACTTTGTAGAATCTTCAGTTCCCAACAATCTCCCCCTAACTTGACTTTTTGGAAGAGAAGTCAAGTTCTTCAAATGCTTTCAAAACTTCATGGTTCATGCTCCTATGTCTGGATTCAGTCCCAAACTCTGATTGATTATCCTCTGAATTAGGTACTTGGCCATTTCTGAATTTGGAGCACAACCCAACTTCTTCTTTAACATGGCATGAATCTTCAGAGGTGTATGCTTGTATACCTTATCCACTAAGTAATACTCCATGTGGAAAGTATCCAATGCTAATTCATAGACTCCACTCCTTTCATACAGAGTCCATCCTCTGACAGCTTCAAACACATCTCTTATTAAATGCCTCACTGCTTCTGGATTAAACAGCATGCACAAATACTCCATCACCAGCTTTACAATTGGTAACCCTGGAGCTGTCAATTGATCTGCATGTACTTTCATTCCTACTTCAAACATTTCTTCCAGATCAGACCTTGAACACTCTCTGACAACTTTATTCCAGGTGCTGTAGACTTCATATTTTTCATCTTTTCTTTTCAGTCTAATAAACTCTTTGCCATCCACCTCCATAGTATCCCAATAAATAACTTCAGGAGGTTTAATTTCAACAGGTTCAGCTGAAATGGGCTTTGAAATTTTATCCATTACCACTATGTACATGTTTACATCTGAACTCTGTGGTACTTCTTCCTGAGTTTCAGCTTTCTTTTCTTCTTCAACTCTAGGCTTCTTGCCAACTTTCTTTCTGTTTGCCATCATCTTTGTTCTCTTCAGTATTCTTTGCCCTTGCTCTACAATGGCTTCCTTCTTCTTTTCTTCCTTTATCCTTTCTTCTGATCTAGGACCTTTAGAAGCAATAGACTTCACTCTTTTTATCTTCTTGATCTTCTGAGCTAGAGTCTCTTCTTCCTTAATCTCTACCTTTTCCTTTGTTGGAGTTCCCTCTTCACTTTCAGGAAAGGGTATATTGATATTTACATCATGTCTCTCCTTAGCTTTCTTTTCAAACTCCACTCTGTCCTTTTCATTATTCTTCAGCTTTCCCATTTCTTTCGCATATAGTCCCTTCACTTGTTCAAAAGTCATCTTTATGAACATTTCTTTCTTCACACCAATTGCACTCCTCAAAAAAGTTATCATCTAGTTCCTTTCCTGAGTTGCAAGGTAAGTTTGTGAAGGTCTTCTCTTCTTTGCACTTGATCTGGCCATCATAGCCTTTCTCAAGCTTATTGCTCTTGCCTTAGCCTTCTCTGTTTCCAACCCTTTCTGAAATGCTTGATTCAGTTCATTGGCTAATGCTCTGGCTATCTCTCTGTCTTTCTCAACCTGTTCTTTCTCTGCTTGATCTAACTCTTCTTGCAGTCTTTTGGCTAATGCTTCATCTGATTCAATTAGCTTTTCCTTTTTGTTTGGTGGATCCGTTTCTATCATCTTTTCTTTCCCTTTTCTTTTTACATCTGCAGCCATGTCTTTCTTTTCTACTTTCTTTGCTTCCCCTTCATTTATGACCACTCCCTTTGCTTTGGGAGTGTCATTCTTTGCCTTTACCAACATTTCTGCTACTTCAACTTCTTCAGATGTTAATCCTGTTACTGCTGCTTGTGAAGTTTCAGCAGCACTAACAGTTTCTGCTGCCTTTTCTTCAACAGATTCAACACTTTCTTTAACAAACTCCCCCTCAACTTGTTGATCTTTTTGTTCTGAGCTTGAATTCTCCCCCTTTTTGGAAGCATTTTCCTCCTTTTTGTTTGCCCCATTTCTCCTCCTTAGAACAAACTGCTTTCTCCTTTTCTTGGCAATAAGTTTACCTACCAAGTGCTTGAGTTTGGAAATCTGCTCTTGTTAAGAGATGACCACTTGCTGCAATTCTTTAATTTCTTTACCTTGATTAACCACATCAACATTGATGTTGGCTAATGTTTCAATCAATTCCCAGTAAGTATACCTATCCTCACCTTCTTTAGATGTTTTACCCACCCTTGAAGGATCCTTGGAATGTTTTGCCATCAAATCATCAGTTTCAGTACTGTCCTCACCCTTTTTGGATGTTTTGCCCATCCTTGAGGGATCCTCGGATCTTTTAGTAGTGGCCTTCTGCCTAGCAGAAGCACCATCTACCCCCTTGGTTTCTTGGCACCGGGGTCCTTTGATTGATTTCTCACCCAAAGTTGCCATGGGGAAGGTCTTAGAGATGTTACCACTATCCTTCTCTGTGCTAGCAGAAGTAGTGGCAGCCTTCTCACCCATATGCTCTTCCATCTCCTTAGAGAGCACCTCCTGAGGGTTGGGAGACACCCTGTTGGTTTCCCTTTGGATATTCTCTAAGGGAGAATTCTCCCTTAGAGGGCTTAGAGGCTCTTGGTTAAAGGTAGATACACCAAGGGAAGGAGCCTTGTGTACCTTTCTTTTGACATAAGTCTTGGATATTGTGGGAGTGGGTTTAGCAGTAAAGGACTGAGGGAAAATTTGAGAGAGGGAAGGTTGGGATTGGCTAGCAGTGGGTTGGTCTAATGGGGGCCTTGACCCTGCTGCCATACCTTCATTTGTTTGGGACACCACCATCATTGTAGAGAACAATGGGGTGTCAACCCCTTCCGAGTCCCCAGCAGATCTTCTCATATTTGAGAAAACCTTGCCTTTTGGGGGTTTAGGTACATATACCCCAACAGGTTGTGGTATATCCATCAATTCATTAGTGATAACTTCTTGGACAAACCTGGGATACATAAAGAAACTCTTTTTGTTTCCCATGTTTGATACAAGATCATTGAATATCATTTTTGAAAAATTATACCTTCTGGCTGTAGCCAAACAGACCAAAGCATAGGCAATGGGACTGCTGAACTCACTCCATCCAGTAGTCTTTTTGGAGATGCAATGCATCAAGGTATGAACAAGAAAACGCCATTGGGGTGAAAATTTTGCTTTTGAGAATTTGAAAACACCCAATAGGCCTCCATACCCCATTCTTGTAAGGGGAGAGAACAGTTCATCATTGGGAATAGAAGTTATACCAGAAGCATCGTCTAGACGTAGACTGATGCGAATAACTTCTTCAGAAACAGTTAAGGGTTGGTCACACACCCTGGTCTTGATCATCTGCACACCATTCTCAGCAACAATGGTGGCATTAGCCCAGAACTGCCTTTGATGCTCAATGTAGATTGTAGGAGCAACTGTAAGAGCATGAGCAATATGGCTCGACTTGAGAAAATCCACAATTTGATGAAATCCTGCAGCTTGCTTTGGCTTTTGTAGCATTGCGATCTCATTGTGCTCGTCGATAAACGCCATGGATGCCATTGAACTGGGTTGTTCTTGCCTGGAAGACTAGGTACTTGAGAGAAAAAGATTTAGCGCACAAGTGAACAGTATGCAAAGAGTCGTTATGAACGTTTAGGCGGGCAAAGGGTATTTATAGTATTTGTAACATAAGCAGTATTAACCTAGAGCAGTATTAACTAACTAGCAGTATTAACTGTGAGCAGTATTAACCGCGAGCAGTATTAACTAACTAGCAATATTAACTGTGAGCAGTATTAACCGCGAGCAGTATTAACTAACTAGCAGTATTAACTGCGAGCAGTATTAACCGCGAGCAGTATTAACCAACTAGCAGTATTAACCAACTAGCAGTATTAACCAACTAGCAGTATTAACCAACTAGCAGTATTAACCAACTAGCAGTATTAACTGTACTTACTCATTGAAGCTTAGGCTGAATTGAGTGCTGCTATGTATGCCCTGCAAAGATAGATTAGTAACACCAAGAATCTATACTATTCAGATATTTATCCACTTTTTGAGATAATGCTTATTCAGAGTTGATCATTCCCACACTTGTTACCAAGAAAGTGAATCTACCCACATCAAAGGCTTTGGTGAATAGATCAGCAAACTGGTTGTCAGTATGAACTTTTACAACTTGAACAAGTTTCTTTTCATTACAGTCTCTTATTAAGTGATACCTGATCTCAATGTGCTTTGTCTTAGAGTGCTTGACTGGATTATTTACAATGCTGATAGCACAGCTATTATCAATAAAGATGGGAGTGTGTAGAAAGGTTACCCCATAGTCCATCATTTGATTCTGAATCCATAAGACTTGAGAACAGCAACTTGCAGCTGCTATGTACTCTGCCTCTGTTGTAGATGTGGACACTGTGGTTTGTTTCTTGCACTGCCATGAAACTAGTCTAGCACCCAAAAACTGACATCCTCCAGAAGTAGATTTTCTGTCCAAGTTTGCCCCACCTAGATCACTGTCTGAGTATGCTATTAGGTCAAAGGGTGTGTCATGAGGATACCAAAGTCCCAATCTGGGTTGCCCTTTGAGATATCTGAATATCCTCTTGACAGCTTGAAAGTGAGATTGCTTTGGCCTAACTTGGAATCTTGCACATACACAGACTGGAAACATTATATCTGGCCTAGATGCTGTGAGATACATGAGAGAGCCAATCATGGATCTATAATGATGCACATCCATATCCTCCCCCTCAAGATCTGCTGTTATCTGCTTGTGTGTCTCCATAGGTGTGCTGGCAGGTTTTGAATCTGAGAAACCAAACTTGGTTAAAATGTCCTGCACATACTTGGATTGACAGATGAAGATGCCATCTGACTTCTGTTGAACTTGGAGTCCAAGAAAGAAAGTAAGTTCCCCCATAGAACTCATTTTGAACCTTTGATGCATTAGATCCTCAAACTCCTTGCACATGTTATCTCTTGTAGATCCAAAGATAATGTCATCAACATAAATTTGGACCAACAAGATATCCTTCTTCTTTCTCTTGATAAATAGAGTCTTATCAATGACTCCTCTTTCAAAGCCATTTTCCAAGAGATAGGATGACAGAGTGTCATACCATGCTCTTGGAGCTTGATGCAGTCCATAAAGAGCTTTCTTCAATTTGTATACTCTGTCTGGATAGCTTGGGTTTTCCAACCCTGGTGGTTGACAGACATATACCTCTTCTTCAATTGAACCATAGAGAAAAGCACTCTTTACATCCATTTGATAGACTTTGAAGTTCATGTAAGAAGCATAGGCTAGGAATAATCTGATTGCTTCTATCCTGGCCACAGGTGCAAAAACTTCTTCATAATCTATACCCTCTTCTTGAGTATACCCTTGAGCCACTAGCCTTGCTTTGTTCCTTATGACAATTCCTCTTTCATCTCTCTTGTTCCTGAAGATCCACTTTGTGCCAATTGCTCTGTGACCTTTAGGAAGGTCTACCAGATCCCATACATCTTGTAGTTTGAACTGTAACAATTCTTCTTGCATTGCTTCTATCCATCTGGATTCTTTCATTGCATCATGTGCCTTTTTAGGCTCAAGCTAGGATAGAAAGCAAGAAAGCACTGTATGCTGTTGATCTTGCATTTCTTGAAGTCTGCTCTGATGTCTAGTCATCATAGGAGATGATATATCTCCTATTACCAGTTGTGGAGGATGATTCTTTTGAACTCTGGTGTTATGACCAGGTTCTTCATTAACTTCAGCCTCTAGATTGGAGTCATTTAACTCAACTGAAGTGTTTTCAGCAGCTACTTCTGATTCTTTATCTTCTTGATTCTCTTCATCTCTACTATGACTTGGTCCAGTAGATGGTTCCTTTTCACAGTCTTCAAAAGAATTCACTGTGGGTGTGGGAAAGATCACTGATTTAGATATACCTTCTTGAACTTGTGTAGTCCCTGATCCTTCACATTCTGAACCTGCATAATCATCACTACTAAAACCAAAGGAGTTAGTTAGTGAATCAATGTCAAATAGCCATTGAGGACCAGTTCCAATAGGATTTGGTGTGTTCTCATTGCATTTGACATTGTCACTCTCTTCAATTATTCTAGAAGATGAATTGAACACTCTGTAGGCCTTACTTTGAGATGAATAACCAACAAGAAATCCATCATCTGCTTTGCTATCAAACTTACCTAAGTGAGTTTTGGTATTGAGAATGGTACAAGGACACCCAAAAGGTTTGAAAAATCCAATAAAGGGTTTTCTTTTATTTAAAAGTTCATAAGGAGTCTTGTTCTTTTGTTTGACCACTAGAACTCTGTTTTGGACATAACATGCAGTATTAACTACTTCAGCCCAGAAGGTAATTGGCAGTTTTGAATCAGCCAACAGAGATCTAGCAGCCTCTATTAGTGTCCTATTTCTCCTTTCAGCAACACCATTCTGTTGAGGAGTCCTAGGAGCACTATATTGTCTCCCAATCCCTTTCTCTTCACAAAAGGTGTTTAGATCATGATTTTTGAATTCAGTCCCATTATCTGATCTAATGATTTTTACTTTTTGATTAGTTTGGTTTTCAATTCTTAGTATAAAGGATTTGATCAGTCCACTTGTCTCATCCTTATTCCTTAGAAAATATACCCAGGTGAATCTAGAGTAATCATCAACAATAACCAAGCAGTAAGATTTCTTGCCAATACTCATAACATTTGTAGGACCAAACAGATCCATATGCAATAACTGGAGACAAGAAGAAATAGAATTTATCTCTTTGGTCTTATGAGAAGTTTTATGCTGTTTGCCTTTGAGGCAAGCAACACAATGATCATCACATGAAAAGACTTTAGAAGGTAAACCTCTTACAAGGTTGTTTTTAACAAGTTTGTTCATAGTCTTAAAATTCATGTGACACATCCTTCTGTGCCATTGAGAGGATTCATCTACAGAAGCTTTTGAAACAAGACAATTTAGAAATGAATCACTTTTAACATTGTCCATATCTAGACAGTAAACATTGTCCTTTCTTGGAGTTCTAAGTAGTATCATGCTTTCATCAACTACCTTGAACCCTGGAGCAAGGATCATACACTCAGTATTTGTAAATAATATACTATGTTGTTTGTCACAAACCTGTGATACACTTAATAGGTTGTACTTCAATTGATCAACATAGTAGACATCCTCAAATGTCATCTTACCTTTGGTGACATTACCTTTTCCACTTATCTTACCACCAGTAAGATTATCTCCAAATGCAACATGTCCTCCATTGATATGCTTGAAATCCTGAAGGCATGACATGTTGCCTGTCATGTGCCTAGAGCAACCACTATCAACATGCCATATGCTCCTTCCCTTGAGATGTTGGTTGCCCTGCACATAAGATAGATCAGTTAGTATGAAATAGGAACCCAAGCCAACGTGGTCTTGGGTACCCCTTTCTCATCAAAATACTTGCATTCCTTCTTGACAAGATTTTTGAATTTTAACTCCTCATACTTGGAGTACTTTGTCACAATAATAGGCTTGAAAACATGTGTGCTAGAAACAGTACTGGTTTTAGAGGTACTAACTGCCTTAGCAGCACTTGCATGCTTAGCAGTATTAACCTTGTTAGCAGTAGTAACTGTGTAAGCAGCAGAAACTGTGTTGGCAGTGTTAACCTTTGAAGAGGTACTAACTGTATTAGCAGCATTAATATTTTTAGCAGTACTAACACAGGTAGCAGCAGTAATACTTCCAGCAGCACTAACCCTGTCAGCAGCACTAACAGTTTTAGTGCTTTTGGGCACCCACATTTTAATGCTTTCTTTTAAAATCCTTTTCTTCATGGGGCCTTTCTTTTCACCATGTTTCTTTCCAGCCTTCCTATAATCAACAGATTTTTGCTTATATCTTTGAAAGGTCATCTGTTGATTAATAGGATTGAAGAAGCAGTATTTAGCCAGATGATTTAACTTGCCACATATGAAGCAAGGTTTTGGTCTATTGATTTTACTCAGATCAACTCCTTGCTTCTGAGCCCATTGATTATTCCAGTTTCTTTGATTTCCTCTTTTTAAACCAGAATTTAGGCTCTTGGCTTTACTCCAATCACACTGTTTACAAGATCCAGGATTCACAACTGTGGTTTGTTTGTAATGAACCTTGTTATCTTTTCTTTTGGTCTTCTCTATTTCCTTGGATTTGACCCAGATTTTCCCACATCTCTCATTGGTGATTATATTGTTTTCTACTGGGATCTCTTTACTTATATCATTATCTCTCTTCTTACTTGCTTCTTTCTCAGTTAAATCTTTAATTACTACTTCATCCAAAGGGTCTATCTTAAAGGCTTTTTCAGATAAGTCCTTTTTCTCCTTGGTTTCCAACAAGTCTGAAGTAGGAGAGATATAATTGTTGTTATAAGGAGGAGGTGTACTGTTGTATCCAATGTCAGGCTTCATCTTATCATGAATCTGAGCCTTTAGAAGAGAATCCATTGCTTTTGAAGCATATGAAAACTTCTCTATATCAAGTTTAACTTTAGACAGTTCCTCCTTTAGCTTATCACTCTCTTCTAAGGATTTAGACAGTTTAGTCTCTAACTCATTCTTTTCCCACTTCCAATAGTTAATGTCATAAGAGTGTTGAAGTTCATTAGCTTGAAAGCCTTTGATTTGTTCTTCAAATCTCTCAACTATTAGCACATAATCTCTTCTATCCTTTTCTAACCTTTTGAGATCATCACACATACTTTGATTGTGATCCCTGTATCTTTTGACAGTGTCAATGCAAGTTTTAGTGCAAAGGTTAGAAATTACCTCAAAGGGAAGATCAGACACTTCTGCCATAAGAGTTTGATTCTGAATGGCTTCCTCGGCTTGATCACTCCAGTCAAAACCAATTCCTTGTTGAGAAACAAAAGCTTGAGCAGGATTCTTGTTCTGAGTGTATCCTCCATTCTGAGCTTGTTGGTGGTTGTTGTTAGGAACAGCACTCCTACATTCTCTAGCAAAGTGTCATTTCATGTGACACTTATAACATTCCACCTTAGTCTTGTCAAAGCCAGCTCCATCTTCTCTTCTTTGAGAGAAGTTATTCCTTCCTGTTCTTTTAATGAACTTCTTCACCCTCATGGATAGCATGGCCATCTGCCATTTGATATCCATCTCCTCCAGATCATCAGGGTGAAGTTGATCCAGATCATCATTGATTAATGAATTGCTACTATGACTGGACAAGAAGGCTTCAAAGATTGTTTCAGATCCTTTTTCTGAACTTGCTCCACCAGCAGTACTAACTGCTTCAGGGATGGCAGTAGTATCAGTGGCTGCTGAAAGAAGTGCAGAATTGTGGACATAACCAGTAGGCTTCTTCTTGATCTCTACCTCAGTTTCAAAAACTCTTAGATCATTGTATAGATCATCAAGTTCTTTCTCTTCCAGATTGTCACTCTGCCTATAAGAGACAGTGTACATAGTCCATTCATCCCCAAGAGATCTGAGGAACTTCCTGTTGATGTCATCTTGATCCATCTTCACTCCAACAGTAGCCAGTTCACCAATGAGCTTGTTGAACCTGTCAAAAGTTTGAGTCATAGACTCATTCTTTGAGGAAGTAAAGTTCTCATATTGCTGCTTTAGAACATCTCTTTGATTTCTTTTGATGCTCTTAGTTCCAGCAAATCTTTTCTCTAGAGCATTCCAGAGAATTTGAGCATCAGTGCAGTTGCAGAATTGATGCTGATATTCATTGGGGATTGCCAGGAGCAGAGTGCTCAAGGCCTTCATCTCTGTCTGTCTGATCTTTTTTTCACCATCTGTCTTTGGTGGAGGTCTTTTTCCATCTGGTCCTATCCTTCCAGCTTCAGACGGACCATTCTCAATGATATCCCACATTGAGTAGTCAGTGAGAAGAATATATTGTCTGATTCTTATCTTCCACATGTCAAACTCACTGGGTTTGAGCATTGGAACCTTGGAGACCAAAGTACTGCTTGATTCTGTAAGATTTTCCATGATAGATAGATGTTTCTGAGAGAAAAGGCTCTGATACCACTTGTCAGGATCGAATTCTTAACAAGAATTTATTCTCAGAAACAATATCAAAGAAGTTTGCGGAATAACACTTTGATATTTAATGAAACAGTAAATTAACACAGAAAATAAGAAGAATAAATTGTAAACTTGTATTGAATGCTTGAAGCTACAAGATTACACACTCAACCTCAATATTGATGAACAGGCTCACCAATACGAATTCTACTTCTCTAGAATTAGGATCTATGCCTTGAGGTTGATTTCTCTCTAGAATTATTATCAAAAGTTGTTGTTCTATCTATTCTATACATTCTATACATATACTGATCAAAAGATAATTACAAATAATAAACAAATCTTCAGTATATCTTCCATGTATATCTTTAGTATATCTTCAGTATATCCAGCTGTCATTCTTTCCATCCGGATCTCTTAAGCAGCATTAAATATGCTCAGCAGCATTAACTTCTTCTAGCAGCATTAACTACTAAGCAGTACTAACTAGCTAAGCAGTACTAACTTTGTTCAAGCAACACTAACTTTGACTAGCAGTAGTAATTCTACTAGCAGTAGTAATACTCAGCAGTATTATCCTTCAAAGTACTCTGGCAGTACTAACTTTGAACTAGCAGTAGTAACCAGCAGTATTAATTCTGTATGTAGCAGCATTAACCATACTTTGTAGAATCTTCAGTTCCCAACAGCAACCCTGGCTGTGATTTGGGGTCGCAGGCCAGGTCGCGTGGGTCTGATTTTCAGCCTTTTTCGTTCTTTCTCCATGGTTTGACTTGCATAACTTCTTCCCAAGTATTCCCAACATAGATTAAACTTATTATATAGCATTTTGATGTCCAAATCAAATGAAATTGCAATTAAATATAATCTTAAGTTTTAGGTAATACACTACGATAAATTATGCTCTATTAATTTGGTTTGTTCACATATTTTGTTTGATTTCCATTGTCTGCTAATTTGGTTTCCTTTGGTTTGCTTATTTCATGGATTTGTTCTTCTGTTTTATCTCCTTCTGTTACTTCATTACGTTTAATAAAAGTCAGTGTTGGTATGAGCCACCTAGCTTCACTAGGTTTCTAACCCCTTAACAATAGTATACTTCATTTGCTTAAATCTGACATGATGGCATTTTTTTCTTTTCCGGCCCAGAGCATCAAAAACCTCCAGACCTATCCTAAATAAGCCCCATACTTACACCCACGTCACATCATTCTGATTTAATCATTCAAACACATAGCATACGTAGCATGCAATTCATCCACTATTTAAAATAATGGCATGCTCAAAAAAATTCAAATCGTTAAACGTCCAACATCGTTAAACATGCAAACGTGTATACATATATATATATATATATATATATAAAATGTAACATGCATACCGTTTACCACAAAATGTAGCATGCTCATGTATTCATCATTTCACGCATCAACCAACATATTAGCATGCATTGCATACTTATTAAAATATAGCATGCTCGAAAATCATCGTAATCATAAAAAAAGCAATATCCATACTTGTATGTATCCCATTTAGAACTCATATGAAACGCACCTTGATTTAATGTAGTTCACCCGTTATTTGGTAGCTATCGATCTTACAAAATTGTAATGTCTTCTAAACATCCTATTCGTTAAATAAATATGTACTCAGTCCAAGAGTTCTCAAATAACCTCGTAAAACTTATTTTTAAGTTTTAATTTGATTAAATGTCTCAACGTCTAAACCTTTCATTGACCCATCTACGATAAGTTAAAATATGTATGTTATATATATATGTATATATATATATACATTTAAAATAAAGCATCCATGGCCGCTTTTCTTGCATCATACTATATAGTATATACATACATAATTAATGCAAATTATAAATATCTACATCCACAATTATGAATTGACCTAACAATGACTTCCAGAAAACCATTGGACAAAGAAAATATACATACATAATGATATACACTCTCATACATGCATTCACCAATCTCATCCACAAGCCACTGGACTAAACATGGACGGACCCAATTCAGCCCTCCGTTGAAAGGTAAAAAAAATAGGTTCATGAACGGTGCAACCGTAAAAGGTGCAACTGTATTATGTTAAAAAGTTCAAAGGATGCAACTGAAAACTGAAAAAAATTATATTGGTATATTTAATTGAAACACACGATCTAATCTAGTACTGATTCTTCATCCCTTATTTATTCAAAAACTAAAACACACCAATTGACCCAATAAATTAATAATACCCAAACCAAAAGTAAAAGGCCGAAACCTAATTAAGTACCCAATTTATTATATTAAAACCTAAATCCCAATTTACTTTATTGGCCCATTTTTGTTGATCTTGAAACTCTACCAATTTCCCAAAGTCTGGTATCGGAAGGGAACATAACATATACGCATGCATACGCACTCAATTTCATAAATCAGAAACCCTTACCCTGTTACCCATAACCACTCGACTCGACAACAAAGTAGATGACTCAGCTCGATCAACTCATTACTCACCCGATCAACTCAGTACTTAGTTATTTGAGTCTTGAGTCTTGAGTCTTGACTCGCCTTGTATATGTTTTCTTGTTGAATCTGAAATTTCGATCCCTCAAATTCAGAAATCAAAATATCTAATTTAGTATTTAGGTATACATTTTACATTTACTTGATTAGTTGATTTACATATTTATTTAGCCATACATTAACCATTGGCATTTACATATTTAGCATTAGCATATTACCTATTACTTGAATTTTGAATAACTATTGATTCTTTATTTGAACTTCCATTTAGATTTTACAGTTCATTGTTTCACTACTTACGTTGTGTTCTCTAATCTGGAGAGAAAAGAAAAGAAAAGAAATGGATGGAAAAAAAAGGGAGAGAAGAGAAAGGAAAGGAAAATAATTTTTTCATTTGTGTTCTCAAAATGGAAGGAAAAGGAAGGAAAGGAAAGGGAAGGAAATAATTTTTCATGTTTTTGAGCAGGAGAGAAAGGAAAGGAAAGATGTCAATTTTTCAAATATACCCTTGTAAAAATATATTCTTATAGTGAAAGATTGGGTAGTTTTGTAATTTTAATAATTTCAGTAAATTTTTTTAAATAGTTTTAATTTTTTTCCTTTCCTTTCCTTCTCTTTCCTCCCACATTTGGGAGGAAAGGTTTGGGAGGAAAGTTATCAATTCTTTCCTTTCCTTTCTCTCCTAAAAAAGTTTCGAGAACACGAGTTTTTTTCACTTTCCTCTCCTTTCCCTCCCTTTCCTTTCCTTCGTTAAATGAGTTTCGAGAACACAGCGTTAGTGTTAATATGGAAAAAAAAATTGAAACGAAAAGCTTCATCTGGAATTGGTTCTGAAACAACTCAATGTGTTGATTTCTATTGAATTAGGAGTCCCTATTTATACAAATTACAAGTCTTCATATCAAAGGCAAATATCCTAACAAACTAGGAGAGGATTATGGGGATATCTACAATACAAAAGGAGATATACATTCTATAAAAAGATAATATATTCTATATTCTATCATACCCCTGCAGTCGAAGCGGGAGGAGGATGTACGCTGAGACTGGATCGAAAGTCAATTAAGAGAAGGCGCGGTAGTCCTTTGGTGAATATATCAGCTATTTGATGTCGAGAAGGAACATGCAAGACATGCACTTGACCCCGAGTTACTTTCTTGCATACAAAGTGAATGTCCATTTCAATATGCTTTGTTCGTTGGTGTTGCACGGGATTACCGGATAGATATGTAGCACTTACATTGTCACAGTAAACAATTGTAGCTTTGGCAATGGGACAATGTACCTCGAGAAAGAGATTCCAAAGCCAGCAAGATTCGGAGACGACATTGGTAACGCCCCGATATTCATCTTCGATGTTGGATCAAGAGGGAGTGGGTTGTCTTTTGGAGGACCAAGATAGAATATTATCGCCAAGGAAAACACAATACCCACTATTGGAACGACGTGTGTCCGGACACCCACCCCAATCCGCATCAGTGTAGGAAATGAGTCTGGTTAGTGATGTCCGGTAGAGGTGTAGACCAAAATCAATGATACCTTGGAGGTAACGAAGTATACTTTTGAGGGCAAGCATGTGTGATTCCTTTGGATCACGCATATGTGGACACACTTGTTGAACCGCATAAGTAATGTCAAGTCGGGTGAATGTAAGGTACTATAAAGCCTCGGAAAGGCTACGATAATGTGTAGGGTCAGGATAAGGAGAACCCGAATCTAAGCCAAGCTTGGCCTGAGTGTCGACAGGAGTAGACACCGATTTACACGAAGTCATCCCACCTTTTTATTAATTTCCATGGCATACTTTCGTTGATAAAGAAACAACCCGTCAGTGTGTCGGGTAACAACGATGCCCAGAAAATAGTTTTGAGGGCCAAGATCTTTCATGGCGAACTCGTCGGCGAGAAGTGACATGATCGATTTCCAAAGACTGTTAGAGGAGGTTGTGAGAATGATGTCATCGACATACAAAATGAGATATGACATGTCATTTTCTTTCTGATAAACAAAGAGTGAATGATTTGAGCGGCTATGAACAAAGCCTATTGTGGAACGAAAGTTGCAAATCTCTCATACCAGGCCCGGGGAGCCTGTTTCAACCCGTATATAGATTTTTTGAGTAGACAGACGTAGTCCGGATGTGCCATATCATGAACACCCAACGGATGGTGCATATAGACTGTTTCATTAAGCCGGCCATGCAAAAAATCATTTTTAACATCTAACTGATGTGTGGACCAGGATTTAGATATTGCAATAATGAGCACAGTTTGGATTGTTGCAGGTTTCACCAATGGACTAAACGTCTCGGTGCCGTCAATACCAACCTATTGAGACCTACCATCACCAACAAGACGAGCCTTGTATCGCTCAAATGAACCATCAAAATTATTGTTATGGCAAAAAATCTACATAGAACGAATTATGGATGGTTTAGGTACTAATTCCCACGTCTTATTTTTAATAAGGGCATCAAATTCCTCAATCATTGCAGCTCTCCAATTAAGGTTGGACGATGCATCTTTGGGATTACGTGGTAAGGGGGAAGGTTGAATCGAGGTTATGAGATTAAATGTCCGTTTGGGTTTGGAAATTCCATGCATGCTACAAGTAGTCATGGTGCGAAATAGAGTAGGATGAGAGACGGTTGAAGGTTGGACCGTGAGTGGAGGCTGGACCATGGGTGTTGGTTGGACTGTAGATTAGGGTTAGGTCGTAGGTTCAGGTTGGGTCGTAGGTGGGGATCTGTGGGCCAAAGGGGGTTGATTATTGGCCGTAAGTGAGTTAGAAGATGCCACTGTAGAGGAAGGTGACAGCGGAGTTTGTTGTGGCAACGTGGCGGTAGGTGGTGTGGTGTGCGTATATAGGATGTATGTTGTCTTGAAGAAAGGAGTAGGAATCGAGTTGTAGAGAATGAATGGAGGAGAAAGGAAATTTCAATTCATCAAAAATAACATGACGGGAGGTGATGATAGCTCCGGTAGATATATCATAGCATTTGTACCCCCGATGATTAGAGGGGTAGTCAAGAAAGACACAAGGGGTTGAACGTTTTTGGAGTTTATTGATGGTGATGCATGGAATTAGGGGGTAGCATAAGCAACCGAACACCCGTAGATGGGAAAAGGATGGATGTCGGTTATAGAGAAGTTGTGTGGGTGAGATATTTGAGAGAACCTTTATAGGGAGAATATTGAGAAGGTATGTAGCCATTTGGAGTGCATGATGCTAAAATGTTGGTGGCATTAAAGAGTGGGTGAGAAGAGTTCGAATGACATTATTGATGGCATGTATTTTATGTTCGGCTTTACCATTTTGGGACGATGTGTGTGGGCAAGAGAAGAAAAAAATATACCATTATTGTGACAAAAAATTTTGAAAGCATCGTTGTTATACTCTTTTCCATTGTCATATTGGATTTGTTTGACGGTTTGTTAAAATGAGTTTGAACAAACTTATGGAGGGATAAGAAGATAGAGAAAACTTGAGATTTCTTGCTAATAGGAAACGTCCATAAAAAGTTTGAATAATCATCGAGAAATAACACATAATATTTATGACCGACCGAACTTAAGATCGATGATGTCCACAAGTCACTATGTAAAATGTCAACGGGCATAGTAGTAGACGATAAAGATGCATAAAAGGGTAATTTTATTTGTTTCCCAAATACACATGACTGAAAAACAGAAGATAACCTAGATTTTTGACAAGAAATTAATTTATTGTTATTGAGAGTTCCTAAAATCGAAGCTCCAGGATGTCCTAGACGAGAATGCCATAAATCTTGAGTGATTGTGGTAAAGGTATATAAGGAAGCTTGAGTGGGTAGAGATCCCCGGAGCTATCACATCTCATTAGTCGAGCCCCCATCCGAAATTCCTTTACAAAAAAGCCAAAAGGATCAAATTCAATGGAAGTATTATTATCAATGTTAAAACGACGAACAGAGATAAGATTTTTAACTAGTTTTGGAGCATGGAGGACATTTAGTAGGTGAAAAGGAGGGTGAGGTGGGGGAAGATGTGTGTATGTATCCGTGTATTGAAATGGTGTGGACACTACCAACAACGATGTGATTTGGAATGCTCAAATTAAAATAAGAAGGAAGAGTACCTTGAGATGATGTCATGTGCGAAGTAGCCCCCGTTTCCATGTACCACTGTTCGTCTGGCGGGTTGAGGGATATAGTGTGGAGGGCTTGCTCAATATCAGTATGTGCATATTCCGTTGAAGGAGCCACGGATGCCACATAGGCGGCCTGTTGTTGAGAAGGTCGGCTTCCAAGAATTCCGGGGAATGCGGTTGGTGGCCTTACCCAAGACGTGGTAGGATAAGGTCACGGAGGGTATGACGATGGTTGGGTATCCACATCCATGGCGGATAGCTTCCCCAAGGCTGTGGTGAATTGGCTCGGTAGGTTGGACCGCTAGGAGACCGTGGATTTTGGCGCCCACGACCTCGACCCCTTGCAAATTGACCCCGAGAGTTTTGACCACGAGGATTTTGACTGCGGCGTGCTCCGATGGAGGGACAAGAATCCCGCTGATCTGTAGTAGAGTGATCGTGCAACTGGTGGGTTTGCATAGCGATAGATGACAGTAGCGTCGTACCGGCAGCAACAATAGCGACTCCGGCCTATTTGGCCTTGCGGGTTCCTTCAAGGATCAGTTTGGAAAGGGCCTCGTAGAATGGAGGAAGTGGGTCACTTTGTTGAATGATGGTGGCCACGTCATCATAATTGTCGTTGAGACCGACAATTAGTTGCAACACAAGATGTTAATTGTTGACAGGGACCCCGACATTAGAGAGTTGATCGGCTAACATCTTGAGTTCCTAGAAGTAGGATGAGATGTTGGAGAAGTTGTCAAGACAAAGTGTTGTGAGCTGGTTTTCCAGATAAACAGCTCTGGAATGCTTGTTCTCTTGAAAAATGCTTTTCAAACGTTCCCACGCTTGATAAGCCGAAGAATCAAGTTCAGAATGGTATGGAGAAGATCATTGGAAATGGTTCCGTAAATCCATTGGAGAACGATAGCATCGAGTCGAGACCAAAGCGTCGCCGAGATTTGGTCTTTTGGTTCCGTCTTGTCTTTGTCCGCCGTAGAAGTAGGGGATAGTGGGGTAGGTTTTTCGAGATGATCAATAACCTGATAGGCACAACAGTGAATTTTGAATAACTTTGCCCACAAGGAGTACTGACCTTTCTCCATTTCGAGAGTGATCGGTACGAGGTTCTTAATTTTGTTAACGGCAAGGATTGGGTGGAATTTTTGTTCAGCCATTGAAGTGGTGAGATGAAGGTTTGGAGAGAGAGGAGAGAGATCACTGTTTTAGGGTTTTTAACAGAAAGAGAGACAACTTTGATACCATGAAACAACTCAATGTGTAGATTTCTATTGAATTAGGAGTCCCTATTTATACAAATTACAAGCCTTCATTAGGGGTGTTCAAAAAAACCATCGGACCGCTCTAACCGGTCGAACCAAGTCAAATCGGACCGTTTTTTGGCGGTTTGAGCGGTCTAGCGGCCCGGTCTGGTCTGAAAAATAGCCAAACCGCTCGGTCTGGTCTGGTTCGCGGTTTGAACATTTTTTTGAGCGGTTTGGACAGGACCGACCGCCAAAATTATATTTTGTTTTCATGTTGTATGTTTACCTATTATGGTCCCAATTTAAAAAAAATCATCCAAGATATTGAGTTCTTAGTTTTCACTTTCAATTGTCTGTGTTCCACACGTCGGTAAAATTCTAAAATCCGCCAATAATCAAAATCTAAAATTTCGAATCGTCTTTCAACTTGCTAAATCTTTGTCCAAAATTTCAACAATTGTTGGTGGACTTGCTTAACTTTTTGTCAACTTGCTCAACGTTTTTTTAATTTTTAAGATAAATTTTTCTTCTATAATTCGGTATATACGTAACATCGGTGGAATGTTTAAATTGGAGATAGATTTTATGTTCCTTTTACTTTAATGCCCATAATAGGCCCAAACCGCCTATACCGCTCATACTAGACCCTTTTTTTGTGGTTCGATTTGACCGGTTTGGTCACTTGATGCCAAACCGCTCGGTTTGGAAAATTTCTAAACCGCCATTACGGTTTGGTTTGTGGTTTGGGGGGTTAAACCGCCCAAACTGGACCACGAATACCCCTTGCCTTCATATCAAAGGCAAATATCCTAACAAACTAGGAGGGGATTATGGGGATAACTACAATACAAAAGGAGATATACATTCCATACAAAGAGAATATATTCTATATTCTATCAGGTTCATCAACCGGTAATGCATCCAACAATATGAATGACTTTAACGATCTTCCTTCAGATCCATCAAACAGGCCCAAAATTTTAACTTATAACCCAAAATTAAAGAGATAAAATTAGACAGAGTTAGTTAAGGGGCCTTGTCAAATATAAGTTTATAATAAAATAATTTAGTTTGAAATTAATTATGACCAATAATATAATTTATTAAGTTACTTTAAAAAAATATCGATATAATTGACACAATTAACAAATATAAATGTATTATTAATAATTAACAGATAGAAAATTGAGTGAATTACATTTTTCATCCATGTGGTTTAACAAATTCTGGTTCTTGTCCCTCGATTTCACTACATCCTAGCCCCTATGGTTTTGCATGCATTTTGTCTTAGTTTAGGTTCCTGGATCTAACGACCGTCAACTTCTATCATTAAATGCCTCTCACGTGCTAATCATGTGAGGGTATTTTGGTCATTTACGTTTTTTAATTAAAAAAAATTAGTGTACAAGTGTTTTTACATAAGGTACAAGTAAATAATATACACACTAAAAATGCAATTTAAGAAGATGGGGAAAAAACCAAAAATCATTTTCAAAATAGAAAAATAATATCTCATCTTCATCCCCACGCCCTGCATGTAACACCTCGAATTTTGGACCTCGGTTGAGGAAAGTCATATTTCCTTATGTTTAAAAGTTCCCCAAATCAATCTAGTGATTTTAATGAATTGTTGGGGTCAAGTTTGAGCGTCGTTTCAGGTTCGGGCAACCCTCGGGGTGGAACCGCGACAGTGCCCGCGATTGTGCCATGGGCACTATCGTAGAGGGCAAGGTCGCGTGGGTTGCATACCTCTCGGTACAAATGGCGTGAATGTGCCCGCGAGATAGCCAATGGCACTATCGCGCGAGAGTGCCAATGGCACTTTCGCGCGAGAGTGCCAGGCGGGTATTTTTCATTAAATGCATGTTTTGAGGGTTTTAAGTACCATTTCGGGATTTCAAGCTTGGAGGTCGAAAACACCCAGTAAAGGTGCGATTTTCACACACTTCTTCCCTCTCTCTCTCTCTCTTTATTTAATGTTGGTGTAACACCCCGAATTTCAGTTGGTTTTGCAAAGATGTGTTAAGGATAAAAGAAGAAAGTTAAGGCTTCTGTTTCTGTCTACAGGGCGCACGGGCCATGCGCCCTCCTTCAGGAAAATGCACGGGGCGTGCGCATGGATCAGGGTGCGAGGCAGTGGAAAACGCACGGGCCGTGCGCCCTCCCCTTTGGAAAACGCACGGGTCGTGCGCTGTGTTGGGATGTGTGCAAAACCTTGGCTAAATATCTCTTTTGGCTGAAATCTTTTGATTAAATCAAAAGATCTCAGTCTTCTTCTCTCTCTCTTCTCTTTTTCTCCTTCAACCTTCAAGGTCTTGTTTGGTTGCTAGTTTTCGGTGTTTCTGGCGAGGGGTCGGTGTTTTAAGCTTCACCTCTACGTCGTGATCGTTATATGGTTTTCCGGGTTTTATTCTGAAAACCTACCGGTGAGTTCCTACTACCATTTTACAAACTTTATACATGTCAAAACTCTTATTTGCGAAATCTGAAGTATTTCTACGGTATGATTTTATGTTCTCTACATTTTGAGATAAATGAAGTTTTTGGTGATTTTCAGGGTTCCCGATCAGTTTTGACTAAAATGACTGGTTCTGCCTTATTAAAAGTAAAATGATGTTTTACTTGCACATTATGTGGTTACGTGAAAAGAATGTTTATTAACTCATTTTAATGATTTTCATTCTTACCAGAAGTTGAACTGGAAATGGCATTTTGGTTATAAAATGTGTTAATACCATATGTTTATTTATGGTTGGTCACATATGTTGTTGTGACGAGTCTGTACCATTACTAGTGGATCCCTAGGTATTGAGTCGACTGTTTTGTTGGGATGTTATATTCCCGAACTTTGTAGCTATGGATCACTTGTTCCTCGGGGGCAACTTAGTACGGTTATGTGAGGCACGATACTAGCCATGGTTCATAGTGATCCTAGCGAAGGAATATACCTTGGTTTTGCGCTTGGGGCTTGATCTCACGTTGAAGCACAGACTTTGTGATTCGTATCCGCGGACTCCAAATGGTTAAGCTCATAACACGGATTTGTGGTCTACTTTGTGTTACACCACAATCCTTCATAAAATGGTCCTTTTGTCATCATTTAACGAATTTTGGACCGAAAAGACCCGGTTGTGGCGAAATGTTATCTTTATGAACTAAACCTTTATGAAAAGATTTCCTTATGATATTGATGTTTATATCTTTCGAGCTTTATAAACTGTATGTTCTCACCAGGCTTTAAAGTCTGACACTTTTTCTCAAATGATGTGTATAACAGGTTTCCCTTAGCGGTGGGTTGCCGGGGTTTTGAGAGACGAGTTTGGTCTCGAGGCATTTTGAGATGACTAGTATTGTTTCAGGGCATTTGTTAAGTCCCATTCTTTTGGTACATTATGGATCGTCAACTGATGTAATCTTGATATAGGTGTCTAGATTAGTTTGTTGACAAACTCCATATCAATACAGGTTTTTGTAAAGTCTTAAGGACTGATCCCCTTCTTGGGAGTTTATTATCAATACAAATGTCATGTTGCCAAGTTTTGCAGATTTTAACTTACTCTGAATTTTAGAGTGTTACAAGTTGGTATCAGAGCCCTAGTTTAAGCGAACTAGACATGAATGTAAGATGTCTAGACTTAGACTGAGTATGCTAAGAATTGATCAGCGAGATTGGGTAGAGCTTCTAAGATGGGTTAGTCTTAGAGTCAACGGAAAGTACGTTTATCAAGTGTTGTAGTGGTGGTGACAAGAACCATTATGTGTTATATGTTCATAATTTCACTTAGCTAATGTTATTATGAGGATATTGTACGTAAGAGTGCTTGATTTGCTGTTAATATGACAATTGGTAATGTGGTAGTACGTTTTCCTTTCGTGTTTTCCTATCTCTCTCTTATCGCTTCCTCTGCTCTGTGTAGCAGTTCAGTATGGTGAATACGCGTGGTAGACCGCGTACTCATGTTGATGGTCTGGAAGCGACAGCCTCTACAGCGGGTCAGCCGGAAGGAGTTGAGGTTATCGTTCGACCACCTGTTCAGCAAATACTAGGTGGGGGGCCAGAGGTCATTCCGCGAGTAGACCTGGCTTCGTCCCACCCAGTCGTCAGGGATGCTAATCCCCAGTCTGAGTTGTTGGCCAGCGTGATGTTGGCAATGAGGGAAGAGATGGCGAAGCAGCATGAGTTTCTGCTGAAAGCGATGGAGGACCGCGACGTAAATCATCGGAGAAGTGAGACGGTGGTAGAGAACGTCGTAGCAGGTTCGAGAGATGATGGTATAAGGGTCACGACGGTAGAGCGCGGGATTTCTGGTGCTCCAGGGAACAGGAAGAGTTGTTCCTATAAGTCCTTTCTGGGTTGTGGATCGCCAGAATTCTTCGGTTCAGATGACCCGACAGTGTGTGTAAAGTGGATCCGAGCGGTTGAGCAAGCTTTTGGCTCTTCCGAATGTGGTGATGATCAGAGGGTGCGGTTCGGTAACCAACTGCTGAGGGACACTTCACTCATCTGGTGGAATATCATCCAATCCACTCTATCTCCTGAAGTATTGGCTCGGTTGTCTTCGGCCGAGTTCAAGAAGAAGTTGTTAGAGGAATTCTGCAACGAGAGGACGATGGACCGAATTGAGAAAGAATTCCGGTCTTTGGTAAAGGGAAACTTGACGGTGAGGGAGTACACCCGTCAGTTTATGGAGAAGCTTGGTCTGGTGGGGCACGCTGCCCCAATAGAGAAAGACAAGATGAAAGCTTATCTCAACGGCTTGCCAGCGGACATGCAATCCATGGTCCATAATTTCAAAGCTTCTAACCTCCGTGAGATGGTGGAGGAAGCTCAGTTCATGGAGGAAATGTTCGCGAAGAGCAAATCTGAGAAGTCAGTGTTGGTGCCTGATAAGAGGAAGTGGGAGAGCAGTTTCGTACCTCCCAAGCGGGTCCGACCTTTTGTTGGAAACCGCAACTTCAGCAATTATCAGGAAGCAAAGTGGTGCCCGAAGTGTCGAACCAAGCATCACGGTAACTGTTACACCAATTCTCAAACTTGTTATAAGTGTGGGAAGCCTGGTCACACTGTCAGAGATTGCCCGGTCAGAGGACTCGTCTGCTATGAGTGCAAGGCACCGGGTCATGCGAGAAGAGATTGCCCGAAGCTTGTATCGGGTAGCACGCCAGCAAGGAAGGAGAACCCTCCGAAAGTTCCGGGTCGAGCATTTCAGATGACGGCCGAAGAGGCCAGAGCATCCGCTGACGTGGTATCGGGTACTTTCCTTATAAACTCTGTACCTGCTCGTATTTTGTTCGATACGGGTGCTAGTTTCTCTTTCGTATCTGAATTGTTCCGTCAGAAAATTTCTATGCCCACTACTAGTCTTGAGGATGCATTAGTGGTAGAAATAGCCGATGGTAGTCAAGTTCTGATCCACGGGGTTCTGAAGCAGTGTACTGTTAGTATCGAAGGGAGAGAATTCTCGATCGATCTACTGTCGATGTTAATCGGGGGTTTTGATGTTGTGGTCGGTATGGATTGGTTGTCAAACAATCATGCCGAGATCGTATGTTCCAAGAAATTGATTCGACTTCCCAACCCCACTGGCGAAGTCGTTGTCATCTATGGTGAAAAGAGAAAGGGTGAAGTGGCAATAATCACAATGGCAAAGGCATGCAAGTGTCTAGTAAAAGGATGTTTGTCTTTCCTAGCCTATGTGATCGATGCCAAGTTGGAGAAATCAAAGCTGGAAGATGTGAAGATTGTGCATGAGTTTCCAGACGTCTTTCCGGACGACTTGCCCGAGTTACCACCTGATCGTCAGGTTGAGTTTCGGATTGATCTTGTGCCTGGGGCAGCACCAATTGCTAAAGCTCCTTACCGTTTAGCGTCATCGGAGATGCAAGAGATGGTAGCACAACTCCAAGAGCTATTGGAGAAAGGCTTCATAAGACCGAGTTCGTCACCTTGGGGAGCTCCGGTCTTATTCGTCAAAAAGAAGGATGGCACAATGAGAATGTGCATTGACTATCGTGAGTTGAATAAAGCTACAGTGAAGAACAGGTATCCGCTTCCGAGGATAGACGACTTGCTCGATCAACTTCAAGGAGCGGGTTGTTTTTCCAAGATCAACCTACGTTCCGGTTATCACCAAGTGAAGGTAAGAGAAGATGATGTTCCGAAGACAGCTTTCAGAACGCGTTATGGCCATTACGAATTTCTTGTAATGCCATTTGGTTTAACGAACGCACCAGCTATGTTTATGGACTTAATGAATAGAGTGTGCCGACCATTTCTCGAAAAGTCGGTCATTGTATTCATTGATGACATACTCGTGTACTCCAAGAGTGAGTCAGAGCACGAGAAACATTTACGAGAAGTTCTGGAAGTTTTGAGAAAAGAAAGGTTGTACGCCAAGTTCTCCAAGTGCGACTTTTGGCTCGAAGAAGTGCAGTTTCTGGGTCACGTTGTCACTCGAGATGGAGTGAAGGTGGATCCCTCCAATATTGAAGCTATGATGAATTGGGAGCCTCCTAAGAGTCCGTTCGAGATCCAAAGTTTCTTGGGTCTGGCGGGATACTACAGGAGATTTATCCAAGACTTTTCAAAGATCGCTTCTTCCTTGACAGTTCTGACTCGGAAGAATGTGAAGTTTGAATGGACTGAAGCCCAAGAGAAGGCGTTCCGAATCCTTCAAAAGAAGTTGTGTGAAGCTCCGATCTTAACGTTACCTGAAGGGTCAGAAGATTTCGTGGTATACAGCGACGCTTCAAAGATGGGACTGGGATGTGTGTTGATGCAACGAGGCAAGGTGATCGCTTATGCCTCGAGGCAGCTTAAGATACACGAGCAGAATTATCCAACCCATGATCTAGAGTTAGCGGCGGTGGTGTTCACTTTGAAACTTTGGCGACATTACCTTTACGGCATGAAATGCACTCTTTACACAGATCACAAGAGCCTGAAATATGTCTTTGATCAGAAAGAGCTGAATATGAGGCAAAGGCGGTGGCTCGAGTTGCTCAAAGATTACGACTGTGAATTGCTTTACCATCCCGGTAAGGCGAATGTGGTGGCCGATGCATTAAGTCGGAAGGACTATAGCGGAAGTATTCGAGCTACCCATTCGAGAATCGAGCTAGTGTCTAGTCTTGTTGAGAAGATCAAGACATCACAGATGGAAGCATTGTTGGAAGAGAATCTCAAAGATGAAGTCATGACGAAGCAACGTTTACTCTTAACGGAAGATAGTCGTGGAGTAAAACTGTTCAGCGGTCGTGTGTGGGTACCCAAGCTTGGGGGTAACCGTGATATGTTGTTAGAGGATGCTCACAAGTCCAAGTATTCCATTCATCTAGGAAGTACAAAGATGTACAAAGACTTGAAGCTTCACTATTGGTGGTCGGTAATGAAAATTGATGTGGCGCGTTACGTTGAGCGTTGTGTGACGTGTTCGCAAGTTAAGGCCGAACATCAGCGACCGTATGGGAGTCTACAGTCTTTAGAGATTCCCAAATGGAAGTGGGAGCATATCACCATGGACTTTGTGACGAAGTTGCCTAAAACTCTTCGAGGTCACGATACCATTTGGGTGATAGTTGACAGATTGACAAAGAGCGCTCACTTCTTGGCTATGCGCGAGACTCTACCGATGGATAAGTTAGCAAAGCTTTATATCGATGAGGTGGTCTCGAGGCACGGCATACCATTGTCAATCGTGTCGGATCGCGACAGTCGGTTCACTTTGAACTTCTGGGATGGGTTTCAGAAAGAGCTTGGTACTCGAGTGAAATTGAGTACGGCTTACCATCCGCAAACCGACGGGCAGAGCGAACGAACGATCCAAACATTAGAAGACATGTTAAGGTCTTGTGTCATCGATTTCGGGGGTAGCTGGGACTCTCACCTGACTTTGATGGAGTTTGCTTACAACAATAGCTACCACTCGAGTATCGGAATGGAACCTTTTGAGGCATTATATGGGCGAAAGTGTCGGACTCTCGTATGCTGGCTTGAATCGGGAGAAAAGCAGTTCGCCGGACCTGAAATCGTGCAAGAGACTGCCGATAAGGTCAAGTGCATTCATGAAAGAATGAAAGCGGCTCAAGATCGTCGAAAAAGCTATGCAGATAAGAAGAAGCGACCGATGGAATTCCAAGTGGGCGACCGCGTTATGCTTAAGGTGTCACCGTGGAAAGGCATTATTCGGTTCGGAAAACGTGGGAAGTTGAGTCCCCGTTTCCTCGGACCTTTCAAAGTGCTTAAACGGGTGGGTTTGCAAGCCTACCAGTTGGAACTGCCACCAGAGTTGAGCAGAATACACAACACGTTTCATGTTTGCTACCTCCGAAAATGTTTGGCGGTAGAAGACAACGTCATTCCCCTTTCAGAGTTAAGGGTAGACGAAGGTAACCGTTGTGTGGAAGAACCCGACGCCATCTTAGAGAGAAAGTCTAAGAAGTTGTGTCACAAAGAAGTCACTTTGGTCAAGGTGCAGTGGAAGCATCACCGGGGAGCAAATGTGACGTGGGAAGCCTAGGAGGATATGAAGCGAAGATATCCTCATCTTTTTGCGTAGTTGGGATTTCGGGGACGAAATCATTCCCAAGTTGGGGAGGATTGTAACACCCCGAATTTCAGTTGGTTTTGCAAAGATGTGTTAAGGATAAAAGAAGAAAGTTAAGGCTTCTGTTTCTGTCTCTCCTTCAGGAAAAACGCACGGGTCGTGCGCATGGATCAGGGTGCGAGGCAGTGGAAAATGCACGGGCCGTGCGCCCTCCCCTTTGGAAAACGCACGGGTCGTGCGCTGTGTTGGGATGTGTGCAAAACCTTGGCTAAATATCTCTTTTGGCTGAAATCTTTTGAATTAATCAAAAGATCTCAGTCTTCTTCTCTCTCTCTTATCTTTTTCTCCTTCAACCTTCAAGGTCTTGTTTGGTTGCTAGTTTTCGGTGTTTCTAGCGAGGGGTCGGTGTTTTAAGCTTCACCTCTACGTCGTGATCGTTATCTGGTTTTCCGGGTTTTATTCTGAAAACCTACCGGTGAGTTCCTACTACCATTTTACAAACTGTATACATGTCAAAACTCTTATTTGCGAAATCTGAAGTATTTCTACGGTATGATTTTATGTTCTCTACATTTTGATATAAATGAAGTTTTTGGTGATTTTCGGGGTTCCCGATCAGTTTTGACTAAAATGACTGGTTCTGCCTTATTAAAAGTAAAATGATGTTTTACTTGCACATTATGTAGTTACGTGAAAAGAATGTTTATTAACTCATTTTAATGATTTTCATTCTTACCAGAAGTTGAACTGGAAATGACATTTTGGTTATAAAATGTGTTAATACCATATGTTTATTTATGGTTGGTCACATATGTTGTTGTGACGAGTCTATACCATTACTAGTGGATCCCTAGGTATTGAGTCGACTGTTTTGTTGGGATGTTATATTCCCCAACTTTGTAGCTATGGATCACTTGTTCCTCGGGGGCAACTTAGTACGGTTATGTGAGGCACGATACTAGCCATGGTTCATAGTGATCCTAGCGAAGGAATATACCTTGGTTTTGCGCTTGGGGCTTGATCTCACGTTGAAGCACAGACTTTGTGATTCGTATCCGCGGACTCCAAATGGTTTAGCTAATAACACGGATTTGTGGTCTACTTTGTGTTACACCACAATCCTTGGTAAAATGGTCCTTTTGTCATCATTTAACGAATTTTGGACCGAAAAGGCCCGGTTGTGGCGAAATGTTATCTTTATGAACTAAACCTTTATGAAAATATTTCCTTATGATATTGATGTTTATATCTTTTGAGCTTTATAAACTGTATGTTCTCACCAGGCTTTAAAGTCTGACACATTTTCTCAAATGATGTGTATAACAGGTTTCCCTTAGCGGTGGGTTGCCGGGGTTTTGAGAGACGAGTTTGGTCTCGAGGCATTTTGAGATGACTAGTATTGTTTCAGGGCATTTGTTAAGTCCCATTCTTTTGGTACATTATGGATCGTCAACTGATGTAATCTTGATATAGGTGTCTAGATTAGTTTGTTGACAAACTCCATATCAATACAGGTTTTTGTAAAGTCTTAAGGACTGATCCCCTTCTTGGGAGTTTATTATCAATACGAATGCCATGTTGCCAAGTTTTGCAGGTTTTAATTTACTCTGAATTTTAGAGTGTTACAGTTGTTGGTTGGATCATTAAGGTTTGTTGTTTGTTAGGGCTATAAGATAGTAGAAGCATTACTCCTCAAGTATTTCAAGGAAATCCAAGTCTCCTTCCTTTCACTCCTCATTTTAGGGTTTTAAACTTCAATCCTATTGGTGAGTCTCCTAAACCCTAACTAATCATACTTGTTTTATTATGTGCTAAATGATTCATGTAAGATGTTCAAGTAAGCTAAAACTAGGGTTTATGTATTTGCCATGTTTGGAGGTTTGTAGTTGGAGAAATCAATTAATCTGGAATGGAATGTTATGTGTACAATGTGATATACTAATCAATTCTATGGAGATGATCTATATTGGGTTTGGGAAAATGTGTAGAACTATTCTTATCAGCAGTTGAATTAATGTTTACCAAATGGGGACCTTATCATATTACTCTAGTAGTCAAGAAAATATTATTCATGAGTGTGTTTTATTATGCTTATAAATAGTATATGTGCATTGCATGAAAGGTGTTATTCAAATGTATATGTGCAAGAGTTAAATACGGAGGTTATGCCTAATTCCTTGTGCACGAGGAATTAGACGGTTCTTGTATATCATGCAATTATTTTGACCATTGGGTCTTTAGCGAGGAGGCAATAGGTGACGCAAGTCTCCGGGTTGTAACTCATCTACTTTGGATAGGCACCCGTGTCCATAAGTCCTTGGAGCATAACTCGACGGAGCAAGCGTTAGAGGCATAAACGGTCCGAGGATTGTGATATCCGGCGTGGCATGGGAACTAGGTCCGGGATATGTGGTGAAATCCAATTTAACATTGGGGGTGACTCCACTCATGTGTTCTCGTCACCCAAGGTGGAACGGGCACGCCCGTTAAATGGAGTTTATCTCCGGTGAATTATACAGGTTGAACTTGATTATCCCAAAACGGGATAATGGCATGATTTTAAATCTAAAGGCGTATCGGTAACATTTACTTGCTTTATTGTAATTCTCAACTTCTTATATACCCTTCTCGAATTCAACCTAACACTTGTACGTGTGTACCTTGACTCACAGGTTCCGTTAGCAGTGCGTCTAGGGCACCTTGATCCGACAAAAGCACACCTAGGAGCACCATGGTTCGGGCATCATTTTTGGGGTTTTGAGAGAAGAGCGATTTTTGGAGACATAGCAACACCCGTGTTTAATCTAGTTTATTGAAATGTTCTAGATTAATTAGGTTGTTGTGTATTATGTTTCATCTTTACCGCTATACTTGTTTGTACAAACTAACCCACGCCTTGGGGTTGTAGTTGTTCGTAATTACAGGTTTTAAATCCTCACTTTTTAGCCGTCGTATTGTCGAAGTTTTAAGTTTTATTTTACCTCAAATTTTTAGGGTGTTACACTACACTAGGGGTATACAAAACCCGAATAAAAAATGAGGTGTTTATGCAAAACTCAAATGCCCTCAAATCTGAAATTTTGAAACCCGACTTTCTAGTGGGGGAATTTGGATTGGGGTTGGGTTTTATTTTTGGCCACCCGACAAGTGCGAAAACCCAAATTATATATATATATATATATACACACACACACACACATATATATATAGGGAAATGTTCAAACAAGAACATCCCTATTTTACGAAAATACGAGAACAATTCTGAGCCTCCAATTATTTTACCCATAATTATAATTTAAAGAAAAAAGTAAATAATTAAGGATAATAATGTGATTTCGTATTTATCTATAATATTAGTGAATTCATTATCCCTCAAATCAGATAATATATTCACCAATCAGAATATATCACAACATTATCACATCATTATTACAACAAAATCACATAATAAACCAAGAGAGCGATAATTGTGGATGTTATCCTCACTGATGTTCAATTATCACAACATTATCACAGCAAAATCACAATATTATCATAGCAAAATCACATTAAAAGAAGTCTTTGATTTATCAAAGAATTATCACATCATATCACAGCAAAATCAAATCATTATCACATCATAAGAACTCTTTGATTTATCAATATCACATTATTATCGCATTATCACACCATTTTCTACAACAGACGCATCGACATAAAAAATCTTTAATGATAATAACAACATTTAAGAGATAAGGACAAATTTAAGATAACAGAAAATTGTTGATAAATACTAATATTTTTTCCATTTATTCTAATTTTTTTATTGTATTAAATAATTTTGAGACCCAGAAATTTTCTCGCATTTTCATAAAACAGGGGTGTTCTCATTTGAACCCTTGCCTTTATATATATATATATATATATATATATAGGGGCAGGTTCAAACGAGAAACTAAACATTTTGCGAGATGGTGAAAAATGTTTAATCATATATGATACACAAGCTTAATCATATATGATTAAACACGTGTTATATTGGCAATACATATAGACCTGGCAAAAACTGACACGGCACGCTAACCCGACACGAACTCGACACGAAATAAAAGGGTTTGGGTAATACATTTCAACCCGTTTAAGTAATGGGTTGACACGACACGTCACGAAAATTAAACGGGTAAGGTCAGGGTCAAAAATTTCAACTCGACAATGACCCGAATAAACCGTTTATATATATATATATATATATATAGTGTTTGGTTCATTTGAGAAATGGTAAATATATGAGAAATAGAGAAGTAATCCTAACCATTCATATGATCAAGATCGGATTTAACTAGTCAAATATTGCGGCTTTGACCGGTCTAAAGTTGCGGCTTTGACTGGTCAAAAGTTGCGGCGGCTATCCCAAAAATAGAAGGAAAATTTCGTAAATTTTACAAAACACATGGGTTATGTTCATATATGAACATGTATAATTCACATATGAACTATATGTTCATATATGAACCAGTGCAATTCACAACTGAACTCTTTTAACTGATTCATATATGAACCTTTGTGATTTATATATGAATCAGTTGAACTAACTAACAGATTCATATATGAACCTTTGTGATTCATATATGAATCTGTATGAATCACAAATATTCATATATGAACCTTTGTGAATCACAAAGATTCATATATGAACCTTTGTGAATCACAAAGATTCATATATGAATAAGTTGAACTAATTAACAGATTCATATTTTAATCTTTGTGATTAATACAGATTCATATATGAACCCATCTCGTGTATTTTACGAAATTACCCCTCTGCCTTCTATAGACCACACAAGGAATTATCCGGTGTTTCGCGGCCAAAGCCGCAAATGTTGACCAGATGAATGGCTAAGATTACTTCTCTATTTCTCATATATTTACCATTTCTCAAATGAACCTCTCCCTATATATATATATATATATATATATATATTATAAGTTTTCTTTTTAATGCTTTGGATTTTTAATGTTTTAGATTTGGTTATAATTTATAAGTTGAACTATAAAATTTGGATTTCTAATACTTTCATTTGAATTTTGTATTTGTATTTTTTTTTTGTGAATTTTCGATTTTTAAATTTTAGTTTTATAAAAGTTAAACGGGTTAGGCGGGTCGTGTCGGGTTAGGCCGGTCGGGTTATGGTTGGGATTTTCTGACCCGTTTATTAAACGGGCCAGGTTAGGGTTAGACATTTTCAACCCGTTTAACTTTGAACCCGACACGAACCCGACACGACACAACACGTTTGCCAGGTCTAAATACATAGACGTTTAATCATATATGATTAAGCACACCAACAGGTCGTGTAATCATATATGATATAACACTTCTCGCCTTCTCGCAAAATGTTTAACTTCTCGCCAGGCCAACCCTGGGGCCGTGCAGCCCGTGTGGCCGCACAGGGCATCAAAGCCGATAAGGGCATCAAATTTTTATATATCAGTAGTATAGTTTTAATAATTTGGGTTTGGGCTCAAAAAAAAATCAAAGTCCATATTTGGTTATTGGTAGGTTTGTATTTTTAATATCAAAATTCAAAGCCCATTTGTTTATTGGATAATGAAAAAAAAAGTAAATAACGTTCTTAAGCTTCTGCCTTCTAGCGTCGATCGACATCGACTCTTCCGATTTTCAATACGGCATTCCACTTCCAGAGGCACAGGATCAGGGCCGTTAGGCCGACGAGGTATGGTCCGATGCTTGTTGTCGGTCGTTGGTGACTATATATACGAGATATACGGCCGATTCACATCACAGTCTCACCAATTTAGGCATTTAGCAAAGGAAACTCTCAATCTTTCGTTGTTTCTCAAATCTCAAGTGGATTTCTTCTGTTAGTTCTGACTTATGTGCTTTAGTTCTCAATATTTCATTGTCGGTTCTTCACTTCTTTCGGTTCTTCCCAATCTATGTGGTTGTGCTTCTGTGCAACATTAGAATATTGTTATTTCTTGTTGAGTTGTTTCTTGATTTTATTCTCAAGTCCCACTGTCCCAGGTATAAATTTTGTTTCTAAACTCTAAATTCATTGTATTTCCAATTTCCAATTTTTGTGTGGTTTACTGATAATTGATAATTAAACCCTAGTTTTAGAAACTCTTGTGTGGTTACTGATAATCTATTTCATTATGTTTAAAATTGATAATGGTGGAAATTTGGGAAAAAAAACCCTAGTTTTAAGAAGATGAAATTAAAGCTCATTTGTCAATGGCTTACTGATTTTGGCTTATTTTGACAATGGTTTACTGATTATGTGATTTTTGTCAATGGCTTACTGAGTTACTGATTATGTCAATGGCTTACGACTTTGGTTTACTAGTTATGTCAATGGCTTATAACTTTGGCTTACTGATTTTGTGATTTTTGTCAATGGCTTACTGAGTTACTTTGGTCTTTTGAATTTTGTTTACAACTTTGGTTAAACTAATTATAGTTTTTACTTGTCTTTTAAGTTGCAGATTGAAGTAAAGGTTCTAGTGTACCGGTACTAATTTGGAAAAGGGAAAACTATATAGAAAGGAACGAAACACGATCTTAATCCAGGTTTTATCTTTCTATACTCGACTAGTAGTAAACATGTTTCCTAGATCACAACCTTCAGGTGCACAAAACAGAAAAAGAAGAAAAAAACAGCAAGAAATTGCTCAATTTTTACAGGGATCATTAAATAGATATTTTGTTAGGTCTGAAAATGTGCCCGAAAATGTGCCTGAAAATCTCAATGAGTTTGTTGACAATATTGAAAATTCAGTTGAAGAGTTAGTTGATGATTTTGTCGTTTCATTTACTTAAAACCGCTTAGGGGCATTTTTTTAGTATCTCGCACAGGGCATCAAAATCCTTAGGAACGGCCCTGCTTCTCGCATGATCCTTCCTCTATATATATATATATATATATCTAATTATCCATCGAAAATCCTAAATCCTAGTTCGTCGTACTATTTTCTAAATAATACACCTACTATCGATTTCATCAATCTTCTCATTCAATTGAACTCAGCTTCAAAATCAATTGAATCTATATATATTTTTGCATATAAATATATTCAAATCCGACCGGCCCATACCCGAAACCCGACCAACCCTAACCTGAATCAATCTGAAATATGAAACCCAAAATTCGGGGTTTGGTTTCTACATCCGAAATCCAATTGGATTTTTTGCCACCAGAACTCACCCGACCCGCCCGATGGACACCCCTACCCTGCACTCTCTCTCCCTCTAGAGATCTCTCTCTCTCTCTTTATCTCTATCTCTATCTCTGTCTCTATCTCTCAATCTATTCATCTACATCTTCATCTTTCTTTCTTAAACTAAAAACTCTCAACTAGTATCTAACCTCCATCTTCATGGAAGCAACAACTACTCATGGGTTTTCTTCGATTTTTTCTTACACTAAACCCCTGTCAAGGGATCAAGGATGGAATGTTTAGGGTTTTCTTCGATTTTTTCGACAATAAACACAGATCGATAGAATGGTTAGAAGTTTCTTCAATTTTTCTCCCTTTCTCGATTTGTGGGTTCTGCTTTCGGTGGTGAAGTAAAGAAAGACTATGTCTTTTCGATTTGGGTGGTGAAGCAAGGGAATATTGCTGATTCAAAAATCTCATATAATATTTCGATTTTTTTGTTAAGAGGTCTATAGTTAGATTTAGATTTAGGTTATTGTTTCTTATGTAAAAATCTGATTTTATGATTGTTTTTTTAATGTTCGTAAGTTTAGATTTGTATGAATGTTCTTAAGATTTAAGTTGTATGAATGTTTTTGATGTTCTTAATTTTTCTTGATATTTTTCATCTAGTTTGAGTTGAGGACTATGTTCTTGGAATGAATTTGTATATATTCGAGGCTTGATTTAGGATTTGATTTTAGTTTTAAGGTTTTGATGATGTTCTTTGGGTTTTAATTCTGGTTTTGTAGGAAAGAAAGAAGTTTGTAATAAAACATAATATTCTTAATTTTTTATTTACGTTCTTGATTTCATATAGATGTAATTGATGTTCATTTGAAATGTTCTTGATCATACATTTTCTTAACTTTTGTAAAGTTTCAAACAGTTGTACTCAAGCTTTAAACACTTATACAATAGAAATTACTTTATAAAAACGGCGAAAATGACCAAGTTACCCCTCACATGAAAGTCACGTGAGTGGACTTAACATCATTTATTAACGGTCATTAGACCGAAGGACGTAAACTAAAGCGAAATGCAAACCACAAGGATTAAGATGTCAATAGTGAAGTCGAGGGACGAAAACCATATTTTTGGTAAACCATTGGGACGAAAAATGTAATTCACTCTAGAAAAAGAAATATATCCAAAATATTTTATTTCAATATAAAAATGACATTATCTATTGAAAATAAATTCTTCCACAAAGTTTTACGAAATAGTTAAAATTTTAGTGTTACCTGTATATGTCCTTAAGAAACATAAATGCATTATATCTAAAAGAGTTAATTACATTTTTCCTTCTTGTGTTTTGTTGATTTTCTAGGTTTTCGTCCGTACGATTTGTTTATTCCAATTTTGACATCATGATTTTCCATTTTTCTCAGATTTATTCCATCCCACTAATGATTGTTAATCATCCGTTAAAGGAGGTGTATTTTAGTCTTTTTCCTCATTTCTCTTTAATTCATACACACACTACACTTATACAATGAGACAAGAGCATCCACCTCCATCAGAAGAGGTGGACTTAGGGACAGAGTTGGCCCTGGCCCATGGCAAGTGTGGCTTGGGCCATAGGCATCAGGGCCCATAGGGGCATCATTTTTTTTCTAAAAAAAACTAGTTTTAGGTTCTGTTCTGTTTTAGAGCGGCCCAAAAAAAATTTACCGTTTCTTCTTTTTGTTCGGCCGACGATTCAGTTCTCTCTCTCGCCTCTCGCTAGTCGCTTCTTAAACCTCAAGTTCTCAACGACTCGGATGTTCCATCTCAAATCGCAATCGATCAGTATCAGTGTATCACTCTAGTCTCTACCGCTCAACCTCTGTAACTCTGTTCCATCTCAAATCGCAATCGATCAGCAACAACAATCGTTTGTAATTTGTTAAACAAACGAAACGATACTTGTTTCTCAGTTTCTCGGCAGTGGGCAGGTCCATAAGAGGGCATCAACATCATTACATCAGCTTCATCTTTCTGAAATCCTCCATGGCTCCATCGATTGGTTAGGGAATTAGGGTTTGGCCGACGTTTGGGTTTCCCTAATCGACTACTGGAGTGATTCTCTTATTTCTCTCATTCTGGATTCTGCCCTAAATCGACTAATTGCAGCAGGTGTATTCTTTCCATCTTTCTAGTTTCTATCTTCTAAGTTACCTTGTTGAAGTATTTATTTAATTATTTGTTTGCATAATTGATTAATTGCATTGTGAACTGTTTGAATTGTTTAAATTGAAAATTGTTTAGACATGTTTCCTAGATCACAACCATCCGGTGCCCAAAACAGAAAAAGGAAAAAAAGACAAGTAGAAACTATCCAATCTATGCTAGGATCTATGAATAAATTTCTTGTTAGACCATCAAATGGTTCTGAAAATCCGGTGGAAAACCCAATTGAAAATCCTTGTGATGAATTTGTTAACAATCCAAAAGATATTGCTAGTGATGATACTCATGATAGTGAAAACGTTGATTTTGTTTGTAATGATGAAAACATTGACAATGCTTGTGATGATGATAACATTGCTTCAAAAAATGCACGAAGGCATCATTTTAGGTAATGTATTTTTAAGTTTTATTTTACGGGGTTTTGGTTCATGTCCCCCCCCCCTTGTACTTGTATCGTTTTTGTTTTATTTTACGGGGTTTTGGTTTATGTCCCTTCAAATTGTTTTTCGTTCGCATAATAAAGGGGCATTTTTTTTTGCCTTTTGCCATGGGCATCCGGAATCTCAGGACCGGACCTGCTTAGGGATGTTTATTAGTAGGAACTACAAGATGGGACCAAGATAACAGTGACATTCACTACAAAAAAATTAAGTTTATAAGATGTAACGCCCCAAAATCGTCAGCCGAAGAGAAGGCGAAAAGCACCAACAGTGCCCCGTACGAGTTGAGTCGCGCCATAAACCGCGTGAGGCTCCATTTCCTCGCGACTCTAGTGGTACGCAAGACTCTTTGCGCGGGTCAGGTCGCGCCACCACTCGCGGGCGCGCACTGTGCGATGATAAAAAGGGAAATTCGGCCTCCAAACCCCATTTCTCTCAAAAACCTCAAATCTTTTCCCCCTTTCTTTCCGAAACCGACTCCCAACCCCTAATTCGAACCCTAACTCATATTTGGGGGTTTTCCTCCTAAAACTAAGTGTTTCTTCTTCATCTAGCAAGTTGGGAGCTACAACCATCATCCCTTCACCTTCATCTTCTCCACCCAGCTTCTTAGGGTTTCACCCAACCCTTTTTACCTATTTTGAAGATGGGAAGTTTGTGGCTCATCTTGATGACTTAGAAACATTTTGGTTGGTGGATTCAAGTTATGGTTAAGGTAATCTTCTATTTTCTTCATCTATGAAAATTAGGGTTTTGGTGTAGTTGAGATCTTCATGTAAAATGTTGTGTGACGATTCTATACGATTGAATATCTATACTTATGGTTGGAAAATTTATGGATCTAGGTTTTGGAGGTTTTGGCTTTGAGGATTCAAGTTTCTTTAAGGGAGATCTAATTGGGGTAAAATCTAGATTTAGCCTAAATCTAGCAAGGTGTGTTCAAGTTGATTTGTGAAAACGTTGTACATGTCAAAAATTTTATTCTAAAGTGTTTATGTGTTTTACATAAAATTATCATTTGTTGAGTTATTTGGTGGGTTTTGATCATTTGAAGTGTGTGGCTTTATAAATCTTGTAAAACCCCCATATTTGGGATTTTTGGGCATTTTGATAAATAAGTCATAAATAAAAGTGTGTTTTGATGATTTATTGCATAAATGGAAACTATTTGGTAAAGAGGCACTTTTAGTGTCTGTTTAGGGGAAAGGCTTGATTTTGTGTTATGGGGCGTATTGAAAGAACAAAGAGTATGAATCCATTTGGAAAACCATTTGTCCCAATCTAAACTGTATTGGAGTCTATTCAAGTATTTTGGAGCATGTGTTTGCATGACGTGGGTCGAGTGTGTTTATTATTTGGGGATAGTTAATCGTTGGTCAAAAAGGATTTTGAGCACTTTAGCTCGGTGTCGACTTAAAAGAGTCTTGGGGACAATTGTCCGGTTTTAATGGCTCAGTGTAGAGCCCGGTTATGACTTACATACTATTGCATCGTGTTGCATATTGAGGTTGATTACATGCTCGAGTGCGTTGGTCATTCATGTGTAGTCATGTAATGTTAGACTGTGTTGCATTGGATCCATAGGCACGTAAGTCAGTCTGTTTTGATGGTCAATTGGGTATTTCGAGGTTGGACTCCAGGACCTATGTTTTATGACCATGAACTTTTCAAGTAGGCACTAGGAGGGTTGAGTCTGGAGGTGCTACCGGGGAGGTAGGCACTAGGATCTCCGTTGATTGAAGTAATACCTTGGAGGTAGTCTTTAAGTATGTCGGGCCTTCGGGTAGAGTTCATTGTAATGTTTACCAAGGTCAACCGTCTCTTGAGGTGAAACTTTTTAAGAAGTCGTAGGAACACTTGGGCTTTTATGTCGTAAAGGGTGTCATGCGATTAACGTTGCAAGGGTGGCATACTTTTGTGTTCTTCCACTATCAACGGATACGGATCTCCCCCATCGTCAGCCAATAGTATTTTAAAGTTTAACGCCTTACTTTATTATCGGTGGATTTGTGCAGTCGACTGTAAATGATGACCTTAATATTGGGTTTCCCCTGCGTATTAAGGTTTGAATGAAATATGTCTTTCCCATGTTTTGATATTTTGTTTCCTTCCATTTTATGGTTGGGTGAGTATTGGTCCTAGTGTCCATATTTTCGGTGACGTATCGTATATGTGTGGATTATTAACCATGATTTACGGGTTGAGTATTTCGCCCCACCTGTGCTTGGGTGCTTTGGGATACAATATTTTATCCACGTTTCTAAAATTGGGAGCCAATCCCTATTCTCGTTTCGAGTGAGTTTAGGGTTGCATCATGTTATAAAGAATGCTTTGTAATGAGGTGTCCATCTTTGAAAGTGCATGATATTGGAAAAGAGTCGTCTCCAAGTATAAAGTAAATCATTTGAAATATTATGATTTTAAGTGAAGCTCATTCCTTTTAAAGATATATTTATTCATGTAAAACTCTTGAACTCACTAGGCGTTAGCCTAACCTTTTATTTGTCGGCATGTGCAACAGGTCTCGGTTGGGGATAGTTCTAGTGACACTGTGAAGAGAGAAGTGCTAGTTGTATGCTCTAAAGTGAGTAGCTTAGTGAAGTCTTCCGCGTTGGTTTATGAAGAACAACTTGTATCGGGGTTAAGTTGCACCCGACTTCGGTTTAGTCCTTGTATCTTATTGGAGTTTATATTTGTTGAGGTTAATTATAGAACTTTAACTTGAGGTATATTGAGTTTTGACTTGTAGGAGGAAGTTTTGTCCTTCACTTGATGTTATATCGAAATTTTAAATTAGTTGTTTTTTCCAATTTTGAGGGTGTTACATAAGACGTCTAAATTGTTTAAGTGTCCTAATACAGTGTCTTATAGGACTTAAGTTTATAGATAAAACATCATATCCAAAAGTGTTACAATAAGTTTATGGGACACTTTTGGATGTCGTAACAAGTTTTTTTATGACATTTTCAAAATAAAGTGTCATGTTAGTTATTTTATAAAACTCTTTGAAAAGTGTCCTATAAACACAAACACAAGGGTCCTATAAAAATGGGTTTATAGAAATGTCCTATAAAATAGCTAATACGACATTTTATTTTGAAAAGATCCTAAAAAACTTGTTGCGACCTCTAAAAGCGTCATATAAACTTATTGTAACACTTTTAGATATGACACTTTAATTTTTACTTAAGTCCTATAAGGCACTCTATTAGGACACTTAAACATATTAGGTGTCCCAATTTTGTTGTAGTAATAGATGGAATATGTAACATCCCTGGCCAACCGTACCAGATATTGTCTGCTTTGTCCCCACACCAGGACTCACGGTTTTAAAACGCGTCTGATAGATGAGATATCCAGTCCCTTATAAGGCAACTTTCGTTCCCCTCCCTAACCAATGTGGGATCTTACAATCCACCCCCCCCCCCATTGGGAGCCTAGCGTCCTCGCTAGCACACTAGTCCGGTTCCCCGGCTCTGATACCATCTGTAATACCCTAATCTTTAGACTAAAGTTTCTGGCGAAAATTTGGCATGACCCATTCGACTATTCTCATATCAAATCAGCAACCTTAGAGTCTCCTTCTCAATATAAATACCATAACAAGACATTATAAACAACATAGGTTATAACCCCAAACCCAATTTGAACACAAAGTTTGATTCTTACTTGTAATAAGGTTCTAATGCAACAAGGAAATACTAAACACTACCAATCAACTAGTCATTTCATATTAAACAATAAATTTCACTGATTCAAACCTTAAACAGAATGTTACAATTCCCTACCTCTAATAGGATATTTCATCCCCGAAATCTTAGTCTAGTCTAACAATTACGGGTAACATATTCTCATGAATAATCATCTATGGTCCTTGAGTATATACGAGATTATTGATCAACTCTGCCTTTTTGAATCAAGTTGGATAAAATTAACATATATGCTTTTTGTCTTCAACTTATAATATTAAGAATTTAAAATATTTTATTTTACCATCAACGAATGTCAATACTAATTTCTATCACAGTTTGTGATACATCATGTTTTAGTTGCACACTCTGATTCAATTCCTCTTCCTCGAACATTTTATTTTATTGTAAGATCCCACCTTGGTTGGGGAGAGGAACGAAATTTGCCTTATAAGGGATTGGATACCTTCTCTATCAGACGCGTTTTAAAACCGTGAGTCTAGGTGTGGGGACAAAGCGGATAATATCTGGTACGGTTGGCCTGGGATGTTACAGAATATATGATGTTTACAAGGGGAAACTACACGAGGAAACCAAGATAGAAATGACACGAACGAAATATGGTGTGATGGGGAACAAAAGGCATAAACAAATTCCATGCCGAGATTGCAGTAGAAAGGAAAGTTAGGCACATTAGGTCAAGAACTCGGTCTAGAGCTTACTAGCTTCATTGAATGTACAAATAGATAATATCAACCAAAATCCACAACTGTTTTTGGTTGTTGGAATAAAAATTAGGGATATGTGCATGTGTGAAAAGTTCATACGCATTATTGCAGATGAGTTTTGCTGAAAATTACTCTAGGATTCAGTCATACATCGTTTCTCTTTCTTTTGTAACTCACTGAGGATCTGTAAATTACTCTAGGTCTATATTAGATCCATGACCTAGTAATTGTTGGTACTGATGACTTCTGAAATGGGTTTATTGGGGCTTGAGAATGATTGGCTTGCAAAATTGAAACTCGGTTTGAAAGTAAGTGTGAATCCCAATGCAAGTGTATTTATCAAAACAATGAAGAACAATCAATGGATTTCATCAACTATGGTCATATGATTTGTATCGATCGATAAAGCTCAAAGGTTTACAGAGAGAATAATGAGTTAGGCGTATAAACCTTAATGACCATTCCTACTAAACCCTAAGGATTATCAACATATTTATATCAAGGGCCTAAACATAAAGCCCAAGGCCCATTATGAACCAAACAAGCCCAATTAACAATTAAAGTCTTTTACAACGCTTTAAAATAAAACAAATAAAACATTTATAATTCTTTATATAAGTTTCTATTTAATAGGACATTTATGGTCCTAACAATCTCCCCCTAAAGTTGTATAAAGAATTTATCATCTTGAAATCTTTAGGTCTTGATCTTCTCTCCCTCTTGAATCATTGAAAAACTTTGGTGTTGCTTGTCTTCATGTCTTTCCAAGCTCCCCCTTGAATAAAGCTCATGGTCTTCATAGTTTCAACTTTGTAACCAGATTCAATGTACAATAGCCTCGATTGAATGCAGTATTGAGCAGCTTTCAACTGTAGAAACTCAACACATCAGATCAGCACACAAGAAAGATAATATGCGAGTTACATTACATTCCATAGTGCATCTTCAGTTTAAAAACAAAAAATTTGTCATTGAACCGTGAATTGAATTGACTTTCAGCTTAAGAACTTGTTTCAATCAACTTGTAGAAGGAATCAACTTATAGCAAACCCCACTTCATGAGGGATAGAAGAACCAATGCAATCTTGAAATCCATGGTTTTTCAACCTCGGATTTAATAAAGTAATAAAATTTTGTTACTCCCCCTCAACTTTTGCTAACTCCCCTCAACATGATAATCTGTTTCTTTGAATTTTCTGTCTTTGTCATGTCTCCCCCTCATGATGTTTAGGAGCATCCTGAGCATCATGTATCATCAAAGACTAAATGTAACACTCTAAAATTCAGAGTAAATTAAAACCTGGAAATATGGCAACAAGACCTACGAATTGATATAAACTTCCCATAAAGGGGATCAGTCCTTAAGACTATACAAAACTCGCACGGATATAGAATTTATAAACAAAACTAATCTAAACATAATCGTCTAGACTACATCACTTGACGAACCAAAGTTCACTAAAAGATGGGACTTAAACAATGCCCAACACCAAAATACTAGACATCTCAAAATGCCTCGAGTCCGCGCTCGACTCTCAAAAACCCTGTGCAACCCACTGCTAAAGGAAACTTGTTATACACATCATTTGAGAAAAAGTGTTAGGCTTAAAGCCTAGTGAGAACATACAGTTTATACAAAATCAGAGATATAAACATCGGTATTATAAGGAAATCTTTTCATAAAGGTTTAATTTATAAAAGATAACATTTCGCCACAACCGGGCCTTTTCGGTCCAAAACTCATCATACGATGACAAAAGAACCATTTTACCAAGGATTGTGGTGTAACACAAAGTAGACCACAAATCCGAGTTATGAGCTAAACAATTGGAATCTAAGGATACGAACACATAAGTCCGTGCTACAACGTGAGATCTAGCCCCAAGCAAAACCAATGTATACTCCTTCACTAGGATCACTATGAACCATGGCTAGTATCTGGCCTCACATAACCGTACCAAGTTGCCCCCGAGGATCATATGCATCCATAGCTACAAAATGGGGAATGTGACATCCCAAAAATAAGTCGTTAACGGCTAGAACCTCACAATTTAATGCACATGTAGTTCTTATTTGTTAACGGCTAGAGCCTCACAATTTAATGCACATGTAGCTCTATATTTTCTTTACTTGGTAACCACCAAATAATATCAGTCGACTCAAAACCTAGGGATCCGCTAGTAATGGTACAGACTCGTCACAACAACATATGTGACCAACCATAATTAAACATATGATATAAACACATTTTATAAACAAAATGTCATTTCCAGTTCAACTTCTGGTAAGAATGAAAATTATTAAAATGAGTTCTTAAACATTCTTTTCACATATCCACATAATGTGCAAGTAAAACATCATTTTACTTCAAATCGGTTGAAATCCATCATTTTAGTCAAAAATGATCGGGAACCCTAAAATCTCCCTAAACTCAAGTTATATCAAATATGTAGAAAACTTAGATCTGAAACCATGGAGATATATAGGAGTTTCAAAAGGTATCTATTGATATGTATACAGTTAAAAATGATAGTAGGCACTCACCAAACAGGTTTATACGAAAACCCGAAAACCAGATATCGATCACGACGAAGAGGTGAAGCTTTATACACCGAAACCCCGAGCAATGCACTTAATACTAGCGATTAACGAACCCTTGAAGATCCAAATAAACTTTAGAGAGAGAGAGACTTGAAGAGAGAGAGAGAGAAACGATTTAGAGAGAGAGAGAAGAGAGAGAGAGAAGATTGAGAGTAATGAGATATTTTGGAAACTGAACCGTTAAGTCGGCCAGGCAACTACGCGGGTTATGCCGCGACCTCAACCCGCAGCATAACTCGCCCGCTTACACAAAACCAAACCCATCCAGAGGGTTTCGCGGGTTGTGCCACGACCTCAAGTCGCGGTGCAACTCGCGTAGATCACTGTGGTTTGTCCAAAACCACCAAAAGCCAAACTCAAACTTAGAACCAAACGCGGTGCTAACGACAAAAGCTTAACACTAGAATACCAAGGTTACATAACGGAATTTGGGGTGTTACAATCCTCCCAACCTTAGAATGATTTCGTCCTCGAAATTTACTCTTTTTAATGGAACACTGTCCGCAGAGAAGATCGTCACAAACCCAAATGCCAGAAACATTAACGAGATCCTAATACCGACATCCACATGAGCTACCCTTCTTGGGCACAATTCACTCCTAATCAAACGAACACTCAACACTCTAAAGTAACCTTTACTGATAAGGTTACGGTTGCCTCCCAACCTTAAGTGACAATTACTACCTCAAGGAAATTAACGACCTCAACTTTCCAACTACCAATTTCTTTCAAACTGCACGGTTCCGAACTCAAAGCCAATGGTCGACGCTAATCTTCCCAAAACTCTCAGATTTCACTGATCCTTTCCTAATATCGATAAAGATATTCCTACAAGGCGCACTAATGCGTCTTTCCGGCAATCGGTTAACATAGATTTTGTTATTTCTCAACTCCGATCCGACTCCAAATCTGGAAATAGCCCTTATTCAAATTTCTTAATACTTCCATAAATACTTCATCTACAACCATATTTATAAAGATTAACCTCTAAACATACCACTAATCTATACATTCGGACTATAAAGGACGGACGCTAATAAAACCCACAACAGGAATCTGATGTACATGCTGAAAAATAAAAAGGATTAGACTTAACGCCTAGAGAGCTCAAGAGTTTTACATAAGTAAAAGCAATTAAATTGATGAACTTCTCTTTTAAAACAGAACCTTTCAAATAATGAATTTTAAAACATGGAACAACTCCTTTTCAAAGTTATGCAATTTCAAAGATGGATCCTTCATTTCAACATTGCTTTATAAATTGACACGACTTGTACTAACTTGAAGTATGAAACATTGGTAACACCATCCACATCGTACGTCCGAAAACATGTACACTAAGCCCAATACTCACACGACCAAAAACGAAAGAAAACTAAATATCAACATGCAGGAATAACACATTTCATTCAAACCTTAATATATGTGGGGATAACCCAATATTAAAGCCATCATTTACCGTCGACTCACATAACCAAAGTTGGTAAAAAAAAATATGACATTAGTGTTTAAAATACCCCGGTTCTACGACGGAGAGACCCGTACACAAAGAGAATAGAAGGACACGCAAGTAGGCCGCCCATACAACTTCCTCGCATGACCTCTAAACGTTTCCATCTTGGGTGGCGAGAACAAATAAATGGGGCCACCCGTGATGTTATTGGATTTCACCGCGTATCCAGATCTTAGTTCCCATGCCATACCAAACATCACAACTTCAAACCGTTTATTGCCTCTAGCCATACTCCGTCAAGTTCCACCTCAAGGGCTTACGTACACGGGTGCCTATCCAATCCAGACGAGTTCCAACTCAGCAGCTCGTGCCACCTATTGTCTACTCGCTAGCCAACCCGAGCGGTCACTAAGTGTAACCCAAAACCTCAGGCTTTACAAAACAGACAGACTGTCTATGGATCTACAGCACTGTCTAACATTACATGACTCCAACTGAAAAACCAAAGCTCCCAAAACATGTAACTCCCAATGGCATGAAATAATCGCCATCATACTCCAAAAATTCCACAATTGTTTTTAAACCGTACAAATGCCATCAAGACTCCATTTAGTCAAAACTGAGCCAACGATCCAATCAGTTTACGTAAATACCCAAATGAAAGCCGATATAAATATTGAAACATGTCTGACCAACTACTATGCAAACACGACCAAAAGTATAATTAACTCAAATCTCATCGTTGGTTGAAACAAACCGTTTTCCAAATGAACTCATACCCTTATGTTTTAAAAATGCCTCATAACACAATAATATGCATTTTCTGAAAAGGTTTATAAGATCAAATACATCAAATGACACTTACGTCAATTGAACTCCAATTATATATGTAAAATCATCAAAGAAACACTTCAACATGATTTATTTACCAAAATAACCAAAGATCCCAAAATGGGTGTCTCAACATGTTCATAAAACTAAACATTTCAAAATAACCAAAATTTATCATTCGTTAACAATTTAATGTAAAACACAAACACTTTAAAATAAACATTTTGGCATGTACACCGTTTTCACAAATCAACTTTAACTCACCAAAAACACGAATAAACTCCATCATACTAAAATCTTTCATTACGGTTATAAATTCGGACAAATGTCCACACGACTCATTCAGTCAAAACCATAGCCAAAGGCCCGACACTTCACGTAAATTTCCAACGAAAGCCTCGTAAACCTTAAAACACATTTAACCGACATTTAACGGTTTTCCCCAAATAATGAAATGTCTTTAAACAATGCTTATGAAAACCCACACCACAAAGACATGCTTTCTCAAAACTCAACATGTATTGGGACCAAAGATTTCCCAAAGGTTTTATGAATGCAAATATTCTAAGATGCATATGTCATGAAATAGACTTTGTTTGCACAAAATCATCAAAGATGCATAAATCATAATATAGATTTTACGTGTACAAAATCACCCAGAATATGTAAATCACGCTATTTACTTGTTGAACTATTCAAGCTTGACATGAGCAATTTTTGGTGTTAAAACAATCCAAGTTACCGAATACGAAAACTTAACAAAATACTCGCACCTTCAGAAATACCGAGTAAAACATACGCAATAGTTTATACTATAAACGTGAAAATAGGTTCTTGCACTTCAACATGTGCAACAATTGTTTGTACAACTCCAAAGGAAAAATCACAATTTTATCTTTAAAATTTCTCCTCTATAACCAAGAGGCGTTGCAGCAAGAGAATTTTCAACTCACCCCATATGCAATAATTCATTCCCCAAAGGGCGGTAAAATAACGGGGATGCAATTAAAATTTTAAATCGAGTTTAAAGCTTCACGTTGTAAAGATAAACACATCTGACCAAAATAGAAACTACAACGAAAAAAATACCGCTAACTCGCTAAATGCTTTGCCGAAATTTTAACAGTAAGAGTTAATGATGGAAATACGATCAGAACGAAAGTCCTGTTTTAAAAATAACATAAATCGTTTATGCAATCATTCACACCATCGTTATACTTAAATTCAATGCACATAGTACACGACGATTGACATTTGTTAACAAAACCCCGAAATTAATGCACACAATGATGCATATGCACATGTTCCTGAAATTATTTACGCGACACTAAAGTCGTAAGATGAGACACCATAATCCAACTGGATTTTCATAAAACTCATTAACACTAAAATCAAGTGGTGTCCAAATCTCCATTTTTTAACACAAGGTAAGGCGACCATTTTGACAAGGTTTTTGATGAAACACGACACCCAAAGAACTCATAACTTGCACGCAATGAAATTAAACTCACACATCTCTAAATATACGCACGCGACAAAAGAATCCGTAAAACAAAACTCCATGAAATTCAACAAAACTCGTACAAACTAAAATCTCCAAGAAACTCCAACTCAAAGCATGGAAATAACTTTTCTTTTAAAACCATTGACATACATGGAAGAGATCCAATGTCAAGGTCAAACTTCCACAGCTACTTGCCCATTAACTCAAAAAGCGTTAAAACACAGATATTTTGACATCCAAAAATAGCATTTAAACACATGACGTGAATAAAGAGAGTTTTGATAACAATTTGAAATTAGGTGCAACAAACCATTTTAAGCATGCTTATGCTCATAGTTTAAAATATGTTGATTGCTAAATGTTTTGCCAAAACGTTATAAGGTAATTTACTTTATGGTTGGCGATTCATGAAAGCAATTTATGCAACCTTATTTTAGAAATACGTTTAATGCATGAATTCGGTCGGCACTCACATCTTAATACTACGCTTCCCAACATCCCAACATACTATAATCAACCGGATGCCTCAGGCATCATAGGGCAACCATCCCATTAATGAACTTACAAATCTCCTCGAAATAGAATCGATCTAACAAGACATAGTTCTAATTCCACCAATGAATCTGGCTCAAGATGATTAATTTAATGCGTTCTACGCACTTACTATCATCCCAAAGAGACATTGCTATAAACAACAATCATTCATTAGCTTACTCGCTTAGAAACTTTCGCACTACTCTAACGGTCAACATACCAAGGTAAAGCAGGTAAACACGAGCACGGGAAAGGGTAAGGAAGAGTTTAACTGAAACACGCACGAAAGAAACGTACCGTTACGTCTACCAATTGTCATAACATTAGCAAACCAATAACACTCACGTAAAATATCCTCATAATCACATTAGCTAAGTGAGATTATGAACATATAACACATAAGGGTTCTTGTTACCATCATCACAACGCTTGATTAACATCACCTCCGTCGATTCTAAGACTAACCCATCTTAGAAGTTTTACCCAATCTCACAATCAGTGCCTATCAAACTCAGTCTAAGTCTAGACATCTTACATTCATGCCTAGTTCGCTTAAACTAGAGCTCTGATACCAACTTGTAACACTCTAAAATTCAGAGTAAATTAAAACCTGGAAATATGGCAACAAGACATACGAATTGATATAAACTTCCCATAAAGGGGATCAGTCCTTAAGACTATACAAAACTCGCACGGATATAGAATTTATCAAAAAAAACTAATCTAAACATAACCGTCTAGACTACATCACTTGACGAACCAAAGTTCACTAAAAGATGGGACTTAAACAATGCCCAACACCAAAATACTAGACATCTCAAAATGCCTCGAGTCCGCGCTCGACTCTCAAAGACCCTGTGCAACCCACCGCTAAGGGAAACCTGTTATACACATCATTTGAGAAAAAGTGTTAGGCTTAAAGCCTAGTGAGAACATACAGTTTATACAAAATCAGAGATATAAACATCAGTATTATAAGGAAATCTTTTCATAAAGGTTTAATTTATAAAAGATAACATTTCGCCACAACCGGGCCTTTTCGGTCCAAAACTCATCATACGATGACAAAAGAACCATTTTACCAAGGATTGTGGTGTAACACAAAGTAGACCACAAATTCGAGTTATGAGCTAAACAATTGGAATCCGAGGATACGAACACATAAGTCCGTGCTACAACATGAGATCTAGCCCCAAGCAAAACCAATGTATACTCCTTCACTAGGATCACTATGAACCATGGCTAGTATCCGGCCTCACATAACCGTACCAAGTTGCCCCCGAGGATCATATGCATCCATAGCTACAAAATGGGGAATGTGACATCCCAAAAATAAGTCGTTAACGGCCAGAACCTCACAATTTAATGCACATGTAGTTCTTATTTGTTAACGTCCAGAGCCTCACAATTTAATGCACATGTAGCTCTATATTTTCTTTACTTGGTAACCACCAAATAATATCAGTCGACTCAAAACCTAGGGATCCGCTAGTAATGGTACAGACTCGTCACAACAACATATGTGACCAACCATAATTAAACATATGATATAAACACATTTTATAAACAAAATGTCATTTCCAGTTCAACTTCTGGTAAGAATGAAAATCATTAAAATGAGTTCTTAAACATTCTTTTCACATATCCACATAATGTGCAAGTAAAACATCATTTTACTTCAAATCAGTTAAATCCATCATTTTAGTCAAAAATGATCGGGAACCCTAAAATCTCCCTTAACTCAAGTTATATCAAATATGTAGAAAACTTAGATCTGAAACCATGGAGATATATAGGAGTTTCAAAAGGTATCTATTGATATGTATACAGTTAAAAATGATAGTAGGCACTCACCAAACAGGTTTATACGAAAACCCGAAAACCAGATATCGATCACGACGAAGAGGTGAAGCTTTATACACCGAAACCCCGAGCAATGCACTTAATACTAGCGATTAACGAACCCTTGAAGATCCAAATAAACTTTAGAGAGAGAGAGAGACTTGAAGAGAGAGAGAAATGATTTAGAGAGAGAGAAGAGAGAGTTTAGAGATTGAGAGTAATGAGATGTTTTTGAAACTGAACCCTTAAGTCGGCCAGGCAACTACGCGGGTTATTCCGCGACCTCAACCCGCGGCATAACTCGCCCTCTTACACAAAACCAAACCCATCCAGAGGGTTTCGCGGGTTGTTCCGCGACCTCAAGTCACGGTGCAACTCGTGTAGATCACTGTGGTTTATCCAAAACCACCAAAAGCCAAACTCAAACTTGGAACCAAACGCGGTGCTAACGACAAAAGCTTAACACTAGAATACCAAGGTTACATAACAGAATTTGGGGTGTTACACTAAATGGATGAGTAGCAAAATACCAGATAAAACGGTTAAGTAACCAAAGTGGGTAAACAACTAACATAGAAACACATTAGTGACTGTTGTCACAACAATTAAAAATAATTGATGTACCTCTTATAGGACTTCCAGTTATCACTGAAGTAAAATTTAAAAATTACTTCCTAAACTGTTCCGGCAATATCACAAAGATATGCAAGTGGAATCACAAAGATTCGTGCATGTGTGAAAGAATTAAATTCATGTATAGTTTCGGCTCAAAGATTGATTCAACCTAGGACGCAGGTTAAGAAATCAATAGACATAGTGAGTAGAATATGAAGTTTGGAGACCGGAGCTGGTGTCTTCTTTTTTCAATATCTAAGACCTCGGAGTGAGGAATAGATAGATTATGTGCTAAATCTCCGTGAATATATGAGACAAGTATCTTTTGTGAGATACTTGAGTAGCTAGGTGGGGTGACACGAGTTATCGACACTGGGTCCATGTCTGTTACAATATCCATCTCCAAAGAACGAGAATGAATAGATTATGTGGTAACCCGGATAACTTACTCGGTTTGGTAAGGACCAATAATTCTTTTAAGTCTTGTCACATCCTCACCATATTCTTTCCACTCCGAACTCATTTATCAATCTAGACTCCACACTGATATCTATGAATTGGATGTGTTTCTTGGGTAGATCTTTCTGGTTCTGGATTGACCATAGAAACTGTATAAGTCCTAACACTCCTTTAACTCACCAAAAGTAAATCATTGAAGTACGAGTTCTGATTTAAGGTAATCAGAAGTCAAAAACATTTAAGAACAAGTTTTGAACTGAAGTGTTTAGAAGTCGCTATGAAAATTAAGAAAAACATGGTACTCCCCCTCAAAAGATGGCATAACCCTTAGTTGTAGTCATGTGACGTGAATAATCTAAACTAAATCTCACATGACATTTCTGCAAAACAGATTAGGAAGATTTTGGTTTTGGTATCCATGCTTTGATTGATCCTTGATGGTTAGTTGCCTTAGCTTTAATCTGAGGATTGGGGATACTATAAGTACCATACTAGCTATTAACATACCTTGAATGGACAAAGTGACTTTTTCCACAATGAGTGCAACAGATCTTTGCTCGACTCAAACTGATCAACTTTCCTGTAGAATAGACATAAGTAGGTGAATCAGTCTTGGAAATAAATGACTATGTATCAACTACATGAGAATCATAAGACTTGTTTCCATCATTGTCTTCTGTAGTTGGTTTATTTCTCCAAACCATTTTGATTTTTCGAAACACTTGATTATTTGAATCATCAACAAGAGAATTATAGCAAAGATTGGAAGGGCGAATCTGATCTTTTGAAAATTCATGTGATTTGACAAAACTCTTCACATAAATAGTTGTAGAAGTTGATCTTGAAGAATAAGGAGACTGAACAACAGTGTCGGGACTAGTTTGTTCAGATAAATCAACTTTAAAATTTATTTCCTCAAGTTTCTTGACTTTCGCGGATAAAACATTTCTTTCGTCGAGAATTAAATCACACTGTTTTTGTAAATCAGATTTTACCTTCTGTTCTTCCAAAAACTTTGTTGCTAATCCAGATAATTTATTTGAATGCTTATGAATTTTAGTTTCGAAAATCTTCCTTTCACTTTCAAAATCCTTTTCTATATTGTTGCATTTATCAGCTGCAACATTCTTCTTTTCAAGCATTTTCTTTTCACTCTCAAAACTTTTTCGTTCTTTCTCAAAAATATCTCTCTCAATTATCAAAACCTTTTTAGAATCAGAAATCTGTTTTGAAAGTTTAGCATGCTTGAGCTCAAAGGTTTTTCTTTCGTCAAAAACTTTCTTTGAAAGCTCGAGAATCTTTCTTTCAAAGTTCTTCCTTTCATTTGAAAAATCAACTCTTTCTTTTTCAAAAAATGAAAGCCTAGCTCAATATTTTCACTCTCTGTAGCTTTCCATTTCTCTTCAAGTGCCATATTTTGCTCTTCTATGGCTTCAAAATCTGCAACTTTTTGTTCAAGTTCAGATATTTTCTTTGAAGCTTCAGCACTTGCTGGAACACTTTTCTTCATATTCGTTTTCTGTGATATTTCAAACCTTTTCGAGAGATCAGATAGTTGCTTTTTCAAAACATCTTTTTCTTCAGTAAGTTTTTTCTTTTCTCTTTTTAAACTTTGTGCCCAACTCAAATTGTCAGCATTTTCACCATTAACTTGCACAAGCACGTTACTTCAATCTTTGATTTGAAATCGGTAATTTCTTGTTGAGAACCAGAATAAGACAATGTTAAACACTTGCGGTGATCGTGAGACAATCGCGATTTGATTCAATAAGGATTAATTGAATGATAGATACTCGAGAGAAAAATAAACTAAACACAGGGGGTAACACTTAGGATTGGACAGTGAAACCGGATTTTTGAGACCGGGTGAAGAGAAACCGGGTTAGGAACTAGGACCGGGTCCTTAGTTGATACCCGGATTTGTGAGCCCGAGAGAATAACCTGACTCGGGTGGCGGCGCCCGCTTGATCCGGCAGGAGGTGAGTCGGGAAAGTAGAACCGGGTAGGAGGACATGGGTGAGGGAGGTCATGGGTGAGGGAGGTCTCGGGTGAGGGAGGTCTCGGGTGAGGGAGGACCCGGGTGAGATCAAAGCCGGGAGTAGCGTTGAAGAGCCCGGGTAGGAGATACCTGGGTTTAGATAGTGTGTCGAAGGGGGTCCTGGTTGAGTTGCTTCCCGGGTAATAAACACCCGGGTTTTAACTTATAGGATTGACCGAACTCAAAGAGACAAAAAAAACGATAACTCTTCGAAAAATATGGATCTAAAGAATTCTTATCAACCCGAATCGCTTTTAATCAATGAACTAACCCTAATAACACTTACCCAACTCGATTTTGAACCAAAAATACGATTTTTTCAACAAAAAACTCTGAAAATCAAGAACACAGACCAAAATTCCAGATTTATAAAAAAACCCAAAATTTGATTTCTATACTTCGAATTAGAACTCAAAACTTTACCAAAACCTTAACCCGAACACACTGATTGAGAATGTAATCAAACAAACTAAAAGATTTGCAAGAAATCAAATAATCCAGAAAACCAACCACAGAAGTTGTCGACCGAAAGAAAAAGTGAGAAAAAGATTAATACATTTTGAATCAAATCTTCGTCTTTCTGCTCTGATACCAATTGTGAATCACAATGCAAGTGTATTAATCAAAATAATGAAGTTCATCAACTATGGTCATATGATTTGTATTGATCGATAAAGCTCAAAGGTTTACAGAGAGAATAATGAGTTAGGCGTATAAACCTTAATAACCATTCCTACTAAACCCTAAGGATTATTAACTTATTTATATCAAGGGCCTAAACCTAAAGCCCAAGGCTCATTACGAACAAACAAGCCCAATTAACAATTAAAGGCTTTTACAACGCTTTAAAAAAAATAAAACATTTATAATTCTTTATATAACTTTGTATTTAATAGGACATTTATGGTCCTAACACTAAGACTAGGGCTTTTTGATTCTACGACTAGTTACTTGATTTTTCTGTCGGAGAAGGATAAGAGGGGCACTTGGAAGGGGGGGGGGAAGACCAAAGTGAAGAAAGACTAAAATACCCCTCATTTTACCAATGGAAGTTAACAGTTGTTAGTGTAAGGAACCAAATCCACGCAAATTGATAAATCACGATAGCAAAATTGAAATAAACAAATTGATGGGGAAAAAACAATAAATCGACAAAATACAAGGACCAAAAATATAATTTGCTCTAAACTAAAATGGAGCGAAAACTTGCAAAGTAATCACTAAAATGGAAGGAAAGGCAAGCACCACATTATCTAGCTTCCTTGCAAAATAATTACACTAGTTATTGTAAACACTCACCATATATATTTTCTAGGAGATCATCGTTAAAAAAGGGGTTTTAATTACTTTTTTAGCAAGAAAAAAATCAACTGGATTACTTGTTATTTTGATTGATGGTATTATAACTCATTGAGACAGAATTAATTTGATAGGATGTTAAAGCAATCATATTTGGTTCGATACTTGTAAAAACAACCACTACAATTCTGGGGGTTTTCAGCGACGGACAAAACCGTCAGTATTCCGTCGGAACGTTGAAATCTGCCAGTGGTTGTCTGTCGGACAAATGGGTGATGATATCACCGACTGATCACCTACGAGTCTTATCACCGATTAAAGCTTAATTAATTTATAAAATGTGTTCAACAAACTCTCAAACTGTTATAATATTTAATCATATTATATATTTTGGATGCTACATGTCATTAAAGCCAAGCTTGGCTTCCAAGATTGCTAACTTGGTCACCACTCAAGATACTTGGTCCCTACTCCTTTTCCCTCCTATAAATACCCCTTCCTTTCCAACATATTGATCATCCCTTCCTCTTAACTTTCACTAGTTTCAACACCATAACATTCTCCCTAATATATCCTTTCGATATATTTAGTATATGTGAGGTCGAGAGTGTTCTTGATTTTCGGTGGTGTTCGTGAAGTTTTTGTTAGGTGATCATGGATCTCAAGATCCTTGTACAAGCATTTTGTAATCTCCTTGATTGGTAATAATATTCTTGCTCTCTCTCTTTGGTGGATGTACACTATCACACCGATAGTTGAACCATGTTAAATCCCGGTGTTATTTGTTTTTGAACTTGCTATAATTATAGATAATAACGTATTTATTATTATCTATATTTCGTGGGTTTATTATTCTACGTTAGAGAATTATTGTGCAACATCTAGATTATTGTTATCCGCATTCGTTGTTGGGTTATTTGTGCACTTGGATTTCTACCTGTTTGGGACCTTAGAAATCACTCGCTAGCATTTGCATTTGTGAGGCACTCATTTTTCCTAACAATTGGTATCAGAGTTTCGGATCTAGATTTGGGTTTTTGTAGAAAATATACATAAACTAGTTTGCACATTTTTTTCTCTATGTCTGACGTAGAAAACCCATTTGGTGTCGGTTCCTCAAACCAGATCCAAAAATCGTACAAAGAAGGTACATTTAATTTGTCCGGGGCTGGGATTCGTATACAGACTTGGAATGGGGACGGTGACTTTGGTAAATGGCAGTTCACAACATCTGCTGCACTTAGGAAAAATGGAGTTCATCCCGTAGTATTTGCTAAAGACGAGTTAGACCCTAACATGTCTGAACTTAAGGCTAAAGAAATGGAAGCATGGGCATTTACTACTTTGCAGATGGCTATGGGAGAAAATGTTATATCTGAGATTGTGTCTGAAAAGACAGTTGTAGGTATTTTGCAGCAAGCTTGAGAATTTATATCTCAAGAAAACTTTGACCAACATATTGTTACTGATACGGTCGTGTCTCTTCTTCAAAATGAAGGAAGGCACAACCATTAAAGCTCATATGACCGAATTTGAAGATATTATTATGAAGTTGAAGGCAACAGATGCGCTTCTTGCTAAAGATGAAGAAGCACTTGCTATGATCCTGTTGTATTCACTTCCCGAGAAATATTCCCAATTCACTAACAGTTTTATATATGGAAGAGAAACTCTTTCTTTGTCTGATGTGAAAACATGAATGATTTCTGAAGATCAAAGAATTCAAATGAGGATCGGTAACAATCCCAGAGAGAACAATTGCAGTCAAGGCCAATTTGTTTACAGAAGCCGAGACGATCAACAGTTCTCAAGAGGAAGAAATCGTGGGCGCTCTCAGTCCCGTTGGCCTGGCACTCGTAGGAAATCAAAGACACGTGGCAACTATAACTATTGTCACAAGCCAGGTCATTGGGTGAAAGATTGTCCGAGTCTTAAAAACAAAGACAAAGACAATGCTGAATCATCAGCTATTGCAGCTGAAGAGGAGCAAGATGGTTTCTCTGCCACAGTTACACCACCGCAAGGTGACAGGCGATGGGTGTTAGATACCGGTGCCTCTTGCCATATGACACAATTCCAGGACTATTTCTCTACCTTCAAAAAAGTTGAAGGTAACAATATTTATATGGGAAACAGTACTTCGTGTGTTACTAAGGGTATCGGTACTATGCAGATCAAGTTGTTCGATGGGTGTATTCGGACATTGAAAAATGTCAAGTTTGTCCCATCCATGACTCGTTCCTTGATCTCTGTTGGACAACTGTCCAAATTGGGTTGCAAGATTTGGATTGAAGACGGGAGTTTACGCATCTCCCGAGGGAGTATTATCGTAATGAAAGGCGAACAGGCGAAAAATAATCTTTTCCACTTGATTGGAGAAACTATTCTTCTGAATCGTGTGTGGCCGAAAGCTCAAAGAATCTCGATGTTGCTCGCTTATGGAATCTTCGTTTGGGCCACACGTCCGAGAAGAACTTGGAGATTTTGCACAAGAGAAAACTCATTAAAGTCGTCGTACCTGCTATCCTGGAGTTTTGTTCAGGATATGTCAAAGGAAAGCAGACGCGTGTTTCTTTTGGTGTTGGAAAACACAACACTAAAGGAATCCTCGATTATGTTCATACAGACGTTTGGCGACCATCCATTACTCCATCCCTTAGTGTAGGTAAATACTTTGTTTCATTTATTGATGATTTCTCACATAAGCTTTGGGTGTATGTGTTGAAGTTAAAGTCGGATGTCTTTGATACATTTAAGACTTGGTCGGCACGAGTAAAGGTCGAGACTGGAAAGAAGTTGAAAGTACCTGAGATCTGACAACGGTGGAGAATTTACTAGTGGTAACTTCAAAGACTTTTGTTCGGGTAAAGTCATCCACTTTCACTACACCACACCTGGCGACCCTCAATCTAATGGAGTTGCCAAGCGAATGAATAGGACTTTGCTTGAAAAGGTCCGATGTATGTTGTCAACATCGGGATTCCCCAAATCTTTCTGGGCTGAAGCACTTTACACTGCGGTGCACATCATTAATAGGTTACCTTGTTCGGCCATCGGGGGAAAGATTCTGAAAGAGGTTTAGAGAGGTAAAAGAAACATATGTCTGAAATACATACGTATATTTGGTTGTCCTGTTTATTTTCATGTTTTAGGCCAGGACAAGCTGAATCCTAAAGCCACCAAAGCATTCGTGCTCGGCTATGCAGATGGTATCAAGGGTTACCGAATCTGGAACCCCTTAACTCGTAAATTGATTCATTCTCAACATGTCACGTTTGATGAATCAGTCATGTTGAAGTCATAGGATCCTCAGTCCTCTCAAGATCCGGAAGTCGTTACTATTGTTGCTCCTACTGCCGATGATATGGAGACAGTAGACAGTCCTTATATTCCCAGTTCATCCACTCCTGATATTACCTCAGAATCATCCGTTAATGTTGAAGAAGTCATTCCGCCAGTGACTTCTACTAATGATTCTGAAGAAGAGATTATGAATGATGGTGGAGTCGATGGCGATACAATCCCAGTTATTACACCTACCAGGCATAGTCAAAGGACTATTTGACCGCCTAACAGGTATGGAGATTGGGATTTTGCTAACATGAGTTTTACAGATCAGCTGGAGTTTTCTTTTCTTGTAGGGCAAGATGAGTCGCTTGATATAAAGGAGGTGTTGGCCTCGACCCACAGTTCGAAATGGCTTGGAGCCATGCAAGAAGATATGGAAGCTCTCTCGATGAACAACACTTAGGACTTATGTCCATTGCCGAATAGTAGTCGTGCTATTGGTTGCAAGTGGGTTTTCAAAATCAAAGATGACAATCGGTATAAGGCTCGGCTCGTTGATAAAGGCTTTACACAACGGAAAGGTATCGAGTATGACGATATTTTTGCTCCTGTTGTACGTCATACATCTATTCGTGTTCTTTTGGTGATCGTGGCTATTCACGATTTAGTCTGCAAAGGAAGCGGTCCATTTAAAGGAATTTATGAATGGCTTAGGCTTCGAGCAACCTTCCGTGCGTATTTTCTGTGATAATTAGAGTGTCATACATTTGGCAACTAATTTGGCTTTCATCTCCCGTAGAAAGCACATAAATGTGCGTGATGCATATCTTGTGAGATAACATGAAGTGAAGATTGTCTATTTGAAGAAAGTCCTGACAGATGACAATGTCGCTGATATGGTCACTAAGTCGCTACCGCCAGCTAAGTTTGAGCATTGCTCAAACTTGATCCAGCTCCGTTTGTGTTAGTGTCGTTGGGCACTTTGTTCAAGAGAGAGAAGATATTACCACAGGTGACAAAATGACAACTCTGAAGGAATTACTTTGTTAAGTGCTTAGAGCTTTACTTATGCTCTACCTTGTTTAAGTGGATTGTGCATTTGAGGTTATTTGTTTGCTTGTAACTTTGACGGGTGATGGCCATGCCGAAGCTCGTCACGGTTGGAATGCATTTTGCTACCTCGTGCCAATTTACTTTGCTATCTACTTGTGATGATCAATCGTTGGGAGAACTTGTATTCGTTGGATTGGGATTCGTTTCGCTATCGAGGATCACATGCATCATGGTGGAGTGTTATAATATTTAATCATATTATATATTTTGGATGCTACATGTGATTAAAGCCAAGCTTGGCCTCCAATCTTGCTAACTTGGTCACCACTCAAGATACTTGGTCCCTACTCCTTTTCCCTCCTATAAATACCCCTTCCCCTCCAACATATTGATCATCCCTTCCTCTTAACTTTCACTTGTTTCAACATCATAACATTCTCCCTAATATATCCTTTCGATATATTTAGTATATGTGAGGTTGAGAGTTTTCTTGATATTCGGTGGTGTTCGTGAAGTTTTTGTTAGGTGATCGTGGATCTCAAGATCCTTGTACAAGCACTTTGTAATCTCCTTGGTTGGTAATAATATTCTTGTTCTCTCTCTTTGGTGGATGTACACTATCACACTGATAGTGGAACCACGTTAAATCCCGATGTTATTTGTTTTTGAACTTGCTATAATTATAGATAATAACGTATTTATTATTATCTATATTCGTGGGTTTATTATTCTACGTTAGAGAATTATTGTGCAACATCTAGATTATTGTTATCTGCATTCGTTGTTAGGTTAATTGTACACTTGGATTTCTACCCGTTTGAGATCTTTGAAATCACTAGCTAGCATTTGCATTTGTGAGGCACACATTTTTCCCAACACAAACAAGCAACCACTAAGATATCCAAAGTAATGGTATCCAATAACACATACTATAAAATAACGAAAGCAAGTAAATTAATCACACGAGAGATTTAACGTGGTCCCTTTGTCGATCTAATAATGTACTTCCACATTAGAAGATATTATATTTGTATTGCACAAACCAAATATGGGAGTACATTAGTACAATGTGATTTGTAAATCACCATAGATAACTCCAAAAGTTGTTCTGGTTGTTAAATGTGGAAAGGAACGATGACCGTATCAATATTGTCCTAATTGACAATTTATAAAAAGTTTCAAGTTCTGATGGAGCTTCGTTGTCTATTTATTTTCAGCGACTTGGGCCTCTCGTGACTTTCCAATTTGAGTATTAGGTTGTTACTTCTTGTTCTCCGTATGTTTACTACCAGTAACGGCAACTTCAATGTGGTGCATGTGTTGAACTCATTTGCTTCCGGTGACTTCACAAGTCACACACCAAGTCGCTTATTATGTATCACGACTTTTCTTCTATTCATGCGACGATTGCAAAGTCACTTATGTTGTGACATGACTTGAAAGAAAAAGAAAAAAAGAACTCTCAAAGAAAAATCTTCACAATCTATACAAAAGGTTAATCCATACATGACTTAAATAGAAAACCATCCAAACAACCCCTAAGTCACTTTTCTATATCATTAAACCATTACCAAACAGTTATGTATAGCTGACCGAATAAATTAAGAGTCCCATTAAGCTCATTAAACCGTTAACAAAGAAGCCCGAAGACTATTAAAGGAGGTTGGAAGGCTCACCATCAATATACAAGACAATGGGCTCTGTTCAAGGATGCTATATGTCTCATTGGGCCAAAAATATTCAAGCAAAAGCATCAGATGATCTGAACCCCTAAAGTGAAAACGCTTGAAAATAACAAAATCTAACCCAATTAGCATTCTCAATTAGATAAGGTTTTAGTAAACATTCGAACTAAACAAGTTGAAGTTTAGAAAATGGCTACCGAGTTTGGATTGTAACTACTCACGAGGAAATGGCTATCTAGTTCGAGTCAAGTATTCGCATCATTTACACCCTCATTCCCAAATGCAATTGTATAACTTAAGTTCATTTTATATTTAATATATATATATATATATATATATATATATATATATATATATATATAAAACGTTCAATTTATAATTTAATAAAGTAAAGATTGATAGCATTAGGGGCTTTTCGGTAATGGCATCATGCCGTTGGGATCTTATATATTCAATAGATGCAAACGAGTTGAGAAGGTTACCTCCCTCCTTAATTCACACCACATCCAAAACATGAACACAAGCTTTATAATTCTCTAAACCCCAAACATATATAATCAAATGCAACTGCAAAACAAGCCTAAAAAAATACTGGCTTTTACCACCCCACACGTCTGCTGTTAAATAAACCAAATTCAGGGTCCGAAACCAGTTACCATCGCCACTCAACTTGGTTCACGTTCGCCTTCACTGATAAAAAACACAATGTTAGAAAATTTTCGATAAATGGATCAAAGATGAGAAGCAGTAGAAACAAAATCATGTACCATTGCCATCTCTTGACAACTGTAGAGATCTATCGTTCCTAAACTTTCCCGTTGTTTGAATCGATCTCTGCACCCTTGGTGAAACTGAAATGTTGGCATTACTCAAAGCAGGCAGAGAATACCGTCGAGTTAAAGTTGGGGTGGTTTCAGGGCCATCTTGAACTCTTAGCTTTGCTTTAGCAGATTCTGTTGGAGCCATGTAACTTGGCACCGACCGCTTTATTGGTCGTGGTTCGTTATTCTCCATCAACTCCTGCTTCACTGGAAGCGAAACTCTTCTTCGAGATTTCTTCCTTTCTTTCTTCATAGAATCTGCCTCAGAAATGTTTTCACTTTCTTTTTTGTTTTCCCTTGTGATCACTGTTTCTACTTCACTCGCACCAACTTGTTCTGGAGTGGTTTCTAATTCGGATAACTCTGTTTTTATCATCCGAGTGTAATCATTTCTCCTCTTTTTCTCAGTGTCGGTTTCTGTCTGAACGGTACTCCCTAAGACAGGGTTGTGGACTTTTCTTAAATTGCGTTTTACCCTCTCGAGCACGAGTTCAGGATTCTCGTCAACAAAATTCTCAGGTTTGTTTGCTGAGAGCTTCCTCAAATTTAGTATGGGCTTGTCAAATTCAGAAGCAATGCTCTCCACATTTGTTATTGAAAATCTCCGGTTGTTTGGCTTCTGGAGTTTTGAGCGATACCCTGCTTTTGGTTTTGGAAGCAGTTCCCAAAAATGGGATGTCGACCATCGCTCCAGCCACCTCAAAACTGAGTTTGTTTCATTAGGATCATATTGGAAGTGCAAAGGCATTGCAGTAGGAGATGACGCAAGAATCTGAGGCAACAGTAGCGATAACTGAATAATGAAAGCAGAGAACAAATGCCATAATGCTCGGATAAAACAAAAACTAGAACGAAAACTTTGTTAGTAAGAATCCCATCAGTTCTAAACCAAAAAATCCATCTGTCTTTAATCCAAACAATGCATCCTTCTTTAACAATGAAGGATAGGAGAGCTTCAATTGTTATATTTATGCAGGGATTACCTTACGAGCAAAACCATTTGATGATAGTTTTAGTATTTGAATAGATGAGTCGACTCCAACAGAACACATAACCTACATTAACCAATAGCGATAAGGAAAAACATGAAAATGGATATGTAAATTACCTATGAAGTAAATTCATAAGCAGAATTATGATGATCTTTGTAATGGTAAGAATAAAATTCACCAGATGGTTTACCTGAGTGCATCTTTTTTGCACTTCAACTCCAATATCGGAGTGTCTAATCTTTCTACCACGAACAACTGCCTGGAACTTCACAATTCGGAACATACAATATAGAGTTGAAATAGCCTGTCGCCTCACCAAGTGCCCACGGATAAGCGCTTGCAGTCTTATAATGCCTTTAAGGGTCCCATATGCCCGACGAGCCTCAATAAAAGGAAGACATATATAAGTTTAAAACCGCATATTTACATATGTGCATCTAAACTGCATACTTTCATGACTTGGAGATTATTATGCAAGTATATCTAGAATTAAAAAGAAATCCTTCTATTGTGAACTAGCGAGACTCTACCACCAGTGTCCAGATTACAACTTAAGGCTTTAGGAAATTACCAAATAACCCCTTAAAGCCGCCTGCACGGCTATAGCAGCTTGTTCTTCTCTGTTGCTATCAGAATAATGTTGTGCATTTAGTTCTGCTGTTGTTGTTATGCTTACGTCTTGGTTGGGAGGCACCGGTGTTCTTACTACACCTTGTGAATTATGAGATTGGAGGTTCTCTTCTATAATCCCCTCACTCCTTTGAGAAAGACTGAATGACAGGTTTGTATTCCCAATCTCATCTAGAGACACTGGTATTTCTTTGCCATCTCCTGTTTTCTTCTGTAACATCAAGAAAGTAAAAGGTACAACTCACAGAAATGTTTATATTTTGAACTGAGATTGAGAAATATATATATATATATATATATATATATATATATATATATATATATAGGTTGGGTTCTGGTGAAAAGTTGAGGTTAATGCCAGAAGAGTGGGAAGTGAATGCACATTAGGATGAAATGCACCAGATCAATTCTCTTCTAAGCCGCAATTCATGCGAGGGCATGAGATTAAAAAGTGATCAAGGGTTCAGATCCACTTCTCACGCTTTTCATGTTAACATCAACTTCTCACACCATCATTTGCCGTATATTATATATATATATAGAGAGAGAGAGAGAGAGAAGAGAGAGAAAAAGGTTAGCATGACTTGTTCTGTGGCTTCTCAATGTTCTAACATCAATGGAATATGTATATATAGGATTATCAGCTTAAAATTACCTCTTCATTTGGTTTGGAATTTTTTGATCTTGATGATTTCTTCCCAAATATTAGAGTTTTTATCCATCTTCCAGGTGATTTGCCCATTGCTCCAAGGACCCAATTAGCTACAAAAAAAAAAAAGCTTAAGCTCCACCCTGTTTATTCCATGCAATTACAGCTTAAAGTTGAGTAACGCGAATCTTGAGGCACTACTATTCCAACATTAGATATATGTTAAAACTTTTTGTGGTATGAGACATAAGTCATTCATATGAACAACAGAACAAGTATAATAAAATGAATCAATCTTCAATTCACTTTTCTAACTCGTTTTGAATGTAACAAGGTGCAGATATATCTTAAACAAGGAAAAGCAAACACCTAAATCAAGTATATATATATATATATATATATATATATCAAAAGAAGACAACCAGATTTAAAGTAAAAGATAATACAAAAACAAAAAGAGGGGAAAAAAGAACGCCCATTTACACAGAGCATACAAGAACCGTAACAATAAAAGTAGAAACGTAAATTTTTCTCCATTTCAAATTCACACACTGTCCTTTTGATTTTGACGACGTTTGCAACAGATGTGACGACGTACCTGATCGAATCAAAACCCTAAATTCGCCATTCCTGGAGCAAAAGTTAAAAGGGAAAAGAAAAAAAAAACAGAATCATAATCAGAGCATGGAGTTTTCACATTGTGATACGAAATTGAACCTGAAAGCAAAAGAAATCTACTAGCATTGATGGTGAAGAAGAGAAGCTTGAAGTTAAAGGCAATCCCTGTAAGTAGGTGTTTTTAGTGAAGAAGGAAAGGGGAATGATGAGGTATGGGAGAAGAGTGGTCTGATTTATAGGCATTGATATGGAATGATGGATTTAGGAGATCGTAGCTTTCAGGAGTAGAAGAGTAGGAGTAGCTTGGGAGTGAGAGTAAAAAGATGACTTGGTGGCAACGCCTACGCAATACGCATGATCCCCGTGTGTTCCCCGCATCGTCGAACATTTTATTTCACGCAGGCGCCTGTGGTCCTCACCTCAGTTACTATGGGTTCGATCGCATTTGAACAACCAAACTTAATGTTTGTGCTAGAAAATTTTCAACCCAAATCAAACTAGAGTACAATAAATCGTACAAGCTAGTCGGGTTAGTCGAGTTAATACTTTGATATATTAAAATATTCTACTAATTTTAAATATGTTGTTTTCTCTATACATAATTCATTTTTCATCATCAATCATTTGGTTCAGTTTATCCTTCATAATCTTAAGTATATATCATATTCAACAACTTTTCACAGTTATTAAATATATATATATATATATATATATGAAAGAGTTATATAGAAATGGAGAAAAAACTGAAAATATACATATATCAAGAAGGTACGTGATGATGTAATTGTCTAACGTATATATTAACAGGGACTTAACAAAAATATTAAATCGAATAAATAAAAGGATATTGAGTTCATTGGATTGGTTTGGGTTCAAATGACTGTAACTCAGTTCCAACCCAATACCTATAGTTTGCAGATTTTAAAACTCGATTAGGTATCAAGTTGCTTCAGGTTGGGTTATTTTGCTTTGGGTTGGGTTGGTCAGGTTTTTGAACGCCCCTAGCCTCATCTAGTGGAATAAGAGCATCGTTAACATGATATAATTTTTCTGTTTTCTTTTAATTTTTTGAGATTTCTTCTTTTTATCTCTTTTTTTTTGTATTAGAATATAGTTTAATATAGTTGTTAGAGAAACTTTTTTCAAATCTCCGAATTTTCTAAAATATAATAGTTGTTGGAGATGCTCTAACTTCAGGTTTTGGTTTACTCAAACCCTCGGTGATGTCTGCTTTTTTTTATTAAGTATGTTATGGATTAAGCTATTTGTATATATTTAATTATTTGTATATAGTAGGTTAAATTGTTATTAGATTACTAGCAGTGTACCCATGCAATGCATCGGGATGAGCAATTGTAAATGAAAATAAAAAATTAATGTAATAGCTTATCAGAAAAAAAAGAAAAAAAATATATGGAGTAAATCATATATTTATAATTTATGTAGCATTAGTAGTGATAAATGCATAACTTGAGTTTTTTCAATCATGAAGCATTAAGAAATTTTATTAAAGTAATCGTTAAATGTATATTTGAATTTTAAAAACATGTATTAATCAACGATATCTAACGAATGATAATATTTTTTCAAAATACTGAAATATAGAATAGGTAAAAATAACAAATATAATGTTGGATAATATTATTTTATATCTAAACGTATATATAGGTTCATTATTAGTTAGTTTTATAGAATTCAAAAGGTTTTACAAACTTGTATACATGAATAAAATACATGTACTATCATAATTAATCAAATATGTTAATTTGAGCAAATAAATAACTTTTCTTCTTTTGGAGAAACCCCAAATTAAAGGAAAAAAACTTGAATATGGAAGGTAGTGAAAAAGTATAGTTAGATTTTTTTTCAAATGAGTTGTACCTTATGCATACTAAGTTGTGAATCAAGAGATTTTTGAAATGTATGCATAAAATGGTAGTACCTTATGTTTTATAAGTAGTAATTAAGAGTTTTTTATTCCGTCTTTATAATATAGTATAGATATAGATTGAGTTCAATAAACAATTTGAACGACAAAAATAACTATTTTACTTTATATAAAAAAAATTAAAAAGGGCAGCTACATTCTTGATTCCAATAAAGCCTTAATCATAAAATGTTGTCAAATTAAATCCTTAACTAAAAATTTATTCTTTAATCATAAATGTTATCGGATTGAATCTTTCCAAAAAAATGTGAAATTTGTTCTTAACAAAAATTGTATCCTTAAGCAACACCAATAACATGATTTACGCAACAACGTGGAAGAAGGATATAACGCCTAAAGCCTAAAGCATCAATTTGGTCCAATAACCTCCAAAACAACTAAACTTGTAAGGACACAAATCTAATCCTCTAACTATTTAACACCGAGGATGTGAGAAACTTTTTAGCTATTGGTGTGGAAATTTCACCACAATCCCTTAGATTATATGTTTGCGATCATGATGATGGAAGCAATCAACCGAACCCAAGCCAAGAGATAGCTCCAGTCAATTTGTATGGGTCGGACCACCCTTAGTATATACTTCCACTCGTTCCGTATGTGCTAAAGCAAAGCCAAGAGACAGTTCCAGTCACTCCATGTGAGTCGGGTCACAGCCATTCCATTCCAGCCGTTCCAAGGTGATGAGGTTGCTCCAAGCACTACATGTCAGTCGTACAAAACTCAGTATCGATCGTTTCAAACTCCATATAAAGCGTACTAATCTTAATATCACTCGTTTCAAAACCAAGGGACTTAAGGAACTCCATATCAGTCGTACCAAACTCTATATAAGTCGTATGAAAGTCACAAGACGTGCCAATACTAAGATCTACCATCTGATTATGGCAGTTGTATTTCTGAAATTCATGTCGAATAATATGAGGCCGATTTAGATCACACCGAGAATGCATCTCAGAAATATAAGGTTGATCTAGATCCTTATTATGGGGTTGTTTATGGGGATTGTTTGTATTATCACAATACATATGAATATTTGGGGATAGAATCAGATGGTAGTGATAACGAGTGAATATTTCAGAGGGTCGGGGAGGAAGATAAAGAAGGTGTAGATGGTGGTCATATTAGTGGTTTGGTGGGTTGTAATTTGTTTTGGGACATGACTCCCCCATTACCAACACAGTCCCTATTGTAAAGCCTAAAGAACTGGCTGCCAATTATCAACGCTTTAAACGTGTGAAAGTTGGACATATATTCAAGTGTAAAGAAGACTTAAAACTAGTAGATATAATATAAATATGTTACAAAAATAATATATAGATAGAAATTATTGTGTAATGAAAATGTGTTATTCGTTTAATGTACGAAAGCTTGCCATGATGAACGGCGGAAAATGACATTGAGTGGCGGACAACGACGGTTAGCGACGGTCATGGTGGTTAATGACAGTAAATGAAAGTCAATGGCGGAAAATGACGATGATCACGATGAACAGCGGTCACGATGGTCAATGACAATGAGCGATGGTCAACGACGATGAAAGTTGTGGTTGAATATTTAACACTTATGTTTGGTTTGATAAAATTGGTGGTAAAAATCAGGTAGTATTTATGTAATGGTGTTGAAAGAAAAAACAAAATAATAGTCAAATGGAATAAATGGCGAAGCGGCAAATTACCGGAGGGTGGGCCCTTTCGCACGAAGGCTTGCTTTCCTCCTTGCCCAAGTCGAAACCATCTGACTCAAGGTTGACCCCAACAACTTTTGTCACATCTGGTGGGATTCTAGTCACATCGGCAGGTTTATGGTTTGAAGAGTGAGGTTTGGTAGGCCAATTCGCATTTCTAATGTGGAAAGGAGGATTTGGTGGTTAAGTTTATATAAATGTATTTTTAGGTTA